>CM024764.1:46315421-46915421 GCA_014218235.1 Colocasia esculenta | reverse complement strand
GAAAATTCATCAAATTTTATAACATACTCCATGGTATATATATACTTTATAACATGCAAGATTTACCATATATCCTCATGCACAGAAATCCTGGAAAATAGGTTATAAAGGGCAGACAGACCAACTATTTCTGCCTGAAGAACTAAACGGCAAGGGGTGGCCGTTTACCAGGTTAACGGCAACAAAGATCGCCGCCAACTTAAGATCTTAACGGAAAGATATCCTGTCGTTAAGTTCCTGTCTGTGCAGAACACAGACTGAACGCCAAAAGATCACTTGAATGGGGGTTCCAGGACACGAGAAAAATCTGTAAAATTTTTGGGACATACTAGACACATGTAAGGATGATGTGGTTGGGTTACTTGCCTTGGGTAAAATCCCCAATCGATGTTTTGAGTTGAAGAAGCTCTCCTCGGCTAGAGCCAAAGAGCCTTCAAATCCTTCTTTATCCGGGTTCCCTGTTGATCTTCACTGCACACCAGCGTGGGGAAGTCGTTCCCGGATGTTCAGAGTCCTCTCCAGTCGATGCCGATCGCCGGATGAAGCCTCCAGTAGCCGGATCGAAGAGTTCCAAAACATGTTTTTGCACAGAAAGTCTGAAACCCAAGAGTAAAAAGGATAGATTGGGTCGAAAACTAGGCAATATAAAAGGGGTGGGGGTCGGATACGCATAAGGGTTAGGCTAGGTTACCGTTGGGGAACGGTTTCCAAATCAGAGGGCGACATTTTCGGGGGCGTTTTCGGATCTGAAATCACAACAGATCTGCAAAATCAACGTCAACATCAGTGGCCGCCAATTCTTAGTTGGCGTCCATCGATGTGGCCGTTGACTTGGCATTGGCGTCCACCCATCATGACGTCTACTGGCTGCCTGAACAGAACTTAAAATTGCAGAACTATATACATCACACATATGTATATATATAAACAATGCATACATCACAATATATTTACTCATGCAATATATATATATATATATTTATATATAACATATATATATATATATAAATACTATGCACAATACTCTATGCATCAATAGTATGTACTCATATACGCATATATACATAAGCAAACACTCAAGATGAAAATCAAGGGCCTTACACCCTCTCCCCCTTAAAGAAACTTCGTCGTCGAAGTTAGACCGACACTACTCAAACAACGGAGGATACTTCTTCCGCATTACATCCTCAAGCTCCCAAGTAGCCTCCTCTCGCGAGAAGTTGCGTCATAACACTTTCACCGACGCAATGCTCTTGTTCTGGAGATGCTAAACTTTTCGGTCAAGAATAGCTACTAGTTGCTCCACATAAGAATGATCTGGATGGATCTCCACTGGCTCATGACCAATAACATGAGATGGATCTCTGACATACCTCCTGAGCATAGAAACGTGGAAAACAGGATGAACACTAGCTAACGCTGGGGGTAAAGCTAGCTCATATGCCACGTTGCCCAATCGTCGGAGAATCTCATACGGGCCAATGAATCTAGGACTTAGCTTACTATGCTTGCCAAATCTAACTACACCACGAGTAGGCGAAATCTTTAAAAAGACATGCTCACCTACTGCAAACTCCAAATCCTTCCTCCTGTTGTCGGCATAACTCTTCTGCCTATCTTGTGCCACAACAAGCCTCTTCCTAATCATCTGGACCTTATCCGAAGTCTCCTGAACTAACTCCGGACCGATCAACTGCCTATCTCCTGTCTCCTCCCAACACAAAGGAGATCTACAGGGCCTACCATACAGCGCCTCAAATGGAGCCATACCAATACTCGCATGAAAACTGTTGTTGTATGCGAACTCCACAAGAGGTAAATGGCGCTCCCAATCATCCTTCCAATCCAGTACACACGCCCTCAACATATCCTCGAGCGTCTGAATAGTCCTCTTGGACTGTCCATCTGTCTGGGGATGAAACGCCGAACTGAGCTTCAACTCCAAACCTAACGCATCCTGAAGACCCTTCCACAGCCTCGAAGTAAATCTCGGATCTCGATCCGAAATGATCAACTTCGGTATCCCATGCAATCTAATAATACTACTAACATACAATATAGCTATACTCTCTACTGACTGCTTCTTCTTCATAGGCAAGAAATGCGCAGTCTTCGAGAATCTATCTACCACTACCCAAATCGAGTCATTACCCCATCTAGATCGAGGCAAACCCGTAACAAAATCCATAATGATAGCTTCCCACTTCCATACTGGGATCTCCATCTTCTGCATAAGACCAGATGGTCGCTGCCGCTTGGCCTTCACTTGCTGGCACACTAGACATCTAGATACAAACTCTGCTACATCTTTCTTCATGCCAGACCACCAAAAGGATCTCCTCAAATCCTGGTACATCTTAGTGTTACCCGGATGAATAGAGAATCAAGACCTATGAGCTTCTGCTAATACATGCTCACGGACATCCACGATGTCAGGAACACAAACACGGTGATGGAATCTAATCACACCATCCTCATCACGAGCAATGTCCGCCTTGCCCACTAACTCTTGGAGTCTAGGGTCGTCTTTCTGTTGCTCGATCACCTCATCCAACACCGAAGACATAATGGACAACTGAGCAACAAAATCCTGGCACAATGATGGCTCTAACTCAGTCATCGCACATGCTGCATCCCCTAACATCTTCCAATCCTGCTGGAGAGACGACCTCTTCCTACTAAGGGCATCCGCTACGACATTCGCCTTTCCAGGATGATACTGGAGGTTGAAGTCATAGTCCTTCAGGAACTCAATCCATCATCTCTGCCTAAGGTTTAATTCCTTTTGAGAGAAAAGGTACTTTAGACTCTTGTGGTCAGTGAACACCTCAAATCTGACACCATAAAGATAGTGTCTCCAGATCTTTAGTGCATGAACCACTGCCGCAAGCTCAAGATCATGAGTCGGATAGTTTCGCTCGTGCTCCTTCAATTGGCAAGAAGCATACGCTATTACCCTTCCTTGTTGCATCAATACACAACCAAGGCCAATCCGAAATGCATCCGTGTAGATAGCAAAACCCTCTACACCGCTTGGTAAAACTAATACAGGAGCCGAAGTGAGCTTAATCTTCAACAACTGAAAACTACTCTCACACTCCTTGGACCAGACAAACTTTACTCCCTTCCTGGTTAGCTGAGTCAATGGTGCGGCGATGGATGAAAATCCCTCAATGAATTGCCGATAATAACCTGCCAAACCAAGAAAACTCTGAATCTTTGAAGGTGTCTTGGGAATCTCCCAATCCATAACAGCTTGGACTTTCGTTGGATCCACTGCTACACCGGCACCGGAGATAACATGCCCAAGGAAATAAACCTTGTGCAACCAAAAATCGCACTTGCTGAATTTTGCATACAGCTTGTGCTCACGGAGAACCTCTAACACTACCCTCAAATGCTGACGATGTGTGGCCTCATCAGGAGAGTAGACCAACACATCATCAATGAAAACTACCACAAAACTATCTAAATATGGTGTAAACACCCTGTTCATGAGATCCATGAATGCTGTCGGGGCGTTGGTCAGACCAAAAGGAAGGACCAAAAACTCATAATGTCCATAACGGGTTCTAAAAGCCATCTTGAACACATCCTCACTCCTAATCCTCAACTGATGATAACCAGACCGCAGATCAATCTAAGAAAAGATTGATGCATCTTGCAGTTGGTCAAACAAATCATCAATCTGAGGTAAGGGATACCTGTTCTTCACCGTCACTTAGTTCAACTTTCTATAATCGATGCATAACCTAAGTGACCCATCCTTCTTCTTCACGAATAAGACAGGTGCGCCCCAAGGGGAAATGCTAGGGCGAATAAATCCCTTATCTAACAAATCCTGCAACTGCTTTCTTAGCTCTGCTAATTCCGTAGGGGCCATCCGATAAGGTGCCTTCGAGATAGGAGAGTTGCCTGGAAGCAACTCTAGAGTGAACTCTATCTCTCTCGCCGGTGGCAATCTAGATAAATCATCAAGAAAGACATCTGGAAAATTCTGCACTACATCTATCTCTGCAAGAGTAGGTGGTGACTCATCAGCCTTGGGTACTAATACCACGCTGGCAAGAAAAGTGTCACAACCCTTGTTAACCATACGCATCGCCTTCATGGCAGAGATGACAAACTTTCCCGCTAAATTCCTTGGCAAAGGATGAGAAAACTCATCCTCACCAAGAATGCGAGAAAAAATCTTCTTCCCACGACAATCCACTAACGCATAGTGCTCCTCTAGCCAATCCAGACCAAGAATGGCATCATAGTCCTTCATCTTAAGTAAGAAGAAGCACCCTTCTAGGACTTTATCCTCAATGCACATCGGTAAAGACGGAATATACTTCCTAGTCGATACCGTGCCCGCAGGTGTGTGCACAGACAAAGGGACTTCTAACTCCTCAAACTCTATTCCTGACTCTAAGGGTAACTGCCTAGCAAAATGCTCGGAAATGAACGAGTGGGTAGCACCCGTATCGAACAAAACCCGAGCATGCACACCTAAGAACAAAATTGTACCTTCGGTGACATGATCCGCCTACTCGGCGTCCTCACGAGCTAACGTAAACACTCGAGCTGGGGCTCGAGGTCTCCCTGGTCGTCCTGTCGCTGGCGCTGCTGTTGCTGCTGCTGGGGCTGGTCCACACTGGACTCCCTACTAAAGCCTCGGACAATCCTTGATCCTATGCTCGCTGCTTTCGCACTTCAAGCACTTCCCCGCCAACTTCCAACATTCCGTTCCACCATGTGCCCTCCCGCAATGAGGACACTCCTTCTGGCCACTAGGGGAATGTTGAGAGTGTACCTAACCACTGCCCGATGCCACAAGATGCTGCGGTGACTGAAAAGTCACCTTCTTTCTATCCTGCCTCTGGAAAGGAGCCGCGGGCCTCTTCTGTGAAGCCTTCTTCTCCTCCAGGTACTGCTCCATCTCTCCCTCCTGATGACACGCTACACTAAGGGCCTGCTCGAGGGTACGATGGTCGAAAGCCACCAACCTCGTCCTCAGTGATGGTCTCAGACCCATCACGAATTTCTTCTCCTTCTTGCGCTCATCAGCTACAATATGAGGGGCATACTTCAATAGCTCGGCAAACCTGGGCTCATATTTCAGCACGGTCATGGAGCCCTGAGTCAAAGAGAGGAACTCCTGCTCCATCTTGTCCAGGATGTGCTCCGGAACAAACTTGGCTCGGAATAGCCTCACGAACTCATCCCAACCAACCTCCACATCACCATCCTCGAACCAAGTACGTAGCAACGAGGACCACCACACGTCGGCTCGCTCCTGCCAAAACCATCCATAAGGACTAACCAACATAATCTATTCTTAAAGAAATAACCACCGAATTAAATTACACATACCTGTAGCATATATGTGGCTAAAGTAACCTTGTCATCCTTAGTGCACCTAATAGCCCGGAAGATCTTCTCGATCTCCCTCATCCAGCTCTCAGCAAGTAACGGATCGCTCTACCCCTTAAAAGAGGGTGGCGACATCCTCTTAAACCTTTCCATGATGGAGGGTCCACCATGGTCAGCCTGGGGAGCTGGCACCTGAGCCTGCTACAATAAGCATGATAAGCAACACATACAACATAACAAACATGCATTTAATAAAACAGACTACTTTATCTTATTATTCTAACCTGAGCCTCCAGCTGAGCCTGGAGTGCAGCCTGAGTATGGGTCTGCGTCTGCATGGTCTGCACTAGACCCTGCATGAACACTGTCACGTCCAGAGAATTACGCAGCGGATATTAGTTCGAAGAATTTGAGTCGATATCCCGAGACGTGGACAGTCGGCAAATAAGCCTCTAGCTAGCACGCACTAATGTGTATGAACACACATCATAATAGGGCCCAAATGTTGAACTAAAAATAAATTGTAATCAGATCTCAACTTATTGTATTCCAAATGGAACTGTTACAACTCTTAGACTATGGGATAACAAACTAGACTCAATAAAAAGGAAAGTACATTTACCCCTCACTTCCTACTACATGTTCTAACTCTCAAAATAAACTACTATAACTAGACTCATAATTGAATCGCTCATCACTCAGATGCATTCCCATCCTCGACTTGCTCTTCCTCTTGAGCTTCATAGTCACCTAGATTGGGAAAAGGTAGGGGATGAGCAAACTAGCCCAGTAGGATTTATATCTCAATGTGCGGGCAATAGTATAAGTGATTAACATTTTAGAACTAGGCAACTACGATGAATGATATGCAAGTATGAATAAAACTCATTAAAATATGATATATAAAACAAGCTGGATAGAGTGAACAAGATAGAATAAGATTTTTGAACAAGACGACAAGAAAGAACTAGCAATAGATCACTTTGTACAAGCACGCAAGATTTCACTTGATGTCAATAGTTTTCAAGAAAACAAGATATCACTAGTTGCAATAAATGCAGGATGGCCATATCACGCAAGCAAGCAAGCAAGATTGCACAAGCACGATCAAGTAATACTAATCAGGCACGTAGACACTAATGTACACCAAGAAAAGATCCACCAAGAATGCACACAGGTCACGTGTATGTGGTTATGTATCTATCATTCAACAAGTAAGAAAGTACTCCCAGCGCAGATGCAACACCAGTAATCATTATACCCCATGGTTAATAGTATATTTATGACTCGCCGTCATTGGGGCTAGACTGGAGCCCTTGGACACACGCCGCGCCCTGTCAGCCATCTCATGTAAAATTTTAAATGTAGATACTCACAGTCATAAATAATGGCTAATGAGAGTTTCAAAATGTAGCATGTGTAATGTCATGTTCACGATGATGATGAGAAGAAATAAATAATTAAATTGAACATGATTCCATGAGGACAATGGTCAAGATATAAATTCGGCAGTTGAACGGTATGATTTATAATTTAGTTCAATATTTACATTAATGGCTTTAGTCTAGATTGTAATTCATGCTCACGAGAACAAGAAGAGAAAGAAAGTGCACGCCCTTGATGTATAAGTGTGTAGGGATGTACGCGTGTCAATTCACAAATCGTCGGTCTCAAACTCTCGGAAAACACTTAACACGATGGCATGCAATGAACAATGCATTTAACTACATATGGGTTTACAAGATTTTAAGATAAAATTTATCATTTAAAGTAAGCTAGAATGGTAACAGAGTAAATCATAAGTTTCATGTATGATCATATCATTAAGAAAGTAATTAGAATAATATTCATGTAATTAAGGATTTTTCAATGGGTTAAACACTTTTAAGCCATTAAATACACATTATGTAATGAACAGACCCAAGACAGGCAATATTTGCAAAGGTAGTGTCGACACAACCCATACTAGTGTCGACACCATGCTTCGAACACAAAGCAAAAACATGAAGAACTGGTCAAGTAGTGTCGACACTAGTTCAAGTAGTGTCGACACTAGAGACGGGTTCCAGAAAACCTTCTGGCCAACATGGGACAGTGTGTCGACACTAGATCAACTAGTGTCGACACTAGATCAGCTCCCAGAAACTTTCTGGGTCAAACTGGGACAGTGTGTCGACACTAGATCAGGTAGTGTCGACACTAGAGACCTTCCCAGAACACCTTCTGGGCTGTTTTGGGACAGTGTGTCGACACTAGTTCAGGTAGTGTCGACACTAGAGGCCCTTCCAGAACAAAAACATATGGTCAAGTGTAACCCGAAAACACGTCTCATGCAACGATTCACTTTCAATTCATGTAACTCTCTAACGAATGACATTAGATAAAATGTTCAACACAAAAGATGAAGAGGACAACTAGTAGAAGAACTTGATGTTGGTGGTTTGATCAAATTCGGTCTCAAATCTCGAGAAAACATATGAAGGACAAAAAGTCAAGTGTAGCCCGAAATCACAGTATCATGCAGTGACTCTCTTCCCATGCGTATAACTCTCTAACCAAAGATGTTTAGACAAAACATCCAACATAAACGATGTTCATGACTTCAAGTAAAAAAACTTTTGTGAAGGAAGTTTAGTCAAATTCGGTCCCAAATTACGTGCATAATAAGAAGAATGGGAAAAGCCCTAACAGTGCGCGACTTTGGAAGAACACATATAACTCAACATATACTCATTAGAATTTGATGAAACTAGAGGTAAACGAAAGGTAACTTGATGCTATACACATTGGTATAGCATATATTAAGGTTTGGCTGGAGAAAACCTACCTTATGGGTTGAAAAAGTCTCATTTTTCCAGAAAACCCGTGTTCAGACCACTTGGAGGAGAACACTTACTGCTCCGTGTACACTGCATGGAATTTGAACATTCCACTTGGGTTAGAACGTAGACTTGACCCTCTTTCCAAGGTTATAAGCCTTGCAAGGTTTGGTTTAGGTTTGGCCTACCTTAGCTCGACCCCAAGATGATGGTCTGTGCAGGTCGCAGTAGACACAACGGGGAAAAAGAACGACTTGGTGTGGATGATCTCCTGCTCCCCAGCCACCAAGAACTTCTCCACACGACCCCAGAAAGTTTTAAAACTCATTCCTAGGGTTGGTGAAGAGTATTTAAGCAACCATGGTGTTTTAGGAGTCCTACTATGACTAGGAAAGCTAAGTTGCGGTTTTGACAGGGTAGTTTCCTATCTTTTGAGGATTTCTTCCTCCCTTAGAGTGTGTGAGGCTTTAGGAAACCTTCCACCATAGTTAGGCACGAATTTGGGTTGCCAAGAATGCATGATTGCATCCCAATTCAACTCAAATTGCCTCTTTCTAATTTTAGCCTATTTAGAGTTACGAATTTTTCCCTGCATTTTCTAGCTTTATTTGATTATTGGGCCAAATGATGTCCATTGACCCAAATTTTGATATTGGTGTAGATGCGCGATTTAGCCCATCTCCCGCAAGGCTCTTTGGCCCATTAATCTTTGTTTGACCATTTGTTGACCAGCCTCGGATCCCATGTAGACGGCAGCATCGATGGCCGCCGACTACTGGTTGGCGGCAATCACCCTGGACGTTGACCCAAGTTGGCGTCCACATCCCTGGACGTCTGCATGAGGTTGGCGGCCTGATCCCTGGACGTCAATAGGGTTTACCTGGTCTGCGCAACTACCCCGAGATTCTAGCCCACTTGCACCATTCTCTCGGCCATGCAACGCATGTAGCCGTTCCCAACGAGCATATGGGCCACCTAGGCACCCCCTTGACCCAGTAAAAATCCTACTTGGCCTCCCCCCATTGGTTGGACCTTTAATGCATGGATTGCCAAGTGTGTAAGTGTGTTTCTTCACACTTAGCATCCTAGGCACTCCAACCCCAAGCTCCACTGTCTATTTAACAGCCCTTTGAGCCCTCTGAGCAAGGGGGGAGAGGCTGGACATCCTTATGCTGAAGCTTTGAGAGAGGAGAGAGAAAACCTTACCCTACCTTCCACCACTCATCCTCTTCACTCTCTCCATACTTGGGACGTCCAGGAGGGTTGCTTTGGAGCTGGAGGAGCCCTACAAGGAGCCAACAACACCAACAACGAGGATCTACACCCTCTTCTCTCTCTCTTCTCTTACTTGCTTTGTAGCTAACTTGCATGTTCCACACACTTTCCCACACACCCTAGGCACGTAGGTCACCTTCCTACACACCTAGAAAGGGGTTTCCCAACCAAAAACGGAGGGAAGAAGGGTGGTCATAGCATTTGGCCACCCCTCTTCTCAAGTCCGCAACCGGTACGGGACTCGCCTTTTGGGCTTTCCTTTCTTTCTTCTGAACATTTGCTACACTGCATTTAGTCTAATAGAGGTTTGTTTGTGGCAGGAATATTGTGAACGCGCCCATGGAGCTCTCCTCCTTTGGACGGCCGAAGAAGGAGAAGTTGGAGCCCCATCTCCGCCCGCTGCGTGAGGCTACTACAGCAACGTGGTCAAAGTACATCCTTGGGCACAGGTAAGGCCCTGGCGATCACAAACCTCTCCTTTCATCTCTGGTTTTCTTTGTTTCCTCCTCAGTCAACCTAGTCAACCGAAGAGTGAACCAAGTCAACCAACAATCCATCATCGCCAACAGAGACCAGTGACGTTCGCGAGCACCTGGAGGACATCCACCGTCGACAACGGGGACACGGCCGGAGGCGAAACGGATCGTCCACAGCCTCTTTTTTGGCGATCCCGGTGGGACCACAGTGCTGCCACGATTTCAGTCTACATCTAGATAGACGGCCAGCGATCTTGCTGCCTATCCAGTTAAGCGTCCACATCTCCTGCCGTTAAGTGTTTCAGCGTCCACATAGGTAGTCGTCTACTTGTACTTAGCGTCTGTCGATCATGCCGTCAACATGTTTCTGATGAACTGAGCGTCCATCTGCATACCGTTTACTTCACAGAAACTGCTATTTTGACTGTTTTGATCTAGTTTTGCTTTTTGTTTGCTTCCTGTTTTCTTCTAACAGTCCTCAGTCACGGGGGGTTCCTTCCTCTCATCTGTTCTAGCCTCCCCTCACATTTTAGGACAGCCATTCTTTGGTCTACAACCTTTTACTCGGGGATTCCCTCTCGGGTAAATCGGGTTGGTTCCATGGAAAACTCTACAAGTTCCTAAATTCTGTGGATTCCCTCACGGTACGGGGCAGGAGGACCTTACACCTTCCTATTTAGTTCACCTACTCATCCGGGTTTGAGTAAGATTTGAGAGAACCGTCCAAGTCAAGTCAAGTCAAAGTGATACACAACCTTAATCTTTAAACTTTTGGGACGTTGTTTGATAACATTGATTGGTAGAAATTCATATTTCTGCTGAAAACAGTGTAATCACTTCAACTTAGAACATTTTAAAATCCATAGGTTGTGTGCTAATGGACACTTGGTTGGACCCTGTTGACATGTCTAATAAACCAGCATTTGAATATGATGATAACATCAATGATGAGATTGTCGGTATGATTAACACCGATGTTCAACCTGAAGAGTCGGTTCAGTCATCTTCTCAAGCCGACAATGAGGAAGTTAGCTTGAGGGTCAACCCCACTCACGCCCATAACACCCAAGAAGACCCCTAGTTTTCCAAACTCATGTCCCGCTACTCGCCCGATGATATCATTTCTATGCTTTCCAGGCATACCATTCGGGCAGCACCTTCTCCCTCCCCTCCGTCCCATTCTCCCTTCCATGCCTCCTCATCTAGGCCCGCTCCTAGGCCTCTCACCCCTTCTCGGACTCCTATATCCCCCATCCCTATCTCCACTCCTGTTCCTCCCACTCCTTTACCTACTTCTACCCCAATTCCTCCACCTATTCACCCATCTCATATCCAAACCACTCCTCCCACTCAATCCGAATCCCTGTCCCGGTCTGAGACGGAGGGTCTTATTCGGAAGCTCTTGGCTGAATCTCTGTCCCTTTCCAAGCCTCATTCACTCCAAAACTACTGCAAACTCCCAACGCTTACTTCCCTCCGGGCTTCAAGGCCCCGAAGTATCGCAAGTACGACGGGACCTCCGATCCCCAATTCCATCTTGCTGGCTTCACCATGGACTCCCACCGATGGTTGTACGATTGGGTCCTCTTAGTCCACCTCTTCCAACAATTGTTAGAAGGGGAGGCTTTGAGGTGGTTTATCTCTTTGCCTGCATCTGATCTTGTCAACTTTGACATAGTCTCCGAACGCTTCATCTCCCATTTCTCCTACATGGCCACTCAAGTCCCTACACTCCCTGACTTGGTGGTGGAAAAGATGAAAGCGAATGAAGACTTTGTCACTTATGCCAACCGATGGAGGTCCATGGCTTCGAGAGCTGACATTCCCATCCCGGAGTCCCAAGCTATAACCTTGTTGGTCACCAACACCACCCCTGTGCTCCGTTCCATTCTAATGCTAAGTGAGTTCCCTTCCTTCTCACATCTTTATATAGAGCCAGGGTGATTGAAAATAAGATCAAGGACTCCTCTCTCCCACATTTCTTCGAAGGGAAGCCAAAGGCACCTAAGGCTCCCGCGGCACCCACTACTGAGGGGGTGACCATCAATGAGTCTGTCAGTGCGTGCAGTCAGCCTTTGAGGCCTCCCAACAAATCCTCCCATCCTCCTTCCAACCCTCACCGATTCCCATCTCACCCTTCCAAGCCTTACTCCACTGTTCCCCCTCCTTCTGGGTACACCCGACCTGGCCCCAAAAGGTCGCATTACCCTCCTCTCCCTGAGACTCTCGAGGACGTATTCTTCGCCATCATGTCCTGTGACGCAATTCAACTCCCCCCACAAAGGGAGAACACCAATTCAAGGGTAGACACCTCCAAGTACTGTCCATACCATAGGACCCATGGTCACTTCATCAATAATTGCTTTACCTTCCGTGATTGGGTCTATGATATGAATGACCAAGGTAGAATCAACTGGGATGACGTCAAGGTGGCCTAGGTACACCAAAAAAGACCTTGGCATTTTCAGTAACCCTCTCCCCACTCACCAAACCAACAACCCCTCCTCATCCAGAGCCCAAGAAAATGTGCATACCATGATACACCTAGGGCCCCGGGTTGTGAGGAGAGAGCAATAATGGGGGGTAGAAGGTTTCGAAGAATGGTACCCTTGTCCCGCTGCCGAGTCTCAGGAGCCTTTTATCTCGGTAGATGCTATCCTTGAGGAGAGACCATTAGTGCTCATCCGTCCTCCCCAAGATGCTCATCCCACTATCCTCACTCCCCTTGCCAATGAGTCATCCTCCCGACCCCTCCAGCTCATCCGTCCTCAGTCTCAAGAGGCCGTGCATGTCACGATCCAAAACCGGATCCGCGGCCATCCCAAGATGAGGAGGATAATGGGCCTCCACCCCCGGCCGGCACTGAATATGATATTCTCCAACATCTTGATAAGACGCCCGCGAGGGTGTCTATTTTAGAATTGATTCGGCGGTCGCCATCACACCAATCCACTCTTCTCCAGTTCCTCCAGAAGATCATGGTTCCTCCAGAAGATCATGGTTACGATGATCTCCCTCCTAGTAGGGTCACCGGTGCCATTCTCTCCCTCACCCAAGGACCTTCAATCTCTTTCTCGGACAAGGATCTTGCCACCCCCGAGTGTCGTTCCCTCCCTCTTTGTCTCACCATCAACCTCAATGGGGTTTCGGTGGACTCCACTCTCATCGACACCGGGGCATCTATCAATGTTTGTCCGATGAAGACCCTTAAACAATTGGGTTTAGGGAAGAGAATCTGAAGAAGAGTTGCTCCACTATAGCCGCCTATGACAACTCCAAAAGGGTTGCCAAAGGCAAAATTGCTCTTAAATTAGAATCGGACCTGTCACTATGTCCACCGAGTTCCTAGTCCTTGATGTCGATCCGGCCTACAAAGGTCATTCTCGTCGTCCTTGGCTAGAACAAACTCTAGGGGTCCCTTCCACCGCCCACCAATGCTTCAAATTTCCTTTCAATGGGCGGGTGATCAAGATCAAGAGCATCCCATCTTGGAGACCCTCAATGCGGTCACCACTGAACAAATGCCGCACCTTTTCATTCCGGATAAGGGGAAGAAGCCAGTCATGTCTCTCTTTGACTTCCCCACACCCTGTGAGCTTAGCCAACCTCCCCGGCCTGTTGTAGAACCCCATGTCCCATGTCTCCCGGGAAAAGGTTGGGAAGTGATGGCCAACATCGGCTATGTTTACGGCCGCGGGTTGGGTACGGATGAAAAAGGAGAGACCCAGAGCATCCAGGCAATTAGGAGGTTGTTACCTAAGGCCGGTCTAGGCTTCCACCCAGACCCTGTCCATCCGGACCCATTCATACCGTATCAACCCCTTACCTGGACTTTAAAGAGCATTTTGTTCAGGGCCAACCCAACTGGGGACCAGGGAGCCCGTAATAGAAGAAATTCCTTGCTCTGAGAGTGAGGATGAAGAAGAAGAAGAGGATGCTCAAATAGAAGACATTTCCGATGATTTTGGCCTCCTCTCCCTCTTTGTCTCTGATCTCCCTTCTCCCCCATCTTCTCCTCCACCTTCTCCATCTCCATCTCCTTCTATTTCCACATCTAATCCCCTCCTTTCCCCTCCTGTCCTCTCTCCATCCCTCATCTCGCCAGTCGAGGCTACCTTGAGTCAGCAACTCATGGTTCTTGGCCTTGACTCCCAAAAAAAAATGCCAATTTTGAAAATTGGAAATCCGAGGTCTCCATTGAGCACCCCTCCTCTTTGGAACCTCTTCTGCTCGGCCAGGGGCCGACGCTTTCCGGCCTAAGCTCCTCTTCCTCTTGCCCCTCTAAGGGCACTTCCCCTATACATAGCTTTATACATAGTAGTCCTGTAAATAGTGGTCTAGATTCTAGTTTAGAGTCAGGTCTAGAGGCTAGTCTAGAGTCTAGTTTTAGTCTAGGAGAGTCTAGTTCCTCTCAGCCATGTGTGCGCAAGGAGAAGGGTAGGCAAGTTCCTGCCCGTTTTGTTATGGCCTTGGCTGAGAGATGTGCTAAGTTAAGTCAGGTGCCAGAATATCTTGAGGACCCTGCTCTCGTGGAATCAGATTTTGAAGAAGGTGACTCCGTAGATGACGGTCTAGGTGTCTATCTGCTAGATTTTAATGAAGAGGGTGAGTCGGGAGATCCTGGGTTAGGAGAAGAGGACCCAGTGACCTCCTATGTGGATGGCACAAAGAGGTTCGACGAGCCAACCATGACTGCTGACGAGCCTACTAAAGAAGTCAACCTTGGCACCGAATAATCCCCGAAGACAGTTTTGATTAGTGCCAACTTGAGTGTTGAAGAAGAAGAAGCCTTGGTAGCTATTCTTAAAGAATTTTCGGACAGATTTGTTTGGTCTTACGAGGACATGTCGGGGCTCGACACCTCTTTGGTCGAGCATCGTTTGGTCCTAAAAGCTGATGCAAAGGCCGTCAAACGAAAATTGAGAAGGCTACATCCTAAGCTGGCACTCAAGATCAAAGAGGAGGTTGACAAGTTGCACAAAGCCAAATTTATTAGGGTTGTGCTATATCCACAGTGGGTAGCTAATATCGTCTCTGTAATGAAGAAGGACGGTTAGGTTAGGATCTGTATAGATTTCTGTGACCTTAATTGTGCTTGCCCAAAGGACGATTTCCCCCTCCCACACATAGATGTCCTAGTGGACAATACTGTCGGCTTCGAGCTTCTGTCGTTCATGGATGGTTTCTCTGGGTACAACCAGATTCGCTTGGCGGAGGAAGACCAGGAGAAAACTTCATTTACAACGCCCTGGGGGACTTACTGTTACGTCGTCATGCCCTTCGAATTGAAGAATGCGGGAGCAACCTATCAAAGGGCAATGATGGCAATTTTTCATGACATGATGCATGTGCACATGGAGGTCTATGTGGACGATGTCTTGGTAAAATCAAAGACTCGACATGGCCATGCTGAGGTCCTCCGGGCAGTTCTCCAAAGGTCTAGAGAGCACAATCTTAAGATGAACCCCAAGAAGTGTGTCTTTGGTGTCTCTTCGGGGAAATTGCTTGGGTTCATAGTCAGCAAGCGGGGAATTGAAATTGATCCTAACAAGGCCAAAGCAATAATTGACATGCCTCCTCCTAGGAATATCAGAGAAGTTAGAGGGCTAATTGGCAGACTCCAGTTTATTAGGAGATTCATCTCCCAACATTCAATCCGTTGTAAGCCCTTCTACGAGATGCTTAGAGGAAAGGCGAAGTTTAATTGGGACGATAAATGTCAGAAGGCCTTTGATGAATTAAAGAGCTATCTTTTTAATCCCCCTGTTCTCGCTCCTCCGGTCCCGGGTCAGCCTTTACTGCTCTATGTGTCAACCATAGAAGATTCAACTGGAGCGGTTTTGGCCCAATACGACGACGAGAAGAAGGAGAGAGCGGTGTACTATTTATCCAAGTTGTTCAATGAGGCTAAAAAGAAGTACACTGCCATGGAAAGAACGTGCGCGGCGGTCGTCTGGGTTGCCCAGAAGTTGAAGCACTATTTCTTGGCTCATGAAGTGAAACTTCTGGCGCGTATGGACCCTATTCGGTACTTGCTCGAGAAGCCCGTCCTAACTGAGCGGTTGATGAGGTGGAAAAGCTTCCTTAACCAATTTGATATCACCTATGTCAACCAAAAGTCAATCAAGGGGCATGCCATAGCTGAGCATTTGGCCCACCACCCCTTACCTTTATATTCCCCCGTTGATGAAAGTTTTCACGATGAAGAGTTAGGAGCTATTATTGATGGTGAACCTTCGTGGGTGCTTTACTTCGATGGGGCACTCAATTCTAAAGGGTGTGGGATAGGGGC
Source organism: Colocasia esculenta (assembly GCA_014218235.1). Lineage (NCBI taxonomy): Eukaryota > Viridiplantae > Streptophyta > Magnoliopsida > Alismatales > Araceae > Colocasia > Colocasia esculenta. The sequence goes on along the minus strand of CM024764.1, from coordinate 46,899,201 downwards.
AGTCCTCCTCTCTCCGGAAGGGGTAGTCATTCCGCACGCTTACTAGTTAACCTTCCGAGCTACGAACAATGTGGCTGAGTACGAGGCTCTCCTAGTCGGGCTGAAAATGGCTTTATTGCTCGGAGTCAAGGAGTTAAGGATTATTGGAGATTCGCAGTTGATACTCCGGCAATCTCTTAGCAAGTACCAGACCCGGGACCCCAAGCTGAAACCATACCAAGAGTTGGTAGGAAAAGTAGTCCGGCAGTTTAGGAAGCTCACCCTAGTTCACACTCCTAGGGCCCAAAATATCCTAGCAGATTCACTCGCTTCCCTCGCGTCTTCCATTCCCATTCCTTTGGGAAAGTCGTCTGAAACTGTCTCTGTTCAGAGGTTAAGAGTCCCTTCCCATGTCGATCCGTGGTTCTCTCAAATCGTGCATCCTTCTCCATCCCTTCAGGTCCATGCGCTTTCCAAAGAGCCAGAAATTGACCTTGAAGATGGCCATCCCTGGTATTTTGACATCGAAAACTTTCTCAAAGATGGATCCTTCCCTGATTATGCCACCTCTGCCGATAGACGGGCGATTCGTCGCGTCTCGGAGCGTTACAAGATCATAGGTGGCATTCTGTATAAAAAGTCTCTCATCGGGGTCTATCTCCGTTGCCTTGATGAAATCGAATCTCAAGATGTTGTTGAAGCCGCTCACTCTAGTGAATGTGGTGGCCATGTTAATGGTAGAGCAATTGCCCAGAAATTGCTAAGACACTATTATTGGCCCACCATGGAAGAGGACTGTCGCCATTTTGTCCGTCACTGTGCTAAATGCCAATTGCACGGTGACAAAATTCATGCTCCTTCATCTTCTTTTCACCCTCTCATCGCACCATGGCCTTTCGCCATGTGGGCATTTGACGTGGTCGGTCGTCTTGCGGAAAGAACCGGAGAAATCCGTAAGAAGTCCTTCATTCTGACCGCCACAGAGTATTTCACAAAGTGGGCTGAAGCAGAAGCATTCATAGAAGTCAAAGCTTCAACAGTCGTCAAGTTCATCAAGCGCAACATCCTTGCAAGATTTAGCGTGCCTCGGGACATCGTCACTGACAACGGACTGCAATTCACTTCACAGGAGCTTCGCGACATGTGTGGTAAATATGGCATTAACTTGCATCATTCATCACCATATTATCCAAAGGTAATGGACAAGCTGAAGCTACTAAAAAAATTCTCATTAAAATCATAAAGAAAACATGCAAATCTCACAATAATGCTGACTGGCCGGATCGCTTGGTTGAAGCTCTTTGGGCTTATCGCACCTCCGTTCGCACTCCTACGGGGCAAACCCCCTATGCCTTGACATACGGATCAGATGCGATACTCCCATATGAGATCTTTGTCCCTTCGCTTAGAGTTCAATTGGATTCCGAACTTGATCCTGATCAACGACGGGAAGCCTTGTTGGCACAACTTGAACTCTTAGATGAAAGGCGAATGATAGCGGCTGACCATGCACAAGTCTATCGTCAGAGAATTGCACGTTTTTATGCCAAAAGAGTTCTTGAGAGAAAGTTCGAAGTGGGTGAAATGGTCCTTAAGCGTAAAATCTTAAAAGCACCAGGTCCCAGGAGCAAATTACAAGAAAATTGGGAGGGTCCATTCATTGTCAAAGAAGCATACTCAGGGAACGCTTATAGGCTAGTGGATGCTGAGGGAGTTGAGCTAACACACCCTTGGAATGCAGTCTACCTCAAGAAATTCTACCCTTAGTCAGTCAGTCAGTCAGTCAAGTTGGTCATTCATCACTTGTTAAGGTGTGGGTCTACTTTCTTTACTCTTCCACGTGACCACTAGTCAGGTAGGGCTTATTCACACACCACACGATGTTAAGATATTGCCCTTTGGCTAGAAAATCACTAGTACGTTCGGGCGGTCTCATCCGGTCAATGTGTTTCCCCTATTCTTTTCCCACTCGGTCGTGTCTGGAAGCGGAACAAACTACAAGTAGGGGACCATCCGCATCCATCTAAAGGGGCAAAAGTCACCATAAAACAGGGGCAACTAATAAAAGTAAGGGGCAAAATGTCAAATCAAGCCTCAAAAGGGGAAAAGAAAAGCCAGAAGGTCAAAAAAGGGTAGCAAAAAGTACGTACCCAGAAAAAGGTTGACCAACTCAAGGAGGTAGCAAAAAGTACGTGCCTCCACCCCAGAAATCAGAAATAAAATGAAAAATCTCCCTGAAAACAATGGTTGACCAAGTCTGCTTGATATGAGATGTCGGTTTGGAAACAAAAAGTAGTTTGAACCAAAGTCCTACATAATTTTCTATACATTTCTTCCGATTTCTCCCACGGCAATTTGATTGTATAAGATCCTCCGTAGTGGAAAATATCAAGAAGGCTAGGGGCAATTTCCAACATCAAGGAATTCATGCACGTCCCTCCTCACTCTTGGCCTCTGTGGTTAAGTAGATCGTGTAAACCCTACACTACAACATGTGATGAATATGTGTCTTGGAGTCCAAAAATCCAAAAGAAAATACAAAAATGCAAAAAAAAAAAAACAAAAACAAAAGAGAGTCTTTTGATGTACATATTTCACGTTGTACATATTTTCTCCCAAATTTTCTCCCTTATTTTCAAAAGCCAAAAAATTAAAAAAATCCAAAATCCAAAAAAAATAGTGGTACAATGTATGTATGCTAACATTCTCCTTATTTTCTTATCAAAAACAAAAACAACAAAAAAAATCAAGAAAACAACAAAACACAAAAAATGCATGTGCATATTTCCCTTCAGTTATTTTATTACGTTCTTATCTTTGATTAGAAATTAGCCCCTTGACCAGATCTCAAGAAAGGTACATCGTAGGCAAGGGGCTAAAAACAGATCTACACTAACATGTTTTCTTTAAGTGTTGTGGATACAGGATGCAGGAACTAGAGAACAGAAACAAACCATTCAAGTGTAAAAGACAAAAGTCCACAAAAATTCCACTACAATGATCAAGTTCAAAGTACATGTCATAACAGGGGCATACCCCTGGATGTACAACTGGAGCACCGCACCTCACTCCTCTCTCCGCTCTCCCTCACTAGGCCTCTGCCTACGTGAGCTGCTCACCTCCTCCTCCTCCTCTCTCCCGACGCCGGTCTGGAAGAGGAGGTCTCGACGCCGTCGATGCCTTCGGTCGCTGTACTCCTCCTCGCACCACGGAGGGGTCCCCCAGGGACATGATGTCGTCAAGCGAGGCAAACGCCGAGCCGGTCCTCGCGGGCGTCGCCTGCTGGGCCTGCCGCTGCTGCTCCCGGCGCTTCTTCAGCACCCTGTCCTTCAAAATCTCGTAATCTGCAGCAATCACGCCCGAGCTGTCTCGGCCTCCCTCTCCCTCTCTCGGGCCTCGAGCAGGCGACCCCTCATGAGGGTCCGGTCATCCCTCAGCTCCTCCATGGCAGTCACCATGGTCCGCCGCTGCGTATCAAAAGCAAAAGAGGATCAGTCATGAACATGTGTCAGAGAAGAAGAAAGAAGAAAGTTACGCACCTCAGCCTCCAGACCAGAGATCTTCGCCTCGAGCTGCAGTCGCAGACTCTCCATCTGTGCCTGGAGAGTAGCCACTCCTCCTCCCTGCCGCTGCATGTCAAGGGACAAGCACGTTAGAACTTTCAATGCACATTAAAGGGAAGTGCAAGTCTAGTGTCTTACCTCAGTCCCAACCTCTCGAGCCTGCTCCTCGAGCTCCTGGACCCGAGCCTGCGCCCGGTCCAGGGCGTCCTACAGGCGGTCGGCGAGGTCCCCTCTCGCCGGCCGCGCCGACGAGCTCGCCCCGATGTCGCGGCTCGCCCGAACCCCTGCTAGCTCCTCCTTCTGCATTCACAGAACCCTGGTCAGTCATCAATTTAATATCAAATCAAAATCAAGGGTTAATGTTACTTACCAATGTCCTGACCTCGGCCCAGAACCTCGTCAGCTCCACCTCCTGCTCGGCCAGTCGCCCCTCCAAGAGGTGGATGGCCTGTGACTCCGGCATCTGCCAAATGCTCAACAAGGTTAGAAGTCAAGTCAAATAATTTAAAGAATGACAAGGCTTAGAGTTAGAAGTTTCACTCACCACTCGTCGGTCAAGCCAGAGTCGCCCGACATACTGTGCCTGGTAGTCCTCCATATAAGCTGAGCTGTCCTGGAGGTCTCTCTGCTGGATCACCTGCTCGCCTCCCTCGCGTCAGTACGCGACTGTGCTGCCGTTGTCTGCACCCCAGTCGCGGTCCTCGGTGAAGAATCGTCGGCGCGAGTGTCCCTCTCTCCGAGGGAAGGCACCTCGATGGCCGGCTGGTGCCAGCCCAGTGTCCGCACCACCAACTCCAAATACAGTACCTCACATGTCCCGAGGCACAGTAAAAGGAGGTGGCGGTCGAAGAGGGGCCGACCCGCCGCCACCGCCGGGTGCGAGGCGTCCGCCTCCCCTTGATATGGGGTCCACACCACCTGAGAAGAATGAGAAAACATTGGTCAGTAACATCAAATGCAGCAGAAATTGAAAGAATGCAAGAGCTAGTTGAGAGTTTCATACCTGCTCGTGCGGGTAGTGGTCGAGTGCGACCCGCACATCCCCTACCCTCCTGTCGGTGACCCTGGGGTCCAGGGCCACCTCCCACCTCGTCATGAGAGGCACCATCATCTGGCGCCCCTCTACCAGTGTCCCGCGTCCCATGGGGAAGCGGGTGTACCCCCAGATCTGCAAGACAACCAGTCAGTCAGTAAGGCAGTTAATCAATGAAAAAATCAATGATGAGCTTTAAAGGAAATTGCATACCTGTAAGAAGGGGGTGAAGCCCCCTGTGCTCTGAGAACGCTGTGAACTACTGGGAAGGAGAGAGAAGAGGTGTCCCAGCATCGCGGCGCCCCAAGCATACCTCCCCGCCTGCGCCAAGTCCCTCAGCAGCAGCACGAACTTGCAGTTCATCTGTGATGACTGCGTCGCGAACAGCAGGCGTCCAAAGAGGTAGCTGATGAAAATTCGCATCGAGCGGTCCTCGCTCCGGTCTCCTAGGTCGAGTGCCCCCCGCACTCCAGCGTAGAACTCATCCAATGTCTCTAGGGGTCCTCTCCTCCTACCCCTCAATCCAACTGCCACTGACAACGATCCAAGCAGGATGCTCCGGATCGGTCTCCTCCTCCCGGCCACAAACTCTGGCCCCAGCAACTCCGCAATGTCGTCATGATAGTCCCTCCTCTCCAGTCCGACTACCGGCTCTCCCTGAACCGGCAGTCCCGTCAGATACGCCACATCCTCCAATGTGGGTATCATGTGCCCCCAAGGCATAATGAATGCCTTGCAATCCTCCTCCCATCTCTCCCTCAATGCCTCTAAGTAAGGGACATCTAAGTGAAAAGGGAGTACCGATAGGAGATGTCCGAACCCCATCCTCTCTATCTGGGCCTACTGGGCCTCTGGAAGCGCCTGGTACCATGCCCAGCACAGGTCCCAAGTCACCCTGCTCCTCATTCGGCCCTTTCCCTGCAAAAAACACAGATCATTTAACGTCAGCATCGATTGCCGTTAATTTTGAGTTGGCGGCAAGGGGTATGCCGTCTGCAAACACTCAGCGTCCAAGGGGTGGCCGTCAAGTTCCTATGTCAGCGACCGCACCCTTGTCGTCAAGATTACCTTGACGGCAAGGGGTTGGATGCCAGCAGGAACTCGACGGCAACCGATGTTGCCGTCAAGTTCCTGTATGACCCGACGACATTTCCCCTGTTTTCCGTTCTTTTCACCAAATCAAAAACACATCCACTGAGGTTTTAGAGTACTCACCCGGGGTCGTCGAGGTGCCCCCGCCTCCGTCTCGTCTCCTCCCTCGGTCTCTTCCCCCTCCGATACATCCTCCACCGCCACTTCTTCCTCTTCCTCCGCCGTGGCCATCTCCACCTCGTCCTCTTCCTCCTCCGGTTGACGATGGTCCCGGAGAACACTTCGTTTCTCCCATGTCCTCATTATCTCGAGCGGGAGATTGTGGGTTCTGTGGGTTTTCTCCTCTCCCGGCATTTGGAAGGTGAAGTGGCACCCGGGAGAAGGCGTTGGTTCAAAAAAAGGCAATTTCCTGGTTTAACGTCAAGCCCTGGCCGCGGACGTACCGTCAACGGCCATGCTGTGGACGTCAAGATCTCTTCAATGTCAGATCTCGAAGTCTGGTCAACGACCATGTCTGGCCGTCTATTTTGAATGTCGACGGCCACCTATGCGGACGTCGATCTCCTGTTTCAGTGATGAGCGGCCAGTGTATGGACGTTGACCAGTCTTTGGCGGCAGTCGATGTGGACGCCAACCACCCCGCACTCAGTCCTTACAGCACACTCTTTTGGACCCTTTTGAGGCCATTTCATCCCACATATTCCACAACTCAAGCCAATTCAACACAAATATAACTCACTTTTATTCATCAAATTTGTGTTACACTTATTCAAAACAGAAAGATACATCATTTTGCCCTGCGGGCCATAAAGAAGTCACAGGCAGTGGGACAAATGCCATCATTGAACTTCTCATACTTCCAAATCTCCTCCCAATTTTCCTGCACTACCAGCCCCACCTTCTTGCTCACTGTGTATTTCTTCCAAGTCTTCATGGCTTTCTTCATCATCTTTTCATTCTTCCCGGTGATTATCATATCGGTGCAATTGGATGAGGTGGGAATTCACTGTGGAATCCCAAGCTGACAGTGGCACCGATGTGGCTGGTACATCACTATCTAATCAGCTCCAATCAGCCACAAATCTCTGTCCTCCCTGGTGCGGGCTCTGAACTCAATGGTTCTCATGAACAGCGGCCTCACGATGAATTCATCCATTCCCAAATACGCCAAATGATCCCTCCAAGCATCTCTGCTCTTCAAGTGTGCTGTCATACACTTGATCTCACCTTCCGGCTCATACCATGCCCTACTGCAGTACACTGAACTCCGAAGGAAGATCCTGGAGGGGGTAGGTTGTGCTTCAGAAAAATCAAACTTTAAATGAGCTTCCATCCATACCTGGAGCAGAAACAAACTCCCGCAGGTGCGTCTGCCTAGGCTCATTGTGGTGAGCGAACTGTACAGGTGGGCCAGCACTGCAGGGGCAAGTGACTGCCCGTGCCACAGCAGAGACAGTACTCCAACATGCTCATAAAGGATGAAGTCGCCACTCGTGGGGAACAGGAAGACTCCAGCCAGGCAGAGTGTCAATCCCCGGGTCGCCCTCTCTCCGCCAATCTCCTCACATGCTGGATCAACCACCAGGCCAGCCGGTCTAGGAAGATCCCATTCTTGTTCGTCATCCGCAACACCTCCTTCTTGTCTCGTACAATGTCCGTGAGGATCTCTTCCCACGGGGGGAGAGGAGTCGCTGCATCGTACTCCAGGCACCGCTGTCATCCCAGGAACAGCTCAACCTCCTCTAGCAAGACGCTCACTTCGAACGCCTGGAACACAAAAGTATGTGTGTGTGGGTGCCATCTCTTTATCAACGCCCCCAGGGCGTCAAACCCCCACCACATGTCTTTCATGTTCTTGGCCAGGACCACCATGAAGTTCAAATTCCACATCCCGACGAAGCTCCGCATGTCCAGCGTGATAGCATTTACCAGGTTCACAATCCAAGAAAAGGCCCGTACCTGGCCTTGGCTCGGGAATGCGGGGATTTCCTGCATGAGGGCGGGGTTTTGTAAGAGCACTGTTTGGGGCGTTTTCAGCCCAGAAGGAGCAGGAATCAATCATCACTTACCTCTCCTTTGGCCAGACGTGTGCTTAGGTGTCCCGGTACTTCACTTAGAACTCCAGGATTCGCGCCTGTGGATCGTCCGGTCGATGAAGAGGACATGCTGTTGTGTTTCTCTGTCTCTCAGCTCTCTGGTTCGCAACAGGAGCAGGGAGGGACGGAGGTAGGAGATGGTAGAGTCCCTATGGACTCCCATCACCTATATTTTCGGCCTGATCCGCTGTCAGGTAGGCGTCCAGATCGGTGGACGTCAGTTTCCGGTTGGCGGCCATAGAGGTGGACGTGAACATGTATACTGGCGGCCATCGATGTGGACGTTTACTGTCCGGAATCTTTTATTCTTTATATGGCCATTACCCTTTATCCTTTATCTTGTGCTTCAAGTTGTTTTGCAGATATCTTAAGCACAAGCTACCCTTCAATGTCAGAACGCTCATGCGACCTTGAGCGTTACAGGTATGTCTAACATAGGACCCCACCAGAGGCGAATAACTTGGCGACCGTGAACCCTGAGTTCCCCTTCACCAAAAACCATGATGGGTTTGCGATCTCTCAGTTATTCGTATGGCCTTTAGAATTTTCCTCTAGTGCTAACTTGCATTTTAGACAGGCAACCCACACCAGCATGCATCTTCACTGCTAACATTCTCTTACTAACACTCAAAAAAAAAATGGTGATTTTCCTCGATCATATGATTGCTCCATGGCTCCCCCAGCTCAGGTAGCCTACTGGGTCCGCCCTTCATGACTATCCAGGTTGATGTCGGGTCTTTGTTGCCCCCCTTCTCCACTTGTCCCACCGTGCTTTTCACAAATGATCATTCCAGCCTTATTGAGTTCACTTGAGCCTTCGCCAGCCGCGAGCTTAATTCCGGACTTCAGGTTTTCCAAGCATGTGATTACAGTTAGAATCTTTTGATAATCCTTTGAGAGATCAACCAACTCCTTGTCTTTGTGACCTCCTAAATTCGGGACCGACGTCCTGATTAGGTCAGCGAGCCCGCGAGCTCCGATTATGAGACCCTCCTGATTCAACCGTCATATTACAACTCCTTTGACTCAGACACGGTGGAAACTAGTCAAAGTCCAATACGGCCATGCTAGGGACCCTGCCATTGGGTCGCAGTTGTAGTTACACGGGTAGATCACCCTTTTCTTACCCCTATTTGTCTCTCAGACGATTCGTCATTTGTCTCTAGCCTGTCTCTTTCGTTTGGTTTGCTAGAATTCCTATCCTCGGAGATGGCCCTTCCATTAAATCTCCGCGTCCTTTGTTTACCGAGACACCAACCTTTCAGTCCGCTCTGCTCCCTTGCAAGACCGGATGTCTCGGAGGGGCATTTGTAGACGCGCGATTTAGCCCATCTCCCGCAAGGCTCTTTGGCCCATTAAGCTTCGTTTGACCATTTGTTGACCAGCCTCGGATCCCATGTAGACGGCAGCATCGATGGCCGCCGACTACTGGTTGGCGGCAATCACCCTGGACGTTGACCCAAGTTGGCGTCCACATCCCTGGACGCCTGCATGAGGTTGGCGGCCTGATCCCTGGACGTCAATAGGGTTTACCTGATCTGCGCAACTACCCCGAGATTCCAGCCCACTTGCACCATTCTCTCGGCCATGCAACGCATGTAGCCGTTCCCAACGAGCATATGGGCCACCTAGGCACCCCCTTGACCCAGTAAAAATCCTACTTGGCCTCCCCCATTGGTTGGACCTTTAATGCATGGATTGCCAAGTGTGTAAGTGTGTTTCTTCACACTTAGCATCCTAGGCACTCCAACCCCGAGCTCCACTATCTATTTAACAGCCCCTTGAGCCCTCTGAGCAAGGGGGGAGAGGCTGGACGTCCTTATGCTGAAGCTTTGAGAGAGGAGAGAGAAAACCTTACCCTACCTTCCACCACTCATCCTCTTCACTCTCTCCATACTTGGGACGTCCAGGAGGGTTGCTTTGGAGCTGGAGGAGCCCTACAAGGAGCCAACAACACCAACAACGAGGATCTACACCCTCTTCTCTCTCTCTTCTCTTACTTGATTTGTAACTAACTTGTATGTTCCACACACTTTCCCACACACCCTAGGCACGTAGGTCACCTTCCTACACACCTAGAAAGGGGTTTCCCAACCAAAAACAGAGGGAAGAAGGGTGGTCATAGCATTTGGCCACCCCTCTTCTCAAGTCCGCAACCGGTACGGGACTCGCCTTTTGGGCTTTCCTTTCTTTCTTCTGAACATTTGCTACACTGCATTTAGTCTAATAGAGGTTTGTTTGAGGCAAGAATATTGTGAACGTGACCGTGGAGCTCTCCTCCTTTGGCCGGCCGAAGAAGGAGAAGTTGGAGCCCCATCTCCGCCCGCTGCGTGAGGCTACTACAACAACGTGGTCAAAGTACTTCCTTGGGCATAGGTTAGGCCCTGGCGATCACAAACCTCTCCTTTCATCTCTGGTTTTCTTTGTTTCCTCCCCAGTCAACCTAGTCAACTGAGGAGTCAACCAAGGAGTCAACCAAGTCAACAAACAATCCATCATCGCCAACGAGAGACCAGTGACGTTCGCGAGCACCCGGAGGACATCCACCGTCGACAACGGGGACACGGCCGGAGGCGAAACGGATCGTCCACAATTGGGTCATTAATATATAATGTTGAAAGTCCCTCCAACACTTTTATTTAAATTTTTGATTGCGTCGTATTTCCGTGTTAACGGTTTTCCGACTTGTTATAGCACGTACGATAATGATGCGTATGTTTTACATACTTGGAAATTATTATTTCCTTTTATTTGAATTCTTTATATAACTAAAATTTTGGGGTGCTACACCCTCCCCACTTAAGAGAATTTGGTCCCCAAATTCATATATAGCAAGTTATTGTACAAGTGAGGTGTACTTACTTGTGAATAGCTCCGGGAATCTTTTGCGCATTGCGTCCTCGGTTTCCCACGTGTCGTCCTCATCCATGCGTTGATTCCATCTAACGGATAACCTTGTTCCTTAGTTGGCGCAGTTCCCAGTCCACGATCTTAATTGGCTTCTCTTGATATGTTCTATCTTTGTTGAACTCCAGAAGCTCGTATTCTATGACATGCCATGGATCTCGTACATACTTTTTCAACATGGATATGTGGAACACATTGTGTATTCCATCCATTTGTGGTGGTAAAGCGAGACGATATGCCACCTCGCCGACTCTTTCAAGGATTTCGAAAGGCCCGACAAACCTTGGTGACAACTTGCCTTTAATGCCAAAACGTCTGATCCCACGGCCTGGAGACACTTTCAAGAATACATGTTCACCCACCTGAAACTCTAGGTCTCTTCTTCTATTATCTGCATATGCCTTTTGTCTTTGCTGCACCACTGCCATTCTTTCCCTAATAAGCTTTACCTTCTCTATGGTTTCCCTTATCATCTCTGGTCCTAACATTTGTTTTTTGCCAACTTCATACCAACATATTGGAGATCGGCAACTTCTGCCATAAAGTGCTTCAAACGGTGCCATCTGAATGCTAGCTTGATAGCTATTATTGTAGGCGAACTCCACAAGAGGTAAGTGTTCGTGCCAACTACCTCCAAAATTTAGGACACATGCTCTGAGCATATCTTCAATCCCCTGGTTGGTTCTCTCCGTCTGTCCATCTGTTTGTGGATGGAAAGTCGTGCTAAAGTTTAGTTTAGATCCCAAGGAGTAATGCAGTCCTTTCCAAAAGTGGGATGTAAACCTTGGATCTCTATCAGACACTATAGACATCGGTACTCCATGTAATCTGACTATTTCCTTCACATACAATGCAGCAGAACGTCTACTAACCACTTATTCTTCACTGGCAAGAAGTGAGCTGACTTAGTTAAGCGGTCGACTATAACCCAGATATCATCGAATCCACCTCTAGATTTGGGTAGTCCGAAAATAAAGTCCATCCCTATACCTTCCCATTTCCATGCCAGAATTTCTAGGGGTTTGAGTTTACCTGCGGGTCGCAAGTGTTCCGCCTTGACCCTTTGACATGTTAAGCATCGGGCGACATATTCCGCCACCTCTCTCTTCATATTAGGCCACCAGAAGCTTCTTTTCAAATCTTGATACATTTTGGTAGTTCCAGGATGAATAGTATATCTGGTCTTGTGAGCCTCGTCCATAATCATTTTCTTTGTCTCTGCATGGTCGGGTACACAGACTCGATCCCGGAACAATAGTCTTCCATCTTCAGTTAATGAGAAATCTGGCCTCTGGTCTAGATTAGCCTTAATCTCCACAAGTACAGGGTCAATGTTTTGGGTGCTATAATGTCTTCATGTAGGTTAGGTTGTACTCTAACACTTGCAATCAGGCATTCCTTCTTCTTAGTGTCAGCATCAATATCCAACTTGGCAAAGTCTTCCAACAATCTCCATTCACCCACCATGAGACTAGACAAGGTAGCCATCGGCTTCCTACTAAGAGCATCTGCCACGGCATTTGCTTTTCCTAGATGATATTGAATAGAGAAGTCGAAGTCCTTGAGATACTCCAACCACCTCCGCTGTCTCATGTTCAAATCCTGCTGAGAAAATAGATACTTAAGGCTTTTGTGGTCAGAAAACACAATGAACTTCTCACCATAAAGATAATGACGCCATATCTTCAAGGCGAAGACCACAGCAGCTAGGTCCAGGTCATGTACGGGATAATTGTCCTCATGCTTTTTCAATTGTCTGGATGCGTAGCATATAACTTTCCCTTCTTGTATCAGCACACAGCCTAAGCCGTTCCCGGATGCATCGGTGTACACTTCAAAACTACCCCTAGTGACTGGTAGTGCGAGCACAGGTGCTGAGGTGAGGTGCTCTTTCAATGCCCGAAAACTATCTTCACATTCCTCAGTCCATGCATATGGATTTTCCTTCCTGGTAAGCCTGGTCAATGGTACATCTATCTTTGAGAAATCTTTAATGAAGCGACGATAATAACTGGCTAACCCCAGAAAGCTTCTAATCTCCGACACAGTTGTCGGCCTTTCCCAGTTCTTTACCGCCTCCACCTTAGATGGATCCACAGAGATTCCCTCCTTGGATATGATGTGACCAAGGAAAGATACTTCCTCCATCCAGAATTCACACTTACTAAGTTTAGCATAGAGTTGATTATCTCTGAGCACTTGCAGAGCAACCTTCAAGTGTTCTCATGTTCTTCTTTGGATTTGGAGTAAATAAGGATGTCATCAATGAACACCACTATGAACTGGTCCAAGTATGGCCGATAAATATTGTTCATAAGTTGCATGAAAGCCGCTGGAGCATTGGTTAGACCAAACGGCATGATTACGAACTCGTAGTGACCATATCTACTTCGGAATGCAGACTTGTGAATATCCCCTTCCTTTATTCTTAGTTGATGGTAGCCAGATCTTAGATCTATCTTAGAGAAATATTGTGCACCGGAGATCTGGTCAAACAGCTCATCGATGCGGGGCAGTGGATACTTATTCTTTATTGTCAACTGGTTCAGCTGACGGTAATCAATGCATAGCCTCATTGTTCTGTCCTTCTTCCTGACGAATAGTACTGGCGCTCCCTACGAGGATGTACTAGGCCTGATAAAACCTTGATCTAGCAGTTCTTGGATCTGTCTCTTCAACTTCTGCAATTCAACAGGGGACATGCGATACAGGGCCTTTGAAATAGGGGCTGCCCCAGGGAGTAACTCAATGGTGAAGTTTACCTCCCGCTCAGGTGGTATACTAGGTAATTCCTCGGGAAATACATCAGGATAGTCCCTGGCTATTGGAATGTCTTCTAGGGTCGGTTTTTTCTTTTTAGTAGCCAAGATGGAAACTAGGAAAGCATCACAACCCTGGTTGATTAGCTTAGAAGCTTTTAGGGATGATATAATGATGGGGTGTTTATGATAGCGATTCCCAAGTAGGAAAAAGGTTGGAAGATTTGGACTTCTAAAAGTGACCATCCTATGACGACAATTTACATCAGCATCATATTCGATCAGCCAATCGACACCCAATATGGCATCATAGCCCTTCACGTCTAGACAGATAAAATCAGCAGGGAGATTGTGTCCTCCTACTATAGTTTCATATTTTGGAAAGTAGTGGGTAAGTTTAGATTCCGAGCCAAGTGGAGAGGCTACAGTGATCTTGGATTTCAAGGGTACAGGTTGGACAGGTAGAGTTGCAGCAAATGTGGTGGAAATAAATGAATATGCAGCTGCAGCCTGATTTCCAGCCTGAACTACATTTTGCAGGGCCTGAGTAAGTCCAGCCATAGTGTCTTGCATAGCTTGCCACTGGTTGCAAGCCATTGCAGTTGAGTGAGAGTGTTATGAGGGTTCCTGAGAAAAGGATGGAAACCAATTAATGTCTCTAGATACATTATAAGAGTCAATAGGTAGGAGGGTTTAATTCTTTCTAACATATTCCCAGTCTCTACCCATTCACACCAGGAACTATATTTAATTTTTCATGACCTAGGTTCCATAGGTATCTCCTATTCCTAAGACATATCCTATTTGGTATTCCTAGGATCTGATACCACTAAACTGTCACGTCCCGAGAATTACGCAGCGGATATCAGTTCGAAGAATTCGAGTCGATATCCCGAGACGTGGACAGTCGGCAAATAAGCCTCTAGCTAGCACGCACTAATGTGTATCAACACAACATCATAATAGGGCCCAAATGTTGAACTAAAAATAAATTGTAATCAGATCTCAACTTATTGTATTCCAAATGGAACTGTTACAACTCTTAGACTATGGGATAACAGAACTAGACTCAGTAAAAGGAAAGTACATTTACCCCTCACTTCCTACTACATGTTCTAACTCTCAAAATAAACTACTATAACTAGACTCATAATTGAATCGCTCATCACTCGATGCATTCCCATCCTCGACTTGCTCTTCCTCTTGAGCTTCATAGTCACCTAGATTGGGAAAAGGTAGGGGATGAGCAAACTAGCCCAGTAGGATTTATATCTCAATGTGCGGGCAATAGTATAAGTGATTAACATTTTAGAACTAGGCAACTACGATGAATGATATGCAAGTACGAATAAAACTCATTAAAACATGATATATAAAACAAGCTGGATAGAGTGAACAAGATAGAATAAGATTTTTGAACAAGATGACAAGAAAGAACTAGCAATAGATCACTTTGTACAAGCACGCAAGATTTCACTTGATGTCAATAGTTTTCAAGAAAACAAGATATCACTAGTTGCAATAAATGCAGGATGGCCATATCACGCAAGCAAGCAAGCAAGATTGCACAAGCACGATCAAGTATACTAATCAGGCACGTAGACACTAATGTACACCAAGGAAAGATCCACCAAGAATGCACACAGGTCACGTGTATGTGGTTATGTATCTATCATTCAACAAGCAAGAAAGTACTCCCAGCGCAGATGCAATGCCAGTAATCATTATACCCCATGGTTAACAGTATATTTATGACTCGCCGTCATTGGGGCTAGACTGGAGCCCTTGGACACACGCGGTGCCCTGTCAGCCATCTCATGTAAAATTTTAAATGTAGATACCCACAGTCATAATTAATGGCCAATGAGAGTTTCAAAATGTAGCATGTGTAATGTCATGTTCACGATGATGATGAGAAGAAATAAATAATTAAATTGAACATGATTCCATGAGGACAATGGTCAAGAGATAATTCGGCAGTTGAACGTATGATTTATAATTTAGTTCAATCTTTACATTAATGGCTTTAGTATAGATTGTAATTCATGCTCATGAGAACAAGAAGAGAAAGGAAGTGCACGCCCTTGATGTATAAGTGTATAGGGATGTACGGGGGTCAATTCACAAACCGTCGGTCTCAAACTCTCGGAAAACACTTAACATGATGGCATGCAATGAACAATGCATTTAACTACATATGGGTTTACAAGATTTTAAGATAAAATTTATCATTTAAAGCAAGCTAGAATGGTAACAAGAGTAAATCACAAGTTTCATGTATGATCATATCATTAAGAAAGCAATTAGAATAATATTCATGTAATTAAGGATTTTTCAATGGTTAAACACTTTTAGCCATTAAATAGACATTATGTAATGAACAGACCCAAGACAGGCAATATTTTGCAAAGGTAGTGTCGACACAACCCATACTGGTGTCAACACCATGCTTCAAACACAAAGCAAAAACATGAAGAACTGGTCAAGTAGTGTCGACACTAGTTCAAGTAGTGTCGACACTAGAGACGGGTTCCAGAAAACCTTCTGGCCAACATGGGACAGTGTGTCGACACTAGATCAACTAGTGTCGACACTAGATCAGCTCCCAGAAACTTTCTGGGTCAAACTGGGACAGTGTGTCGACACTAGATCAGGTAGTGTCGACACTAGAGACCATCCCAGAACACCTTCTGGGATGTTTTGGGACAGTGTGTCGACACTAGTTCAGGTAGTGTCGACACTAGAGGCCCTTCCAGAACAAAAACATATGGTCAAGTGTAACCCGAAAACACGTCTCATGCAGCGATTCAGTTTCAATTCTTGTAACTCTCTAATGAATGACATTTAGATAAAACATTCAACACAAAAGATGAAGAGGACACTAGTAGAAGAACTTTTATGTTGGGGGTTTTATCAATTCTGTCTTGAATCCCGAGAAAACATATGATGAACAAAAAGTGAAGTGTAGCCCGAAATCACAGTATCATGCAGTGACTCTCTTCCCATGCCTATAACTCTCTAACCAAAGACGTTTGGACAAAATGTCCAACATCAAAGATGATAGTGACTTCAGGTTGAAAAACGTTCGTGAAGGACGTTTAGTCAAATTCGGTCTCAAATCACTTGCATAATAAGAAGAACGGGAAAAGCCCTAACAGTGGGCGACTTTGGAAGAACACATATAACTCAACATATACTCATTAGAATTTGATGAAACTAGTGGGAAACGAAAGTTACCTTGATTCTCTACACATTGGTATAGCATATATTAAGGTTTGGCCCGAGAAAACCTACCTTATGGGTTGAAAAAGTCTCATTTTTCCAGAAAACCCATGTTCAGACCACTTGGAGGAGAACACTTACTGCTCCGTGTACACTGCATGGAATTTGAACATTCCACTTGGGTTAGAACGTAGACTTGACCCTATTTCCAGGGGTATAAGTCTTGCAAGGTTTGGTTTAGGTTTGGCCTATCTTAGCTCGACCCCAAGATGATGGTCTGTGCAGGTCGCAGCAGACACAACGGGGAAGAAGAACGACTTGGTGTGGATGATCTCTTGCTCCCCAGCCACCAAGAACTTCTCCACACGACCCCAGCAAGTTCTAAAACTCGTTCGTAGGGTTTGGTGAAGAGTATTTAAGCAACCATGGTGTTTTAGGAGTCCTACTATGACTAGGAAAGCTAAGTTGCGGTTTTGACAGGGTAGTTTCCTATCTTTTGAGGATTTCTTCCTCCTTTAGAGTGTGTGAGGGTTTAGGAAACCTCCCACCATAGTTAGGCGTGAATTTGGGTTGCTAAGAATGCATGATTGCATCCCAATTCAACTCAAACTGCCTCTTTCTAATTTCAGCCTATTTAGAGTTATGAATTTTCCCTGCATTTTATAGCTTTATTTGATTATTGGGCCAAATGATGTCCATTGACCCAAATTATGATATTGGGTCATTAATATATAATGTTGGAAGTCCCTCCAACACTTTTATTTAAATTTTTGATTGCGTCGTATTTCCGTGTTAACGGTTTTCTGACTTGTTATAGCATGTACGATAATGATGCGTATGTTTTATATACTTGAAATTATTTATTTCCTTTTATTTGAATTCTTTATATAACTAAAATTTCCGGGGTGCTATAAACACTCTGTAGTCCACTGGCGGTGGAGGAGGAAGCACAAGACCCTGGGGTGCTGGGGCCTGCTTCTCACCCTAGTCCTCATGCCTAGGCTCATCTCTCCTCTGCTCGCCATCACGAGTAGGTACACCACCACGTCTACCGCGTGAAGCCATATACTGCAAAATAATTTAATCACAATTAAGGACTAATCTATCAGATTCCTAACTATATGGACAAGCTATAGAGACTTAGTATATAATGAATATGATGGTATATGCATATTTATGTACAATCTCAACCATCTCTCTGATACCAATCTCCGTAACGACCCTCATTATATCAGTACGGTTCTACCAACCCACGTCGATATAGAAAGCGTCGCCACAGTGGAACATTTACCCAACACTAGTACAATAGGCTGAAATATACACAAATATAATATCACATGACAGCGGAAAAGAATGAACGAAATGAGATATCTTATTCCATCATCCCATTTTATCCACAGTCCATATAGAGGAAAAAAACTAGACATTTCATAACTAAAACAAATGAATTAAGTACATTGTCCACATAAGACTACACAGAGTCCTTTATTACATACTTATGAAAATGAAATACAATGTTAAATCCACAATATCTCCTACTCTCGCTCCGAGTCGCTCCTAACGACTTCCTCGGAAGAAGTAGAAACGTCTGCACCTGTACGCCGAAGCAAGAATGAGTCTAAAAGAACTCAACAAGTAACTCCAAACACATTAACTTACATGCATCACATTACTTTACACATTTCCATGCTGACCATTAATCATTTAAATACGGAGTTTGTACCATAATTAAGAAGATACTTCTAGCATGGATTCTAAAATCATTTTCACTTGGTTAACATATTTATACCCATGAAAAGCTTGTTGTTTGCTACATACATAACACATTGATTTAAGGATTTTACCATATTACATGCTATCACAAGGAATCATATGGACACATATTCCTTTACATGGTTTCACAATTTACACATTCACTTTCACTTAAATACAATTTCACATTTACTTAATGCCGTGACATATAGCCCAAACCACCTTTAGAAGGACACACACTAATCACAACACTTATTTATCACCTAGGCATTCCAGTGATAAACCTTAGTTACTGCGCAGAACCGGGAGAAGCCTCTCCACCCTACTAGCGATACTTGTTCGCCTCCAGGATTTAATCACAATGCCTATGGGACATCACACACATTGAACTTTTCTGTGGGGACTTTACTACAGTATGTTCCACAGCCCTCTAAGGTAGCAGTTGTAACGTCGCGTGCTTTTCGGATCCATGCGGATCATGTGCATTGTGGTTGTGCGGCCGTTGTGAGGCCAGTGTGAGTTGGGTGTGTGGAATGCTTGGTGTGATTGCGTGGCTTGAGCAGGTGAAGAGCAGGGTAGGTCCTGAATTGGAATAGGACCTGCTGCTGTTCTGTCTGAGTTGGCGGCCAAGGGGTGGTCGTTGACTGTTGGCGTCCATGTTTATGGACGTTGACTTCTTGAACTTGGCGGCAGTAGTGGGTGGACGTTTAGTCTGGCGGTGCATGTGGGCGACAAGGGGTTTGACGCCACCTGTCAGTTCAGTAGGTTATATGTTCACCCGAGGGCAGCTCCCTCAGCTCACCCTCTCTCCCTCTTGCCCCAGCTTGCTGCCCCCGAGTCTTTGAAGGTTCTACATGGTATCGAGGAGTGGCTGGTCGATCGTGGGACGCGCGGCGTCGCCGAATTGCACTGGAAACGTCGCGGCGTGGTGCAATTCGCGTGGGAGCTCGCGGAGGGCTCGGCGTAAACCGGGGAGTTGCGGGAGATTCTAACGCGTTCTGAGGTAGGGACGAACCCTGGTAGCTCCGTAGAAACATTAAAACACATCATAACTACTTGAACCAGCATGATAATCCATGTTTGTAGAGTTGCACCATATGGGATAATGGGTGGTTTGAGTAGTTTATTGTTCGAATCATGTTTATACTGGTTGCATTGGGTTCTGTCATGCTAGAGGTATGCATTTGTATGTTTTCCAGTAATTAGAACGCTAGAAAACTCGCAGGACCGAATTAGGGTTTCTGCAGGGTTTAAGGCCGGGGAACTTGGCGTCAACACATCGTTTGCCGCCAAGATCTTCAGCCAGGAGGGTGACGGCCAGGACCTTGCCGTCTACTTTCTGTAAGCGGCAATCGATGTGGCCGCCTACTCCTATATGAACAGAAATGGCTATTTATGGTGTTTTATCGATAATGCATGTGGTATCATACGAGGTGCACTAAGTGCACATGGTTCTCGTGTTTAGCATACAGATATGCTGTTAAGTGTTACTTCGGTGACTGCGCGTTGTGTACGCGAGTCAGTTGGGTTCACGTGTAGTGGATCAGTGGTTACTTGTGGTTTACGTGAGGTTTCACGTGGTTTGTGTGTGACGTGCACGTGGTTTTGTGTACGTGACGAGTAGTACGACGCCTACCGTGGTTACCTCTCCAGTTGGGTGCCCCAGGTTCTTTGTGAGCCAGGCTGTTAGCTCGGGGATTTGTCCCGGTACTTGTGTTGTACCGTCGAGGTCTGTGTCGTCTGACCTGGACACCCTCACTCTTGTGTTAGAGTTGTACGTCCGGCTGAGGGAAAGACGACAGTGGGACAGTGACAGTTGTGGGTTGTTTTTAGTCACTTGTGCGCGCTCGTAGTTGGGGGTACGGACACCAGTAGACGTACTGGACCCCAGCTAGTCCTTTACCAGTGCCTCACTCCAGCGAGCCCAGGCCAGGGTCTCTGGAGGTGCCAGGCATGGGCCTGTGACCGTGTGGTCTGCAGGTGTGGTGTTTTAGTTGGTCTCCACAGTTGTTTGACCTTTTTACTTGGAGCGGCAGCTGGACCCTTCGTCCGTGGCTGCGAGACTGAGAGGTGGACCTGTGTTAGTTGTCCGAGTCAGTTTCTGGTGTCGCGAACCAGTTTACGTGGCTCGTGTTGGCAGTCTCTACTTTGGCTTGTACACCTGTTTGGATTTGCCGTTTAGTTACTACAGTTGTTTCTCGTAGTCGGCAGACGGTGAGTAGTTTTACAGCTTTACTTACCTGCTTAGATGTTTTATATATTGTTGGTACTGTTTACTGTTTCGTATCTGTGGTTTGTGTTTATTCGGCTTTGGGGGAGTTCCCTACTGAGCCAGTGACTAGAGAGGCTCACCCCTACCCCCACAGGTGAGGGCGAGGAGGACGTTTCCCGTCCGACGTCCAGTTCTGGGCCGCGTCGTAGCGGAGCAGGGTCAGTACCTCCAGCGGAGTAGTACTCAGCAGTGTAGCCTTGTAGCTTTGTAGTTGTTTACTTTCTTTTGTTGTCCTCGGGTATGCCCAGACTTTTGTACACCTTTACAGTTTTATTGAATATGGCTAGGTAAATTGTGAAAAATTATTTATGAATGTGGTGTGTTTCCTTTATGTTCATACGGACTGTGGTTTGGTTTCCTTGCGAGGCTTCGCCCTTCGCGGGAGGCGGACTCGGATCAAGTGCGTTATTGGTTTAACGGCTTGGCCGAGGCGTTCCGTCACAGTTGGTATCAGAGCAAGTCATTATACACTGCTGGTAGAGACCCTGATTTTCGATAATTTGTGGTTTTGATTTTTGCCTGGTGTTTTGTGCATGTAGAATTTCTGGTATGGCTGATAGGAGAGATTGGGGTGGTGGAGGAGATGATCCGGAGGAAAGCACCCAGCGTATGATTGAGAGAATCTGGGAGAGCCTCACGGATATTCGAGCGAGAATGGATCAGCAGGCGCCTATACCACCAGTTGCAGTGCCACCTGGGGAAGGAGAGGCAGTACCTGTTGCTCCAGTTCTGCCGAGGGTGGAGGTACCTTTTGTAGCACCTGTGCTACCACCACCGCCAGTGCAATTAGTTGAAGAACCATGTTACACAGTGGAGAAATTTTTGAGATTGCAGCCGTCTACTTACTCAGGAGGGCCGAATCCAGATACAGCTGAGCACTGGATTCATGAAATTGAGAGGGTTTTGCGACTATGCGGTGTCCTGAAGCAGACAGAGTTGTATTGGCTGCTTATCAGTTGAGAGGTTTTGCTTTAGAATGGTGGCGATTGAAGATGCAGACCACCTTCGCAGGTAGAAGAGAAGAAGCTATCACTTGGTCGGAGTTTCTCGAGGTATTTAATGATACATCTTCTTTCCGATTCAAGTGCAGCAGGTAAAAAGAGAGCAATTCCGACTCTTCAGCAAGGTAACTCTTCGGTTCTAGAGTATCAGATGAGATTTATGGCACTCAGCCGTTATGCACCTTATTTGTGTTTCTAATAATAACATGATGGTTGAGTATTTTATCAGAGGATTGAGAGTGGAATTGCAGAATGCGATAGTTCCTCTCATGTGCAAGACAGTGGAAGAGGCAGCGCAAAGGGCAGCTATTTTAGAGAGGTCTATCCGGACTCGTCAGGCAGGTGAGTCAGGTTCTGGTAGTTTCCGGTTACCGCAGCAGTCAGTGGGTGCAAGCAAGGGCAAGGCACCAGCAGGACCTTCTTCATCAGGCTTTGGAAGTGGGGACAGAAATTAAAGCAAGCACTTAAAGGAAAAGGAAAAGGATGGGGAGGTCGTCCGCAGTATCAGCAAGGCCGTGGTAGGCCTGAGGTGGAGGAGTCGCAGCAGAGTACAGCCAGGCAGCCTATAGTTCCTCCAGGATACAGATGTTATAATTGTAATCAGCCGGGACATTTGATCCGCAATTGTCCTATGCAAGAGAATATGGGTATGGCAGAGGTGTGCAGCAGCAGCAGCAGCCTCAGCAGTTTCAGCAGCCACAGGCAGGTCGTGGCAGAGGAGCACCGCAGCAGCAGGGGAGAGGCCGGGTTATGGCTATCACCCGAGCCCAGGCAGAGGCATCAAATATGATAGAAGGTACTTTACCTCTTTATGAATATTCAGCAGAGTCTTATTTGATTCGGGTGCCTCTCATTCTTTTATTTCCGAAGAATTTCTGGATTGCATAGCTCATCCATTAGAAGAGAAGTCTTGTGAGTTAGTGGTAGAGGTTCCTTCAGGTGAGTTCTTACTCACTTCGAGCTACATAGATGAAGCTCCTGTTATGATTGAAGGGAACCAGATGCCGGGTCGGTTGTATGCCCTGCATTGTCAGATTATGATATATTCTGGGTATGGACTGGCTAGAATGTATGGAGCAATGCTAGATTGCAGAAAGAAAAGGATCAGGTTTTATCATCCTAATGGTGCAGAGTTTGAATATCAAGGTATGCCTTTTTATACCTCAAAGTTTCTAATTTCTGCAATTAAAGCTAGAAAGTTGATTAATGATGGGTGTGTGGCTTACTTAGCCTCAGTAAGTTTGGTAGAAGCCAGTCAGCAATGGAAGCAGTTCCCGTGGTTAGGGAATTTGCTGATGTCTTCCGGAAGATTTGCCTGGTGTTCTCCACATAGAGAGGTGGATTTTACTATTGAGTTGCTGCCGGTACTATGCCGATCTCTAAAGCCCCATATCGGATGGCACCAGCAGAACTCAAGGAGTTGAAAAAGCAATTAGAAGATTGTTGCAAAAAGGGTTTATTAGACCGAGTCATTCCCCGTGGGGAGCGCCGGTTTTATTTGTGAAAAAGAAAGATGGAAGTTTTCGGATGTGTATAGATTATAGAAAGTTGAATGATGTGACCATCAAGAATAAGTACCCGTTGCCAAGAATAGATGATTTATTTGATCAGTTGCAATCAGCAAAAGTGTTTTCCAAAATGATTTGAGGTCCGGGTACCATCAGTTGAGAATTAAAGAGGAGGATATAGACAAGACAGCATTCAGAACCAGATATGGTCACTATGAGTTTGTGGTAATGCCTTTTGGTTGACTAATGCTCCTGCAGGTTTTATGGATCTGATGAATAGAATATTTCATCCATATTTAGATCAATTTATTGTGGTCTTTATTGATGATATTTTAATTTATTCAGCATCTAAGAGGAGCATGCAGCTCATTTGAGGTTTACTTTGCAGTTGTTAGAGATAACCAGTTGTTTGCTAAATTCAGTAAGTGTGAATTCTGGTTAAAGGAAATTCAGTTTTTGGGTCATGTTATTTCTGCTAAAGGAGTAGCTGTAGACCCAAGTAAAGTGGAAGCTGTGTCGAGGTGGGAAGTGCCTAAGTCAATACCGAGATTAGAAGTTTTCTGGGTTGGCAGGTTATTATAGGCGCTTTATTCAAGATTTTTCTAAAATTGCAGCACCTATGACTAAGCTGACCAGAAAGGGTGTGCCTTTTGTGTGGTCCGGTGAATGTCAAAGAAGTTTTATGGAATTGAAGAAAAGACTTACATCAGCACCTATTTGACATTGCCCCACTCATGATTTGGAATTAGCTGCAGTTGTATTTGCTTTGAAAAGGTGGGGCATTATCTTGTATGGCGAAAGATTTGAGATTTTTACAGATCATAAAAGCTGAAGTATATCTTCTCGCAGAAAGATTTGAATCTTCGCCAGCGCAGATGGGTTGAGTATCTGAAGGATTATGATTTTAGTTTGGCTTACCATCCGGGTAAGGCCAATGTTTGTGGCCGATGCCTTAAGCAGAAAGGCATATATGAACTGATGATGATTAAAGAATGGAAGCTGTATGGAAGGTAGCAGAGAATTCCTTGTATGTGCCCAGCAGTCAGCGTCGGGCAATTCTAGCTACTAGTGCTGTAGAGCCGTCTTTTATATTGGCAGATTATTGAGGCTCAAAGAGCAGATGCAGTTTACTGAAATTGTGAAAATGGAGGAGTCTCAATTGATGATATTGGTGGTCAGGCTTAGGGGCAGGTTGTTTGTTCCTGCAGAGAGAGAGGTAGCAGCGAGTTCTAGAAGAGGCTCATAAATCAAGGTACACTATTCATCCGGGTAGTACTAAAATGTACCATGATTTGAAAAAGCATTTTTGGTGGCCTCATATGAAGAAAGAAATAGCAGAATTTGTGGCAAGATGTTCTATCTGTCAGCAAATTAAAACAGAGCATCAAAAGTCGGGAGGTCTGGTGCAACCGTTACCCATTCCACAGTGGAAATGGGATGATATTGCAATGGATTTTGTAGCAGTTTACCAAGGACAAGTTCTGGGCATAATGGAATATGGGTGTTTGTTGACAGATTGACAAAGGTTTGCAGATTAGTGGCAGTAAGTATGTCTTGGACAGTGGACAAATTGGCAAATGTTTATGTTGAAAGAATTGTTCCACTGCATGGTATTCCGAAGACTATTGTATCAGATAGAGATCCAAGATTTACTTCTAGTTTTTGGAGAAGTTTGCAAAAGGTGATGGTTTCTGAGTTGAGATATAGCTCCGCTTATCATCCCCAGACAGATGGTCAAACAGAAAGATCCATTCAGACAATTGAAGATATGCTGCGGGCCTCCTGTGCTTAGTTTGGGGAGGCAGTTGGGAAATCATTTGAGAATGGTTGAGTTTGCCTATAATAATAGTTATCATACCGTCTTGGAATGGCACCGTATGAAGCTTTGTATGGAAGGCCATGTAGAAAACTCCGTTGAACTGGCATGAAGTGGGAGAAAGGCAATTAGTGGGTCCTGAATTGATTCAGCAAACCACTGAAATAGTGAAGCTTATCAAAGAAAAATTGCAGGCAGCTCAAAGTAGGCAGAAAAAGTTATGCAGATGTGCGGGAGGAGACCACTTCAGTTTGAGGTGGGAGATTTTTTTTTTCTGAGAGTTTCCCCAAGTAAAGGTATAATGAGGATTCGGTAAATCTGGAAAGCTGAGTCCAAGGTATGTGGGACCTTTCCAGGTAATTGAAAGAATTGGGGAAGTGGCTTATAGGCTGGATTTGCCAACTGATTTTGCAGATGTGCATGATACTTTCCATGTCTCCATGTTAAGAAAAATGCATTGAAGATCCAGCTCAGATAAGATATCAAGGTGGTGACCTGAGGCCGGATATGACTATGCCTGAATATCCGGTACAAATCACGATCGAAAAATAAAAAGTTAAGAAATAAGGAAATTGAGTGGTTAAGGTGAGATGGGAAAATAGGTTGGGTGGTGAGGATACCTGGGAGTTGGCGCGGAAATAGCTAAAGGGTATCCTATCTGTTTGTATAAGTTGTGTATTTTCTTTTTGATGATAGTGCTTGTAAAGTTGTGTAGTTTAAATCGTTGACTTTGGTTGTGTTATGAATTTCGAGGTCGAAATTTTCTTTTAGATGATAGTAATGTAACGTCGCGTGCTTTTCCGGATCCATGCGGATCATGTGCATTGTGGTTGTGGCGGCCGTTGTGAGGCCAGTGTGAGTTGGTTGGGTGTGTGGAATGCTTGGTGTGATTGCGTGGCTTGAGCAGGTGAAGAGCAGGGTAGGTCCTGAATTGGAATAGGACCTGCTGCTGTTCTGTCTGAGTTGGCGGCCAAGGGGTGGTCGTTGACTGTTGGCGTCCATGTTTATGGGACGTTGACTTCTTGAACTTGGCGGCAGTAGTGGTGGACGTTTAGTCTGGCGGTGCATGTGGGCGACAAGGGGGTTGACGCAACCTGTCAGTTCAGCAGGTTATATGTTCCCCGAGGGCAGCTCCCTCAGCTCACCCTCTCTCCCTCTTGCCCCAGCTTGCTGCCCCCGAGTCTTTGAAGGTTCTAACAGGTATTGAGGAGTGGCTGGTCGATCGTGGGACGCGCGGCGTCGCCGAATTGCACGAGGAAACGTCGCGGCGGTGGTGCAATTCGCGTGGGAGCTCGCGGAGGGCTCGGCGTAAACCGGGGAGTTGCGGAGATTCTAACGCGTTCTGAGGTAGGGGACGAACCCTGGTAGCTCCGTAGAAACATTAAAACACATCATAACTACTTGAACCAGCATGATAATCCATGTTTGGATAGAGTTGCATATGGGATAATGGGTGGTTTGAGTAGTTTATTGTTTGAATCATGTTTATACGGGTTGCATTGGGTTCTGTCATGCTAGAGGGTATGCATTTGTATGTTTTCCAGTAATTAGAACAGCTAGAAACTCGCAGGACCGAATTAGGGTTTCTGCAGGGTTTAAGGCCGGGGAACTTGGCGTCAACATCGTTTGCCGCCAAGATCTTCAGCCAGGAGGGTGACGGCCAGGGACCTTGCCGTCTACTTTCTGTAAGCGGCAATCGATGTGGCCGCCTACTCCTATATGAACAGAAATGGCTTTTTATGGTGTTTTATCGATAATGCATGCGTGGTATCATACGAGGTGCACTAAGTGCACATGGTTCTCATGTTTAGCATACAAGATATGTTGTTAAGTGTTTACTTCGGTGACTGCGCGTTGTGTACGCGAGTCAGTTGGGTTCACGTGTAGTGGATCAGTGGTTACTTGTGGTTACGTGAGGTTTCACGTGGTTTGTGTGTGACGTGCACGTGGTTTGTGTACGTGACGAGTAGTACGACGCCTACCATGGTTACCTCTCTAGTTGGGTGCCCCAGGTTCTTTGTGAGCCAGGTGTTAGCTCGGGGCTTTGTCCCGGTACTTGTGTTGTACCGTCGAGGTCTGTGTCGTCTGACCTGGACACCCTCACTCTTGTGTTAGAGTTGTATGTCCGGATGAGGGAAAGACGACAGTGGGACAGTGACAGTTGTGGTTGTTTTTAGTCACTTGTAGCGCGCTCGTAGTTGGGGGTACGGACACCAGTAGACGTACTGGACCCCAGCTAGTCCTTTACCAGTGCCTCACTCCAGCGAGCCCAGGCCAGGGTCTCTGGAGGTGCCAGGCATGGGCCTGTGACCGTGTGGTCTGCAGGTTGTGGTGTTTTAGTTGGTCTCCACAGTTGTTTGACCTTTTTACGTGGAGCGGCAGCTGGACCCTTCGTCCGTGGCTGCGAGACTGAAAGGTGGACCTGTGTTAGTTGTCCGAGTCAGTTTCTGGTGTCGCGAACCAGTTTACGTGGCTCGTGTTGGCAGTCTCTACTTTGGCTTGTACACCTGTTTGGATTTGCCGTTTAGTTACTACAGTTGTTTCTCGTAGTCGGCAGACGGTGAGTAGTTTTACAGCTTTACTTACCTGCTTAGATGTTTTATATATTGTTGGTACTGTTTACTGTTTCGTATCTGTGGTTTGTGGTTTATTCGGCTTTGGGGGAGTTCCCTACTGAGCCAGTGACTAGAGAGGCTCACCCCTACCCCCACAGGTGAGGGCGAGGAGGACGTTTCCCGTCCGACGTCCAGTTCTGGGCCGCGTCGTAGCGGAGCAGGGTCAGTACCTCCAGCGGAGTAGTACTCAGCAGTGTAGCCTTGTAGCTTTGTAGTTGTTTACTTTCTTTTGTTGTTCCTCGGGGTATGCCCCAGACTTTTGTACACCTTTACAGTTTTTTTGGAATATGGCTATGTAAATTGTGAAAATTTATTTATGAAATGTGGTGTGTTCCTTTATGTTCATACGGACTGTGGTTTGGTTTCCCTTGCGAGGCTTCGGCCCGTTCGCGGGAGGCGGACTCGGATCAAGTGCGTTATTGGTTTAACGGGCTTGGCCGAGGCGTTCCGTCACAGCAGTGTTACCCATTGGCACAGTTACACATTTTTCACCCTTTTAACATGCTCTTAGTACTCAATTTAACACATCCATTTCTTACTCACATATTTACACAATTCAGTCTTTTCTAGCATGATACTACTGTTTTAAGAGTTTAACAACTACAAACTGATTCATATCAGGCTATAACTATATTAATCATTTTTAATTACACTAAACCATACCTTTTTCATGATGAAAATATTGTAATCAGTACCTACTGTTATCCAATGAACATGAAAATTTAACCACAGGTCATTTACTATTCACATATCACATATATGAAGTTTCATAATTTTATGAAATATCCACTATTTAATAATGTTCAAATAGTGATATTATCTATGGTTAAAATAGCCCAATTTACATAATTGTTATAATTCAGACCTATAGCTCATGCTACACCTGCATGCTGACCGTACTAAACATATGCTAATTTCTGGGATTTTAATTATTTTCACACTATTTATAAAAATTTCTACACTAAATAAGCATGCTCACTATTTTTCAATTCAGAAAATTGTAATAACTTATACAGCCATCAGAAATTTATCAAATTGTAACAGTACATTCTGATGATGATTTAACTACATAGAAAATTTATGACATCAAAATTTATCACAAAATCATGTAACATTAATTTAACATGCTCACAACCGTGTTTCAGAATTTTCCAGTAATTATTCCAGTAAACAAAAATTCATCAAATTTCATAACATACTCCATGGTATATATATATACTTTATAGCATACAAGATTTACCATATTTCCTCATGCACAGAAATCCCAGAAAATAGGTTATAAAGGGCAGACAGACCAACTGTTTCTGCCTGAAGAACTAAACGGCAAGGGGTGGCCGTTTACCAGGTTAACGACAACAAAGATCGCCGTTAACTTAAGATCTTAATGGCAAGATATCCTATCGTTAAGTTCCTGTCTGTGCAGAACACAGACTGAACGCCAAAAGATCACTTGAATGGGGGTTCCAGGACACGAGAAAAATCCGTAAAATTTTTGGGACATACTAGACACATGTAGGGATGATGTGGTTGGGTTACTTGCCTTGGATAAAATCCCCAATCGATGTTTTGAGTTGAAGAAGCTCTCCTCGGTTAGAGCCAAAGAGCCTTCAAATCCTTCTTTATCCGGGTTCCCTGTTGATCTTCACTGCACACCAGCGTGGGGAAGTCGTTCCCAGATGTTCAGAGTCCTCTCCAGTCGATGCCGATCGCCGGATGAAGCCTCCAGTAGCCGGATCGAAGAGTTCCAAAACAAATTTTCTCACAGAAAGTCTAGGTTTTTGACCCAAGAGTCAAAAAGATATATTGGGTTGAAAACTAGGCAATATAAAAGGGGTGGGGGTCGGATACGCATAAGGGTTAGGCTTGGTTACCTTTGGGGAACGGTTTCCAAATCAGAGGGCGACATTTTCGGAGGCATTTCTGGATCTGAAATCACAACAGATCTGCAAAATCAACGTGAACATCAATGGCCACCAATTCTCAGTAGGCGTCCATCGATGTGGCCGCTGACTTGGCAGTGGCGTCCACCCATCATGACGTCTATTGGCTGCCCGAATAGAACTTAAAACTGCAGAACTATATACATCACACATATGTATATATATAAACAATGCATACATCACAATATTATTTACTCATGCAATATATATATATATATATATAAATACTATTCACAATACTCTATACATCAATAGTATGTACTCATATACGCATATATACGTAAGCAAACACTCAAGATGAAAATCAAGGGCCTTACATCTTAGATGTCTGCATTTCTGCTGGTCTCCCCAATCGGCACCACTACACCTCCGTTGGCCTCCCCAGCCAGTGACACCCCACTTTCGTTGGCCTCCCCATCCCCTCCTCTGAATGTACTCCCCAGCTAGCCTTTGTTGGCTTCTCCAACCCTCTCCATCCCCTCCTTCGAATCTAGTCCCCAGCCAGCCTCTGTTGGCCTCCCAGCCCTCCCCATCCCCTCCTTCGACTGTGTGAAGTTTACTTGACCAAGTTTTCTCTGTGTTTGTAGGCATCTCACAGTGAAACTCTTGTTTGAAGAAGCCACGAAGGTGCTGCAGAACAAACTGCAACTAAGTATGTATGACTTATGTGAATGATCATTATACATGTAGAAATCATTTTTGGGGACTTAAAATATGTTTTTTTTTAATTTATTTTTATCAATGAGTATATGATGAGATTTATTTATTTTTGTTAGAGTAAAGTAGTCATTAAGAAAATGGATTGGATTTGGATGGACAAGCCAAAGCACTCAAAGGAATATCTAGATGGAGTGGACTTGTTCATCGATTTTACTTGTAGGTATTCTGATCCGTTGTCAACTATCAAGTGCCCTTGTGTTAATTGTGCATGTATGTGTAAATGGGACAAGAACATAGTTAGGAAACATTTATACTTCAATGGAGTCATCAAAGACAAAAGGTTTTGGGAGTTTCATGGGCCAAATTCATCTTCCAGTAGGCTGACATCCCTAGATTCTGCATGTGAAGATGTCCCAAAGGATGGTGGTATGCGTTCAATGTTGCGAGATGTATTTGGCTTGGAAAATAAAATATATATGGAAAACATCTCTACCAATCAGAATAAAGGGGACTATGGTACATTCGAAAATCTACAGGAAGATGTTGAACAACCATTATATTCAGGATGCAAGACTTTCAACAAACTATCATTTATAATCCGATTGTTCAACATAAAATGCATGGGTAAAATGAGTAACAAATCCTTCAACATGCTATTGAAGTTGTTGAAAGAGGCTCTTCCAGAAGGTGAGGTATTGCCAAGTACATTATATGAATTGAAAAAAATCATTAGTAAGTTGGGATACGGTTATCATAAAATTGATGCATGCCCAAATGATTGCATTTTATATTGGAAAGACTATGAGTCTCATGAGCAATGTCCCAAATGTGGAGAATCTAGATGGACTACAAGGGAAAAGAGTGGGTATATATATATAAAAAAAAAAGATAGCCAAGAAGGTTCTTCGGCACTTTCCCTTAATTCTAAGGTTGAAAAGATTATATATGTGTAGCAAATTTTCAGAAAACATGAGATGGCAAAGCGATGAGCGGCAAGAAGATGGTATATTGTGACATCTAGCTGATTCCCCTTGTTGGAAAGCTTTAGATGCCATAGATGAGTTTGGTTTAGAATCTCGTAATGTACGTTTAGGTTTGGCAAGTGATGGTTTCAATCCTTTTGGAATAATGAGTACAAGTCATAGTACATGGCCTGTGGTATTGACACCATACAACCTACCTCCATGGCAGTGTATGAAGCCACAAAATATTTTTGTATCTTTAATCATTCCTGGCCCTAATGGACCTGGAAATGATATTGATGTGTATCTACAACCACTTGTAGAAGAATTGCAAATACTATGGCATGGAGTTGAAACATATGATGCTTCTAAAGGTGAAACTTTTTGTATGCGTGCTGCATTACTATGGACCATTAATGATTTTCCTGCATATGCTTATCTATCTGGTTGGAGCACCAAGGGTCGACTAGCTTGTCCTACATGTAATGTAGAGACAAGTTCACAATGGTTGAAAGCAAGTGGGAAGTTCTGTTGCACAAATCATCGTCAATGGCTGAAAGAGGATCACAAATTTCATTCTTTAAAATGACGGTTTGATGGAAAAGAAGAAATGAGAAGTAGACCAATTCCATTGTCTGGGATTGATATATTGGAGCAGTTACATGGACTGACCTTTACTTTTGGCAAGGTTCCTAAAAATAAAAGAAAGGTAAAGGGAAAACATAAGAAAGACACATCTATGAGTAATGTTGAAGGTCCTGCCAACTATTTATCATGGAAGAAAAAAAGTATCTTTTTTGAATTGCCATATTGGAAGTTGTTACTTCTCCGACATAATCTTGATGTAATGCGTATTGAAAAAAATATTTGTGATAGTATTGTTGGTACTCTTTTGGACATTGATGGAAAAACTAACGATGGCTTGAAAGCTCGTAATGATCTACAAGATTTGGGTATAAGGACTGCACTTCAACCACAAACTTTGAGCTCTAATAGATTGTTGTTGCCACCTGCCATGTTTACATTGAGCAACATTGAGAGACAAACCATTTGTAAAGTCTTTAAAAATGTGAAAGTTCCAGATGGTTATGCATCTAACATATCAAGGCATGTGAATCCCAACGATCACAATAAGATTTGGGGTTTGAAGAGTCACGATTGTCATGTGCTCATCCAACAATTACTTCCTGTGGCAATAAGGGGAGTGGCACAAAAGGAATTGAGGTCTGTAATTACTGATCTATGTAATTTTTTTTCACAAGTATGTTCAAAGACATCATCTTCACATGATTTCTATACTCTACGACAAGAAGTTGCAAACATTTTGTGTCACTTGGAGATGATTTTCCTACCAAGTTTCTTTGATATCATGGTACATCTTCTCATCCACTTACCTGATGAAGCAAGACTTGCTGGCCCTGTACATTATAGGTGGATGTACCCCATTGAAAGGTATGTGTCTAGCCTAAATTTATAAAACATTTATTGCTATTAATAATATGATTTTTGTCTAATATTAATTTGTTAGGTTTCTAGTGAGACTTAAGTCATATGTTCGAAATAGGGCATGCCTAGAAGGTTCAATGGCCGAAGGCTATATCGCGGAGGAGACACTTACATTTTTTGCTCGGTATTTAGATGATGATGTTCAGACATGGCTTAATCAACCCTTAAGAAATGAAGATGATGGTAACATTCTAATTGAAAAGGGATGGGAGATATTTTCTGAACGAGGCCGACCTTTAGGCGCCGGCACCAATTGTTATCTTAGTGATGAAGAGTTGAACCAAGCTCATCGATATGTCTTGTTCAATTGTGAGGCAATTGCTCCTTTTATCGAGTAAGTAAAATGGTCACTTGTATATTATATGTTCCCTAATTGTACATCTTTATATGTGTATCTCATAACAAGTGTTTTATATAGTATGCACCTTGGTTTTATACGGATTGGAAGACCACAATCAACAGAAATGCAGATCGAGAGGTGTCATACATTAGAATTTCAGCAATGGTTTAAATTTAAAGTGAGTGATGTAGAACATTGCAATTTTAATATAGGTTTTCACCCAGGTGTATTCATTTTCGTGATGATAACCCACATGCATCATGTTATGTAGGTTGACACTTTGCAAGCACAATGTGGAGATGGGTTGGATACAAATATACGTTGCATAAAGGATCGACCAATAAATATGGTGAAGAAGTTTGACTCTTGTTTAGTAAATGGGTTTCTCTTTCAAACTCAACATGTGGAATGACATAGGGTCACACAAAATAGTGGAGTTGTCATGTTTGCAAAAACCTCAAGTTTTTCAAGTTTAAAAGATAAATCTCCTATTCGAGGGGAAGTGACATATTACGACATTTTAGATGAAATTCTGGAGTTGAACTATTATTTTTAGGAACAATTGCCCAGATAAATGAACTTGGACAACCAGTTGGAGAGGGTGTCCATTCTTTGAAATTATTTTTAGGAACAATTGCCCGTCTTGGTGATAAAATGCCAATTGATGCTCCAACTTGGAGGGCAATGTCTGCCACCCATAAGGATGATGTGTGGGAGTATGTCTAGGTGATTTCTAGAATACATATGTTTCTTTTCTATGTTCAATCTATTATATATTAATTATATGATTGTGTATTGTAGAGAAAATATGATATTCCAGCATATTTGAAGGAGTGGGTGATGAAGGACTTGGATCAAAAGTGGAGGTCTTGGAAATATGAATTGAGAAACAAATACTTCAACCCAACTTTGAAGCAAAATGAACAATAAATACCACCTAATCCAAGAGTTAATGTGGAACAATGGAAAAGAGTTGTTCAAACATGGTCTTCTAATAGTTGGAAGGTAAAATACTTTAGATGTTTTTCTTATAGAAGGTAAATTTAATTTTTGCTGTAGACATGTTCATGATGTTTTTTTGCTAAGAGTTATGTCTGTGTTTTATAGAGGTATAGTGACATAAACAAGAGAAGTAAAAGTCATCATAAGTATTTTCATTGTGCTGGGACAAAGAGCTTTGCTGACATCAATGAGGAGGAGGTAATTCAAACCCTGTTTTTTTTGCTAAGTCTTATCTCTGGGTTTTCTGTTCTCATTTTTTTCTAACACTATTTTCATAGGTTCTCATTTTTTTATGTTCTACAATTTGTCTTTTAGTTTGTAAAAAATGGAGTGAAACTTGATCGCGGGGACCTATTTATAAGGACCCGTGTGAAAAAAAGTGGGCAACCTGTTAATGAAGAGATTGCTGCAATGATTGTATGGCATAGATTGTTGGTTGTTTTCCAATTTTATGTTATGTCTACTATGTGTTTATTTTATATATACTATATATGTGTTTATTGTAGACAAAACTTCAGGAAGTAAAAATCACACAACCATCATCATCCTCAAGTTCATCAATTGCAACTGCAGATGATATTTACTCACAAGTATTTGGGAAAGATAGGCTTGTCCAAGTACGTGGAGTGGGCACAGGCTCGACACCAACAAGTTTGTGGGATACTTCAAGCCAATGTGAAGCCCAATTAAGAGCAGAAAATGCTCAACTCAATGCTATGGTTTAAGAATTGGCAGAGAGATTGGGTAAAGTTGAGTCTATCGTTGTTGAGGTAATTCTAAAATGTTTTCATTTCATCCATGTAAAATGTGATTAGCAAGTACTTTAGATGGATTTGCATAATACTTTTCAGTTGGCTTTCTGGGCATGTCCCTGTTGTTCTGTTGTCCTGACATGTCCCATTTGTCCTGTGTATGCCTTTCTTAAAGTTTAAGAAGGATGAAGTGATATTTGTTGGCCCTCAGGCCTTGGATCTGAGGTGGCCATTTGGTGAAATGGATGTTCTTAATGAAAATGCTGACTCTGTGGAAACTAAAAGTCTGTAACTTTTGAGTAATATCTGTTGGCCCTGAATCTGAGGCTCCCATTTTGGGAGAAAAATGGGAGAAAAATGAAGGCTCCCATTTGGCCTTGGATCTGAGGCTCCCATTAGGGGAGAAAAATGAAGTGATATCTGTTGGCCCTCACGCCTTGGATCACCAGGCAATCCTGTTTCTATTTTCCTGGCTATTACATAATGTTATTTCTGTCAGATTAACATGTATCAGTGACAGTTTTGTTTTTCCTTCATGTTTTGTCCATAGGTTATGGACTTTTACCCGATTCATCATCATGATGTGTAGAGACATTGTATGTTGACCGGATAAGCCTAGCTAGAACAATGGTGTTGGATTACCCGATTATTCTGGTGTTCTTATTTTTGATAAAGCCTGGCTTAGCTGTTGGACACTTTATTTGCTCACTTCATCAACTTGGGCAGGAGCTGATTACAATGAACATACATTTGCAGCACTCTCACTTATTTAACACTAATACATTTGCAGTAGTAGAAATAAACTTCTGGCTTGTGCTTATGAAGTCTTCTTTGTGAAATATTTTTTTCCTTATTAGTCTTCTTCTTCTTTCTTGACAGTCAAAATAGATAGAAAGTACTCCCAATATGGAAAGATGTGTGCAATCATCTGCAAGTGTAATAGAACCTAAAGGAAAAGAGGTAAATATATTCATATCTCATTATGTTCTATATTCTCATTAGAAACTCAATTGTGTCTTGATGTGTGATCTATAAAATGAATTGAATAACAGAGTTTGATGTTGGGCAAGAAAGTGAAGTTGTGTGACATGGAAGGACACCCGGTAGCCAATGCCATAATCATGTCGTTAGATAAATCTAAGATGGTTATGGTTAAGAGTTTGGGCGAGGAGTATTATGAGGTAGCTATTTTGTTTGCTTACAAATCCAATGCACCTCTATTTGTGACAGATAATGAACGAAAAACCGTCTAAGATGCTATTAGAAGTCACATTGTGTGGTTCAAAGACTTTGTATGTTTATGACACCTGATGTTTTATTTTATAGAATTATTTTGGAAAATAAATGAACTTGTTTGTATGTATACTAATTGAATGATTTTTATTTTGTAGGTTGAGTTAGATGACACATGAAGTTTTTATTGTGCCAACAGAACAGCTCTCCTCCCTTAAGACCATGGTCCACTCTCACCTTATGAAACAATTATGGTCATTGGATTTATGTTATGACCAAAACAATTATGATTGTCTTATCCTCAGGACAAACAGTGATTTGTATGTGATGTTTAAATTTTATGTTGTACATTTGTGATGTGATATAAATCAGTGCTATATGCACTTGTTTTGGCGGTGTAATTATGTGAATGTTTCTTTTCAAACAGTGTAAGTTGTGTAATGTAAATAGATTGATGATGTGCAAAAAATGTGGTGTGTATGTATGTAAATATGCAGGTTGTGTGCTATGTGTGTGGATTGTGTATGTAAATATGCAGGTTGTGTGCTATGTGTGTGGATGTATGTAAATATGTAGGTTATATTTTTAGTCAAATTATGGATTATATATATTTGCATTGGGAGTTTTCTTACAGTTCAGAGATGCGTAACTATAGATAATAGCTACGGTTTCTAACATAGTGATTAATTTTCGTATGTCATCTTCTATTGGGATATTTCTTACGGTCTTTCACATGTATACTTACACTTTATAAAAGTAGGCCATGTCTATATTATTACGGTTTATAAACGAATGTATTTATTATGTATTGTAACCGTAAGTAAGGCTATACCCACGCTTGTTGTAGTTACAAAAACGAACCGTAGGAAGTTTCGTAAGTATACGTCTGTTCTTACGGTTTTGACACTTACACTTACGATTTTCCGACGTAAGTGTTGCCCACTTTTGTTGTAGTGCTACTTTGTGTTAGCGGGCTCTTGTAGCCGTAGACAGATCCAACATATGTCCACGGCGTCAGGTAACCGCTTACAAAAGATCTGTCCACAGACTTTTTTGCAACGACTTTGTTAGCACCTTTACAACTGTTGACATAATAATATGTCAACGGTTTATTAGTTTTTGGCACCAGGTCCAAGCCGTTGACATATGTCGGTTCTCGATAGCAGAGAAAGAGGGAAAGAAAGAAAAACTTCTTTGAAGCTTGTTTGTTCATGTCAACTATTAAGTGGCCGTGAAGGTTTTTTCCTTTTGGTAAACTTCATCAGAGGCCATCAAGCCACCAATATATAGATAGAGTAGTGCTATTCACCCGTCCGTACGAGAGCATAGAGTGAGGTGGAAAAGTTACGTCTCATTTTAATTGGGCCACATGAGATGACACTCTCCAAAGTGCAATTATTACGGTGTTAGTGAACATTTAATGCGACGTACTTTTTGTACGTAAAAATAGTGCATACAAATAGTTATATAATTCACACAAATAATCAATAATATAATGCACACAAATAACACAACAATAGATACAAAATAGTATAACAATATACACAAATAAGGAGCACCATCTCACGTGGCCAATCAAATTAAATGAGTTGTAGTTCTTTCAACTCACTCTATACTCCCATGCACATGGAAGCATAACATTACTCGTATACACTACAAGAAAAAAAACATATGTCATAGGCTATAGGGGGTTGACAAAAATAAAAAACCAGTTGACAAAGACATATGTCAATGACATGAGTCTGTTGACAAAGCCGTCGACATCTTGGTCATCAACTTATCATATGTCTACAGAAAACAAATCTGTTGACAAAAAAGGCATTTATCTATGGCTACCATCTGTTGACAAAATTTTTTTATGTCATCAGTCTTAGAGTCGATGATATAAGTTCTCTTTGTCTACAGACCAAGTTGCTGACAAAAGTAACTTTTGTCAACGACTCATAGCTGTTGACAAATATCATATTTGTCAACAATTTGTATTATGTTGATAAAAATAACTTTTGTCAATGGCTTTTAGCCATTGACAAAGAGTTTAGTTGTCAACAACACAAAGCCGCTGATAAAAGTTTGTTTCGTCATCGAATATATGGCCGCTGACAAATGTTACATTGTCAACAGATACATAGCCGTTGACAAAAGTGAGAATATCTTTTGTCAACGAGTTTTAGCTGCTAACAAATGTCTGTATAACATTTTAAGATAAGTTTTTTTAAAAAAAATCTAATTTCCTGTTTGTACAAATACATGAGTACACAACAAGAAAATAAGCATACAATACAACTAAAATAAATCCACATCATACTCAATTCATACAACATCAAAGTCTCTAAATACTCAATTCATACAACATCAAAGTCTCTAAATTAATGTCATCAAAATATCTATCTATCTATCATCATCATCATAGTCATCTCCCTCTACATCAGTATCTACGTGGTCGTCCTCTGGTGCTCTCGGTGGAGCTAACGCAGCAAATCTCTGACTAGTCTGAAACTGAGTCATGAATGTGCTCATCTGCAGCATCTGTCTACGTATGTCATCCATCTCAGTCTCGTTTACGCAGCTGCCCCAACTCCTTCCATATTTCATCTGTAACTCCCCGACGCGGAATATCAGAGCGGAATTAAAGTTAATTAAATAGTACAAAGAGATAAATAGAAGACAAACCATTGCACAATGGGATTAATGCCAAATAAAATCCAACTTCATTAATAATTCATCAACTAACTATTACATCCACTAATCAGAGACATAACTAGGGCCCAGAGTACTTTATTCAAACTCAAACTAATACATATTGACTAACAGTCGACTAACTAAATAACTACTAAGCACGGGTTGTCGAAACTGGTCACTCCTAAGCATCATCCTCATTCCCTTCCTCGTGAGTGTGGTAATCCCCATCAGACTCACCTGAAACACATGAAATAATAACGCAGGATGAGCCAATAACGCCCAGTAGGACTTAATATCTCGTAAGAACAAGCATGCTTTAAATGATTAATGTCTTAAATGGCAAGATAACTAGAGAGCAAAGTCATGTAGATCAAAGTAACGATAGCAAGAGAACGATAACACTTGTATAGGGAAAATAGCACAACAAGTATAACGATAGATTGGCTATGTAACGATATAGCACGTAAAGTTGCACAATGGTGCACTAGTAACGATAACGATTGCACTTGTATTGATAGCACTTGGATTGATTGTCATAGATTAAATCTTGATAGTATAATGACACTTGATGTATGCCAACATCCTGATCATTTTAACTCCCATGGGCAAATGGCACTTTTCGGGTGCTCCTCCCAGGACCTGATCGGGCCCTATTGCACTGGCATAAGTTATGTTTCTTATCTTAGACAATCATATGGATGGCCAAATAGAGTACCAAGAACAGATGAGAATAGTAAATGAATAGACGAGAGAGTAGAGATAACGTGAACAGATGAGAGTATAAAGATAATAGATGAGATAGGGGTATAATCATAAAATAATGTTAAACAGTCGATAGTAACAGTTGCACAGCACTTGATCAAGCGCTGGCAGTCTGGTAGAAGTCAACCATCCACTAACCATGCCATGAACACAGGCTAGATAGTTCGGCGTGATCCCAAGGTAAGAAGGAAACACACTAAAGCCGTTTGGATCGTACTGATCCCTAAGGTGTAACGGGTTTTAAGGGTACAACTAGCTCGTCGGCAATGGATGTGTGACAAAGCCAAGAAGACTTACGGAGGCCTTGACGAGGAGTCCCTAGTCCGGTTAGGAGTATTCCCAACAGAGAGGTGGTCCATTGCAAGAAAAGTGTGTAACGAAACGTTGTCCGTCTTGCCTCGAATGCTCGAAGGCAGAGGGACGCGATAACGGTGTACAAAGCACACGAATAAAACGAAGACAAGTGTCATTTAAATAGTTGGGAAATTTAAGTGAAATAATTATACTTAATTACCAGATACATTGTTGAGTAATTTAATAAGGTTTAATGGCAACCATTTATGTTAAGTGTGTGCAAGTGTAATTAAATCATGAGAGCATGAGAGATTGTGCACATGGCTTTTATTTAATTGAATTTATGTAATTTTTAAAAAATATTAAGGTTCAGATCAATACTATGCATAACAGTGTTTAATTAAGTCTAAACAAGGGTTAAAAGGCATAAATAGTAGGGGCATAAGAGCAATTTACTGTTCTGGCAGAAATCTTGAAAACGCGACGGGCGATCCAAGTTGTGACGGGCGGTCCGGGTGCGACAGCTGAACCGGCCGGGCTGGCTCGGTTCGGGGGAAAACTGCGACGACATAGACCGGCCGGTCGTGACCCCTTTGATATCACGATGGGTCAGACCGTCGCGATTTCAGAGGGACAGCCCGACCCAGAAAAGGGGATCTGCCCTTTCTGGGTTTGGTCCTTCCTTCCCATTTATGATACACTACACTTCTAAAATCAATATAAAATCGCACGATGATCCAAAAATTATGAAACCTATTTTAAATGAAAGTAGACACGTAGATCTATCAACAGGAAATAGCAAGGTTTGTTCATGCTTTAGTTAGGTTACATTTCGGTGACCTAAACATGCATGATGTTGTTCCCTGATCTCGACAAAGATGTCGGGTTGAGTTCTAAGGTTAGCCACTAATACCTGATAACTTCTCTGCTCAATATTTAGATCCAGACTGGCGAATTGTTCTAACAATTGTATCTCACCCACGACTAAACAAGACAAGGACGCCACAGGCTTCCTGCTAAGTGCATCAGCTACTGCATTACCTTTGCCTGGGTGGTATTGAATATTGAAATCAAAATCCTTCAAATATTCCAGCCATCTCCTTTGTCGCATATTGAACTCCTTCTGAGAAAATAGATACTTTAAGCTCTTATGATCAGAATAGACAATGAACTGTTCTCCATAAAGATAATACCTCCAAATTTTAAGTGCAAATACCACAACAGCTAGTTCTAGGTCATGGACAGGGTAATTGACCTCATGAGGCTTCAACTGTCTTAATGAATAAGCTATCACTTTCTCATTCTGCATTAACACGCAACCTAGACCAATTCCAGATGCATCAGTGTAGACTGAGAATCCTTCACCATCGACTGGTAACGCGAGGATAGGTGCAGAAGTCAAACATTGCTTCAATGTCTAAAAGCTTTTCTCGCATTCCTTGCTCCAGACATAGGGGTTCTCTTTTTTCATCAAGCGAGTAAGAGGTACAACTATCTTGGAGAAGTCTTTTATGAACCGTCTGTAGTAGCCAGCCAGTCCAAAAAAGCTTCTAATCTCAGTAACATTGGTCGGTCTTTCCCAGTTGAGTATAGCTTCTACTTTGGAAGGATCGACAGCGATACCATCCTTGGATATAACATGCCATAGAAATGACACTTCCTCCAGCCAGAATTCACACATGCTCAATTTGGCATAGAGATTGTTGTTGTGCAAGATCTGTAGAGCGATCCTCAGATGCTCCTCATGCTCTTCCTTGGTCTTGGAATATATGAGAATATCATCGATAAACACCACGACAAACTTGTCGAGGTATGGTCGATATATGTTGTTCATCAGTTGCATGAAAGCTACAGGAGCATTGGTTAGTCCAAAAGGCATGACTACAAATTCATAATGACCGTACCTGTAACACCCCGACGCGGAATGTCGGAGCGAAATTATAGTTATTAAATAGTACAGGGTGAGAAAATAAATGACAAACCATTGCTCAATTGGAATAATATCAATAACCTCTAATTTCATTAATATTCCATCAATTCATGACCTAACTATTACATCAACTGATCAGAGCCATAACTAGGGCCCAAAGTACTTTATTCAAATCTAATCTAATACATATGGACTAACTGACTCATAACTAAACTGACTAACTACAAAGTAAATGGTTGCTGAAAGGGGTTGTTCCTGGACGTCGTCCTCGTTCCCATCCACGTGAGTGTGGTCATCATCCGACTCACCTGAACACATGAAATAAACATGCAGGATGAGCGAATAACGCCCAGTAGGACTTAATATCTCATGAGAACAAGTATGCTTTAAATAATTAATGTCTTAAATGGCAGGGTAACGAAAGAGTATAGTCATGTAGAGCAAGTAATGATAGCAAGAGAGTAATAGCACTGGTATACTGAAAATAGCACAACGATAACGATCATAGAATGGCCATGTAACGATAATAGCACTTGTATAGCACTTGAATAGATAGCACTTGAATAGATAGCACTTTGATTGTCAACGATTAATTGTTATAGTATTAAATGGCACGGATGCATGCCGTACACATCCTAATCATGTAACCCTTGCAAGGAAATAGCACTCTTCGTGAGCTCTCCCCAGGACCAGATCAGACCCTATTGCACTAGCATATAGCACTTGTTTGTTCTTTTTAGGCAATCAATTGTATAGCCAAATAGAGTACCAAGAAGAGATGAGAGTAATAGACGAAATAGATGAGAGTACAAAGTGAAAGTGAACAGATGAGAGTAACAGATAGTAGATGAGACAGGGGTATAATCATAAAACAACGTTAAACCATGATAGTAACAGTTGCACAGCACCAGGTCGGGTACCGACAGTCTGGTAGAAATCAGCATCGCCCACTATCCGTGCTATGAACAAAGGCTAGATGGTCCGGCATGATCACGAGGTATGAGAGAATACACTAAGCCCATGGATCGTACGGATCCCTAAGGGTGTAACGGGTATCAGGGTAGCACTAGCTCGTCGGCTAAGGACGTGCGCCAAATCCAAGAAGACTTATGGAGGCCTTGACAAGGAGTCCCTAGTCCAGTCAGGAGTCTTCTCGATGGAGAGGTGGTCCATGCCAAGAGAAAGTGTGTAAAAACTACTCCGTCGTGCCTCGAGTGCTCGAAGGCCGAGGGAAACAGTAACGATATACAAAACATGCGAGTGAAACGAAGACAAGTGTAATTATTTAAATAAGAAAATTTAGTAACTTATTTTGCTAAATTACCAGATATATTATTGAGTGAATTAATAAAGTCTCATGGCAAACATGAATGGCTAGTGTGTGCATGTGTAAGAAATCAAGAGGACATGAATGATTGTGCACATATCTTTTACATAAATTAATCTCACATAATATTGCCCATTTTAAATTAACAAATCGAATTTATGTATGACAACACTTAATTAAGGGTAAACAGGGTTTATATAGCACAATAGCATGGTTAAAATTGTAAAATTAGGGTTCTGGCCGCCACAGTCAGATCGCGACGCAGGTTGCTGTCGCGATCAGGTCGCGACAAGGTGGACCGGCACGTTCAGGATTTCAGGTCATGACCCACAGGGTTTTCGCAATCAGATAGTTCAAGTTGCAACGCACAGGCGGGTCGCGTTATGGCCATCACGACGCACGGACAGGCCGCGACAAGCTAAACCGACTTTTGGGGTGACCCGAGGGTCAGGTCGTGACCGGTCGACCCGTCGCGTTCAGGACGCGATGGATCCCTGTGTCACGACCCCCTCTGATATCGTGACCTATCGGGCCGTCGTGACATCAGAGAGTGGCCCGAACCCAGATAAAGGGGTTTGCCCTTTTTTCCAGGCAGTTCTTCATGATACAAGGCACTTAAAAATTCGATAAGAAATCGCACAGTGATCCAAAAAGCTTGAAACCAATTTTAAATGAGAGTAGACATGGAGATCTATCACAGGGCACAATTAATTAGAAAATAGTCTTGTATAGAGCATGCTTTGACTGTGTTACCTTTCATTAACCTAAACATGCACAGTCAAGAACAACGATTTAATTCACAAGGCATGCTTAATGGAATTTGGGCAAACTGGGCTCGTTAGAACCCTAACAACATGCAGTATTTATGGAGATTTTATCAAGGCATGAGCATGAGTAGATTCGAGGTTACAAGCAAAACATGAAGGTTCAGGCAAGACATGTCAACAGAGATTTGGGCAATTAATTCGCCCTCATGCAAGAACGAAAAAGGGCGAAACAAGTGGGCTTTTGAAAGGGATCATGAAGACTACCTAGGATAATTTTTACACGAATTTAGCTTGAGAGATTGCTTACCTTTCGTTGAAGTAAAAAAAACCCTAGTTTGGAGACGAAATTAGAAGAACCCTCCTTGCTCCAAGCCTTCTCCTCCAAGCTCCTACGTTCTCCAGCCTCTCCCTTCGTCTCCCAAAGTCTTAGCAATGCAAATGATGGTTGATAGGGCCGAATTAGGGTGTTTTGATGGCTAATAGAGTCCTAACCATCCTAAGAGTCCTCATTTTCCTTAAACTCCGAAAATC
The DNA here is from genome assembly GCA_014218235.1 of Colocasia esculenta. NCBI lineage: Eukaryota > Viridiplantae > Streptophyta > Magnoliopsida > Alismatales > Araceae > Colocasia > Colocasia esculenta. Next base: position 46,854,901 of record CM024764.1, on the reverse strand, counting down.
CCTAATTATCTCTATTAATTCTAACATTTATCCATCTAATTGGGTAAGGAAGAGGCCTAATCTCGTGGCCAAAGGGTTAGGATGGAATAAGGGCTCTTTATTTTAGGTAAACATGGGTTATTTAGTATTTATCTTAGCCCTTACTATTTATTAATTAATTATTTCCAAAATTGGGATAATTATTCCCCATCCCATGATGGGCTCCTCTTTATTAGGCGCATTATATTTGTATTTGAGCCAATTACACAACCCCTTATTAATTTAACTTAATGGGCTTGGTTTAATTCCCTTTTATTTCACTTATTTCTCATTTATTCTAGTTAAAGCTATTTATCTCATTTATTAATTATTTTTTTATTTTATTTAGTTTTTAAAAATCAAGGGTACTACAGTACCTGCTCCTAAAAGCTGTCTTGTAAATGTCTGCATCTTTAATCCTCATCTGATGATATCTCGATCTAAGGTCAATCTTAAAAAAGTATTTGACTCCTGATATTTGATCAAACAATTCATGAACACGAGGTAGAGGGTATTTGTTCTTGATAGTCAGATGATTCAACTGCCTGTAGTCAATGCATACCCGCAGGGATCCATCCTTCTTCTTGACAAACAACATTAGTGCTCCCCAAGGAGAAGTACTTGGTCTGATAAATCCCTTTTCCAGCAGTTCCATCAATTGCTTCTTTAACTCTTTCAATTCAGCAGGAGACATTCTGTAAGGTTGGGGTGACACAAGTGCAGCTCCAGGTGTTAGATCAATCGAGAAATTCACATCTCTTTCAGGTGGAATGCCTGGAAGCTCATCGGGGAATACGTTGGGGTACTCTTGCACTATATGTATGTCTGATATCTTAGATGCTTTCTTTTCAACCACAATGGCAGCAAGAAATGCCACACAACCCTTCCTTATCATGTTCAGCACCTTAATAGCAGAGACGAGATGTAAGACCCGGATTTTTTTTTACTCTCTTTATATATCTGTATGTATATGAATGGTGTGTTGGGTGTTCGGTTGTTGTGTGCTTAGCATGCGTAGTTCATTGTGCCTACTATAAGTTTTATCCTTCCCTTGAAAATGAGTATGTGCGTATATCTGTATATATATATGTATAGATACGGGTATACGATAATTAATGTGGAACTAAACAACTAGACAATTAGAGGTGTATTATGAATACCAAGAATCTCTGACTTAGGATACTTGAATAATACTATGCTTGTGCTATCTTAATATTGAAGAATATCCTATACTACCTATTTCATGGAATTTTGTATGGGAGTGTATGTACGTATATATGTTATCTTGTGCGTGTGACAATTGTATACCTAATTCTACATACATAACACCTTGGTGTACTTGTGTATGCATATGTATATTTGGTTGTAAACGTTGTTATTGCATGGTTTAGTTAATGTGTACATTCTACTTCGTGCGTTTCATGTACGTAAAAAGTTCAAGCATAGTAGATGTAATTAGTGGTCATATTGGGATTCTATACTCCTCATGAATAACATGCATATATCTTTATGATGATTAGGTGAGAATAGTCAATTGGACGAATTATGCATATAGTGTATATTAAGAAATCCTATACATGTAATACTTAAGCAATGTTAGGTAAAGTTGTGTAAGTTAATCAAATTACCGGTGCGCATATTGTACCCATCTGTTTCAATCATAATGCACATAAGTATGCTATACTAGTGTGTATACTATATATATATGTCAAATCAAGTGTGTGCATGCGAGGACTATTTTATCGAATGGATTATTCCTAGCTAGCATAAATCATATCACCTCCTAATGATTTGCGAAGCCCTCATAATTCTCGTCATTTAATTTGCCGTGTGTTGAGTCATACTTGTGTAAAATATCACGTACGTACAGGTAGGTGTCTACGTACATTTTATCTTAGTATGTTTATGTATGCTTGTGTATGTATATAGATATTTATGTACATATTAATTGGTATAATTAATGTGCATATGGTTATATTAAATGTAAATAATTTATGTGATGAATGGTGATAGAATGTATACCTACTATATACATAATGCATGAATACATGCATTACATGCATGGGTTCTGCATAAATTAAGGTTCTGGCCAAAGGCCACCTTGGCGTCAATCTCTGGCCGCCGAGGTGGAGTCAACGTCCAGACCTAGACGCCAATCCTGACCCAGGCGTCTAGCAATGTGGACGTCAACCTCTCTGACCTGCATGCGCAGCAGAGCTGCTGTCTTCTGAAACAAGGCATGGCCACCCATTGGGGGATGTTCCCCAACGGATCTAAGGCTGTCTAATCGGCATGGTGAGTGAGTGAGGGGCTCTCCTACATCCTGAACCCGAATTGGCCTCTCCCCACTTCTCATTTTTCACCCTTGCACGAGGAGAGGAGAAGAAAGAAAAACCCTAGAGCATTCTGTGAGAAAACCCCATTTTAGAACCCTCAAATCCGACCCTTTGGAGCTGGATCTGGAGATCTACTGCAACAAGGAGGAGGCTGAAGCAAAGGAGAAGGCTTCCCCATCATCCCCTCGGCGTGGAGATCACCCAGGAACCCGGAGGAAGGCGATCTTGGAGGCACTTCTGCAACTTCTTGGAACTGCCCAAGGAGGTCTTCTTCGAGCCACAAATCCCTTGGAGGAATTTTTGAAAGGCAAGTGACCTATCTATGGTGTCCCCGTATGAGTCTAGGTGGGTTTTGATATTTTTATGGAATTTTATTCGAGTCCTAGACCCTCCAATTCACCCAAGATTGAGAGTTCGGTCTGTGTTTTCTGCACAGACCTGGCTTGACGGCAAGGTCCCGGGACGTCCAGTTCATGAACTCGGCGTCCATCGACCCTGCCGCTGACTCTGAGTTAGCGGCTAGAGACCGCCGTCTAGTTCTTCTGGACAGAACAGTGAGCTGTTCTGTCCCTCTTGTACGTTAATTTCGTTATGATTTCAGTGATGAGATATATGGTATTCCTATAAGATATGTATATTATCATTTGTGGTGTGTGGATGAATGTGGTTAATGGTGTCTTTTAAACTTATGAGCATGACTTGATGAAACTTTAGCATGTCCATGCTCCATGATTAGGATTAGTTGAATGCCTTGATTTCGGTCTAATCATGAAGATTGTGGGTCAGCATGTGTGTTTACAAAATTTAGGTAACTTATCCATGCTTGTGCAATTTGTTAATAGATTCCGTTCGATAAAATAGAAGTATGAAAAAAAATGATTCGTAGTGTTTAATCCATAGATGTATGAATTAGGGAAATTTTGCACTCTAAATTCATGCATAGGTTGGTAGTTTATGTTTAAACAGCAAGTGGTAAACTGCATGATGTGTAAATTCCATGTTAACGTAAATTGTGAATAACATGCAAAAATAGGTGTTTGATTTTATGAAAATCCTATATAGCTCAGAAAAATCTGAAAAATTGAGGGTATCATCATGAACCCGAAACCAGAATGTGGTTAAAATTTCAGGCCATTTGGAACAGAAAATAAAAAGTTATGTGTTTTCCATGTGAAAGGTGATAATTCGTGCATATGATCGTAATGTGATTTGTTATAGTCTACAACCAGCATGATTAATGTGTTTACTGTGTTTAACTCTTGAAATTCTGTAGTGCCATGATTAGGAAAAACAGAGATATTAATGTGAGTGAGAAAGTGAATGAAATGAGATGAGTTATGTGTAAAACCATGTGTAAAATGGTAAATGTATAAAAGTGTAAAAGCTGTGCCTATGTGACACTGCTACCCTAGAGGCATCGGGAGCCGTATATAGAAAAGTCCCTATAGAAGGCTCCATGTGATATAAGTTTGTCCCAAAGGCATTGGGAAAACCCCGGAGGTGGACAAGTACCACTGGATAGGGTGGAGAGGGCTTCTCCCAGTCTGCGCAGTTACCAAGATTCACCGCTGTATTGCCTAGGTGGTGAGTATGTGTATGAGTTGTGTAAGTGTTGTGTCATGTGTTGTGTAATGAGTTGTGTTGAGAGCTGTGCTAAGGAATGAGCACGAGCTATGAGATATTGTTAGTGTCCTCTACTGATGGTTAGGACTATGTGTCATGGCAAATTGTTTAAGTAATGAAAAATGAGTAAAATGTGAAATATGTGAATATGGCACGTGGTAAGTGCCCTAGATGCACGTGGTAAGTGCAATCGATGTGATATGTGATAAGTGAAAGTGAAAGAGAAAATGATGTGGAAATGAGTAAATTGTATAAGTGTGAACATGTGTACGTGTCAAATGTGTAAAAGTGAACAACGTGAATGAGTAAGTATGAAATCATGTGAAACCGAGATTGTGAGAATGTGTTATTGGAAACCATGTGAAATCAGTAAACTAATGTTGTCATTATCATGCTTATGTGTGCATAAATGCCTAGAATCCATGTTAGGGATAATTAGTGAAAATGAGTGCAAGATAGCTTGATTACTTGTTCACATGATGTGTTTTATGTATTATTGTAGCTCTCATGTGTAGATTTATAGTCATTGAATCATATGAAATCAGCAATCTAAAACATGTGAAAAGGTTCGTGTATGTGTTTAAAACTATGCGAAATGCATGCTAGTTGTGTCCCCTTTCATGTGTGTAAATTGTTCATGTTGATAGGTTTCATGTTTTAGCTCTTTAAAAGACTAAAGTTCCTGAGCAAATGGAATAGAGATCATGTGATAGGTGAATTTCATTTTTCAAATCTGAAAGCATGAGTTATGTATAAAAATTGTAGAATTCTCATGATAGGTAGAAAACTTGAATTGACTAGCATGCTATGTGTTGTTAATTGTAAAAGTGCATGTAGAAACCACTAAGACTTGTATGTGTATATCATGAGTAGTGTCGCTTGCTGAGTCTTTGGACTCACTCTTGCTTCGGCGTACAGGTTGACAGGTATCGTGCACTAGAAGGTAGCGTGGCGAGGATCATCATTAGAAGACTATTTTGTGGAGCTGTTACCAGTTGTACTTTCTTTTGCGCAAAAAGGAGTATTGTATGAACAATATTTTGGACATTGTAACTCTCTTTATTTTGTATTAATGTGGACATTGTCCTTCTATCTCGCTATTTAGATTATGGAATGTGTGTTGGTGACGGATTAAGAGTTGAGTTGTTTACTTTATTCCGCTGTACTCTATTGCTATCCAGGTACATATCAACCTATCGACCAGTGTTGGGTAAATGTCCCACTGTGACGACGCCCTTTATACCGATGGGGATTGGTATAATCGTACCGGTATGAAGAGGGTCGTTACACGAGAGGCAAGTGCCTCTTGTGTCTACGTCCCGTGAAGGTCAGTTTAGGGAATTCACTAAAGGTAATCTTCCCTCTTCTACAATCAACAATGGCCCCATAAGTGGATAGCCAATCGGCTCGCAATATGACATCATAGCCCTCTATGGGCATGCAGATCAAGTCAGCTCCAAGGTTGAGTTCACCAATCATAACATCAGCTAATGGAAAGTATTTATTTAATTGAGCTTTCTCCCCCAAAGGTGTAGTGACAGGCAATTCAAATTCCATGGATGCAGGTTTTTCATTTAATGTATCAGTAAATACTTGTGATATGAATGAATGTGTTGCGCTAGTATCAAATAAAACAAAAGCTAACTGAGAGAAAATTGGTAAAGTACCTTCCACGACTCCACCCTCCTCGGTGGTCTCCACTTCTTGCAGGGCTTGCAGTCGGCCAGGCAATTCTTTTATCTGACTGGATGCTTCTCATTCTCTTTAAGCAGAGGGCAGTCGGGAATATGGTGCTCTCGACTACCGCAGCGTAGGCATGCGCCTACCTTCCTCCAGCATTCTTCAGCAGTGTGACCTAGCTTGTCACAGTGCTTGCATCTGGGCTTGTTGTTTGGGGTAGTAGGGGTGAAGACCTTGGGCTTTCGCTCTTGGCTTGGCTCGTTAGTGAGGCTAAACGGCCTTTTCTTGCCGTTAGTGGGCTTGCTTGGTGCTCCTAATGTCTGCTCTTTCTTGACCATTCTACCCTTGATGCAATCGGTGAGGACTGTCGCAACCTCCAGTAATTGAGCTTTCTTGACCATTTCTGGATAGGTCTGGATATCTAATGGTGCCAGTTGGGTGATATATGCGGGCCTGAGCCTGTTAAGAAGGCGCTTCACCTTCATTCTCTCAGTGCTGATGACCAAACTGTCCCCATAATAAATACTTCCATTTATTTATATATTAATTTTGATGATTAACAAAATAACACTAATGGATTACTTGAGCCTTGAGAACAGGAAATAAAAGAAAAATGAAAGTTCAAGACAATCTGGTAAGTCTCATCACTTCTATCCAAGTCTTTGTATCGACTTCTTTGATAAGCAGAACGATTTCCTCTTTGACCGGGAAACTCAAAACAAATCGATATCGCAACGACTCTCTGTCGTAACGATTTCTTTAGAACTCGCAACGACTCTCTGTCATAACGATTTCTTTAGACCTCGTAACGATTTCTTTAGAACTCGCAACGACTCTCTGTCGTAACGATTTCTTTAGACCTCGTAACGATTTCTTTAGACCTCGTAACGATTTCTTTAGAACTCGCAACGACTCTCTGTCATAACGATTTCTTTAGACCTCGTAACGATTTCTTTAGACCTCGTAACGATTTCTTTAGAACTCGCAACGACTCTCTAGCCGTAACGATTTCTTTAGAACTCGCAACGACTCTCTGTCGTAACGATTTCTTTAGAACTCGCAACGACTCTCTAGTCATAACGATTTCTTTAGAGTTCATAACGATTTCCTTACAACTTGATAATCATAACGATTTCGTGTAACGATTTCCTTACAACTCGATAGTCATAACGATTTCTTGTAACGATTTCTTCAGAACTCGCAACGACCTGCTTGTTGTAACGACTTCATAAGTTATCACATCGATTTCCTTACAGTTCATAACGACTTGCTATAATTCATAACGATTTCATAAGTTATGAAGTCAGCAAGATTCTTCTTATCAAATTTCTTGATGCATCAGTATAATGCCTTTTTAATAGCGTTGAAAAGTCAAAGTCATATCTTGTCCGTTGACTGCTATGCATTAAATGCTCTCTGATCGTATCTCCCATGCATGCAGACAATATCTTCCATTTCTATGCTACTCTGTCTACGTACTTTTTTAGACAGAAAGGAGCCTTGCTATATACTGCAATATCTGTTCCATCTCAACTAACAATAGACAGCAGTCTTAGCTGTCTTCTATTTATTGATGATATGCTTACAGATATCTGACAAGACTCATCTGGACAACGTTGGACACAAGATACAAAGTTCTATGACATCTCTTTGGCGTGTACACAAGGATAAAAGACTGACGATCAGAAGCTTCCTTTGTGACCAGTCTAACGTACACAAGGATAAGAGACAACGGACACTTCAACGTTCGAATTTGAATCAGCAGTTTAAATAGAAGACTCAAGACGGAAAAGAGAAAAGGGGGAAAAACAACGTTTGATTTTAGAAGAAGAAAGAAATCCATCTCTTCGAGTCCTCAGAAGATTGAAACAAGAGCGAAGCTTCCACTCCAACCTTGTTCTTAGCTCTTAGCTCTCTGTGATCAAAAATAGTTTTTATTTGTGAGAGCCTGTGTAGTCCTTGGAGAGAAAAACCTTGTTAAATCTCTTTCTCTCTCGGGGGCTTAGGAGCTTCAGTGTGTAGCTGGTCAAGCTAGAGTCTGAAGCCTGTTTCCACACCCTTTTCTTATTAGATTGTGTTCCCTTCTGGACGAAGGAAGACCTGGTGGTATCCAGGGTGGTTGTTGTTCCCTTCAGGCTGAAGGAAGACCAGTTGAGGCTGGGTGTAAGGATCCTTAAGGGGGATTGTACCCTTGGTAGTAAAATCCTGAGGTATTGCTCAGGGACTGGACGTAGGTCTCCTGTGGAGAGGAGTTCCGAACCAGGATAAAAATCCTTGTGTCTTGTGGATGTGTTTTTGTGTGATTGTTGTCTTGTTTGCTCTAACTCTAACCTTGTTATTAAGTTGTGCAATCCTTTAAGTAAACAGGTTTTAATCAGAGATCGAAGTTTTAATAACCCATTCACCCCCCCCCCCTCTGGGCTAGCTAGCTGGGCAACAAGTGGTATCAGAGCTCGTCTCTTCGACAAAGAAGAAGATCCAACGATCTGAAGAGCAAAGATCAATGGCAGCCCAAAGCAACTTCGAAGGTCAGTCAGTCAACAGGCCTCCCTTGTTCGATGGAGAAGATTACACATACTGGAAGACTAGAATGGAATATTTTCTACAAGGTCATGATTACACAATCTGGTCCATTGTAGAAGAAGGCGATCTTTTGGTCACAAATGCTAAGGCTCAGTGGACAGATGATGATAGGAAAAGAATATCCTTAAACTGCAAAGCCAAGAGCATATTATGCTGTGCCCTAAGCAAGAAAGAGTTCAATAGAGTCTCAGCCTGCAAATCCGCAATGGAGATGTGGGAAAAGCTCAGAATTACCTATGAAGGGACAGACAAGGTAAAGGAGACAAGAATAGATATTCTAGTAGCTCAATATGAAAGATTTCAGATGCAGACAAGTGAATCAATAACTCAGATGTTCAGCAGATTCACAGACATCACAAATGGATTAGCTGGTTTGGGAAAGGTTTATGATGTACCAGATATGGTTAGAAAAGTTCTCAGATCTTTACCATCTTCATGGACTCCGAAGGTAACAGCCATTGAAGAAGCCAATGATTTAAAACAAATGTCACTGGAAAAGCTAATAGGATCTCTCATGGCTCACGAGATAAACATGGAGAGATTAGGAGAATCCTCCAGCAGAAGGAAACAATCAAATGCTCTCAAAGCAAGTGAAGATAATTCAGAAGAATCCTTGGATAATAGTGAAAGTAGTAAAGACAGTGATGATGAAGAAGCGATGCTGTCTCGAAGACTTCAAAGGATTCTAGCAAAGAAAAAGAAATATCAGTCTGGAAGAAATTTTTTAAGAAAAACAAAGACTTTAGAAAACCTGAAGTAAAGGATCAAAAGAAAGGAGAAGTGATCTGTTATGAATGCAAGAAGCCTGGACACATCAAGGCAGATTGTCCCATGATCAAAAAGAGTGATCACAAGAAGAAGGACAACTTCAGAAGATTTAAGAAGTACAAAAAGAAAGCAATGGCTGCTGCTTGGGAGAACAGCAGTGACTCAGACAGTGAGTCAAGCTCGAGCAGTGAAGGTGAAGAAGCCAACTTAGCTCTCATGGCCAACACCGAAGACAAGGTAACTTCTGACTCTTCTTTTGATTCATGCAATGATTCAGATTCTGATAATTTGGAAAATGCTTTTAATGAACTTTATGAAAAATACAAAGAAGTATGCAAATTACTTAAAACTAGTAAGAAAAATATAATCTGTTTAGAAAATACAAACTCAGACCTAAGAACAGAAAATGAAGAACTTGAAAAACAGATTACTGAACATAAAAGAAGAAATGAATTATTATGTGAAGATTTAAAAGAGAAAAATAAGAAATAAATCATCTAGAAAAACAAGAAGACTTAGGTGAACTTAAAATAGAAATAGAAAGACTAAATAAAGAAAATGATAATCTATCAAGCACACTAGAAAAATTTACCAATGGTAAAAACTCTTTAATATTAAAAGGTGCTAGGAGATCGGGTAAAAAGAAAAATGGATTAGGATATACACCCCCAGACAATGAAGAAACCATAATATACCCTAAAACATATCCTACACCAAAATTTGTACCCGAACAAGATATAGCATACAAAGCTGATTTCAAATATATAGAAAAAGTGACTAAGTTATCCTGCTGCAGTCACTGCAACAAGTTAGGACATATTAAAATTACATGCCCAACAAGACATAAAAAATGGATATTAAAAGGTAAAGTTGATGATACTAACCAATCAGGACCCAAAAGAATTTGGGTACCTAAAGCTTGATGTTCTCATTTCAGGTTAACCCTCGAGCATCCAAATGGTATTTGGATAGTGGGTGCTCAAGGCATATGTCAGGCAACAAGAAATATTTGTTGATCTCCAAGCTGAAGAAGGTACAGTCACCTATGGAGATAATGGAAAAGGGACTGTGATAGGAAGCGGGTCTGTGAACATCAAAGGAAAATCAGTCATAGAGGATGTAATGTTGGTCAAAGGGTTAAAGCACAATCTCATCAGCATCAGCCAGTTGTGTGACAAAGGCCATCAAATTCAGTTTCAAGAATCAAAATGCAGTATCTTAAAGGATGGTGCAGTCATATTTGAAGCCTACAGAGAAAGAAATTTGTATGTTCTATATCTCGATGAACTCAAGGATCAAGATGTGTGTTTGGCAGCTAGTAAAGATCAATCAACTGAGTTGTGGCACAGAAGATTGGGCCACTGCAGCTTGGATGGGTTGAACAAGCTCAGAAAGAGAAAACTAGTTGAAGGACTGCCAAAGGTAAATTTCAGATTGGATAGCATTTGCAGACCTTGTGCAAGAGGAAAGCACACCAAGAGCTCCTTCAAATCAAAGACTGTAGTAACCACCTCAAAGCCCTTAGAACTACTTCACATGGATTTATTTGGGCCAATGAGGACTACCAGTTTGGGAGGAAAGAATTTTGGATTTGTAATAGTTGATGATTATTCAAGATTCACTTGGGTATCCTTTTTAGAGCACAAAGATGACACATTTGAAAATTTTGTCAGCTTCAGTAAGAAAGTTCAGAAAGATCAGAAATTCTCAATTGTCTCTATTCGATCAGATCATGGTGGTGAGTTTCAGAATGAAAAGTTTACGAAGTTCTGTGATGATCAAGGAATTGAGCACAACTTCTCAGCTCCAAGGACACCTCAACAGAATGGAATTGCTGAGAGGAAAAACAGAACTCTTTTGGATATGGCAAGAACAATGTTGTCAGAATATGATCTGCCAAGATATTTCTGGGCCGAAGCTATCAACACTGCATGTTATATCATAAATAGAGTGATGATCAGGCCAATTCTGAAAAAGACTGCTTATGAACTCTACAAAGAAAAGAAGCCAAAGATTAGCCATTTCAGAATATTTGGATGTCCTTGCTTCATCCATAACAATGGAAAAAGGGACATTGGTAAGTTGGATGCCAAATCAGATGAAGGCATCTTCATGGGGTACTCTTCTAAACCTAAAGGTTATAGAGTTTTCAATAAACGTTCCTTATTGATTGAACAATCAGTACATGTTATTTTTGATGAATCTAACCCTTCCTTGAAAAAGGAAGAAATTAGTGACATTGATGATGCAGATGACTTGTCCGAAAAATTAAAGAATACTTCAATTAAGGACAAAGAGGATCCAACTCTGGAAGAACTGCAGCAAACAGAAATCCAACATGAAGATCTTCCAAAGGAATGGAGATATCAGAAAGATCACCCTCCTGAAAACATCATTGGTGATCCATCTGTAGGGGTAAGAACTAGAGGTAATGTAATTCCATGCGATTATTTAGCATTTGTTTCTCAAATAGAGCCTAAGACAGTCAATGAAGCTTTATCTGATGAATCTTGGATATTAGCCATGCAAGATGAACTAAATCAGTTCAAGAGAAACCAAGTATGGTCACTTGTTCCTAGACCATCCAATCATTCAGTTATTGGCACCAAGTGGGTGTTCAGAAATAAACTGGATGAGTCTGGAATAATCTTAAGGAACAAAGCCAGATTGGTGGCTCAAGGCTACTCCCAAGAGGAAGGCATAGATTTCGATGAAACTTATGCACCTGTAGCTAGACTTGAGGCCATTAGGATTTTACTTGCTTATGCATCTGCACTTGATTTAAAACTTTTTCAAATGGATGTCAAATCAGCCTTTTTAAATGGTTTCATCAAGGAGGAAGTTTATGTTGAACAACCTCCAGGTTTTGATGACACTGAATTTCCAAATCATGTATTTAAACTACATAAGGCTTTATATGGTTTAAAGCAAGCTCCTAGAGCCTGGTATGAAAGGCTCAGTACTTTCTTATTAAATCATGGTTTCACTAGAGGTAAAGTAGATAGTACATTATTTATAAAATCTAAGGTTAAACATATACTTCTTGTACAAATCTATGTAGATGATATTATTTTTGGATCTACTGATGAATCTCTTTGCAAGTACTTTGAAAAGCTTATGCAGGGAGAATTCGAAATGAGCTTGATGGGGGAGTTAAGCTACTTCCTTGGATTACAAATCAAGCAAGGGAAGGATGGCACTCATATCTGTCAAGCAAAGTACACCAAAGAGCTGTTAAAGAAATTTGGATTTGAAAATGCAAAGCCATTATCAACTCCAATGAGCACATCAACCAGAATGGACAGTGATCAAAAAGTAAAAAGGTAGATCAAAAGAATTATCGAGGTATGATAGGATCATTACTTTACTTAACTGCCAGTAGACCAGACATTTTGTTCAGTGTATGCATGTGTGCTAGATATCAGGCAGACCCTAGAGAGTCTCACTTAATTTCTGTAAAAAGAATATTTAGATACCTAGCTAGAACTCATGACTTAGGTCTCTGGTATCCTAGATCATGTGAAATAAAACTAATAGGATATTCAGATGCTGATTATGCTGGTTGCAAAGTAGATAGAAAGAGCACCAGTGGATGTTGTCAGTTTCTTGCAGGATGCTTAATATCATGGACATCCAAGAAACAAAATTCAGTAGCTCTATCAACAGCTGAGGCGGAATATGTTGCTGCTGGAAGTTGCTGTACACAACTTCTTTGGATAAAGCAACAACTTGAAGATTTCGGCATTCACATCAAATCAATTCCTCTATTGTGTGATAATACAAGTGCCATCAACCTCACCAAAAATCCAGTTCAACACTCAAGGACGAAGCACATTGAGGTAAGATACCATTTTATTCGAGACCATGTAGCTAGTGGTAATTTAGAAATTTCGTTTATAGATACAAATGGTCAATTGGCAGATATCTTCACAAAAGCCCTACCTGAAGAGAGATTTACATCTCTTAGAAGGGAACTAGGGATGTGCAATTTGTGAAAGAATTTCTGTGATTTTATTGACATATAAATTCTTCAGATTAAATGAAAGTTCTCTCTCCGTTAAAGTTAAGCAAAACTCAGTTATCTATATGCTTTGACCGCTTCTGTGTAGAAAGTTGTTTGACTTGTCAAACCTTTTTTTTTGTCGCTTTCTATCTTTACCGCCTTTGGCGCTCCTCCGTTCAATAAAGTAATATTATTTTATCCAAATCGCTCTGAGATCGACTCGTCTTCTACCTTTACCCTTTTTATCCTCTATCTGTTCACCCAAAGCCGATGCCCTAACGATTTTGGGATCGACTCTCTGCAACTTTCGAAGCCTTCTTCTCTTCCCGCGAAGAATTCCTTCGAGAACTTCCGTCCCTTCCATCATCCTCCCTTCCAGAATCTTTTCTTCTCTGCACCCATGGCCGCTCCGTTGATCGCCGGAAGTGTTGGGGGCTACAGTGCTGAGTATTTATCCCCAAGGGAGCAAGAAAGATTTACGTTTGTGAAGACGAAGATTTGCGGAAATAAGGCAGTGGATGTTCAGAATCTTGAGAAGAGTGGCATGGCCAGGCTAGTTGATACTCTAAGAAGATTGCAGTGGATGGATGTGGTCACCTTCAGTGAGGTAAGCTACCCGGACTTGGTAAAAGCCTTCTACATTTGTCTGAAGTCAGAAGCAGATGGGTCCCTTGTTTCCTCTGTCAAGGGCATCCAAATCAGAATAACCCATGAGCTTTTGCGTGATTTGTTTGGAGTGAAGACCTCTGGATTTAGTGGCATTCACTCTGTGAATGATGAAGTCAAAGGTCTCGGGATTATCGGTCCAGGATTTAAGTTAAAGGATGGGAAGCTTGATATTAATCAGATGTCCGCATTCAATAGATTGCTTCACTTTATAGTCTGCCAAATCTTAGTACCTCGTAGTGCTACCTTTTCTTCATGCACTAGGGCAGATTCGGACATAATGTTCTGGGCAATCCAGAACAAAGAGATAAACCTGGCCGCAGTGATGATTGAGCGAATGATGTTTGCACATGCTCAGTTATGGGAAACAAAGAGCAAGTTGAATATTTCCCTTCCGTATGCTCATCTACTGACCAAGATTTTCAAGCACTTTGGAGTAGATTTGTCAGGTGCAGTAGCTGAAAAGATGGGCCAGTCAATAAGGTCCAGAAATCTAAAGAAAAGCGGTTTTTCAGTGCAAGAAGGAGTTTGGTCAAAGTCCTCTGTGGCTGAAGGAGAAGCAGTTATTGAAGATATTCCAGAAGCAGCAGCAGCAGAGCAAGCAGCAGCAGCAGAAGAAGAAGCAGTAGCAGCAGAGCAAGCAGCAACAGAACAAGAACCTGTAGAATCAGCTGCAGTAGAAGTACCAGTTGTGGAATGCCAATCCGAAGCTCAAGTGGAAGTAGGTGCAGCTGGTGTGGCAGATTCCTTGCCCACCACCTTAGTCGCCTCTATTTTAAGAGAGGTATTGGACTCCATTCCCTCCATCTCAGTCTCTTCTAAGGCAGGTGGACCTGATGAAGAAGTTATGGCAGCAGGCCATACTGAAGTTCAGTCTGAATCGGTTGCAGATGTTGAGGTACAAGCAGGTACTCAACAAGATGTGGTCATGGAAGAAGCTCCTAGCCAAGGGGAGCAAAGTAGAGTTGATCCTGAAGTATCTGAATCCGTGGCAGAAGGCCACTTGGAGAAAGTTGTCTTGGAAAAAGCTCCTGCTCAGGGGGAGCATTTGAATATTGAAGTCCCTGCTCCCATTCAGGGGGAGCAAACTGAGATTGAGAAGCCTGTGAATGAAGATATTCCTGAAAATGTTACACCTACTCAGGAAATCCCAGCTCCCGCCAAGGTTGATGTTAGTGAAGGCCCAAGTGCAAGCAATTTAAATCTAGAGGAGCCTGTCTCTCAGCAAGGTAAGCAGAAAAGAGTTGTTCACAGGAGGTCAAGGAAGGGCCATAGAAAAGTGAAGTTGAAGCATGTTATGGCCTTGTTAAAAGCCCAAGGAGAGATCTTGGCATCAGTTCAGTCTAGCATATAAGGCATTGTTTCAAATCAAGCTTCAACTTCCTCAGACGTATCTTCAATAAGAAATGCAATGAGGTATTTCAATAAAGAGATGTCTGATATGAAGAATTTGCTGGCTAATCTTTCAAGGTCTAGTGGTGTCTCTCCTGCACCCACTCAGAGCAGTCCAGCTGAAGTTCCCAGGCCACCAGGGCCTCCAGCAGAAGTCTCTCGGCCAACAGGGTCACCAGTTCAAGGGTCAGGGCCATCAGGGCCATCAGTCGTGAGGTCACCCGGACCAGTGGCAGCCTCAGGGTCTTCAGGACCCTTTCAGCAGTCAGAGAGAGTCAGGCCAAAGGGAAAGAGCCAGTGTCAGTCTCCAAGGCCCCTGATACTTCATCTCTTGCCACTCCAACCCTCTTCACACCTTCATCTCCTTCTACTGCACCTCCTGCTCCACCAACCACAAAACATCCCATGCCTCGCACCCAACCTTCCTCATCCTCTACTTCATCTCAACCCTCCTTCTCTCCTACTCCAGCTCACATCTCAGCTCCATCCTCATTAACTCCTAAACCTTCACCTATTAAAATTCAAACATCTCCTCTTCAACCAACCTCTTCCTTTAATCCTAAACATTTTTTCTATCCTCCTACTCCTCCTAATTCTGTTATCTTTCCTCCAGATAAACCTCTGCCTCTTGGTGTCTTTGACACCAATGTTCCAGACAATTTTGAAAGGAACACCCTCCTCACCATTTTTCCACAGCCTCTCACATTCACAGGACTGATCCTCCCAGTCCTGCCATGAAAAAGAGAAAAACCACCTCATCTCTAAGCACTCCTTCTGTTCCTCTATACCCTCCTTTATGGTACTCTCTTACCCTTGATCCTAAGAGAAGACCTATCTACAAAGAATACCTCCAGAAATGCATTCTTTCTACCATTTATGGTATTCCTTTTCTCAACCTATCCGATCACCTGGACATTGTTCTTCCTTTTACTCAGCTATCTCAAGCTTTCAAATCCAAAATCCTTGAGGGCACTGAGTTCAAGACTGAAGATCAGTGGGCAGCTATCAAAGGAAATAAGGCTCAGTATGCAAAATACCTGACTGCAAGGGCCGAATCCCTCACTCACAGAGCTCACCCACTCACCTTCTCTGAGTGGTTTATCATCCAGCACAAGAACTCTTGGGGATCCTTCATTTTGAAGGAAATTCGCATTGCCAGAGCTTTTCAGCTGTACAGTGACTTCTGTTACTTGAACAAAATTCCAGAAGTTCAGTTTTGCCAGTTCCATTCGCAGATTACTGTGCTGAAATCAGAAACCCCTCTCAACCTTCCTCTTAAAGTAGACTTTGTCTCGTTCAAGGTTGATTTTCCAGTTCTTCTGCCGAAGCTGCACTCTTTAGTGTTTGATTCAGATGCTGGGTCTCATGCTCTAGATATGTTTGCAAGACAGATGGGCAGGATGTCAGCCAAGCAGGGCAGATCTCCTTCCTTTTTGCGGTTCATCTTCAGAGAATACCACTCTGGCCGCATGTCTTCTCAGATCTTAGCTCCACTCATTTCTGAGTGTGAAAGACTCACCTCATCAGAATGGGAGCTTCTCTATCAGCCTCTTATCAACAATTGGAAGCTATCAATCAAGATCTAGTTAGTCAGAGGAAGCCTGCTCTTTCTGCAGAAGCTTTTATGGATCTCAACTCCATCGCACCCATACCAGAGATCTATGCTGTATGGGCATCTAGATATTCTGCTTTCTATGCCTTAAAGCAGGATCTGTTAAATCAAAAGATCCACTATCCCATTTCCTTGGACAGATTTCTCCATAGGGCCAGTTTTGGTAAGAGTACTTACTACAGATTCATTTTGGACAAAACTCAGTATGGAGAATTCTTAGAGCAGCAAAGGCAACTCTACATTCAGAGGAACATCCCTTCCATGGGACCCTCCTTCTCAGTTGCCTCTGGCGTTTTTCTGCAAATTTTTGAGGACCTTGAGATCAAGGCATGGGCTGTTGTCTCACAGCATGCCTCCTTGTTATCTCCTCTGTATTATCTTTCTCCATCCTAATATAAATCTTTCTCTCTTCTTTGTCTCACAGCTTATCTTTTTGCTTAATGACAAAATGGGGGAGACAACTAACGTAAATCTGAAAAACATATTTCATTTTTTTGTATGATGTTTAGTATATTTTGTCATCATCAAAAAGGGGGAGATTGATGACCAAACTGTCCCCATAATAAATACTTCCATTTATTTATATATTAATTTTGATGATTAACAAAATAACACTAATGGATTACTTGAGCCTTGAGAACAGGAAATAAAAGAAAAATGAAAGTTCAAGACAATCTGGTAAGTCTCATCACTTCTATCCAAGTCTTTGTATCGACTTCTTTGATAAGCAGAACGATTTCCTCTTTGACCGGGAAACTCAAAACAAATCGATATCGCAACGACTCTCTGTCGTAACGATTTCTTTAGAACTCGCAACGACTCTCTGTCATAACGATTTCTTTAGACCTCGTAACGATTTCTTTAGAACTCGCAACGACTCTTTTCGTAACGATTTCTTTAGACCTCGTAACGATTTCTTTAGAACTCGCAACGACTCTCTGTCATAACGATTTCTTTAGACCTCGTAACGATTTCTTTAGACCTCGTAACGATTTCTTTAGAACTCGCAACGACTCTCTAGCCGTAACGATTTCTTTAGAACTCGCAACGACTCTCTGTCGTAACGATTTCTTTAGAACTCGCAACGACTCTCTAGTCATAACGATTTCTTTAGAGTTCATAACGATTTCCTTACAACTTGATAATCATAACGATTTCGTGTAACGATTTCCTTACAACTCGATAGTCATAACGATTTCTTGTAACGATTTCTTCAGAACTCGCAACGACCTGCTTGTTGTAACGACTTCATAAGTTATCACATCGATTTCCTTACAGTTCATAACGACTTGCTATAATTCATAACGATTTCATAAGTTATGAAGTCAGCAAGATTCTTCTTATCGAATTTCTTGATGCATCAGTATAATGCCTTTTTAATAGCGTTGAAAAGTCAAAGTCATATCTTGTCCGTTGACTGCTATGCATTAAATGCTCTCTGATCGTATCTCCCATGCATGCAGACAATATCTTCCATTTCTATGCTACTCTGTCTACGTACTTTTTTAGACAGAAAGGAGCCTTGCTATATACTGCAATATCTGTTCCATCTCAACTAACAATAGACAGCAGTCTTAGCTGTCTTCTATTTATTGATGATATGCTTACAGATATCTGACAAGACTCATCTGGACAACGTTGGACACAAGATACAAAGTTCTATGACATCTCTTTGGCGTGTACACAAGGATAAAAGACTGACGATCAGAAGCTTCCTTTGTGACCAGTCTAACGTACACAAGGATAAGAGACAACGGACACTTCAACGTTCGAATTTGAATCAGCAGTTTAAATAGAAGACTCAAGACGGAAAAAGAAAAGGGGGAAAAACAACGTTTGATTTTAGAAGAAGAAAGAAATCCATCTCTTCGAGTCCTCAGAAGATTGAAACAAGAGCGAAGCTTCCACTCCAACCTTGTTCTTAGCTCTTAGCTCTCTGTGATCAAAAATAGTTTTTATTTGTGAGAGCCTGTGTAGTCCTTGGAGAGAAAAACCTTGTTAAATCTCTTTCTCTCTCGGGGGCTTAGGAGCTTCAGTGTGTAGCTGGTCAAGCTAGAGTCTGAAGCCTGTTTCCACACCCTTTTCTTATTAGATTGTGTTCCCTTCTGGACGAAGGAAGACCTGGTGGTATCCAGGGTGGTTGTTGTTCCCTTCAGGCTGAAGGAAGACCAGTTGAGGCTGGGTGTAAGGATCCTTAAGGGGGATTGTACCCTTGGTAGTAAAATCCTGAGGTATTGCTCAGGGACTGGACGTAGGTCTCCTGTGGAGAGGAGTTCCGAACCAGGATAAAAATCCTTGTGTCTTGTGGATGTGTTTTTGTGTGATTGTTGTCTTGTTTGCTCTAACTCTAACCTTGTTATTAAGTTGTGCAATCCTTTAAGTAAACAGGTTTTAATCAGAGATCGAAGTTTTAATAACCCATTCACCCCCCCCTCTGGGCTAGCTAGCTGGGCAAGAAGTGCCTACCAGATGATTGGCATATCGTGCCACCGGGACAACTGAGCTTCATACTCAACAACAGTAAGGTTCCTCTGTTTCAATGACACAAACTCGAATGCCTTCCTCTCTTGAACTCTTTCCGAAAAGTACTTGGAGTTGAAGTGCTCCTTGAACTCATCCCATGTGAATTACGCATCGGCCCTGGTAGCCTCAACGGACTCCCACCACTCACGGGCGTCCCTTTCGAGCTGAAATGTTGCTAGCAGAAGTTTGTCACCATCCGCGCATTGCATGACGCGGAAAATATGCTCTTTCTCCTTTAGCCAGTTTTCTACCTCATCTGGATCAGTAGTCCCACTGAAACGAGGTGGGTTCAGATTGCGGAAATTTCTCTGCAGATCTCCTGCTCCTCGGTTCCCACCGCCAACTGAGCTGCAGTCTAGCATGTAGAGAGCTGCCATTGTTATGGTTTAAGTTCCTTCAAAAGAGATGTAAAATATTTGAGGTTGCACATGTGCATGTGTGAGTATATTTTATCTTATTACCCATGGTTCTACCCATCTCTCACATAGGTATGGACCTAGACTCTAAGTCAAGGCAGGTCAAACCAAGATCATCCTATACTTAAGAATAACCTAGTCTCTGATACCACAAAACTGTAACACCCCGACGCGGAATATTGGAGCGGACTTATAGTTAATTAAATAGTACAAAGCGATAAATAGAAGACAAACCATTGCACAATGGGATTAATGCCAAATAAAATCCAACTTCATTAATAATTCATCAACTAACTATTACATCCACTAATCAGAGCCATAACTAGGGCCTAGAGTACTTTATTCAAACTCAAACTATTACATATTGACTAATGGTCGACTAACTAAATAACTACTAAGCACGGGTTGTCGAAACTGGTCACTTATGAGCATCATCCTCATTCCTTTCCTCATGAGTGTGGTAATCTCCATCAGACTCACCTGAAACACATGAAATAATAGCACAGCATGAGCGAATAACGCCCAGTAGGACTTAATATCTCGTATGAACAAGCGTACTTTAAATGATTAATGTCTTAAATGGCAAGATAACTAGAGAGCAAAGTCATATATAGCGAAGTAACGATAGCGAGAGAACGATAACACTTGTACAGGGAAAATAGCACAACAAGTATAACGATAGATTGGGCATGTAACGATATAGCACGTGCAAGTGTAATTAAATCATGAGAGCATGAGAGATTGTGCACATGGCTTTTATTTAATTGAATTTATGTAATTTTTACAAAATATTAAGGTTCAGATCAATACTATGCATAACAGTGTTTAATTAAGTCTAAACAAGGGTCAAAAGGCATAAATAGTAGGGGCATAAGAGCAATTTATAGTTCTGGCTCAAATCTTGAAAACACGACGGGTACCATTCAAGTCGCGACGGGCGGTCTGAACGTAACAGCTGAACCGGCCGGGCTCGCTCGGTTCGGGGGAAAACCACGACGGCACAGGCTGTCGCATTTATAATGTGATAGACCGGCTAGTCGTGACCCCTCTGATATCGTGACGGGCCGGGCCGTCGCGATTTCAGAGAGACGGCCCGACCCAGAAAAGGGGATCTGCCCTTTTTGGGTTTGGTCCTTCCTTCCCACACATGATGCAGTACACTTCTAAAATCGATCTAAAATCGCACGATGATCCAAAAATTATGAAACTAGTTTTAAATAAAAGTAGACACATAGATCTATCAACAGGCATGAGTAATTAGAAAATAGACAAGGTTTGTGCATGCTTTAGTTAGGTTACATTTCAGTGACCTAAACATGCACAATCATGGAAAACGATTTAATTAGCAAAGGATACATGATGGAAATTAGGGTAAATAGTGGTGTTTGAAAGCTAACAGCATGTAATATTTATGAGAATAATTACATGGCATGGGATCAAGTATACGCATGGATTGAAAACAAACATGTAGGTTCGGGTACATGGAGATGATAGAGCTTGGGGCATTTAATACTCCCTTATAGAGCAACGAAAAATAGGGAAATCATGGGGCTTTGATAGATGGATGTATGGGCTACCTATGGCCGAAGTTAATCGATTTGTGCTTGAGAGATTGCCTACCTTTTCTTGCTGTAATGAAAACCTAGGGTTGATGATGAAGAAGAAGAAGAAGAAAACCCTTGTTCCAAGCTCCTTCCTCTCCTTGCTCCTCGTCCTCAGCCTTCTCCCTTCGTCCTCCAAAGTCCCAGCAATGAGTTATGGCTTGGTAGAGACGAATTAGGGTGTATTAGCTAGCTATAAGAGTCCTTACTTTCTAAAACTCCTCCCTTCTTTTAAAACTCCGAATTTCCATCTTTATCACCCTATTTCTCTCCTTTATCTACCTAATAGGATTGGGGAGAGAGTTAATTTCATGGGTAAAGGGTTAGGGTAAGTTTAGGACTCCTTTTTAGGATATATATAGGTCATTTAATATTAATCTTAACTCTTTTACTAATTATTACTATTTTTAGTATGAATTTCACTTAACTAGCTCCCATCCCATGATGGGCTCTTCACATTTGGGCCCATTCTATTTTGTTTGAACCACTAGTACAACCTATTCCTATTTTAGCTTAATGGGTTTGATTTAATTCCCATTTATTCCCTCCTTATTCTAATTTAATTCTATTTATCCCATTTATTTAATTTTATTTTATTTTATTTTAGATTTAAAAATTAGAGTTGCTACATCATCCATCTCTGAGTCTCGTCTGCGCGCCTCTGTGCGTAGCTCCTCAACCTCCATTCTGAGACTGAAACAAAAGCCTCCTCAGCAGAAATGGGAGTACTCCCACTCTCACTATCTAGTAAAGTAGCAGACAACTAAATCATCCTCTCCTGCATCAAAATTTTTTAAAAAATCATTTTTTACAATAAAAAAATATCACGTCAACATTAATTCTAAACTTTAAAAACATACTTACATATCGACTCCTACTCGTCATCTACCCACTGCTCAGTACCATCAGGTAACTATTTGCATCTGCCAATTTTAAAGATCTCCACACGATTGAGTTCACGATCATGAGCAAGGTGCTATTCACATGTGTTAAAGAGAGTAAGAACTAATTAATTATTAAATTGACAGTAAATATTAACTTACAAAATCATCCTTCAATTGATAATGACTCTTCCTGCCCTTTCTATATGGCATAGATTGATGAGATCGATTTGCCTTATCACGATCAGCGATATTCTGCCAACAAATATTTTAAATCTTAAAATAAAAAATGAAGATGTGCTATAAAACTTTATTATTACATGTTCATCCGAAGTGTTCTATTTTTCACACATTATCTGTCAATCATGCGGATTAACACCAGCTGGAACTGAGGCAATGACATCTTCGAAAGACTTGCCTGTATAATGCTGTATAGAGACATAATTTTTTTAGTTCCACATTAAAAGTAGTGAAAATAAATATGTGCTTGTAAATAAGACATATTACATAGCGGTAGAAACAGAAATGACTCAACTTAAAAAGTCAAAAATGAATGTCTATAGTAATAGCGGCACAAGATAAGCCCTTTGGAGGACATTTCACGCCTACACACTCCTTGCTTGTTCTGTTGGAATGATTAGTACATGAAAGATGAATGCAAACATACATTACATATCTAAATGGCAAAAAAAAAAAAAAAAAAAACAAGGTACATGCAAACAGTATGATGGCAAACGCCAAACAACTACATACCACGATGCATTTTACAATTGTGCATTGGTTCTGGTTGGGTTTGATGTCTGGGGTTATTCTTTTGTTGGAGACACACACTCATCATTTCCCAATACATACATTTAAGAAGAAGAATTCCTTTTTTTTCTCTTTTTTTTCCCTGATTTAAAGTGATTCTTAGAAGAACTGAGCTGTTTGTAAAAAAGAACCTTGTAGAACTTTTGTTGAAAGAAACTACTTTTGCTGAAAAAAAAATATTAACTACTAAAGAACGAGGGAGTTCATATTATCATTAGCTACTAAAGAACTAGCAGTAGAAACAGAAACTACTTTTTCTGAAAGAAAAATATTAACTTACCCGTTTCTTCAAAACTCCACGCCAAGTACGATGTATAGAGGACATGTGCATTAGCATTTCTTTATCAGTATTGGCCGTTCGATCCCACCGAAAGATCAACTACAAATTAGAGCTAACATGAGTCATGATAAGAAATTTGATAGATATAATATTAAATTTACATACTATTACCTCAAGATCTCTAAAAATTGTATCTATTATTTTTGCGGGAAGTTTGACAAAATCTTTTTACCATATTTTACAATGAAGCTTTGATACAATACCCATGTGACTAACGAACTAGGCTCCCGACTCTCCAATCCCAGTCCCACCGATCACCTTTACATTCCATCACTAGCCAGACTCCAACCTCCTATCTGTCACATCTCTGGAGGGGCCCCGACGTCCATGTCCTCGACCTCAAGCCTGTGAAGAAATTGACCCTGCTTAAACATACACAACAAAGACATTGATATCATATTATAATCAAAATAATAATAATTAATTAAAAATTTTAAATTAAACTACATACCTGCTACAGAAGTTGTAGAGCCAACCGTCGAGGCTGCAACTGTAGATTGCCTACCAAGTCCTTGATTCTTGTCCTGTTTGCTTAATAGAAGAGGAGAATGCCAACCCTGCATTGGCAAGCTGCTATGGTGGAAAAATTAAAGGCAGAAGCATTATCATTAGAGTTGGATATTGATATGGATAATGCCCCCATTTCGTACAAAGAAAATGATGTCAGCCTTAAAAAAGATGAAAGAACATGAAACTTCAAAAATGTACCATCGGATAAGAAAACAA
Organism: Colocasia esculenta; assembly: GCA_014218235.1. Lineage (NCBI taxonomy): Eukaryota > Viridiplantae > Streptophyta > Magnoliopsida > Alismatales > Araceae > Colocasia > Colocasia esculenta. Next base: position 46,830,923 of record CM024764.1, on the reverse strand, counting down.
CAGTTCCAATGTTGAGAAAGACATGCAAGCTACACTAAACTTAGATGAAAGAGATTTGCCAGAAATGCTACAATGTTATTTATAAGCTTAGCAATTCCTCAGCAAGGAGACTTTCTTTTTTGGACAGAAGGCATTCATTTTAACCTGGAAAACTGTGAAAAGCAGAAAAGATATGTGGCCTTTTAATGAGTGAGTCAGCAAAACTTTCCATATCATATGTGAAGGATGTGAAAAAATGACAGGTAATAAGTATCACAAACTTTGACCTAGGGTTAAGCTTATTCCTGACTCAAATTTGGGCTTACTCACACACTAACAACAAAGTCTTCTTACCATAATCTGTGTGAGCCCCATTGCATCAATTGTTCAAGGGCACATGCAACAGGAAAAAAGCAAATTAAAGGCAGAAGCAATATCATTAGAGTAGAAGAGTACTTAAACACAAACAAAGAATGCTGGAAAGATGCTGTGGTGGAAAACTTGAAAACAGTTGTAGTTATGTCGAAGATGGGGCTTTCAAATCAACTGCCGCACAGAACCAACAGGAAAATCTTCAAAAGGATGGCAGAAACCAGATGAGGATTCTATCAAAATTAATTTTGATGGTGCTGCCAAATGGTAAGATGATAATATTCATAATGGAAAAGGATTTTAGTAAAACTACACAGGTAAAGTTCTTTTAGCCTACAGTGAATACTGCACAGGATCACTAACACCATTAAGTTTGCACCATTAACAAATAGACGATACTAGTGGAGGGATGGTTGGGCGGCAGATCATAGCAGGGAAGGGGAAGAGATAGCAGATCTGATAAAGGTGAGGGAAGAAGACGGTGGATGAGAAGAAAGGATGAAAGCCAGTGTAAAGGACAGTAGGTAAGGGGAAGAGATAGCTGTTGCCTAATCCACCAGGACAGCTAGGCGCGCCTATGAACATATAATTTTCGGACAGCAAAGGATAGTATCAGATCATGTTTAGAGTAGAGATCCATTCCAATCTCATACATTCTATCCCCTGCTACCCTGCTGACCCCTCCCCCCCCCCCCCCATCACAGTCACCAGTGCCGCCCCACCCGAGGGCTGAGAGAGAGAGAGAGAGAGAGAGAGAGAGAGAGAGAGAGAGAGAGAGAGAGAGAGAGAGAGAGAGAGAGAGAGAGAGAGAGAGAGAGAGGACCTGCAGATCCGGTTGGAGCTAGTCGGAGGAGGTGGCCGGTGCAGAGGGGAATGGATCGACCTCACCAGAGGAGGAGGCGGTCGGCGCAGAGGGGATTGGATCGACCTCGCAGGAGGAGGAGGCGGCCGGCGCGGGGGCGACTGGAGCACGAGAGGAGGCCACTGGCGCGGGGGCGACTGGAACACGAGCGGAGGCCGCCGGCAGTGGAGGCAGCAAGGGTGGGGAGATCGTCGCTGGAGCTCGTGAGCTAGGGCACGGTGGAGATTGCCGCGCGCAGTGGGAGAAGCCATGTTTGGGGGCGAGGCGGGCCAGTAAAAAAGGAACTATATGTCAGTGGCTAAACACCGCTGATATTACTTTAAATAAACTAAATAATAATAAAACATGAATATATATATATATATTATTAAATATATATGTGACTAAATATATATCACATTTGAATAAAATATTAAATCTACATTAATATATTATTTATATGTACTAGAATATGTATTTATATATTTAATAATATCAAATAAATTTTACACTCAAATATATGTAGATGAATAATTATATAGATCATTAATATCATCAAATATATATAACTAAATTATAAAGATAAGATTAAATATTATTTATATAATATATGGATGATATCAAATATTAAAATATAAATTAATTATAATTTTGGTATAAGATTTATGTCAGCGGCTATAACAAGCCGTTGACATAAGGAAGTTATGTACATGGCATTTAGAAGCCGTTGGGATACATCAATGTATGTCAACCAATGATGCTGACTGTTGACAAAGGATAGACATATGTCAAAGGCTACAAAAGCCACTGACATATATCCAGTTTATGTCAACGGACAAAGACGACCGTTGACATAAGATTAATATTTGTCAACCATCGTTTATAGCCACTGACAAATATAATAAACATCAACGAGTCTTATAGCCGTTGACCTATGTCTGAACATATATCAACGACTAGTTTTAGCCGTTGAAATATGCTAAAGATATGTCGACGGATGAACGAAGTAGTTGACGTAAGTCTCTTTTGTCAGTAAATTTATCAATAGATGACTTCGTCGTTGATGAAACTACTATTTGTCAATGACTATTATAAGCCGTTGACAAATACCTCACTTATATCAACGGGTATTTTTTCCTGTTGATATAAATACCTTTTGTCAGCGATTTTTTTAAGCCACTGATATATGGACGTTGACAAATGTTGTCTTCCTTGTAGTGATATAAGAAACTCGAACGATCCTCAACTCATTGATAACTGGCATCTCCGAAAATAGCACCTCTCTCAACCAATGTGAGTACTTCTAACCTAGCTAACACAACGTTGAATTGACCCACTGGCATGGGATATATAGTTTTGAGTCGTGCTTGCCGCCCGTCTTTGCCGCGCCTCCCATATAGTTTGGCGATCGAACGAGCCGATTTTACCTAACTGACGGGATGCACACCGAATGGTCCGGGGAGGGCGTCATGTTCAGACAAAACAAGCAACTGTATGTGCACAGCCCTACGCCGTGCCAAATTAACCCTAAAGCGCGCAAAGTTTCGTTCTAATAAGTTTCTCAATATAAGATATATAGCATCGATGGAGAAGCGGATAATTAGTAGCACTGCATGCATATGATCAGCCTCCACACCACTCCGTCGGTCGATGGCACTCCCTCCTAGCTAGTTTCGCTGAGCACGCAAGTCTTCAGATTAAGTACTGATCCCCTTTGATTCCCTTTAAACTGTGATCGATCCTCTCCTCCAGGGCCAGATGGAGATGCATGCAGCAGGGAGCGTGCGGTGGAAGGTCCTCGGCGCCTTGCTCTTGGTTGGTCTCTGCCTCGTCTGCTTCGTCGTCTTCTTCTTCGACCTCGAGATGAGCTCATCCATCTCCCAGTCGCTTGGCCTGTTTGTCCCTGTGGCCTCGTCTCTTCTCCCCCCCGCGCCGCCCCGGCCGGCCACATTGAACTCAGCCTGCTTATCGGCATCTTCACCAGGCCCACCGACTACGCCGACCGCCACTTCCTCCGGCTTGTTTACGGGACGCAGCCCACGCCCTTCGCTTACATCGACGTCAGGTTCGTGATGTGCAACCTCACCGACCTGGAGCAGAGGGTGGTGGTCGGCCTGGAGATCCTCCGCTACGGCGACATCATCGTCCTCGACAGCGCCGAGGACATGGACAACGGCAAGACCTACACCTACTTCTCCTCCCTCCCCGGTATCCTTCCGCGCCGCTACGACTACGTCATGAAGGCAGACGCCGACACGTACCTGAACCTGGGCCACCTTGCCGCGTCGCTGCGGCCGCTGCCGAGGGAGGACCTCTACTACGGCTTCGTCACCCCTCCCTGTAGCAGCAGGGACGCCCACCATGGTTATATATATGTCCGGGATGGGATCATGGGGTACGTGATGTCGTGGGATCTGGCGGAGTGGATCGCGGTGTCGGTGATTCCGCCAAACGACGTGGCCGGACCGGAAGATCTGCTTGTGGGTAGATGGTTAGACAAGGGGAACAAGGCGAAGAACCGGTTTACGGAGAAACCGGGGATGTACGACTACCCGGGGGCCGACGAGGGTTGCCGGCACAGCCTGATACCGGAGACGGTGGCCATCCACCGGCTGAAGACGCAGGCGATGTGGATTGATGTGCTCAATTACTTCAACGCCACCAAGGCGCTCAGGCCTTCCAAGCTTTACCACATTAATGCCCGACCTCGAAGCTCTTAAATACTTAATGCACATTCTTGTTGTGCATCACACTCAATATATAGGGGGTGCCACTCATGCTAAGGCCGCTCATTCTTAGAGCTTTAAAAAAAAAATAATTAGAAGTTTTTGAGAGTGAAAAGAACTTATTTCTAAATCTTTGTCAGAAAAAATATAAGTGCACTAAAAAATCTTTATTTTTGGTGGGTCTTATAATTTTCTAGTCTTTTACAAATACTTCCTGCTAGAGATCTTTTTCATTTAACATTTTATCCTCTCCACTCAGTTTTATCTTCTTCTTTCTCCCCTCTTCTTTACGTATTGTTTTAAAGTAAAAAATAGATCTGATATTAAAGTAAAAGAGCATATAATTTAAAATAAAAAGTATATAGTTGAAAGCAAATCAATATATGGCTTAAAGTAAAACAATATACGATTTAAAATATAAGAGAACATTTAAATATTTGAATATATATGATATTAAAATAAAAAAAAGTACATGTCTTAAAGGTATTAAAGTAAATGTTCACATGTATTAACTTTAAGACATGAACATTTACTTTAAAATCAATTAAAATTTACCTTCAGTCATTGCTTTAACATTTACTTTGAATATTTACTTTACCATTACTTTAAGTTGGTAGTGGTTGGAGCAGGTGGGCAGACAATGATGGCAGCTGATGGAGATGACGACGATTGATAATCGACTACCGACCAGCGATGACTAGTGGTTGATAGCGGCTAGCGACGACTAGTATAGTCGATGGTCGATTGTTGGTTAGTAGTAGCTATCGGGCAATGATGGCTGATGGCAACAGGCAGTCGGCTGACAATGGTGGCGACCACCGACGACTAGTTGCCGATGGTGGTGAGCAGTCGATCGGTGGTGGCGATTGACAGATGGTGATAGTTGGTCGATGGTGGACTAGCGGCAATGGCGATGGCCGACTAGCGATCAGTGGTGGCAGCGGTCGAACGCTGACTTAAACTAAAGTAATATTAATTGATATTATAGTAAATGTTAATTAATTTTAAAGTAAATGTTAGTTTATTTTAAAGTAATGTTAAAATAAAGTAATGGTTTAAGATAAATATTAATTGTTTTTAAAATAATGTTAAGTAAAATAATAGTTACTTTAAGACATCTAAACTTTTACTCTATATGTAACGTCGAGGACTTTCGGATCGTCGTTTAATGGATTTGGTGGCCAGTGTATGGCCTATTGGTGCATTTTGAATGCTTGAGCAAGTAGTAAGGGGTTGGGGGTCGGAAATCCGAACCCAATAGACCTCTGGTGAGCTTTCTAAAAATGCGACCAACACAGTCGTCGCGTTTTGGAAACGCGACCACCTTCCCCGTCGCGATTTCGACACCGTTTTCCCAAGTGCATGTCTGCATGCGCGCCGTGTGTCGTATGCAGGAGCATCGGTTTTAATTGCGACGACCATGCACGTCATGATTTAAACGCGACGGTGTGCCCTGCCGTGATTTAGACTAAGAGGTTTTGTTGGCCGAGCCTGGCCAAACAGTGCAGGAAACACTGTTTGGGTCGAGGGAAGGCTTGCTGTGGGGATTTCGGGTGAATTGGCATTTGCGGGATGTGGATTGGTGTGCTACCGTCGCGAGGAGGTTGTTCGGAGCGTAGGAAATGCGAGGGCAATGCCGTTCTTCGCGTTCCTCGTGTGGTAGGGGAATTATACTCATTTTTGGATTTAAATGGATCGTGATTGAGGCGTTTAACGCATGGAATAGGTTATGATGAGTAGCATGCATGTGTAGGTATTCAATATAATGCAAATAAGCAAGTTTTATAACTGTACAGGGTGGTTTGGGTGATTTCCGGAGTTGAGGCTAATATGGAAATTGTGCTTTGAAAGGCGATAGACCCAAACATCGCGTTTTAAATGAGATGACTTGTCCGGTCGTAATTTAGGTTTGAAAGGCGATGATTCCCTCCGTCGCGATTCTATGTTTGAAATGCGGCGCCTATGTCGGATGCTCTATTTCTTTGGGCAGTCTGTCTATTTTTAATTGTGGGGTGGATATGCATTGTTGTTTAAGTTATTTAAAGCATGTAAGCGGTGCATTGGCACATGTTGTGTTTGAGAATGCCGAGCTTGTGTGGTTGTGGCAAGTTGGGTTGCTTAACGCCTTCCGTGGTTGCCTCTTGAGTTGGGAACCCTAAGTTCTTTGTGAGTCAGACGCATTGTGCTCGAGGTTTGTCCCGGTACTTGTGTACCGTCAAGGTCTATGTCGTTTTTCTGGACACCCTCACTCTTTTGCTTGAGTTGTACATCTGGCTAAGGGAAAGACAACAGTAGGATAGCGACTCGTGTGTTGTGGTTGAGTTCGGTTGCTTGTAGCGCGCTCTTGGTTGGGGGATGGACACCAATAGACGCACTGGTCCCCAGCTAGTCCTATTTTCCAGTACCTCACTTTAGGGAGCTCGGGCCGGAGTCCATAAAGTTGCTAGGCATGGAGCTACAACAGTGTGGTCTACAATTGTGGTGTTGTTTGGTCTCCACAGTTTGTTAACTCTTTCTGTCGCTAATCGATCTCTAATTTCTAGTTTATTTTTTTAAAAATTATTTATAAAATAACAAAAAACTTATTTTACAACAATAAAAAATACAAAACACACAATCAATAAACACAATAATGCATAAAGAAATGTCTACAACAATAAAAAGAAATCATGTATCCTCAGTGTCCATGTCCTCGTCGGCCACTCATTCTTAGGCTGCTCATTCTTCCAGTTTTAAAAAGGAAAAAGTTAATTAGAGTTTTTGAGAGTGAAAAGAACTTATTTCTAAATCATTGTCAAAAACAAATAAATGCACTAAAAAATCTATATTTTTTGGTGGGGTTTATTTTCTAGTCCCCTACTAATACTTTCTATATATCAGAGATCTTTTTCATATACCATTTATCCTCTCCACTCAATTTTGTCTTCTTCCTTCTCCCTTTTTCTTTATATATTATTTCAAAGTAAAAAATAGATATGATATTAAAGTAAAAGAGTACAATATTTAAAATAAAAGAGTTTATAGTTTAAAGTAAATCAATATATATGGTTTAAAGTAAAATGTACGGTTTAAAGTATAAGAGAATATTTGAATATTTGAACATATATGGTATCAAAGTAAAAGAGTACATGTCTTAAAGGTTTTAAAGTAGATGTTCACATGAGACATGAATATTTACTTTAAAATCAATTAAATTTTATCTTAAGTCATTGCTTTAACATTACTTTAAGTTGACAGTGGCATCAGCAGGTGGGCGGTTGATGACAGTGGTCGACAGAGGCAGCAACGATAGATAATCGGTTGCCGGCTAGTGATGACTAGTGGTCGACGGCGGCCAGCGATGACTAGTAGTCGATGGTCGATTGTTGATTAGTAGTAGTTGGCGGGCAACACCGGTCGATGGCAGCAGTCAATCAGCTGACATTGGTGGCGGTTGGTGGCAACTGTCGGCGGCTAGTGATCGATGGCAGTGAATGGTCGACCGGTGGTATTGGTAGCCGACAGATGGTGATAGTTGGCCAATGGCGGACTAGCGGCAATGGCTTTGGCCGGCTAGTAGTCGGTGGTGGTGGTGGTGGGCAGTTGCCGGTTTGAAGTAAAGTAATGTTAATTAACTTTATAGTTAATATTAATTAATTATAAAGTAAATGCTAATTTATTTTAAAATGATGTTAAAAATAAATTAATAGTTTAAGGTAAATATTAATTGATTTTAAAGTAATGTTAAGTAAAATAATAGTTACTTTATGACATCTAAGCTTTTACTTTATAATACATAAACTTTTACTTTAAAACACGTGCATATTTGCTTCAAAACATGTATTGTTTCAAAGAAACAGAAATTATTTGAAGTGTTGTAGTGTTGTTCTTTACAAACTTTAAATCATATGCACATTCACTTTAAAACATATATTATTTTATTTTAAAAGTTAGCTTAGTTCTGTTTAAAGAAGAAAGAGGGAAAAGACATCTCATGAGAGATAATAAAAAAATAGAAATAAAACAAGTGACTAAGATAGAGAGAGAGGGCAAAAAATGCTTTAAAAATATTATTAAATATTTTTTACAAAAACAGAAACTACAAAACAAGTCTCTCCGAAAATAAGTATTGTCTCATACTATTTTTTACCATAATACGCATTTCGTAAGCCACTTCTTCCGTTATTGACTCTACGGTCCCAAAAATTCATGGGAAAATGTTCCATGCAAGGATTATTAGTGAAAATATATTGAGTGGCTCAATAAAAAAGACTCCTTAATTAGGTATATCTACGTAATCAATATTCAAATTACAATGCCACATTATCAGTATCGTGAAATATGTCATTTACAAATGAAAAATGTTGCAGATATGTTATCTGGTGATGTGGTGTCGCTCTCCATCTATTTAACTATCCATTTGACTATCCCATGAAAGAAAGTCTTTTATTTACCTTAAGTTAAAGAATCCTAGCTTATGCCTCATTTTCAAATTGTTAAAAAATATAATAAGAGATTTTTTGTCAAAAATTATTAAACTAATGAAAATAATATAACTTTTGAGAAATATTTGCTTCCTTAATATTTTTCATTTGCAAGTGATATATTTGATAATATTTTAATAACGATGAAATATGTGAAAAACTCAAAAAATATTAAAGGAATACAAGTGAATGTAACGTTTGTATCGCGGGGAGTATTTCAAAGATGCATATTGGAGACAGGTAATCTAGACCCTCTGAACCAAATCATCAGGCCTAGTTTCTAAATTGGGCCTGATAGATGAAAGTTCAATTATCAAATAAGGCTCACTGCGAAGCACTATGAGCACTCAGTCTACGCCCAAGATAAGGTCCCATTGTTTCAGCTAGGGGTGTCAACGGGTCGGGCTAGCCCATAAACCCGCCCAATTAACAGGTCAAAAGGCCCATCTAAAATCTGACATTTCAGCTCGAGCCCATGAAATAACTAAAAAATTAGGTCCATATCTAGTTGGGCTTGGATGGGTTGGCCCATCGAGCCATCTACTGGTAGGGTTTCCTAAACCCAACGGCTCCACCCTCTCGATCCCTCCTCCTCCCCATGTCCCATCTTCTTCCTCTCCCAGCCTCCTCCCCTTCCCCGTCTCCCTTTTCCCTACCGCGGGGTTGCATGGTTTCGACTGCGCTCGGGGGTGCTCTGAGTCCACTGCCATCGTCGAGGGTGGCCTGAGGAGGACCCCGCCGTCAGGGTCGTGCCATGGGGAGGCCCCCACCGTCATCGCTGTGCCCCCGCCGTTGCACCATTGCTGCCGCCGCTGCTTCTTCCTCCCCTGCTCTACTCCAGCTACATTGGAGAGAGAGACTATCGCCATCGCCGTCGGGCCGCCACCTCTGCCTTCCAACTCTACCTTTTGCTGCCTTCTGCTGGTGATGCCGACGGGTCCTACCGCAACTGTTAAGGACCCCCTCTCCCTCTCCGGCATCGGAGCTGCCACCCCATCTCACACGCATTCTCTCTCTCTCTCTCTCTCTCTCTCTCTCTCTCTCTCTCTCTCTCTCTCTCTCTCTCTCTCTCTCTCTCTCTCTCTCTCTCTCTCTCTCTCTCTCTCTCTCTCTCTGCATTTTCTAGCTCTCGGAACCCCGTTGGGGGTGTTTCCAGTGGCCGGGGAAGGAGTCGACAGTGGTGAAGGGGCCGGTTGACGGTTCTCTACGTTTCCGATTTCCCCTCCCCCCACCTTTGCTGCTGCGCAGGGGAGCCCGCGGGCGTGGTGGACGTACACCTCCAGGACGTCGAAGAAGGGGACCTCGCCGACATGCCCCTCGGCTTTGTCCATAGGTTCCGGGCTGCGGTCGTAGAAGCGGAACCCCGGCATCACCTCGATGGATTCCATGGTCAGAAATCCGAAGAGGTGTACATCAAGAATTTGCAGAGACGGATCTCAAAGAATTGGAATGACACACAGAAATTAATATATCTTGTTGATGAGCAAGAATGTGTGAGATCATGGGCTGGAATGGGCCCCAACAAGCCAACATGGGTTTTACTTATTTTGATCTATTGGATTTGGTTTGGGTTTGGGTTGGGCCATATTTGCCTTGGGTTGGGTTGGACTTAACTTGGGCCGGCCCAAACCTGCCCATTTACACCCCTAGTTTCAGCTTTAGAGCCAAAAGAAAAATTTAAGGCAACAATGAGAGACTCTTGAGATAACTCCACAACATATGCTAAGGTAAGAAGTTAGTTCGGCCCACATTCCATCTGTCAACTCGACAAGCCTTTAGCCCAACACTTGATTTTTATCCCAGCAAACTGTTAGTCTGGCCAGCTTTCACTCATTGGAAGTGTAGCATTCGTCACTTCCTTCTAATTTAATGGTGAGTAGATATATCCTTAACTATAAAATAGTTCCCCAAAAGCAGTGGAGTCTTAATAGAGTACGTGGGGCACCCTTAATTGGAGTTGTTGTCCCCATGACCATAATAAGGGGATTTAAACCCCATAAGGTCACTACCTACGAGTTATTCCCTTGACCATGACTTTAATTGCCCCCACATCGTAAGAAATTACCTAAGGAGGTGCGTCCTATATCTTTAAAATCTAGAGAAACCTCATTTTCTAAGTTAAGAGAGATTCTGCATAGAAATTAGTGAAGAGTGGTCTTAAATCCTCTCACCCTCTTATCTTATGTTCTTGCCCTTAATGACTTAGGCATCAGAGGGCCATTCCTGGGACCCCCATCCCAAGACCCATGATGCTTTGTTCATCCTTATAGATTCCTCTATTGGTGAATGAAAAGTATACCACCTAGTTTCCCATGTCCCACCACCATCCACTACCATCCTCTATTGGATCGATCAAGCATCTTCACTTGGCGCCGACTATAGAAAATGCACAAAAAACTATGGTGCACAAGAGAAACAAGAATAGCAAGAGCAAATGTGACAGGGGAAAGGCCCCAATGGAAGCTCCGAAGACTGAGGTCTCTCAACCCTCTCACTCCATCCACGGTGCGATCTCTAACACCACAGTAGGTGCCCTCTAGTCCTTCCCCCACTATATCATGTATTGGTAGGCCACTGCTAGGAAGAAGGCCCCGACCCCATCATCTCCCTCAACGAGAAGATGAACAGGCTCATTGGCTTATTAATAGCCCAAGCAGGGCGAGAGGGATGCTCTCATCGATCCCCATATGGCCCTTAACTTCAAAGAGAGGCCTCATATTGTGGAGGCCATACAATTAACAACCACTTTACCCTTGGATGTCGGCATATCATTAGGGGTGATGTGATGTGATTAGGGTGCCCCAACACCCTCCCTGCTATGAGGAGGAGAAAGAAGTTTCTTCAAACCCACAAGGGATAAGAAGGACACTCTGACATCTAACACCACCCCTCTCTACTGCCACCAGGTGTCCTGGTAGAGAGGACATGTAGCAGGTCCTCTCTCGAAGAGAGGACATGTCTTTGACCCCCTCTCATACCAACCTAGAGTTAGCCATCCAAGTCTGGGAGTTCAAGCGATGCTTCATTGAGGAGGAGCTCGACATTGAAGCTCTATAGAAGGAAAATCATAATCACCTCACTGATGACGACGAGGAGAAATTTCCTTCACCCAGTAGAATAAAAAAGAAGCTTAGACTCTTAAGTAGAAACTCTCTCTCAGATTTGCACTAACACATAGAGACAGTTCAGAAAGACAGGAGGTGTGAATGCTTTTCAACTTTAGAAGATTTCTACTTGGGCTCTGCTTCCTGTCTTCTTACTTCTTCTTCAAAGCCTCCATCTTATTATACACCCTTTTTGAAGAAGACTGTTGAGGAGAGCCATTGAAGCTCCTTCTTCTTCTTCTTCATCTTCTTCTACTTTTGTTACTGTTGCTGCCCTCCTTCTATTTAACGATTGTCTTATTGAGTTAATACATGCCTCGAATTTTCTTTTGTGTCCTATGAACATTTATTGCTAGGAAGAGGATAATGAGAAAGAAAGATGTCAGTTAGCCCATATCTCTTTTGCCTTTTTCCTACTGACAGTCTGCTGTGTTAGGTAGGAGCTTTCTGTCTGTTAGGAAAGAAGGGCATTTGAAATTCCAATGTCGCCAAGAGACTAGATATCAATAATCAATATACTATACATGCTTTAGTCAGTAATCGATACATAACATAAGTCAAAGACATATTCAGCAATCGGTGTATGGTATAAGTACTGAACATTTAATTCACCAATTGATGTGTTTGAAGTCATATTAACACTAATTTGAATGTAAATAACATCAATCGAAATAATACTGGACAATATTCATTCACCAATCGGAATGCTTATAAACCAATCAGAATGAGAAATGAAAATTTGTTCACCAATCGGAAGGTAGTTGAACCTTTGTTTAGTAATCAGAATATTCATAACACCAATCAATAAGTTACTGAACCTTTGTTCAGTAATCAAAATAGTTGTAACACCAATAAGTATGATAAAATATTTAGAACACCAATCAGAATAAAGTTGTTCAGCAATCGGTGTAACACTTAAACAACAATTAATACGAAGCTTTTTGTTCTTCAATTGATAGACGCTTTTGTTCTCCAATCCAAAGGACACTTGAGTGTCAATCGTTAGAAACTTTGTTCAGTAATCTGTATAAAGCTTTTCTTTAGTAATCGATAGAAAACTTCCCTAGTGATCGGTATAACACTTGTCTTCTAATCGATAGAAACTTTGTTCTCCAATCGAAAGAACACTTAAACATCAATCGATAGAAACTTTGTTCTCTAATCGATGTGGCACTTTAGTCTCTAATCGATACACATTGAACTGTAATCGATATGGACTTTTAGTGTATTTCTTTTTACAACAATATAAGTTATCATTATTTCTTGTACATAAAATATCTTGAAAAATGTTATTAAATATATTTAAGAGAGAAAAATATTATTAAATATATTTGTGATATTCATGAGTTTTAGTTACCACAGAAACATAGGGATAAATGTAAGAGTGGTTCAACACTCTCACCGAGCTACATCACGAGCTTCTGACAATTTGACAAGCTCTTTAAGCTTTGTCGTAAGTGGGCTATTGAAGACCATTGCAGGCCTACTCGCCCTCAAGCAATGCTCAACTTGTTGGAAGCATGAACAAAGAAAGAATATTGGGAAGGAACCTAATAGCAGAAGGGAAGATCCTCCACCTTCCATCTCTCCATGCTACTATCGTTACGTCCCAAAGCATGGCAGCGGAAGAATTATTTGATCGATGAGACGTGAGCAGTTGGCAAATAAGCCTCTAACTAGCGAGCATTAGATGTGCAACAACATAATCATCACAATAATAGGGCCTATATAATGAACATAACTAAGCTTTTATTCAAATCTAAAACTCTTCATTTCATCTCAAAATAGAACTAATACATACTCCATTTGAACTTGGTCTACAGGACTAAGACTCAATAAAAAAGAAAAATTACATGTAACCTCACTACCTACTACATTGATCTAACTCTCAAAGTAAACTAATGTTATACACTAAGATTGGAACACGCTCTTCACTCAGACACATTCCCATCAAAGTCTTGGCCTTCATCCTCCACATCAAAGTCATCTAAGATGTTGAAAAGTAGGGAATGAGCAAACTAGCCCAGTAGGATTTATATCTCAATGTGCGGATAATGATATAAATGATTAACATTTTAGAACTAGGCAGACACGATTATCAAGATATGCATGAACGATAAATCCATTAAACACGATACGTGAACAAGATAGATTGAACAAGAGTGATTGAATAAGATCTAGAATAATGTAACAAGAAAGAACTATCAATAGAGCAGTATGTACAAGCACACAAGATATCATTTAATTACAAGAATGCAGAATGTCATTAAATTGCAAGAACACATGATGGCCATATCAAGCAAGCAAGTAAGCATGCACGAGCAAGAACTTTTAACATGTAATAGTAATCAGGCACGAGGCCACTAATGTGAACTAAGGATCTATGCCACCTAGAATGCACACTAGGACACGTGTATGTGGTTATTGTATCTAGCATTCAACATGACACTATCCCCAACGCAGATGTAATGCCAGTAATCATTATATCCCATGGTTAACAGTATATTTATGACTCTCTGTCATTGGGGCTAGACTAGAGCCCTTGGACACTCGCCATGCCCGATCAGCATCTCACGATTTTCAAATGTAGATACCCACAGTCAATCATGGCCAATAAAAAGAGTTTCAAGAAGTATACAATTCAATATCATGTTTATAACGATTTCAAGAAAGACGAGTCATGTGAACATGATTTCATGATAACAATAGTCGAGAGAGAATTTTGGCAGCATAACGTCGCAATTTACACTTTAGTTATCCTTTCATTAATGGCTTGAGTTCATGATTATAAAGTCACACTCATGAGAAAGAGATGAGAAAGGAAGTGCATTCTATCTTCAGAGAACTTCAATGGTACAACCAACTTGGTCTCCATGAGGGAATCCACAGAGTACGGAGATTTATGGAGGTCTTAGTGGAAAATTTCCTAGTCTAACAGTACGGAATGACCAACAGAGAGTTTCCAATCCCCCAAAAAAGGGCTGCCTATTTATGTAAGAGTGTAGTGTAGAACGTATCTCGATATCTCAATCTACAGGTTTAAATTAAAGCGGAAAGCAAGTAATATGATGATGCAATATAGAATATGCAATTATAACAACATACTTTGCAGTACTTTAACATGATATTCATTCACTTTAATAAGAAAGATCATCAAGATGAACATAACAAATTCAACAAGAATAGATCAAGCAGTTAAGAACAATTAGAATAAGCTTTCAGATTTTTATGACTTTTTCATGGGTTAACAGGTTTTGAGCCTCCGGACAGACTGAACAATACTTCTATAACGCATAGCATGCAAGACATACACTTAAGATTGTGAAAATAGGTCTCAAGTAGGCTTTAGAATACCCGACGGGTTCAGTCGTCGCCTATTTCCAAGGCTTAAATAGTTAAAATAGGTAAACATTCGGTCATCAAAATTGTGATGGGGGTAACGGACGTGTAACATCCTCCTTTCATTGGTCAGCCACCTTATGATGAAGGTAGAGACGTATCGAGATGTCGCCTTCTGAAGGTGACGGGATGGCCGTCGCGTTCTAGTTAGGAACGCGATAGGCATGTCGTCGTGTTCAGCCTTCTGACCGCAGCATGCAGTTTTGTCGTTTTACTATCGGGATAGTTGGGACAAGTGTCAACCATTGACAAGATGAAGGTGACATGTCAGGTGTCGCGTTCATGGTGTCAGGTCTACGAGGATGACACGTGGCGTTTCCGTTAGTCAGGTCTGACCATGGTTTTGGGATAGTGATACGTTAGCCGTCGTATTCAGTAAGTGAACGTGATAGGTAAGTTGTCGTGTTCTTAACTACAAGACTTATATGTGCTCAGGCCTCAGATTAGCCTTCTCCTTCCTCTCTTCCGACGATTCTTCTCCTCCTCCGACCCCTCCTTGTGTTTTCCTCGTGGGGGAGCTTGTGAGGTGTGGTGGTGTGTGTGTGTGGTTGGTGGTTCTTCTCTTCGGCTCAGTGTTCTTCCTCAGCATGGCTTTCACCTCGTGGTGGTGATCCTCTTCTTCGACGTGTAGGAGGACGTTCGTGGCTCGTGGACGGTGTCTCTGTGGAGCTTGGAGCAAGGAGAAGGTGGACATGCACACGAGAAGACCACAGTGGGTTGGCTCTTCATTTTGAGGTAGGAACCCTTGTCTTCCCTCTAGTTCTATCATGCTAGGGCTTCCAAACCCTTTCTCTAGGCCTTTAGAACTCATGCTAGGTTGTGATGATCAGTTTATCCCCATATAATTTAAAATAATTACATAATTATTTTGGTGATTAACAAAACTATAATAAAGTTTATTCTAACATATTTTCTATGAGATTTGAGCACAGGAAATGAAACAAGGAATAACAAGCTAAATGGGAAAGTAGAATTTACTCTATAGCAATGTAAGTTCAAAGCATGAAATTTTCGAAGTACACATCGACTCTCTAGTTGTTATAACGACTTCCTTAGAATCCTAATGATTTCCTCATTCACATCGATTTTGGTTCTATAACGATTTCATAAGTCATTGCTATTCTATTTTAGTCTATCTCATAACGATTCGCTAAGAGATCGCAATGATTTGCCTCTCATAACGATTCGCTAAGAGATCGCAACGATTTGCCTCTCATAACGATTCGCTAAGAGATCGCAACGATTTGCCTCTCATAATGATTTGCTTAGAGATCACATCGACTTGATTCATAATGATTTGGTCTTCACATCGATTTCTTAAGTGAGAACAACGATTTGCTCTCACAACAATTTCTTAAGTGAGAACAATGATTTGATCTCACAACGATTTCTTAAGTGAGAACAACGATTTGCGCTCACAAAGATTTCGGTTTCACAACGACTCGTTAAGTCTCATAACAATTTGATCCTTGTAACGATTCAATAAGTTACACAACGACTCTGTCACTGTAACAATTCATTTAGTTACATAACGACTTGGTCGCCGTAACGATTCGATACAGCAAACAACGATTTACTCACATCGTTTTATCTCTGACAACTTGCTCATAACGATTTGCTTATAGAGTCATAACGATTTGTATATGTATCAGTTTGCTTATAAGTGCACAACGATTTACATGGATATCAACTCATTTGCATAACGATTTCATAAGTCATGCATGTAACGATTTCATGGATTATAACGTCTTGATATTTGAACTCATCTCTGAGTTCGTTGAAAAGTCAAAATCTTCACATATATATTCCTCACAACCATGCATTTATTATGACTGAACGTATCACTGCAGCGCATGCAAACGATATCTTCTATTTCCATACTTACACTGTAAACATCTTTTTAGAAGAACAGAATGGAACTTCCTTTTTGATATAAAATCAATCTAACATTGACTGAAAACAAGAGACAACCTAGCTGTCTATTGTTTTAGCATTTAATGCGTGCAGGTCTCTGACAGCGTACCTCCATACAATGTTGGACAATATGGAAGATAACGGATATCAGAGAAAATCCTCTCTCTTTTGTTGCGTGAATGGAAAGCTAAAGACTGCTCTACAGTGGCATGCAGTCTAACGTAAACAAAAGCTTAGAGACAACGGGCACTTCAACGTTCAAATTTCAAATAGAAGATATATAAAGAAGACTGAAGCTCCAGAACAACACACCTCAAATAGAGAATACAAACGACAATCTTTTACAAGCTTTTCGGCGAGCATCTAGAAGAGCCAAGCCTCACTCCTTTGATTGTTTAGCTCTTAGCTCTCTACATTCAGTGTGTTAGTCTTGAGAGCTTCTGTAAACTGAGAGTGTTCCTCACTGTAGAACCTTCCCCCTCAGTCTTAGCTTCAGATCTAGCATTGTATAAGCTTGATCTAGGGGCTTGATCTCATTTCCTCATTCTTGTGTTCCCTTCGTGTTGAAGGAAGACCTAGGTGTTTCAGGGTGTGTGTTCCCTTCAAGTAGAAGGAAGACCTGGTGGTATCCAGGGTGTTGTAATTTCTCTTCGGGTTGTGAAGAGAAGACCAGCTGTGGCTGGGTGTGTAAGGGTCCATAAGGGGGACTGTACCCTTGGGTAGTGAAAGCCTGAGTTGTTGCTCAGGGACTGGACGTAGGACTCCTAAGGAGAGGGGATCCGAACCAGGATAAATCCGTGTGTAGCCTTTGTGTGTTTGTTGTTTATCTTTACTAATACTAACATCTATCGAAGTGTGTTTTGTGTGACTATTTTGTGAACAGATTTTAGGTTCTCAATATCTTTTAGAATCCCATTCACCCCCCTCTGGGCTTGCTAGCTGGGCAACAGGTTGTGCATGCTTGATTGGGGCTCTTCTTTGTGCTTGATTTGGGGTTTTTGTGTTGAGGGTTTCATGCTTGCATGTGAGGTTTATAGAGCGTAGATGCATATCCTTGACATGCATGGGTGTGTATGAAGGTGGTTTGAGCACTATTTACATGTTTATATCGTCCTACATACTCTGCTCCCTCTGTGTCTTTCGGATTTATGGTGTATTGCTTGTTGAAGGGGCTGTCGGGTGTGTTGGGTTGAATGTCTAATTCATATCATTTCCCTCCTATTTTGATGATGACAAGAAGTGTTCTTAAAGCAATTTAATTGGAACATGTCAAAAGCATCATACCTGAAAGTCATGCTCAAAAAGCATTTTTCTAACCACATTTATCATTTGTGGTAATGATAAATCATTTAACTAATGATATATGTGTTTATTTTTCAGGTACAAACTTTTTATGCAAAAGATGTGTCGACACACCCATCAATGGTGTCGACACATCAACACAGACTCAAAGAGAAATTGTGCAAAAATGTCAAGAGTGTGTCGACACATGTCAAGAGTGTGTCGACACGAGTGGCAGTTTTCCAGAGATCAAGGGTACCCAGGTCGACACACTCCCAGGGCAGGTCGACACTAGACCCAGTTCCCAGAACAGCCAGTTTGAGGAATTGGGACAGCAGGTCGACACACTCCCAGGGCAGGTCGACACTAGACCCAGTTCCCAGAACAGCCAGTTTGAGGAATTGGGACAGCAGGTCGACACACTCAAGAGCAGGTCGACACGGGACCTTTCTCCCAGAACAGATTCTTCTATCTTTGGAACAGTGTGTCGACACAACCACCAGGGCAGGTCGACACACTACGGAAACTTTTCATCCTAAGAGCTGATGGCTGCCACGTGTCCTTCTAGGGCGATCAGAATCTTCCTAGGGAAGCGTGCCCTTGTACCCTAAAAGGGTATCTTTGGAATCCTAAGGGTATAAAAGGCTCCTTTTGGCCTCCCTTCAAAGAGAGAGACCCAACTAACCTCTTAGATCCTCCTGAAAAATTCCTGGCGGCCATAAGAGTTCGTGTCTCCCTCCTCTGCTTCCTGGAGTCTCCTGAACACCTCTTCTCACCAATTCAAGGTGTGAGAATTGTGGTTTGATCTTTAAAGAAGCCTCTGAAGCATCTCAAGGAAGTAGATCAGGTAGAAGCCATCGTTGGAGAAGAATTCAAGGAAGGTCCAACCTCCCAGATTGCAGAGCATCGTCTTGGACTTCATGTTTACAAGCTTCTTCCCAATTCAAGCTTCTACAAGGGAGTACACTTGAAGAACGAAGTCATTCAATACCTTTTACTTTACTTTTGTTCTTCTGAGATATCTCTTGAGATTATGCAAGTGCTTCTGCATAATTCTCATTAGTGTTCTCAAATTTCGACTAGATCTGTTGCTAGGAGATCTTGTCTTAAGTTGGTGTCTAGCAAGTCTATGTGTGAGCCTTGTGCTCAGTTTGTTGTGAGCCGGTGCGCTCAGTGTTGAGTTGTCAAACTCAAGTGTGTGTTGAGCAGTCTTGCTCAGTTGTTCTAGAGTAGTCTTGCTCTAGAAGTGGTGTGAGTTGTAAGCTCTTCAGTGTTGGAGTTGTCAGGCTCCAGTGGGTGTGTTACCCAGTTGTGTTAGTGAATCCTCACGGGTTGTGAGGGGTGGATGTAGGAATCACATGGGTGATTTCCGAACCACCTAAAAATCCTTGTGCATTTGTGTTCTGTGGTTTGACTGGTTCATCCGCTAGATGCTTGCATAGGACTGTTTCTAATTCACTTAATCAACTTGATTCTCATCTAAGTTTTTCAACTCACTCCAATCTAATCAGATCAGCAGCTTTTCACTGATATTATTGCCTCTGATTCTAAATAGTTTTAAAATTATTTAAGCTTCCGCAAAAGTGGCTAAGATCTATTCATCCCCCCCCTTCTAGATCTTTTCCACACATTTATTTCGATCCTTCAATTGGTATCAGAGCGGGTTTATATCGATCTGATTTGAACTGAGCAGCTTTTGTTTCTGAGTATTGAGTGTTTGTTTGTCTGTCTATCTGGTTGTTTGTTTGCCTGCTTGCTCAACTACTTCTCCTTGCATTTACTTAAGTGTCATGGACTCAAAGGGTTTTATAGCTGAGGGCCATTCCATAAATAGGCCACCATTCTTTAATGGTTTGGACTATTCTTATTGGAAGAACAGAATGCAAGTATTCTTAAGGGCCCAGAACTATGAGATCTGGAAAGTAGTTGAGGCTGGTCCCTATGAAAACCAGGGTGAGGAAGAAACCTGGACGAGGGAGCAAATTAGGAGAGCTACATTGAATTACAGTGCCATGAATATGATTCAATGTGCTGTCCATCCCAAGGAGTATTCGAGAATCTCTATGTGTAAATCTGCCAAAGAGATGTGGGATAAACTCGAACTACTCTATGAGGGAACATCTCAGGTCAAGGAGACCAAGGCAAATATATTAGTTTCAGAATATGAACTTTTCATGATGAAATCTAATGAATCTATTTCTGAAATGTTTGCCAGATTTATGGTGATTGTCAATGGACTCAAGGCTTTGGGTAAGGAGTATACTGATGCAGATTTGGTAAGAAAAATTTTGCGTTCACTTTCTTCAATTTGGCATACCAAGGCCACTGTTATTGAAGATTCAAAAGATTTATCCAAAATGTCTTTGGATGAATTGATTGGATCTTTAATGACGTATGAAATAAACTTAAGAAGAAATGAAGATCTTATCATTAAGACCAAGCCTATGGCACTCAAAGCCTCTTCAAGCAACAAAGATAAAAATCAGGATAAAACAAGTTCTGAAGAGTCTGAGTCAAATGAGGATGAGATTGCCCTCATGACCAGACAATTCAGGAAATTCTTGAAATATAGGAAAGGGAAAATGACTGGGAAAAAGAAATTTTCCCCAGGTAAGAAGAATATTTCCTCTTCCAATTTCAATAAGAATCATAAACCTGATGAGAATGTTATCTGTTACAGGTGCAACAAGCCAGGACACATGAAGGGAGAGTGTCCTGAGAACAAAAAGGAAAAGCACAAAAGATTCCAGAAATACAAGAAGCCCAAGGCCATGGTAGCCACTTGGTCTGATGAAGACACAAGTGAGGAAGAAGAAGAGAAGAAGTCCTCAAGCTCAGAGAGTGAGGAAGTTTGCTTCATGGCCAACAGCACAGATGGAAAGGTAAATACTTCCTTTGAAGATTATAGTGTTGAAGATTGGCAGGATGTGTATGCTGAATTGGTAGAAAGATACTCTGAAATGAGAAAAGAAAACAAACACATCAAAAAGAAAATTGAAAATCTTTACCATAACCAATCTTCAAACAATAGAATCTGTGAACTGGAATCTGAAGTAACAGAATTGGTTGAAGAAAAAGAAAATTTACTGAACCAAATTGATGAATTAAAGCTTGCTTCTCAGAAGGCCTCCCAAGACTTCAGAAATTTAAATGAAAAGCTGGAAATTGAAAAACAAGAAAAACAACAGAAAATCGAAGAAATTGAAATTCTTAAAAACCAGCTAAAGGAAAAGGAGGAGGTTATCCAAACCTTCACAAAAGGCCAAGATAACCTAGAGGCATTGCTAGGATCCAACAAGACAACCACATCTCATGGATTGGGATTCAACAAAAAGAAATCAACAAAAGATAAATCTGGTGAGAAAAAGGGAAAAGCACCATTAATCAACTTTGTTAAAGGTCCCAATCTGGAAAACACTGAAATCCAACAGACAGCAAACAAAACCCCAAACAAAACCCAAACAAAACTCAAAACAAATCAAAAATTCAAAAACAAAAGAAGACTGTCAGGTCGACACAGTCCCCTGACAGGTCGACCTGTTCAACACCAAAAACCATAATAAACTCAACTAAAAATTCAAATAAAAATCTGAGAAATAAGAAAAAGGGAAAAGAAATGATCCATGAAAAACCTTGGACCTCCAAGACAGCTCCTCAAGAAAATTGGATTAATCCT
Source organism: Colocasia esculenta (assembly GCA_014218235.1). NCBI lineage: Eukaryota > Viridiplantae > Streptophyta > Magnoliopsida > Alismatales > Araceae > Colocasia > Colocasia esculenta. The sequence goes on along the minus strand of CM024764.1, from coordinate 46,809,168 downwards.
TGGAACCAATGGTATGAAAATCCCTGTTGGCATTATCCTCAATACCCTTATCCAAATTTCTGGATGTACCAACACAATCCATGGATTCCACCTCCTTCTATGAACTCAAATTTTCAAATGAAAAACTCCCCTCCTACCAAAAACAAAGATCTTGGTGCTTTCATTCCTAAAAGAAAGAACAAACAGAAAAATGCTGAAAACACCAAAGTAACAAAACAAAAATCTAAAACAAATCAAATTTGGGTGAGAAAGGATTTGCTGTCTATGTTAAATCATTCTGATGGTCCCAACTCTGTTTGGGTACCAAAATCTTCTCTCCACTGATCTTGTTGCAGGGAAGTCGTGCACCCAACACAAATGTATGGTTTCTTGACAGTGGGTGTTCACGACATATGACTGGAGATAGAGCCAAATTCTCATTCCTGCTTGAAAAGGAGGGAGGGTCAGTCACCTTTGGAGGTAAAAATAAAGGAAAGATCATTGGATCTGGTAAGGTTGGTCAAACTTCTTCAAACTCTGTAGATAATGTCTTGTTAGTTGATGGACTTGACTATAATTTGCTCAGTATCAGCCAACTATGTGACAAAGGTCACAAAGTTGTGTTTGAATCTGATTTTTGCAAGATAATAGATTCATCAACTGATAAAATCAAATTCTTTGGAAAAAGAGAAAACAATGTCTACATGATCAACCTTAATAAAAACTTTTCTGAAAATCTTTGTTTTGTTGCAAATAAAGATGAAATTGCATGGACTTGGCACAAAAGACTTGGCCATGCAAGCTTCAGAACAATGAATAAGTTGTTAAGATTGAATTTGGTTAAAGGTCTTCCTGAATCCTTTTCTAGTGTTGAAGGTCAAATTTGTGGGATCTGTGCTAAAGGAAAACAAACTAGAAAATCCTTTAAAGTCTTCAATGATGTACTCACATCTAAGCCACTAGAACTTCTTCACATGGACCTCTTTGGGCCAACAAGAGTTCTAAGCTTGAGTGGCAAAAGATATGGATTTGTAATCATTGATGACTTTACTAGATTTACCTGGGTTATTTTTCTATCTCACAAAAGTGATGCATGCCTTGAATTCAGGAACTTTTGTACCACTGTCTTAACCACTTATCCATATAAAATCAAAAACATCTTAACTGATCATGGGGGTGAATTTGAAAACACATCCTTTTCTGATTTTTGTGCTGAATTTCAGATATTCCACAAGTTTTCTTCACCAAGAACTCCAGAACAAAATGGAGTTGTGGAAAGAAAGAACAGAACTCTTGTGGAAATGGCTAGAACCATGCTTCTTGAGAGTAATTTACCCAAATCCTTCTGGGCTGAAGCTGTGAACACAGCAAATCACATACTCAATAGAGCATTGGTCAGACCAAAAATCAAGAAAACCCCCTATGAATTATTGAAAAACAAAAAGCCAACTGTTTCCTATTTTAAAGTCTTTGGGTGCAAATGCTATGTTCACAATAATAACAAAGAAAACCTTGACAAGTTTGATGCTAAGAGTCAGGAAGCTATCTTCCTTGGCTATTCTGAAGTGTCAAGGGCCTTCAAAGTGTACATAATAAAAACCAAATCTATTGAAGAATCTCCACATGTTATTTTTAATGAAAACTCCTTTTCCACTAATGATTCTAAATCTTGCAGGGAAAAACAAGACAATGAAGAGGATGACCTCATTGTGGATTCTTCACCAACCGTTGAGGAGAGTAATAACATTGAAGAAAACCTGAACAACAACTCACAATCTCCAAATGGTTCAGGTAATACTGATTCAGAAGTGGGTACCTCTCAACAGGTAATTTCTGAACCTCGATTTCTAAGAGATCACCCATTAGATAGTGTAGTTGGCAATCTAAATGATAGAGTTAGGACCAGATCATCCTTTTTGCAAAACATTGAAGAAGACTCACTAGCTCTAATTTCCCAAATTGAACCCAAGTCAATTGATGAAGCCTTATCCAGTTCTGATTGGATTAATGCTATGCATGATGAACTTCATCAATTTGAAAGAAATCAAGTGTGGGAATTAGTGCCTAGACCTAGTGACCAAACAGTGATTGGCACTAGATGGGTTTTCAGAAATAAATTGAATGAAGCTGGTCAAGTAATAAGAAAAAAAGCTAGGCTAGTTGCAAAGGGGTATAACCAAGAATTTGGAATTGACTTTGAAGAATCTTATGCCCCTGTAGCTAGACTAGAAGCTGTGAGAATTTTCCTTGCTTTTGCATCCTCCATGAATTTCAAAGTCTTTCAAATGGATGTTAAAAGTGCATTTCTAAATGGATATATAAAGGAAAATGTGTTTGTTGAACAACCTCCTGGATTTGATAATGAAAAATATCCTAACCATGTTTTCAAGCTTAATAAGGCACTCTATGGTCTTAAACAAGCTCCAAGAGCTTGGTATGATCGTTTGAGTTCCTTTTTACTTGAAAAAGGATATTCTAGAGGTAATGTTGATCAAACATTGTTCACTAAAACAGTAAAAAATCAAATAATTGTGGTCCAAATTTATGTTGATGACATAATTTTTGGCTCCACCAATAAAGGCCTTTGCACTGAATTTTCAAATCAAATGCAGAATGAATTTGAAATGAGCTTAATGGGAGACTTAACATTCTTTTTGGGGTTGCAGGTTAACCAAACGAATGAAGGTATCTTCATCAGTCAAACCAAATATGTCAAGGAGCTACTGAAAAGGTTTGACTATCAGAACCTTAAACATTCAAGCACACCCATTGCAATAAATGCTAAGCTAGAAGAAGACCCATCTGGTAAGTCAGTAGATCCAAAGACCTACAGAGGTATGATTGGCTCTCTGCTCTACCTTACTACTTCTAGACCTGACATTCAGTTTTGTGTGTGCTTATGTGCTAGATTCCAATCAAATCCTAAAGAAAGTCATATGCTTGCTGTGAAAAGAATTTTTAAATATCTTGTTGGAACATGTGACTTAGGAATTTGGTATCCTGCTGGTTGCAAGTTAGAATTGTTTGCCTATTGTGATGCTGATTATGCTGGGTGTAAGTTAGATAGAAAAAGCACAAGTGGCTTGTGTGTATTTCTAGGTGGGTGCCTTATTTCTTGGGCTTCTAAGAAGCAACATTCAGTGGCTCTGTCAACAGCAGAAGCTGAATATGTTGCAGCAGGTAGATGTGGAACTCAGATTCTCTGGGTGAAACATCAACTTCTTGATTACAACCAAGATTAGGGTGTGTACCCATCCTATGTGATAACACAAGTGCAATCAATCTTTCTAAAAACCCCATTCAGCATTCTAGAACAAAACACATTGAAATCAGGCATCATTTCTTGAGAGATGAGGTTGCCAAGAAATCTTTTGAACTCCATTTTATTGTAACTGAAAAACAAATTGCAGACATATTCACAAAACCCCTTCCTGAAAATAGATTCTCATCTTTAAGGAGAGAACTTGGTCTTTGTAAATGTCCATCCTTCTGATCTCTCTTAAAGTTTGGGTTGAATGATGCTTTGTCTAAGGGGGAGTTCTTTGTATTTCATAACTCCTTGCTTCCTCAAGCTACATTGCTCATATCTCTCTCTATTCCAATTCCATTTCCCTTTTTACAATAAATTCTTCACTTCTGATTGTGTTGAAACTTCTTGGTATATCAAATAGTGATTTGGAGAAGGACAGGCTATGCTTGTCTAGACACCTTCACTATGCGTGAGAACATATCTCCGCCAAGTACTAAGAAGTCAATATGCAATAGTTGAGGGGGAGCTTTTATTGTTCAAAGAGAATGTCTTTTTCTGATTTCAAAACTTGCACAGTTTTAACCTTCATTTCTTTCTGATAATGAATTCTTCAACTCTTATTGTATTGAAATCTCTTGGTATATCAAATGGTGACTTGGAGAAGGACAGGTTATGCTTGTCTGGACACTTTCACTATGCGAGAGTATATGTCTCCGCCAAGTACCAAGAAATGAATATACAATTGTTGAGAAGAAATCTTTGTTATCCAAAAAGAAACATTCTTTCTGATTTCAAAAAAAAAAAAAAAGCATCTTTATTTTGATGAAAAATGATTGAAATCATCATCTCAGGGGGAGCTAGAAAATTCACAAGTCATCTTTTTGCAAATTTCAGAACCCTTCTTGCATTTCATCAATTCCTTGCATGATGTCCTCATTCTAAATTCTAGAGTCTCAAAGTGAACCTTGAGTGATACATTATATTTTTTACTAATCAACTTTCCACTATGTCTCTCAATCCACAGAAACTCAGATCTCTTCCTAAACTAAATTACAATTATGTCTTGAACTTAAAACATTACCTTGTTTGCAACTGATGACTGGATGTATTTGAATTCTATCCTACAAACTCTCCAAAATCTTGTAAAATTCAACAGAGCAATGACATCTGTGCTGAGAAACTGCACACCTTCACAATGAATGAAGTGCTATGCATGTCATGAGGCATTCTTGTTAACTCTGTTCAAAGGGGATCCAAATTGAAAATAACCTCAAAATTTAAGCAATTATGTGCTATGCTTTTTGATGATGACTGAGTAACTGGGAATATTGGCGTCTAAAAAACGTATATTTTCATGTCAAAAGTCATCATTTACCCCTTTGAGACTTGACAATGCCTACATCTTGAGTATCCAGGGACTATGGTGTGTAAAAAGCACTAGTACTTGAGTGAAAGAGATTTACATCATTTGATAGTTTGTTAAAAGAACAAAAATATGAAAATTATTGGAGATTTGTTTAGAAAGAATCATCTTCCTCCTTCATCAAGTTGTTCTTTAAGTTTGTGTTTTACTTTCAACACAACTGTGTTTAGTCTAGATGATATCTTTAACTCTTGAAAATTGAGAAACATGGCAGATTTTGGTTGATTGTAAGATACATTATATCCCTCAATTTATCATTTTGTTGATTCAAGTCTTGGAATGCTAATATCCTGTTGGAAATTGTATGAAATACTTGAACTGTAATGAATTTTTGTAAAATACAGCAAATGAATTTTTAGGCCTCTTAAAAATCCTTCAAATGATAATTCCTCTCATTATTTATCATTATAAAGATGTCCCCAAATTTCTCAAAATTTCCTCTCAAAAATTCTCATTTCTCTCAAAGGCTGTGTCGACACAATCCTCTCTCGTGTCGACACATAATTCCAGTCAGGTCGACACACCCTTCTTCATGTGTCGACACTGCCTTCTTGCCAGAACTTTTTCAAATCTTTCGGGTTCACCTTAAACCCTTGTTGTTCCTGCGGGGCAGTGTACCTCTGCATAGAACATTCTGATAGAATGGAGCATTATCTTCACACTCGTCTGACAACTATCCATGAACAGATAAAGTCAAGCATGAAGTCAATGGATAAGAGATTGTCAGATATTGAAATGCTTCTAGCTCCAATTCCTCCTCCTCCTCCATCTTCTACCTAATGTACTTTTTTTGATAATGTCAAAGGGGAGAAGATTGAATGAATTGTAATGATCTTTTGAATGAAATGAATGACATGAAATGGTTGTTTGGCTTCAATACAAATTTTTGTATTTGTGTGTGAATACTTGTTCAATTGTTGACTTGTGTGCACAAATCTTCTAATTTCAAGTAACGTTGTATCTCACAAAAATATCATCAATTGTTACTGAACAATATCAAAAGGACATTGACAAGTATGAACAAAAGAAAAACAAAACTTAATCAATAAAAATTGCTTAAAAATCACACTTCATCAAAACCACATTCAAATATGGATTTAATGTTGCCATCATCAAAAAGGGGGAGATTGTTGGGTTGAATGTCTAATTCATATCATTTCCCTCCTATTTTGATGATGACAAGAAGTGTTCTTAAAGCAATTTAATTGGAACATGTCAAAAGCATCATACCTGAAAGTCATGCTCAAAAAGCATTTTTCAAACCACATTTATCATTTGTGGTAATGATAAATCATTTAACTAATGATATATGTGTTTATTTTTCAGGTACAAACTTTTTATGCAAAAGATGTGTCGACACACCCATCAATGGTGTCGACACATCAACACAGACTCAAAGAGAAATTGTGCAAAAATGTCAAGAGTGTGTCGACACATGTCAAGAGTGTGTCGACACGAGTGGCAGTTTTCCAGAGATCAAGGGTACCCAGGTCGACACACTCCCAGGGCAGGTCGACACTAGACCCAGTTCCCAGAACAGCCAGTTTGAGGAATTGGGACAGCAGGTCGACACACTCCCAGGGCAGGTCGACACTAGACCCAGTTCCCAGAACAGCCAGTTTGAGGAATTGGGACAGCAGGTCGACACACTCAAGAGCAGGTCGACACGGGACCTTTCTCCCAGAACAGATTCTTCTATCTTTGGAACAGTGTGTCGACACAACCACCAGGGCAGGTCGACACACTACGGAAACTTTTCATCCTAAGAGCTGATGGCTGCCACGTGTCCTTCTAGGGCGATCAGAATCTTCCTAGGGAAGCGTGCCCTTGTACCCTAAAAGGGTATCTTTGGAATCCTAAGGGTATAAAAGGCTCCTTTTGGCCTCCCTTCAAAGAGAGAGACCCAACTAACCTCTTAGATCCTCCGGAAAAATTCCTGGCGGCCATAAGAGTTCGTGTCTCCCTCCTCTGCTTCCTGGAGTCTCCTGAACACCTCTTCTCACCAATTCAAGGTGTGAGAATTGTGGTTTGATCTTTAAAGAAGCCTCTGAAGCATCTCAAGGAAGTAGATCAGGTAGAAGCCATCGTTGGAGAAGAATTCAAGGAAGGTCCAACCTCCCAGATTGCAGAGCATCGTCTTGGACTTCATGTTTACAAGCTTCTTCCCAATTCAAGCTTCTACAAGGGAGTACACTTGAAGAACGAAGTCATTCAATACCTTTTACTTTACTTTTGTTCTTCTGAGATATCTCTTGAGATTATGCAAGTGCTTCTGCATAATTCTCATTAGTGTTCTCAAATTTCGACTAGATCTGTTGCTAGGAGATCTTGTCTTAAGTTGGTGTCTAGCAAGTCTATGTGTGAGCCTTGTGCTCAGTTTGTTGTGAGCCGGTGCGCTCAGTGTTGAGTTGTCAAACTCAAGTGTGTGTTGAGCAGTCTTGCTCAGTTGTTCTAGAGTAGTCTTGCTCTAGAAGTGGTGTGAGTTGTAAGCTCTTCAGTGTTGGAGTTGTCAGGCTCCAGTGGGTGTGTTACCCAGTTGTGTTAGTGAATCTTCACGGGTTGTGAGGGGTGGATGTAGGAATCACATGGGTGATTTCCGAACCACCTAAAATCCTTGTGCATTTGTGTTCTGTGGTTTGACTGGTTCATCCGCTAGATGCTTGCATAGGACTTGTTTCTAATTCACTTAATCAACTTGATTCTCATCTAAGTTTTTCAACTCACTCCAATCTAATCAGATCAGCAGCTTTTCACTGAAATTATTGCCTCTGATTCTAAATAGTTTTAAAATTATTTAAGCTTCCGCAAAAATGGCTAAGATCTATTCATCCCCCCCCTTCTAGATCTTTTCCACACATTTATTTCGATCCTTCAGGGTGTGTATGTCTGTGGTCGCGACAAGTTTGATGTTGCGAACCAGATCGCAATAGCCCGACTCGTCTCCTTCTAGTTAGGTACCGGCGTTGACCCTATCACGTTCTGGTAGCGACAGGGTGATCATCGCCTTCTGACCCTACTTTCCTCCGTGGGCTGTGGGAGGTCTCGGGAGGTCACTCGGACCTCTATCTGTGGTCGCGACAATGCCCTTGTCGCGACCCAATTCACAACAGTTCCCCTGTCGCCTTCAGACCCAGGTTGCGACAGGAAAGGTGTCGCCTACAGATGGCGACAGCTCTTGTGTCCTCTTCTGAGATAGAGAGTGGCTTGGCAACCTATTCGGAGTTTTCCTTCCACTAAGACTATGTTTCTTGGCACTTGTGTTGTTTCCTAGCATGGTCCTACTCTAGTCGTTCGCCCAGTGCTAGGCACTTGTGGGCTTGTCCATTGAGAGATTGTTACTATTACCTGGACCTGCGGTACCCACGCACCTGTTGAGGGAGTTCTCCAGGCGGCGAGTGAGCTCGGGTTTACATACTCTGGTAGCAGAGGGAAAATGGTGGGGACACCAACGTAGAGTCATTTGCAGAGCTCTCTCAGCTGAGTCTCAGACGCCGAGGAAGTTTTGTGTTCTTCTGGTGCAGATCAGCTAGTCCTTCTCACTGCCTCACTGTACTTGGTTCCGGTACCATTTAGAGGGGCTCCGCATGGGACCGTAGTCTGGCCAGACTACAGTAGTTGTGGTTACTTTAGTTCCACATCTCACTCCGACGAAAGGTGCTAGAATGGACTGGTGGTCGAGGATAAGGCGCATGGCGCACCTGACTGGTTGACTAGTGGTAGTTGTTCTGTGGCTAGTGTTCTTGTCCAGGCAGTTGTACACTGTCTGTGTTTACAGCCTTGGGTTCTTCCCAGTGCTGTGGTTTACACGGGTTTCCGGTCCTGACGTTTGATTTAGACCGATGGTCGTATTGTTACTTTACGCTTCTGCACTTGCTCTGTTAGTAGAATAGATTTACTTGCTTTATTTTAGTTATGCATATGTATACCATTCTACTGTTAGAACCATTGGGTGATTGGAAGTCTATACTGGGCTTCGTTGTGATGCTCATTCCCTCCTTTACAGGTGAGACTTCACAGTAGTACCCTCCGCGGTGTGTTGAGGAGATGGGGCCATAGTAGACAGCGTCTATCTTGAGCAGTGTTCCCTTTGTACTTGTTTCATCACCCTCGGGGTATGCCCCTAAGGAATATGTTATCACCTTTCTTTTGCACTTATACTTTGTTTACTTTGGGACTGTACTAGACTTGCACTTGTGTTGGACGCCTTTTCATCACTTGTTGGTACATTTTGGTGGTGGTGTTGTTACCTACTCCTGTTACATATCTTGTTAGACTGGTTCATTAGCCCTTCTGGGTCTTCGGGCCCGTGAGCGGCAATGCCGATGGTCAGATTCTCGGTGGGGGCGAGGGTTCGGGCGTCGGGGCTGTTATAGTGGTATCATAGCAAGGGGTCTGTCAAGACTTGTAATAGAACTAAGTGACAAATGCAATGTCCCATAGGATGTACAAGTAACACTTCTAGCTGCTGGGTCTATTATCTTGAATGTTAGTTTGTGTCATAGGACATGCCTCCACACAGATGCAGACATGTCAGAGAGCTGATGGAGCATCAGGATGCCGCACCGAACGAGTCGCTTGCAGCCGAGCACGCACTGGTGGATGCTCAGCCTTAGCAGGTCGATCAATAGAGTGTTCCATTGCTGCAGGGCATTCCGTTGCAGCAGGGAGCACAACAGCAGTAGTGGTGTCCACCCCCACCCCCGCCAGAGGTTATGGAGCAGTGGTGGAGGACGATGTTCCAGGTTCCTTGGCAATACCAGTAGATGCTAGCAGAAGGTCAACAGTTTGCTGGGATGCCAGTAGGAGGCCAGCAGTTTGCAAAGATGGCAGTAAAGGAGCAGCCACCAGTGACCCCGCAGGCAGCACTTATTCATCCAAAGGTACCGCCAGTGGTACGGCAGTAGACTCCAGTAGTGGCGGCAGCACCTGAAGACCGCACAACACTTCTGGAGAGATTTCTTCATCTCTGGCCTTCAGTTTTCTATGGTGACTATGATCTAGATAGGGTAGAGAGTTGGGTCCATGAGCTCGAGCGTACTTTCGAGACCATGGACTGTGCAGAGCAGTATCAGGTTAGACTTGCAGTGTATCAACTGAAGGGATCAGCCCACGAGTGGTGAAGAGTAGTGAGGCAGACCCGTTTTCAGGATAGGAGGTTGAACCAGATAGCTTGGGAGCAGTTTCTGGAGGTCTTCCATGGCGAGTACTTCCTCAACTATGCGCGCTGTGAGAGGAGGGACTAGTTCCACGAGTTGACGTAGGGAGAGCTGACTGTGGCACAGTACCATCAGAGGTTTGTAAAGCTTTTGCGGCACGTCCCCCACGAAGCCACTAGTGAGCAGGCTCGCACTGAGCGGTTCATTAGTGGGTTACGTTCGGAGTTGAGGTGGGCCATGGCTGGCCACCTCTGCGACACTTTGGCATTAGTAGTGGCTAGAGCTACCGCCTTGGAGAGGGAGTGTCAGTTCCAGCCATAGCAAGAAGGAGGTTCGGCGAGGTCTACCCTGTACCAGCATCTTTTGGACAGCCGAGGGAGTATGTCGCCTTCTTCTTCTTCGGGCACAGGCGGTGCTAGATTGACCTCGAAGTTGAAGAAGTTGTTCACACGAGGGGGTAGATGGCATTACCAGCAGACACCTCAGCACCGACGTTAGCCAGAGCAGCTAGTGGAGCAGTCAGTGCAGAAGGGCATAGAGCAGAGCCAGGAGGGCACGTGTTGTTTCCACTGCGGGCAATAGGGTCACTTCAGGTGGGAGTGTCCATTGAGACAGAGGGAGCAACAGTTGGCACCACCACATTACACTCAGCAGGCACCGCATGCGCAGTACCCTCCACCCCAGCAGGCGTAGCATCAACAGTAGCACCAGGGGTAGTTCCAGCCACCACAGCAGCACCAGCAGCAGCCTCAGCGAGGACGTGGTCATGGTCGGGTGATGAACATCACCATGGAAGAGGTGGAGGCCTCTAATCTAGTCATCAGTATGGTTTCTATCCTTAGTAGAGTTGCGTGTGTTTTGATTGATCCCGATGCTACGCATTGTTTTGCTTCAGAGGAGTTCTTTGGTTCCCTTACTGAGTTTGCTCCAGAGCGGACCTGTGACTTAGCTGTTGATCTTCCAACGGGTGACTACGTGCGTACTCTGGGTTACCTAGAGGGTGTCACTGTCGAGGTATATGGCCACCTTCTACCAACCCGATTGTTTGCCTTACAACTCCATGACTTTGATGCCATCCTTGGCATGGATTGGCTGGAGGCACACTCTGCATTGGTGGATTGTCAGCAGAAGACTGTGTGGTTCGAGATACCTAGAGCACCTGTGCTTTGCTTCTGAGGTACCCAGTCTACACACCGACCTTTTCGTTTCCTTTTGTAGAGCTCAGCACCTGATCCGAGATGGTTGTGTAGCTTGCTTTGCTTCTATGAGTTTCTCATATTCTGGCGAGCTATCTATTTTAGATGTACCTATTGTTTGTGATTTTACTGATGTGTTTCCTAATGATCTACCTGATTTACCGCCAGAGCAGGAGGTAGATTTCTCAATTGAGTTATTTTTGGGGACGATGCCTATGTCTAAGGCACCGTACCGGATGGCGCCTGTCACATCCTAGTAAATGTCTATTTATCAGAAATGACAAAAAAATAGACTTAAGAAATAGAGCATATAATTTTATACATTTGTCGTTATTATTGCGGAAGCTTTAATTACATAGTACTTCTCGTAACAATCCAGAAGAGGAGTAAGAGAAAGAAAACAAAATAACATTTCCATTCTTCTAACTACAATACTAGAAGGGTAATCTAAGAAACTCCGTCGACTGGTTGACCCGCTCAGCACACCACCCCTTAAAAGCTAGGCTCATCATGTTCACCTGAAAAAGTAAGATTTAATGAGCTAACGAGCCCAGTAGGATTCACACGTTCTAATCAATAGAAGTATGATAACTAAAGAGATGAGCAGGAAGCTTAATTGGTGGCAATGTCAAATATCAAAGGTGGTTGTGTAATCATGTCAACTAGATAACAGTTATAGAACAAGAGTACTGAATCAAACTTGCATAGATAAGAATTCTGGATAATAATCAAATTCTGGCTCAAGTACATGTTCAACGCATTGATAAAATAAAATGATGACCAATCAAGCATGTATGATGCAATGCCAAACATCCAAGAGATTCATTACCATTCTGCACGACCATTAAACGAATTCGGGTGCTCCTCCCGTGACTGGATCAGCCCCACTTGCACAGGCCAATATCTCAATTGAGTCCAAAGCCCAAAATTGTCATCATAAATTATTTCTGTAAAATATTCAAATGTGGTACACAAGTACTCAAGATCTCACTAGTAGCAAAGGGTTGGAAGTCAATGCCAATGACTTTAGAAGGGTGTAACTATGTAGGAATCAATTATACTTGGGGGTGTTCAAGAACATTCCATAATTGGATGTGAATGAGAATTGAATGGTTCTTCTCAGTGTTAATGTAGATGGAATTCAAGAAAATGAGGGGAACGACTTGTTGGGTTAAGATCAAAGTGTGTCACCTTTGGTTGGACATGAAACAAATCTGGTTATACACCACAGACAAGTGTATGTCGACAGCCAGAGAGTGGCTCTTGACAGCCACTGTCCATCCAGAACCAGATTTCTAGAACCTGGTCCTTGTCTGTCGACAGACCAAGGGTGGCTGTCGACAGATGAAGGCCATCTCTCTACAGATGAGGTCTGTCTGTCGACATCTACTGGTGTTTCTGCATTTCTAGGTTCTGGAAGCTTGAGGCCTGTCGACAGATGGGTTCTAACTGTCGACATTCGTAGGTTAAACTTCTAGCAATAGTTTTGCAACATCTCAGAAGACTCTTCTAAGTGTTCCTATGATTCCAAACATGGTTAAAAACATCTATAGGGTCTTATTTACATTTCTAAACACCACTTACATGAAGGAAAGAATAGAACAATAAAAGTACAATCTGTACACATGGAATGGGTATGATAACTCATGAAAAGATGATTACTGTATATACAACACTTCTAAGAAATTTTTCCTTGCATCTAGTAGGAAGTTCTCCACAAATATGTTTAGATATGACATGAGTATAAGCCAAAGCTTGATTATAACAAATAAGAGAAGCATTTCTAAGGGTATTTATAGAACCAAAGTCAAGTGTGAAAGTGGTAAACTCTTAAACACAAAGCTCTTTATCAAGAGAAGGAGACAAGAATGAGAGAATCCTACATGACTTAGGAAAGGTGAAGGTCCTTCTCCTCTTCCCAATGAAGGAACCAGCAGCAGGAAGAAGAAGAAGACTTGCGAGAGTGGTAGCCACAGCTGGTGCAACAGATGGAGTAGCAGCAAAAGCAGCTTCAGCAGAAGCAGAAGCAACAGCTCCACAGAGCAATGGCAGCAGCAACAACTTCAGTAACAGGGAGACTAAGCAAGTGGTGGAAAAGCCCACACGAAGGGTTAAGGGAGAGTTTATATAAACTCCTGGTTCCATGCATGTATGGCACGTAGCCATATATGTATAACCGTAAAGTCCATCTATCCCCTCCCAAAGCCATGTTTTACCATGGGGTTTTACCCCACACACACATAGTAAGCTATGTGTAGACAGTTTACCTCAGGTGAGATGAGCCTTACGTAGCCAAAGTTACGGAAGCAACTATTTCAAAAAAAAATAGTTGACGTAAATAAGAGATAAATTACCTCGTCCATTTGTCCCTATGTTTTTGTGTCCAAATGATGTCCAATTAAGTTGAAATTTCAAACATAAGCTAATTGGAAGGTTTTACAAATTATGGTGATTTTAGTTTAATTTTTAGAATTATTTTTTCACCCAGCAAAAATTACCCAAAAAGTCATTGTGTCGACTTAATCTTGATATCCGCACGTCAATAATTCTGGATATTTACATTTCTAATATCAACACATTTTTCTAGAAATTATGGTATTTTCGGATTTCAATTTCGTTACAGAATTTCGGTGATGCCTTGTCGGAGTGCACACCTCTAAAAATAACACTGGAATTATATTTCTTAATATAAATTAATACTAAATTAAAGATAATTACATCTCATGAAAGTAGTTATGTTTAACAATTAAAATCATCATATTTTATCTAAATTTTCAATAAATAAAATTTTAGGGTGTTACACCTCTCCCCCACTAAAGAAAACTTGGTCCTCCAAATTTAACAGATAAGAATTTAACGATAAGTGCTACTAACCTGTAAACAATTCTGGATACTTTGTTTTTATATCATCTTCCAATACCCATGTTGCTTCTTCTTATCCTCACTTATTCCATTGGATCTTTAGTAGCGGAACTTCCTTATTTCGAAGTTGCTTGATCTTTCGGTCAAGGATTTGTATAGGTCTCTCTTCATATGCCAGGTTTTCTTGTACTTCCAGATCCTGGTATTCAATAACATGTTCTGGATCATAAACATATTTTCGCAACATTAACACATGGAAGATGTCATGAACATTGGATAATTGGGGTGGTAATGCTAGTTGATACGTCATTTCCCCAACTCTCCTTAATATCTCAAATAGTCCAATGTATCTTGGACTAAGTTTTCCTTTAATCCCAAATCTCTTGATTCCTCTTCGTGGTGACACTTTGAAAAAAATATGATCACCTTGTTGAAATTTCAGCTCTCTTCTTCATCGATCAGCATAACTCTTCTGTCAGTCTTGAGCAGCTTTCATTCGATCTTGTATTAACTTTATAATTTCTGTAGTTTCTTGTATCATTTCAGGTCCAAGAATATGTGATTCCTTCAATTCAATCCAACATAACAGTGATCTGCACTATCGGCCATATAAAGCTTTAAATGGTGCCATTTGAATTGTAGACTGATAGCTGTTGTTATAAGCAAATTCCATGATTGCTAAATGATTACTCCAGTCATTTCAAAATTCTAAAACATAGGCACAACACATATCCTCAATAATTTGATTTAATTGTTCTATTTGTCCATCAGTTTGAGGATGAAATGTCGTACTAAACTTTAGTATGGTTCCCAGTGCATCTTGTAGTTCTCTCCAAAAATGTGAAGTGAATCTTGCATCTCTATCAGAAATGATATCCTTTGGAATTCCATGCAGTCGAATAATTTCCTTTAAGTACAAAGCTGCTAATACATTGACAGACCATTTTGTCTTGATAGCCAAGAAATGAGCTGACTTTATGAGTCGATCAACTATTACCCATATTGCATCATATCCATTACGTGTTCTGGGTAATCCCACAATAAAGTCCATACTGATACTGTCCCATTTCCACTCTGGTATCTCAAGGGGTTTTAACTTCCCTGTGGGTTTCTGGTGTCCAGCCTTGATTTTCTGACATGTTAAACATCTAACAATAAAATCTACAATGTCTTTCTTCATGTTACACCACCATAAAATTTTCTTTATATCTTGGTACATTTTGACAGCTCTCGGATGGATGGTATAATGTGCCCGATGAGCTTCCTTTAATATTTGTTTCTTGATCTCTGAATTATCTGATATGCACAATCTGTTTCGGAACAAAAGATTTTCATGAGCATCTTCATTAAAATCAGGTCTGGAATTCAGTTTTTCTCTGATTTCTATCAATGTGGGGTCATTGTCTTGTTGTTCTCCAATTTGCCTTAATAGACCAGATTGTACTGACAGGTTATCAATCATAACCCTATCTTCTTGTGGTTCATCTTTCAAACTCAATGTAGAGAATTCTTCCAACAGTTTCCATTATTTGACTTGCAAATGAAATATTTTAGCCATGGGATTCCTACTGAGAGCATCAGCTACAGTATTGCCTTTTCCATGATGGTATTCAATCTTAAAATCATAATATTTGATATATTCTATCCATCTTCTTTGTCTCATGTTCAATTTATTTTGTGAGATATTTCAAACTTTTATGATCAGAGTACACTATGAATTGAGTATCATATAAGTAATGTCTCCAGAGCTTTAGAGCAAAAATTACCACTGCTAATTCCAAATCATGTACTGGGTAATTTTCCTCATGATTTTTTAATTGTCTAGATGCATACGCAATAACTTTTCCTTCTTGCATCAAGACACATCCTAACCCGATATTCGATGCATCAGTGTAAACTTCAAATGTTTTTCCTTCTATTGGTAGATCCAGAACTGGTGCGGATGATAAACATTCCTTCAACCTTTGAAATGCATATTCACAATTCTCATTCCATTCAAATGTAGCTCCCTTTCGGGTCAATTGTGTAAGAGGTGAAGCAATTCTGGAGAAATCTTTGACAAATCGCCGGTAATAGCTGGCCATACCTAGAAAACTTCTAATTTCAGTAATGTTCTTAGGTTGTTCCCACCTCTAAATAGCTTCAACTTTAGAGGAGTCTACTGACAATCCCTCTCTAGAAATGACATGTCCTAAGAATGTTACTTGTTTCAACCAGAATTCATATTTACTAAACTTTGCATACAACTTATGGTCCCATAGTAATTGTAAAGTAACCTGTAAATGTGCTTCATGTTCTTCCATACTCTTAGAATAAATCAATATGTCATCAATGAATACAATCACAAACTGATCTGAATATGACCTGAATACATCATTCATCAATCGCATGAAAGTAGTAGGTGCATTGGTTAATCTAAACGACATCACTACAGATTCATAATGCCCATATCTACTTTGAAAAGCTGTCTTGTGAATATCTCCTTCCTGAATTCTCAATTAATGATACCCGGATCTAAGATCAATCTTTGAGAAATACAGGGCTCCAGACAATCGATCAAATAGATCATCAATTCTAGGAAGTGGGTATTTATTTTTTATTGTTAACTGGTTCAATTGTCTATAGTCTATGCATAGTTACATAGTCCCATCCTTCTTCTTAACAAACAATACTGGAGCACCCCAGGGAGATGTACTGGGTCTAATGAATCCTTTCTCCATTAGTTCCATCAATTGCCTTTTTAATTCTTCTATTGACATTCGATAAGGTGTTCTTGAAATTGGTGTGGCTCCTGGAACCAATTCAATGGAAAATTTTACTTCTCTACTAGGTGGTAATCCAGGTAATTTCTCAGGAAATACATCGGGAAAATCTTTTACTATCGAGATATCCTTCAATCCTGTAGTATTCTGATTTATTAATGTCACGAACGCCAAATATCCTTGACATCCTTTTTGTACCAACTTGCATGGTTTAACTGCTGAGATTATGGGTATACTTCTTACACACAGTTTATCAAAAGTCATGGAGTAAACCTTCTTACCCAGAAAAGTTACTTGCCTTAATTGGCAATCCAAATTTGCATGGTGTTTAGATAGCCAATCTACCCGAAGAATTACATCATAATCCCACATCTCAAGGCATATCAAATCACCAAGAAAATTATGTTCTTTAACTAGAATTTGACTGGTAGGGTAATATTCCTTAAGTTTCTTACCCTCACTTAGAGGAGTAGCTACTTCTAGTTGTACAAGTAATGGAACTGATTGTATTCCCAAGAATCTAGCAAATTCTTGACTAATAAATAAATGTGAAGCTCCTGAATCAAATAAAACATATGCAGGTTTAGAGTTTACTAAAAGTGTACCTTCAATAAGTCCGCCCTCCTTTGGAGATTCAGGTTCCACTTCCTAAATATCTTGTAGACGTCCTGGTTTGGCTCGGGGATTCTGGGTTGCTGGTGCATTCTTCATCATAAGACATTCAGGAATCCGATGTTGATTACTTCCACATCGGAGGCAAGCACCCAACCTACACCAACAATTCTCACTCTTGTGTCCACTGAGGTGACAATGATGACAAACATCCTTATTCCCACCTGGAGCTTTTCCTGCTTTCTTGGTGGACTGCTGTACTTTAGGGGGATTTCCCATCTCAAACTTCCTTTTACGGTCAGAAGAAATTTCACCGGACTTTCCTCTAATCTTTTCCACTGTTTCATTGGCAGCTTCTAAAGCCAAGGCTCTTTTAACCATTTCAGAATATGTGGTAATTAAATGGGGTGTTAACTGAGTAATAAAGTTTGGAAGTAGACCGTTCATAAACCTTTTTGCTTTCAATTTTTCTGTAGCTACTAGATGAGAAGCGTACTTAGATTGTCGAGCAAACTGCGCTTCATATTCTGACACCGACATTCTGAGTTGCTTTAGATTAGCAAACTCATTAGCCTTCCTTTCTTGAACCACCTCAAAAAAATATTGATCATTAAACAACTCAATAAATTCCTCCCAACCTACTTGACTTGGATCCTCTATAGTAGTTTCTACAGTTTCCCACCACGCTCGGGCATCCCGATCCAACTGGAATGTTGCTAGACATATCTTATCCTCTTCGACACATCAAATCACCTTAAAAATTCTTTCAATATCTTTTAACCAATTTTCAGCCTCATTCAGATCCATGCTACCTGCAAATCTTGGAGGATCTAAACTTCGGAAATCCTTAAACAGATTTGTTCTATTATGAGTGTTGTTCTTAGCCACTGTCCTCATCACTCGGGTCAGGTCATGCATTGAGGTTTCCATCTTCTTCCAATTTGCATCGCCTCCCTCCATAATTAATTTAAGAAAATATCCGAGACATCCAACAATTCATACATTAATATCATCACCCAAACCAATACACACATTCATCACATACAAATTTTCTGTTATCTCATAACATATATACATTTCATTAACAAGCCAAAAATATTTACATCACCATCATTCTTATCCTAATAAGTCAAAAATATTTACATCATCCTTAATAAGCCGAAAATATTGACAACATTATCACCACCTTTAACCTCTCATTACACATATACATGGAGAGCTATATATACAACCAACCACTAACAAAAGAGAGGTTAACAAAAGTAAGTTTCCAATTTCCTAGCTTGCTTTAGGTTTGTGTGGTAGATTCCACGGACGGTTGTTGTTCACCCCTAGGCCCATGGTACAGCTCTCTTGCTGCTTCAAACAACACCTGTAACGGACCACACCGTTCAAACCTGTTAACACTATAACAACCTTGACACGACTCCGTCTCCCGCGATCGGGCCGAAGCCTCGCAAGGGATATCAAACACATACGTCTGTGAAAATACAAAAGAACCACATTAAGCACATATACGATATATTGCTCATACATGTCCATAAGAAAGTACATACTAGGTTCCTTACATAATCAACATAAACAAAAACACAGCCCGAGACAACTCCCAAGGCTCCACAAGTATGAACTTTACTCTGTTGGTGGTGACGACCTGACTCCGCTATGAGGCTAGTCCGAACTACTAGAGGGACGTGAAGCCTCCTACTCTCCCTCACCTAGAAGGAAAAGGGGTGAGCCTCACAAGTCATCGGCTCAGTAGGGTAACTCCCCCAAGCCGAGAAAACATGATTAATATTAAAGTTGTAAATCATGTAAACACCTAAGCATGATACTACAGTTACAAATAAATAAACAGCAACTGTAAGGCCCTTGATTTTTCATCTTTGGGTGATTTCTCATGTATGTATAAATGTATGCCATCGATGTATAAACTTTATTGTGCATAGTACTTGTTTACATTGCATGAATAAGTATTATTTTAATGTGTGCATTGTAGATTATATATATATATATATATATACATGTGTAGTGTGTTGCTCAGCTAGCTAGCCCAGAGGGGGGGGTGAATGGGTTATTAAAAAAACTGATCTTCGATTAATACTTGTTCACTAAAAGGATTACACAACAACTTAAATGAAGGTTAGAGTTAGAGGAAATGAGATAGTAATCACACAAAATACAACCACAAGACAGCAGGATTTTTATCCTGGTTCGGAACTCCTTTCCACAGGAGACCTACGTCCAGTCCCTAAGCAATACCTCAGGATTTCACTAATCAAGGGTACAGTCCCCCTTAAGGACACAACAACAACACCCAGCTCAGCTGGTCGTCCTTCACACCTGAAGGGAACAACACCCTGGATACCACCAGGTCTTCCTTCACACCAGAAGGGAACAACACCCTGGATACCACCAGATCTTCCTTCACACCAGAAGGGAACAACACAAAGAGAGGTTTGAAAGACAAGCCCCTAGATCAAACTGCAACAAGCAATGATCTGAAGGACCTAGCACTGAGAGCAAAGAATCTAAATCTAGGCTCACTCTCAGAACTACACAAGCTCTCTTCAAATGATCTTTCACTAGCTAGTAGAGAGCAAAAGAGCAAAAGCTAAGAGGAATGAAGTTTTCTGCTCTAAACTTTCTTTAGAAGAATTTGAATGTTTTCTTGAACGTTATTCTTGCTTCTGTTCTTCTGACTTGTATATATATCTTCAATTTGAAATCTAGACGTTAAAGAGTCCGTTGTCTCTCTTTTGAGTAGTCGTTAGACTGAATGACATCTGGAGTCTTGGAAGCTTCTTGTCAACAGTCTTTTGATTACTTGAGCACGCAAAGAGATGAGATCTTCAAAGATATCCGATGGCTTCTATTTGTTTAACGTTGTACCATGAAGCTAGTTCAGAGGTCTGCACAGATGTCAATCTCAAATAGCAGACAGATAAGTTGTCTCTGATGTCAGTCAACGTCAGTAGTAATAGTCAAGAAAATAGTAATGCCAAATAGCTTAAGTCTAAAGGACATTATCAGAGTAGGCACGATAAAGGATGATATGGTCTGCATGCATGCAGAGATATGTTCAGATCTCATAAATGCAAAAGCGTCAGAGAGATGTCTACGTGACTTTGACTGGTCAATGCTTTAAGATGAATAAGATATCAAGATATGAAATCAATGACTGTATAACTTATGAAATCGTTATGAGTCATAGCAAATCGTTATGAACACTTATCAAGTCGTTATGAACTCTAAAGAAATCGTTGCGCAAAGCAAATCGTTATGAACACTTATCAAGTCGTTATGAACTCTAAAGAAATCATTGCGCAAAGAAAATCGTTATGAACACTTCTCAAGTTGTTATGAACTCTAAAGAAATCGTTGCGCAAAGCAAATCATTATGAAGTCTAAGGAAATCGTTGCGAGATCTAAAGAAATCGGTATAAACACTTATCAAGTCGTTATGAATTCTGAAGAAATCGTTGCGCAAAGCAAATCGTTATGAAGTCTAAGGAAATCGTTGCAAGATCTAAAGAAATCGTTATGAACACTTATCAAGTCGTTATGAATTCTGAAGAAATCGTTGCACAAAGCAAATCGTTATGAAGTCTAAGGAAATCGTTGCGAGATCTAAAGAAATCGTTACGGCTGGAAAGTCGTTGTGAGTTCTAAAGAAATCGTTACGAGGACTAAAGAAATCGTTACAGCTAGAAAGTCGTTGTGAGTTCTAAAGAAATCATTACGACAACTAAAGAAATCGTTACGGCTAGCAAGTCATTATGAGTTCTAAAGAAATTGTTACGAGAACTAAAGAAATCGTTACGACTACCAAGTCGTTACGAATTTCAAAGAAATCGTTACGAGAACTAAAGAAATCATTACGGCTAACAAGTCGTTATGAGTTCTAAAGAAATCGTTACGAGAACTTATGAAATCGTTATGGTATCGATTTGTTTGCAATTTGGTCAGAAAGGAAATCGATCAATACTTATAAATTGAGAGTCTTACCTGATTGTCTTGAACTTTCTTTTGCTTTTATTTCCTGTCCTCAAGACTCAAGTAATTCATTAGTAATGTTTTCTTAATCATCAAAATTGATATATAAATAAATGAATTATTTTATATGGGGAAAGTTTGGTCATCATAGTGTACATAAAGTTTCTGCAGTTTTAAGTTCAGCTCTGGCGGCCAGTAGACGTCAATATGTGTGGACGCCAATCCCAAGTAAGCGGCCACATCGATGGACGCCGACTCAGAATTGGCGGCTATTGATGTTGACGTTTACTTCCCAGATCTGTTGCGATTTCAGATCCGGAAACGCCTCCGGAATTGTCGCCCTTGGTTTAGGAAACCGTCCCCCAACGGTAACCTATCCTACCCAAGCGTGTTCCTAAACCCCCAACACTATATAAGAGACAGATTAGGGCTCAGTTAGGTCTTTTTCGCATTTTGTCAAAAACGCTATTTTCTGTGCGAAACCTGATTTTGGAATCCCTTGATCCGGCGACTGGAGGCTTCATCCGGTGTTCTACAACGACATGAGAGGGCTCTGAACATCCGGGAATGACTTCCCCACACTGGTGTGCAGAAGAGATCAACGCAGAACCCGGATCAAGAGAGTTTTGAGGACTCTTTGGCTCAGGCTGAGGAGGGCTTCTCCGGATTAAATCGTTGCTTGTGGATTTTCCAAGAGGCAAGTAACCCTTTCACATCACCCATACATGCGTTTAGTAAGTCCCAGGAATTTTTACGGATTTTATTCGAGTCTTGGAACCCTAATTTCACCAAGTTTCTTGCGTTCAGTCTGTGTTTTACACAGATAGGAACTTAACGGAGGGATCCCTTGCCATTAAGATCTTGAGTTGGCGGCGACCTTTGTTGCTGTTAACGTGATAGATGGCCACCTTTATGCCGTCAAGTTCACCAGACTGCAACAGTGTGCATGTTTGACCTGTATGATCTAATTTTCGGGATTTTACACATGAGGATATATGGTAAATTTTATATGATATGTAAATATCTATGTTGGAGTATGTTGTGAGATTTTATGAATTTTGGTGAAATGCTTCAATTACTAGAATTTCTGAAATGTCTGGCTGATAGGTTTTGATCTTGTAAAATTTTATTTGTGCAATCTGTGTGGAATCCAAGTGTCATAAAATTTCTGTACAGTGTTTATGGGTTTCAGTTCATGCTGTAGGAATTCGGGAAATTTCTGATATCTGTATAAATTATTACATTTTCTGAATGGTAAAACAGTAAGCATGTTTTATTAGTGTAGAAATTTAGATAAATAGTGTGGAAATAGTTAAATTCCTAGAAATTGACATATGTTTAGGACTGTCAATATCCATGTGTAGAATGAGTTGTGGGTCTGAACAATGAAAATCCATGTTAGTTTGACTATGTTTACTTTGTATAATACCACTGTTAGAATTTTCATAATTTGTGTGTAATTCATAAAAATGCAAAATTTGGTATGCATGATGGGCAACTGTAAGAAGTTTGTGGTTAAATTTTCCTACTGAAATGATGACAGTAACTACATATGTTGGTTTTATGTGAGCATTGATCAATTAATACATGTTAATATGGTTGTTAATAAAATTACTAATTTCAACATGATTAGACTTGTTTCGAATCTGTTAATACTGAGAACAGTAGTACCATGCTAGTTAATACTGAAGTATGTAAATGTGTGAGCATGAAATGGATGTGTTAAAATTATGCATTAAGTGTGTGTTAAAAGATTTGAGAAAATGTGTAAATGTGCCAATGGGTGACACTGCTACCTTAGAAGACTATGGAACTGTACTGTGGTAAATTCCCCACGGGAAGGTTCATAGTGTGTGATATCCCATGGGCATTGGGATGAAATTCTAGAGGCGGACAAGTACCGCTGGTTAGGGTGGCGAGTGCTTCTCCCGGTTCTACGCAGTAACTAAGATTTATCACTGTAATGTCTAGGTGATAGATATATGTGTGATGTGATTAGTGTGTGTCCTTCTAGAGGTGGTTTGGGCTATGTGTCACGGCATTTAATAAATGTGAACTTGTGGTTATGTGAAAACTGAAGGTGCAAATTGTGTAATTGTGTAAATGATCATGTGAGATTATAAATCAATGGAATAACATGTAAAATGATAATTTCTTATATGAATGTAATATATCCATATCAAAAACAGCAAGCTATTCATGTGTATAGTTGTGTTATCCATGTGAAAATGATCATAGAATCCATGCTAGGAATGTCTTTTGTAAAATGTGTAAACTCCATGTTTAAAAAGGGTTATAGTCTTAGAATACAAAAGTGATTAAATGAGACTTAGTTTAGTATACTGAAAAATATTTAGAAAGCATGTGATAGGTTTTAAATCATTGTAAAAATTGTTATGAGTCATTTATCATGTGTGGCATGTGTAGAAATCATGTTTATGTTTTTCTTGAAACTTTTATCAAGTCCATGCTTATGTGATATCCGTATGGCATGAGAACGTGAAAAGTCATGTGATGTATGTATGTTTAGTGTGGTTAGAGTTACTTGTTGAGTTCTTTTGGACTCATTCTTGCTTCGGCGTATAGGTGCAGACATTTCTACTTCTTCTGAGGAGATCGTTAGGAGCGACTCGGAACGGGAGTAGGAGACTTTTGTCTTGGATTCAGCATTGTATTTTCTTCTTTCATAGTATGTAATAAATAACTCTGCGTAGTCTTATGTGGACAATGTAAAAATTAAAATTTCTCAGTTATGAAGTATTTACTTTTCCTTTTCTATATAGACTGTGTATAAATGATGATGATGGAATAAGAGTTACTTTCCAGTTATTTCATTCCCGCTGTCATGTGTTATATATTTGTGTATGTTTCAGCCTAATTGTACAATTCTTAGGTAAGTGTCCCACTGTAGCGGCGTTCATTATACCGATGTGGGTTGGTGTAACCGTACCGGTATAAGGAGGGTCATTACAGAGATTGGTATCAGAGCCCACAGGCTGTAATTGTACATAAATATACACATACCATCATCTTCATTGTATGCTAAGTCTGTGTAGATTGTCCACATAGATAAGTAAATAGTTAGAAATTAGATAGTCTAGTTCTAATTTGTGATTAAATCATTTTGCAGGGTATGGCTTCACGTGGTAGGCGTGGTGTCCCTGCTCGTGAGGGTGAGCAGAGGAGAGATGAGCCTCGGCGTGAGGATCAGGGTGAGCAGCAGGCCCCAACACCCCAGGGTCCTGTGCTTCCCCCACCACCACCAATAGATTATGGAGTGTTTATGCAAGGTCTAGTGCAGGACATGCAGACGCAGGCCCACACCCAGGCTGCACTCCAGGCTCAGCTGGAGGCTCGGCAGGCTCAGGTTAGAATGATAGACAGAGTAGTCTGTTTTACTTGATGATATGTTTACTATGTTGCTTTGCTATATGTTTTGCTTATGATGTTTTCTGTGGAAGGCTCAATTGCCAATTCCCCAGGCTCAGGACCATGGTGGACCCTCCATCATGGAACAGTTCAAGAGGATGTCGCCACCCTCTTTTGAGGGGGAGAGCGACCCATTACTTGCTGAGAGCTAGATGAGGGAGATCGAGAAGATCTTCTGGGCTATTAGGGGCTGAGGATGACAAGGTCACTTTAGCCACCTATATGCTACAGGTATGTGTAAACTAATTCAGTAGTTATTTCTTTAAGTATAGATTATGTTGGTTAGTCCTTATGGGTGGTTTTGGCAAGAGCGAGCCCACGTGTGGTGGTCATCGTTATTACGTACCAAGTTCGAGGATGGTGTTGTGGAGATTGGTTGGGACGAGTTCGTGAGGCTTTTCCGAGCCAAGTTTGTTCCGGAGCACATCCAGGACAAGATGGAGCAGGAGTTCCTCTCTTTGACTCAGGGCTCCATGACCGTACTGGAGTACGAGGCCAGGTTTGCCGAGCTGTCTAAGTATGCCCCTAATATTGTAGCTAATGAGCGCAGGAAGGCGAAAAAGTTCGTGATGGGTCTGAGGCCATCGTTGAGGATGAGGTTGGTGGCTTTTGACCATCGTACCCTCGATGAGGCCCTTAGCGCAGCATGTCATCAGGAGGGAGAGATGGAGCAGTATTTGGAGGAGAAGAAGGCTTCTCAGAAGAGGCCTGCAACTCCTTTCCAGAGGCAGGAGAGGAAGAAGGCGGCTTTTCAGTCACCGTAGCATCCTGTGACATCGGGAAGCTGTCAGGTACCTTCTCAGCGTTCCCCTAGTGGCCAGAAGGAGTGTCCTCATTGCGGGAAGGCTCATGGTGGAATGGAATGTTGGAAGTTGTCGGGGAAGTGCTTGAAGTGCGGGAGCAGCGAGCATAGGATCAAGGATTGCCCTAGACTGGACCAGGGAGGTCAGCGTGGAGCGGCACCACCCCCAGCAGTAGCTGTAGCGCCAGTGATAGGACGACCAGGGAGACCTCGAGCCCCAGCTCGAGTGTTTGCGTTAGCTCGTGAGGACGCCGAGCAGGCGGATCATGTCACCGAAGGTACGGTTTTGTTCTTAGGTGTGCATGCTCAGGTTTTGTTCGATACGGGTGCTACCCACTCGTTCATTTCCGAGCATTTTGCCAGGCAGTTAGCCTTAGAGTCAGGGATAGAGTCTGAGGATTTAGAAGTCCCTTTGTCTGTGCACACACCTACAGGTACGGTATCGACTAGGAAGTGTATTCCGTCTTTACCAGTGTGCATCGAGGATAGAGTCCTAGAAGGGTGTTTCTTCTTGCTAAAGATGAAGGACTACGATGCTATTCTTGGTCTGGATTGGCTAGAGGAACACTATGCGTTAGTAGATTGTCGTGAGAAGAAGATCGTTTTCCGCATTCCTGGTAAAGATGAATTTTCTCATCCTTTGCCAAGGAACTTGGCAGTGAAGTTTGTCATCTCTGCCATGAGGGCGATGAGAATGATGAACAAGGGTTGTGACGCTTTTCTTGCCAGCGTGGTATTAGTACCCAAGGCTGATGAGTCACCTAATCTTTCGGAGTTAGATGTAGTGCGAGAGTTTCCAGATGTCTTTCCTGATGACCTATCTAGTTTTCCACCGGCTAGAGAGATAGAGTTCACTCTAGAGTTGCTTCTAGGCACCTCTCCTATCTCGAAGGCACCTTATCGAATGGCACCTGTGGAATTAGCTGAGCTAAGGAAGCAGTTGTAGGATTTGTTAGATAAGGGATTCATTCGCCCTAGCGTTTCCCCTTGGGGCGCACCTGTCTTATTCGTGAAGAAGAAGGATGGGTCACTTAGGTTATGCATCGATTATAGAAAGCTAAACCAAGTGACAGTGAAGAACAGGTATCCCTTACCTCGGATTGATGATCTGTTTGATCAGCTGCAAAATGCATCAATCTTTTCTAAGATTGATTTGCGGTCTGGTTATCATCAGTTGAGGATTAGGAGTGAGGATGTGTCCAAGATGGCTTTTAGAACATGTTATGGACATTATGAGTTTTTGGTCCTTCCTTTTGGTTTGACCAACGCCCCGACAGTGTTCATGGATCTCATGAACAGGGTGTTTAGACCATACCTAGATAGTTTCGTCGTACTTTTTATTGATGATGTGTTTGTCTATTCTTCGGATGAGGCTACACACCGTCAGTATTTGAGGGTAGTATTAGAGGTTCTCTGTGAGCACAAGCTATATGCAAAATTCAGCAAGTGCGATTTTTGGTTGCGCGAGGTTCATTTCCTTAGGCATGTTATCTCCAGTTCTGGTGTAGCAATGGATCCAGCGAAGGTCCAGGCTATTATGGATTGGGAGATTCCCAAGACTCCTTCGGAGATTAGGAGTTTTCTTGGTCTGGCGGATTATTATCAATGATTCATTGAGGGATTTTCATCCATCGCCGCACCATTGACTCAGCTAACCAGGAAGGGAGTAAAGTTTGTCTGGTCTGAGTGTGAGAGTAGTTTTCAATTATTGAAGACTAAGCTCACATAGGCTCCTATGTTGGTTTTGCCGAGTGGTGTAGAGGGTTTTGCTATCTACACGAATGCATCTCGGATTGGCCTTGGCTATGTATTGATGCAGCAAGGAAGGGTAGTAGCATCTGCTTCTCGTCAATTGAAGGAGCATGAGCAAAACTATCTGACTCATGATTTGGAACTTGCGGCAGTGGTGCATACACTGAAGATCTGGAGGCACTATCTTTATGGTGTCAGATTTGAGGTGTTCACTGACCACAAGAGTCTAAAGTATCTTTTCTCCCAAAAGAAATTAAACCTTAGGTAGAGAAGATGGATTGAGTTTCTGAAGGACTATGACTTCGACCTCCAGTATCATCCTGAAAAAGGCGAATGTCATAGTAGATGCCCTTAGTAGGAAGAGGTCGTCTCTCCAGCAGGATTCGAAGATGTTGGAGGATGCGGTGTGTGCGATGACTGAGTTAGAGCCATCATTGTGCCAAGCTTTTGTAGCTCAATTATCCATTAGGTCTTCGGTGTTGGATGAGGTGATCGAGCAACAGAAATCCGACCCTAGACTCCAAGAGTTAGTGGGCAAGGCGGGCATTGCTCGTGATGAGGATGGTGTGATTAGATTCCATCACCGTGTTTGTGTTCCAGACATTTTAGATGTTCGTGAGCATGTATTAGCAGAGGCTCATAGGTCTAGATTCTCTATTCATCCGGGTAACCCTAAGATGTACCAGGATTTGAAGAGATCTTTTTGGTGGTCTGGCATGAAGAAGGATGTAGCAGAGTATGTGTCTAGATGTCTAGTTTGCCAGCAAGTGAAGGCAGAGCGACAGCGACCATCTGGGCTTATGCAGAAGATGGAGATCCCAGTGTGGAAGTGGGAAGCTGTCACTATGGATTTTGTTACGGGTTTGCCTCGATCTAGATGGGGTAATGACTCGATTTGGGTAGTTGTAGATAGATTCTCTAAGACTTTGCATTTCTTGCCCATGAAGAAGAAGCAGTCAATAGAGAGTTTAGCTAGATTGTATATTAGTAGCATTATTAGATTGCATGTTGTCCCAAAGTCGATCATTTCGGATCGAGATCCGAGATTTACTTCGAGGTGTGGAAGGGTCTTCAGGATGCGTTAGGTTCGGAGCTGAAGCTCATTTCGGCTTTTCATCCCCAGACAGATGGACAGTCCGAGAGGACTATCCAGACACTCGAGGATATGTTGAGGGCGTGTGTTCTAGATTGGAAGGATGATTGGGAGCGCCATTTACGTCTCGTGGAATTCGCATACAACAACAGTTTTCATGCGAGTATTGGTATGGCTCCATTTGAGGCGTTGTATGGTAGGCCCTGTAGATCTCCTTTGTGTTGGGAGGAGACAAGCGATAGGCAGCTGATCGGTCCAGAGTTAGTTCAGGATACTTCGGATAAGGTCCAGTTGATTAGGAAGAGGCTTGTTGCGGCACAGGATAGGCAGAAGAGTTATGCCGACAACAGGAGGAAGGATTTGGAGTTCGAGGTAGGTGAGCATGTCTTTTTGAAGATTTCGCCTACTCATGTGTAGTTAGATTTGGCAGACATAGTAAACTAAGTCCAAGATTCATTGGCCAATATGAGATTCTCAGACGATTGGGCAGCATGGCTTATGAGCTAGCTTTACCCCCAGCATTAGCTAG
This sequence comes from Colocasia esculenta, assembly GCA_014218235.1. Classification (NCBI taxonomy): domain Eukaryota; kingdom Viridiplantae; phylum Streptophyta; class Magnoliopsida; order Alismatales; family Araceae; genus Colocasia; species Colocasia esculenta. Next base: position 46,780,330 of record CM024764.1, on the reverse strand, counting down.
TGTTCATCCGGTTTTCCACATATCTATGCTCAGGAGGTATGTCAGAGATCCATCTCATGTTATTAGCCACGAGTCAGTGGAGATCCAGCCAGATCTTTCTTATGTGGAGCAACCAGTAGCTATTCTTGACCGGAAGGTTCAGCATCTCTGGAACAAGAGTATTGCGTCGGTGAAAATCTTATGGCCTAACTTCTCGCGAGAAGAGGCTACTTGGGAGCTTGAGGATGCAATGAAGAAGAAATATCCTAAATTGTTTAAGTAGCGTCGGTCTAACTTCGAGGAAGAAGTTTCTTTAAGGGGAGAGGGTGTAAGGCCTTTGATTCTTCATCTTTGGGTGATTTCTCATGTATGTATAAATGTATGCCATGGATGTATCAACTTTATTGTGCATAGTACTTACTTGTTTACATTGCATGAATAAGTATTATTTTAATTTGTGCATTGTAGATATATATATATATATATATATATATATATATATATATATACATGTGTGGTGTACATAAAGTTTCTGCAGTTTTAAGTTCAGTTCTGGCGGCCAGTAGACGTCAATATGTGTGGACGCCAATCCCAAGTAAGTGGCCACATCGATGGACACCGACTCAGAATTGGCGGCTATTGATGTTGACGTTTACCTCCCAGATCTGTTGCTATTTTAGATCCAAAAATGCCTCCAGAATTGTCGCCCTTGGTTTAGGAAACAGTCCCCCAACGGTAACCTAGCCTACCCAAGCGCGTTCCTAAACCCCAAACTCTATATAAGAGATGGATTAGGGCTCAATTAGGTCCTTTTGGCATTTTGTCAAAAACCCTATTTTCTGTGCGAAACTTGATTTTGGAATCCCTTGATCCGGTGACTGGAGGCTTCATCCGGTGTTCTACAACGACTAGAGAGGGCTCTGAACATCCGGGAACGACTTCCCCACACTGGTGTGCAGAGGAGATCAATGCAGAACCCGGATCGAGAGAGTTTTGAGGACTCTTTGGCTCACGCCGAGGAGGGCTTCTCCGGATTAAATCATTGCTTGTAGATTTTCCAAGAGGCAAGTAACCCTTTCACATCACCCATACATGCGTTTAGTAAGTCCCAGGAATTTTTACGGATTTTATTCGAGTCCTGGAACCCCAATTTAACCAAGTTTCTTGCCTTCAGTCTGTGTTTTACACAGATAGGAACTTAACGGCGGGATCCCTTGCCGTTAAGATCTTGAGTTGGCGGCGACCATTGTTGCCGTTAACGTGATAGACGGTCACCTTTATGCCGTCAAGTTCACCAGACTGCAACAATGTGCATGTTTGACCTGTATGATCTAATTTTCGGGATTTTACGCATGAGGATATATGGTAAATTTTATATGATATGTAAATATCTATGTTGGAGTATGTTGTGAGATTTTATGAATTTTGGTGAAATGCTTCAATTACTAGAATTTCTGAAATGTCTGGCTGACAGGTTTCGATCTTGTAAAATTTCGTTTGTGCAATCTGTGTGGAATCCAAGTGTCATAAAATTTATGTACAGTGTTTATGGGTTTCAGTTCATGCCGTAGGAATTCGGGAAATTTTTGATATCTGCATAAATTATTACATTTTCTGAATGGTAAAACAGTAAGCATGTTTTATTAGTGTAGAAATTCAGATAAATAGTATGGAAACAGTTAAATTCCTAGAAATTGACATATGTTTAGGACTGTCAATATCCATGTGTAGAATGAGTTGTGGGTCTGAACAATGAAAATCCATGCTAGTTCGACTATGTTTACTTTGTATAATACCACTGTTAGAATTTTCATAATTTGTGTGTAATTCAGAAAATTGCAAAATTTGGTATGCATGATGGGTACCTGTAAGAAGTTTGTGGTTAAATTTTCGTACTGAAATGATGACTGTAACTACATATGTTGGTTTTATGTGAGCATTGATCAATTAATACATGTTAATATGGTTGTTAATAAAATCTGCTAATTTCAGCATGATTAGACTTTTTTCGAATCTGTTTAATACTAAGAACAGTAGTACCATGCTAGTTAATACTGAAGTATATAAATGTGTGAGCATGAAATGGATGTGTTAAAATTGTGCATTAAGTGTGTGTTAAAAGATTTGAGAAAATGTGTAAATGTGCCAATGGGTGACACTGCTACCTTAGAGGGCTGTGGAACTGTACTGTGGTAAAGTCCCCACGGGAAGGTTCATAGTGTGTGATATCCCATCGGCATTGGGATGAAATCCTGGAGGCGGACAAGTACCGCTGGTTAGGGTGGAGAGTGCTTCTCCCGGTTCTGCGCAGTAACTAAGATTTATCACTGTAATGTCTAGGTGATAGATATATGTGTGATGTGATTAGTGTGTGTCCTTATAGAGGTGGTTTGGGCTATGTTTCACGGCATTTAATAAAATGTGAACTTGTGGTTATGTGAAAAGTGAGGGTGCAAACTGTGTAATTGTGTAAATGATCATGTGAGATTATAAATCAATGGAATAGCATGTAAAATGATAATTTCTTATATGAATGTAATATATCCATATCAAAAACAGCAAGCTATTCATGTGTATATGTGACGGCCCTCATTATACCGGTACGGTTATACCAACCCACGTCGGTATAGCAAGAGTCCTCATAGTGGGACATTTACCCAAACGATACTAACAGCTGAGATACACGCGAATATACAACAGAGTAGCGGAAGTAAAAGACAACTGTCTCTATTCATTCATCATCCACATTTAACATACATGAAGTTTGCGATTAACAATAAAGAACTAAAAGTTCACATAATTTAAATTGCTGAAATAAAAATACATAATGTCCACACTTATACATTCTTTCCATGATACTCTAGTACAATGTTCAAATTACATACTATGAAAATGCACAAGTCACAAAGAAACTCCAAAGTCTAATCTCCGCGCTCGGAGTCCGTCTCCACTGTCTCCTCCAACGGTGCCACGTCACCAACTACACCTGTACGCCGAAGCAAGGAGTGAGTCCAAAGACTCAGCAAGCAACACTACTCATAACATACACGTATAAGTCATAGGGGTTTCTACATGCACATTCAAAATTTTCAACACATGGCATGCTGGGCATTCAGAGGTTTCAACCTATCATGAAAGTTTTACAATTTGATACATGGATCATGCTTTCAGATTTCTAAGAATAAAACTCTACCTATCACATGCTCTCTATTCAATTTACTCATGAAATTTTATCTTTAAAGGACCAAGACATGAGAGCTACCAACATGAACATTGTGCATATATGAAAGGAGAACACGACTAGCATGGACCTTACATGCTTTTAAAGACATACATAGACATTTTCGCATGCTTTAGGTTGCTGGTTTCACATAGTTTAATGGCTGTAAACCTACACATGAGAGCTACAATATTGCTTAAAACAAATCATGTGAACAACCAATCATGCTACTTGCATACGTGCTCATCAATTATCCCTAACATGGATTCTAGACATTTTTGCACATATAAACATGATGATAATGACATGAATTTACTGATTTCACATGGTTTTAGATTTGTCTCACATGGATTTCAACAACATATTTTCACATCTTTAGTTTCACATTTTCTTTACACAAGTTTCCCATTTCGCATGGTTGAACTTTACACATACACATTTTACACTGTTCACTTACACATTTACACATGAACACATACACACTACACATTACACATTTTAGGTGCCGTGACACATAATCCAAACCACCAAAGAAGGACACATACACATCACATTACACATAGACGCCATCTAGGCATTCCAATGGCGACTCTTGGACTGCGCAGACCGGGAGAACAAGTCTCCACCCTAACCAGTGGTACTTGTCCACCTCCAGGATTTCCCCCTAATGCCCTTAGGGTCACTTACACATTGAACTTTCTCAGGGAGACTTTTCCCTGATACAGTTCCACTGCCCTCTGTGGAAGCAATGTCACACTTGGCACAATTTACACATTTACACATTTTACCGATTTTTACACATGGTTTACACATATCACTTTTCATCTCATTCACTTTCTCACTCACATGCACTTCTCTGTTTTTCCTAACATGGCACTACAGATTTCAGGAGCTTAACACACAGAAATTTCACCATTCAAGTTAGGTTTAAGCCGTATCTAATCACATTACGATAACATCCATAGATTTCTATATTTCACATGAAAAATACATAACTCCTTATATACTGGTCCAAATGACCTGAAAATTTAACCACATGCTAGTTTCAGGTTCTACATCATACACTCAATTTTTCAGATTTTTCTGAGCTAAATGGGATTTACAGTAAATAAAAACACCTATTTAGCATGTCATTCACAATTTAGTTAACATGGGGTTTAACACATCATGCAATTTTGCCACTTACTGTTTTAAACAGAGATTACTAGCATATACATGATCTGAGATTACAGAATTTACCCTAAATCATACAATTGTAGGTTGATCACCACAAATCATTCTTACATGTCTTTCTATTTACCGAACCGAATTTATTTGCAGCTCATGCAAGCATGGATAAATTATCAAAATTGAGAATACATATACTGATCTACTAATCTTCATGCTCTGACAAAACTAAGGCATTCAGACTAATCCTAATCATGAAACATGGATTGGCAAGATTTTCAACAATTCATGCTTACACATTCACGGTATAAAATTTCCTACATTCACCATCACACATCGCATTCATCCACACACCACATTTGACAATATACATAGTGTATAGGGTTACCATATATCATCATCACGAAAACCATACCGAAAATAGTTGTATAGGAGGGGCAGAACAGGTCACTGTTCTGTCCAGAGGAACTTGGCGGCGGTCTCTGGCCGCTGACTCAGGGTCAGCGGCATGGTCGATGGACGCCAAGCATGATATCGACGTCCATTGACCTTGCCGTCAATGCAGGTTGTGCAGAAACACAGACCCGAGCTCTCAAATTTGGGTGAATGGGAGTGTCTAGGACTCGAGGGAAAATTCATAAAAATAGTAGAAACGACCTAGACACATACGGGGACTTTATGGCTAGGTCACTTGCCTTTAGAAAAATGCAGCAAGGGATCTAGGGCTCGGTGAAGCTCTCCTTGGGCTGTCCCAAGAAGCTCTTAGAAATGCTTGACTCCGCTTTCCTGAGCGAGCTCCAGGGCCTTCCAAGGTCGGGGAGGCCTTCCTCGTCGATCCAGCAACCTTCTTGAAGTAGCAGATCTCTAGAACAATCTTCAGGTTGAGGAATTTTTGGGTTCCAAAGTGGGGTTTTTCTCAGTTTTTTTTTCTAGGGTTTTCTTCTCTCTTTTTCTTCTCTTGCAAGGGTGAAGAGAGGGGTGGGAAAGGTAGCTCCGGGTTCAGACTTAAGGAGAGGCCTCTCTCCCACTCTTAGGGTGACTTGACAGCCCTCAGAGCCGTTGGGGACAGCCCCCCAATGGCTGGCTTTCTTGTTTCATAAGTTTGCAGCTCTGCTGCGCATGCAGGCCAGAGAAATAGGCGTCCATATCGCTCAACGCCAGGATTAGTGTTGGCGTCCATGTCTGGACGCTGACACTACCTCAACGGCTAGGGGTTGACGCCAAGGTGGCCTTCGGCCAGAACTCTAAAATATGCAGAAAACTATGCATACCATGCATATATACATGCAATATGTATATGGTAGTGTATCCATACTATCACCATTCAATACATGCATTATTTACATCTAATATAAACATATGCACACGTAATTATACTAATCAATACGTACGTAAATATGTATATACATACACAAGCACAAATATACACACACAAATACAAATAATGCGACGGAAATTCGAGGACCTTACACCCTCTCCCCCTTAAAGAAACTTCGTCCTCGAAGTTAGAACGACACTACTCAAACAAAAGGGGATACTTCTTCTTCATCGCATCCTCAAGCTCCCAAGTAGCCTCCTCGCGTGAGAAGTTCCGCCATAGGACCTTCACCGACTCAATTCTCTTGTTTCGGAGATGTTGAACCTTCCGGTCAAGAATGGCTACTGGTTGTTCGACATACGAAAGATCTGGCTGGATCTCCACTGGCTCATGACTAATCATATGAGATGGATCTTGGACATACTTCCTGAGCATAGATACGTGGAATACCGGGTGAACGCTAGCCAAAGCTGGGGGTAAAGCTAGCTCATACGCCACGCTGCCCAAACGTCTGAGAATCTCATATGGGCCAATGAACCTAGGGCTTAGCTTGCTATGCCTGCCAAATCTGACAACACCTCGAGTAGGCGATATCTTCAAGAAGACATGATCGCCAACCTCGAACTCCAAATCCTTTCTCCTGTTGTCGGCATAACTCTTCTGCCTATCCTGTGCCGCAACAAGCCTTTTCCTGATAAGCTGGATCTTATCCGAAGTTTCCTGAACTAACTCCGGTCCGATCAATGCCTATCACCAGTCTCCTCCCAACATAAAGGAGATCTGCAGGGCCTACCATACAACGCCTCGAATGGAGCCATACCAATACTAGCATGAAAGTTGTTGTTGTATGCGAACTCCACAAGAGGTAAATGACGCTCCCAATCATCCTTCCAATCCAGAACACACGCTCTCAACATATCCTCGAGCGTCTGGATAGTCCTCTCGGACTGTCCGTCGGTCTGGGGATGAAACGCCGAACTGAGCTTAAGCTCCGAACCTAACGCATCCTGAAGACCCTTCCACAATCTCGAAGTAAATCTCGGATCTCGATCCGAAATGATCGACTTCGGCACACCATGCAATCTAATGATACCGCTAACATACAATCTAGCAAACTCTCTACTGACTGCTTCTTCTTCATAGGCAAGAAATGAGCAGTCTTCGAGAATCTATCTACAACTACCCAAATCGAGTCATTGCCCCTTCTAGATCGAGGCAAACCCGAAACGAAGTCCATAGTGACAGCTTCCCACTTCCACACCGGGATATCCATCCTCTGCATAAGGCCGGATGGTCGCTGCCGCTCGGCTTTCACTTGCTGACATACTAGACATCTAGACACATAATCCGCAACATCCTTCTTCATGCCGGACCACCAAAATGATCTCTTCAGGTCTTGATACATCTTAGTGTTACCCGGATGAATAGAGAATCGCGATCTATGAGCCTCCGCTAACACATGCTCACGGACATCTACTACATCAGGGACACAAACACGGTGCTGAAATCTAATCACACCGTCCTCATCACGAGCAATGCCCGCCTTACCCACTAACTCTAACAATCTAGGGTCGGCTTTCTGCTGCTCAATCACCTCATCCAAGACTGAGGATCTAAGGGATAGCTGAGCTACAAAAGCCTGACACAGCGATGGCTCTAACTCGGTCATAGAGCACGCTGCATCCTCCAACATCTTCCAATCCTGCTGGAGCGAAGACCTCTTCCTACTAAGAGCATCTGCTACGACGTTCGCCTTTCCAGGATGATACTGAAGGTCGAAGTCATAGTCCTTCAAGAACTCAATCCATCTTCTCTGCCTCAGGTTTAATTCCTTTTGGGAGAAAAGATACTTCAAGCTCTTGTGGTCGGTAAACACCTCAAATCTGACACCATAAAGATAGTGCCTCCAGATCTTTAGTGCATGAACCACTGCTGCGAGCTCCAAATCATGAGTCGGATAGTTCCTCTCATGCTCCTTCAACTGACGAGAAGCATAAGCCACTACCCTCTCTCGCTACATGAGTACACAGCCCAAACCAATCTGAGATGCATCCGTATAAATAGAAAATCCTTCTGGACCACTAGGCAATACCAATACCGGAGCAGAAGTAAGCTTAGCCTTCAATAGCTGAAATCTACGCTCACATGCCTCAGACCATACGAACTTCTCACCTTTCCTGGTCAGCTTTGTCAAAGGGGCGGCGATGGATGAGAAACCCTTAATGAATCGCCGATAATAACCAGCTAACCCAATGAAACTACGAATCTCCGAAGGAGTCTGGGGAATCTCCCAATCCATAACTGCTTGGACCTTTGCTGGATCAACTGCAACACCAGCGCCGGAGATCACATGCCCGAGAAAGTGAACCTCGCGCAACCAGAACTCGCACTTGCTGAACTTCGCATACAGCTTGTGCTCACGGAGAACCTCTAAGACTAACCTTAAATGCTGACGGTGTGTGGCCTCATCCGGAGAATAGACCAACACGTCATCAATAAACACAACAACAAAGCTATCTAAATACGGATGAAACACCCGGTTCATGAGATCCATAAACGCTGCAGGGGCGTTGGTCAATCCAAAGGGAAGAACCAAAAACTCATGATGTCCATAACGGGATCAAAACGCCGTCTTGGACACATCCTCACTCCTAATCCGCAGCTGATGATAACCAGATCGCAAGTCAATCTTGGAAAAGACTGATGCATCTTGCAACTGGTCAAACAGATCATCAATCCGAGGTAAGGGATACCTGTTCTTCACAGTCACCTGGTTTAGCTTTCTATAATCAATGCACAACCGAATTGACCCGTCTTTCTTCTTGACAAACAATACAGGGGCGCCCCAAGGGGAAACACTAGGGCGAATGAATCCCTTATCAAGCAATTCTTGCAATTGCTTCCTCAACTCGGCTAACTCTGCAGGGGCTATCCGATATGGGGCCTTCGAGATAGGAGAGGTGCCTGGAAGCAACTCTATAGTGAACTCTATCTCCCTATCCGGTGGCAATCCAGACAAGTCATCGGGAAAGACATCTGGAAATTCCTGCACCACATCGATCTCTGCAAGAGTCAGTGACGAACCAGCATCGGGTATAAGCATAACGCTGGCAAGAAATGCGTCACAACCCTTGTTCACCATGCGCATCGCCTTCATGGCAGAGATAACTAACTTTCCCGCTATGTTCTTTGGCAAGGGATGAGAAACTCGTCCTCACCAGGAATGCGGAAAACAATCCTCTTCCGACGACAATCCACTAACGCATAGTGCTCCTCTAGCCAATCCAGACCAAGAATAGCATCATAGTCCTTCATCTTTAGCAAGAAGAAACACCCATCTAGGACTCTATCCTCAATGCACACAGGTAACGACGGAATGCACTTCCTAGTCGATACCGTACCGCAGGGGTGTGCACAGACAAAGGGACCTCTAACTCCTCAGACTCTACGCCTGACTCTAGGGCTAACTGCCTAGCGAACCGCTCGGAAATGAACGAGTGAGTAGCACCCGTATCAAACAAAACCCGAGCGTGCACACCTAAAAGCAAAACTGTACCTTCGGTGACATGCTCCGCCTGCTCGGCGTCCTCGCGTGCCAAAGCAAACACTCGAGCTGGGGCTCGAGGCCTTCCTGGTCTTCCTGTAGCTGGCGCGGCTGCCGCTACTACTGGTGCTGGCGCTCCACGCTGAGCTCCCTGCTGGAGTCTTGGGCAGTCTTTGATCTTGTGGTCGCTGCTCCCACACTTCAAGCATCTACCCGCTACCAACCAACACTAGGAACCACCGTGTATCTTCCCACAATGGGGACACTCTTTCTTCACACTAGGGGAACGTACAAAAGGTACCTGAGAGTTGCTGACTGCCACTGGTTTCTGCGGTGTCTAGTACACCGTCTTCTTCTTATCCTGCCGCTGGAATGACGCTGCCGGCCTCTTCTGCGAAGCCTTCTTTTCCTCCAGATATTGCTCCATTTCTCCCTCCTGCCTGCAGGCAGCGCTGAGGGCCTCGTCTAGCGTGCGGTGGTCAAACGCCATGAGTCTCGTCCGCAGTGATGGCTTGAGTCCCATCACGAACTTCTTGGTCTTCCTGCGCTCATCCTCTACGATATGCGGTGCATACTTAGAAAGTTCGGAAAACCTTGCCTCGTATTCCAGCACGGTCATGGAGCCTTGCGTCAGGGAGAGAAATTCTTGCTCCATCTTGTACTGGATATGCTCTGGGACGAACTTTGCTCGAAAGAGCCTCACGAACGCGTCCCACGTCACGTGTACTGCTCCGTCCTCAAAGCGTGTACGAAGTAGGGAGGACCACCATACATCCGCTCTCTCCTGCAATACACCTTCATAAGTACCAACTAACAATTCTAACTTAAGCAGAACACACAAACATACAAAATTAAAAGTCTACCTGTAGCATGTAGGTGGCTAATGTCACCTTATCCTCATCAGGGCACCTGATGGCTCGGAAGATTTTCTCTGTCTCCCTTAACCAGCTTTCTGCCATTAATGGATCACTCTCCCCCTTAAAAGAGGGTGGGGTCATCCTCTTGAATCGCTTCATGATGGATGGTCCACCATGGTCCTGAGCTGGTGCCTGAGCCTGCTACATTAAACAATAATAATACACAATAAACACAATATCATGCAATTTAAATAGCAACTACTAGTTGTTTCATTATTCTACCTGGGCCTCCAACTGGGCCTGGAGTGCTGCCTGGGTATGAGCCTACGTCTGCATGGCTTGCACCAGACCTTGCATGAATACTCCGTAATCCACAGGCGGCGGTGGGGGAAGTACAGGGCCTCGTGGTGCTGCGGCCTGTTGCTCCGCCTGCTCATCACGTCGCGGCTCGTCCTCACGGGCCGACGCTCCACCACGCCCACCTCTCGAAGCCATGGCTGTAATAAAATTTCAGCCAACATTAGAGCTAGGTTACTAAGTTTTCTAACCATTTTCTTATCTATCTTTCACTTCTTATTAGTGTTTTCTACACATGTGGACATACTTAGCATGCAATGGGGATGATGACTTAGGTATATTCATGTGCAATCTCAACCGGTTGCTCTGATGCCAATCTCTGTGACGGCCCTCATTATATCGGTACTGTTATACCAACCCACGTCGGTATAGCAAGAGTCCTCACAGTGGGACATTTACCCAAACGATACTAACAGCTGAGATACACGCGAATATACAACAGAGTAGCGGAAGTAAAAGACAACTGTCTCTATTCATTCATCATCCACATTTAACATACATGAAGTTTGCAATTAATAATAAAGAACTAAAAGTTCACATAATTTAAATTGCTGAAATAAAAATACATAATGTCCACACTTATACATTCTTTCCATGATACTCTAGTACAATGTTCAAAATTACATACTATGAAAATGCACAAGTCACAAAGAAACTCCAAAGTCTAATCTCCGCGCTCGGAGTCCGTCTCCACTGTCTCCTCCAACGGTGCCACGTCACCAACTACACCTGTACGCCGAAGCAAGGAGTGAGTCCAAAGACTCAGCAAGCAACACTACTCATAACATACACGTATAAGTCATAGGGGTTTCTACCTGCACATTCAAAATTTTCAACACATGGCATGCTGGGCATTCGGAGGTTTCAACCTATCATGAAAGTTTTACAATTTGATACATGGATCATGCTTTCAGATTTCTAAGAATAAAACTCTACCTATCACATGCTCTCTATTCAATTTACTCATGAAATTTTGTCTTTAAAGGACCAAGACATGAGAGCTACCAACATGAACATTGTGCATATATGAAAGGAGAACATGACTAGCATGGACCTTACATGTTTTTAAACACATACATAGACATTTTCGCATGCTTTAAGTTGCTGGTTTCACATAGTTTAATGGCTGTAAACCTACACATGAGAGCTACAATATTGCTTAAAACAAATCATGTGAACAACCAATCATGCTACTTGCATACGTGCTCATCAATTATCCCTAACATGGATTCTAGACATTTTTGCACATATAAACATGATGATAATGACATGAATTTACTGATTTCACATGGTTTTAGATTTGTCTCACATGGATTTCAACAACATATTTTAACATCTTTAGTTTCACATTTTCTTTACACAAGTTTCCCATTTCGCATGGTTGCACTTTACACATACACATTTTACACTGTTCACTTACACATTTACACATGAACACATACACACTACACATTACACATTACACATTTTAGGTGCCGTGACACATAGTCCAAACCACCAAAGAAGGACACATACACATCACATTACACATAGACGCCATCTAGGCATTCCAATGGCGACTCTTGGACTGCGCAGACCGGGAGAACAAGTCTCCACCCTAACCAGTGGTACTTGTCCACCTCTAGGATTTCCCCCTAATGCCCTTAGGGTCACTTACACATTGAACTTTCTCAGGGGGACTTTTCCCTGATACAGTTCCACTGTCCTCTATGGAAGCAATGTCACACTTGGCACAATTTACACATTTACACATTTTACCGATTTTTACACATGGTTTACACATATCACTTTTCATCTCATTCACTTTCTCACTCACATGCACATCTCTATTTTTCCTAACAAGGCACTACAGATTTCAGGAGCTTAACACACAGAAATTTCACCATTCAAGTTAGGTTTAAGCAATATCTAATCACATTACGATAACATCCATAGATTTCTATATTTCACATGAAAAATACATAACTCCTTATATATTAGTCCAAATGACCTGCAAATTTAACCACATGCTATTTTCGGGGTCTAGATCATACACTCAATTTTTCAGATTTTTCTGAGCTAAATGGGATTTACAGTAAATAAAAACACCTATTTAACATGTCATTCACAATTTAGTTAACATGGGGTTTAACACATCATGCAATTTTGCCACATACTATTTTAAACAGAGATTACTAGCATATACATGATCTGAGATTACAGAATTTACCCTAAATCATACAATTGTAGGTCGATCACCACAAATCATTCTTACATGTCTTTCTATTTACCGAACTGAATTTATTTGCAGCTCATGCAAGCATGGACAAATTATCAAAATTGAGAATACATATACTGATCTACTAATCTTCATGCTCTGACAAAACTAAGGCATTCAGACTAATCCTAATCATGAAACATGGATTGACAAGATTTTCAACAATTCATACTTACACATTCACGGTATAAAATTTCCTACATTCACCATCACACATCACATTCATTCACACACCACATTTGACAATATACATAGTGTATAGGGTTCCATATATCCTCATCACGGAAACCATACCGAAAATAGTTGTATAGGAAGAGCAGAATAGGTCACTGTTCTGTCCAGAGGAACTTGGCGGCGGTCTCTGGCCGCTGACTCAGGGTCAGCGGCATGGTCGATGGACGCCAAGCATGATATCGGCGTCCATTGACCTTGCCGTCAATGCAGGTCTGTGCAGAAACACAGACCCGAGCTCTCAAATTTGGGTGAATGGGAGGGTCTAGGACTCGAGGGAAAATTCATAAAAATAGTAGGAACGACCTAGACACATACAGGGACATTATGTATTTTTATTTCAGCAATTTAAATTATGTGAACTTTTAGTTCTTTATTGTTAATTGCAAACTTCATGTATGTTGAATGTGGATGATGAATGAATAGAGACAGTTGTCTTTTACTTCCGCTACTCTGTTGTATATTCGCGTGTATCTCAGCTGTTAGTATCGTTTGGGTAAATGTCCCACTGTGAGGACTCTTGCTATACCGACGTGGGTTGGTATAACCGTACCGGTATAATGAGGGCCGTCACAATATAGATGTGTTATCCATGTGAAAATGATCATAGAATCCATGCTAGGAATGTCTTTTGTAAAATGTGTAAACTCCATATTTAAAAAGGGTTATAGTCTTAGAATACAAAAGTGATTAAATGAGACTTAGTTTAATATATTGAAAAATATGTAGAAAGCATGTGATAGGTTTTAAATCATTGTAAAAATTGTTATGAGTCATTTATCATGTGTGGCATGTGTAGAAATCATGTTTAGGTTTTTCTTGAAACTTTTATCAAGTCCATGCTTATGTGATATCCGTATGGCATGAGAACGTGAAAAGTCATGTGATGTATGTATGTTTAGTGTGGTTGAAGTTACTTGTTGAGTTCTTTTGGACTCATTCTTGCTTCGGCGTATAGGTGCAGACATTTCTACTTCTTCCGAGGAGATCGTTAGGAGCGACTCGGAGCAGGAGTAGGAGACTTTTGTCTTGGATTCAGCATTGTATTTTCTTCTTTCATAGTATGTAATAAAAGACTCTGCGTAGTCTTATGTGGACAATGTAAAAATTGAAATTTCTCAGTTATGAAGTATTTACTTTTCCTTTTCTATATAGACTGTGTATAAATGATGATGATAGAATAAGAGTTACCTTCCAGTTATTTCATTCCTGCTGTCATGTGTTATATATTTGTGTATGTTTCAGCCTAATTGTACAATTCTTGGGTAAGTGTCCCACTGTAGCGGCATTCATTATACCGATGTGGGTTGGTCTAACCGTACTTGTAACGTCGCGTGCTTTTCGGATCCATGCAGATCATGTGTGTAATGGTTGTGATGGTCACTGTGAGGCTAGTGTTGTGTGGTTTGGATGTGTGGTTGATCAGGTATGGTGCAGGTTTGTGGAATGTGCAGGTTTGGAACCTAAAACAGAACAGCATTGGCTGCTGTTGGTTGCAGATTGACAGCCAGATATGGACGTTTAATGAGTTAACGTCCAAGTAAAGTGACGTTAAGATATGAACTTAACGGCATAGGATGTGGACGTTTGTGGTGGCGGTTGTCTTTGGCGGCAGAGGGGTTGACGCCAACCTGAGAATTCTACAGGTTATAGGGTCACCCGAGAGCAGGCTCTTCACCTGGTTCTCTTTCTCCCTTGCCCCAGCTTCTTGTCCCAGTGTTCCTAAAGCTTCCAATAGGTACTGAAGGGTGCTTGGAGGATTGTGGGACGTGTGGCGTTGCCAAATTGCGCGAGGAAACGCCGTGGCGTGGTGCAATTGCCGTGGGAGCTCGCGGAGGGTTCGGAGTGAACCGGAAGATTGCGGGAGGTTTTAGCGTGTTCTGAGGTAGGGAATGACCCTTATAGTACCTATAGGTTGTAACAAAATAAATAGAAAGCATGAAACTGCATGAAAATGGCAATTTCGGGTCATGGTATCCATGCGGGTTCTAAGGGTGGTTTGATGGAATTTAATGGTTAATTCATGTAGTTTAAATCTTAAATGATGTATGTTTAGCTTGGAAAATGGTTTCCTCAGGTTTTCTCGTTGTTTTGATGATTGTAAAAAATGTAGAATCGATTTAGGGTTTCCGCAGAAGTAGTGGCTGAAGAGCTTGGCGTCAACATCGACTGTCGCCAAGTTCATCAGCCAGGATATAGACGGCCAGATCCATTGCCGTCTACTTCTTGTAAGCGGCAGTCGATGTGGCCGCTAACTTGTTATAAGCAGAAATGGCTATTTATGGTATTTTTTGATAATGAATGGTGCGTTGGCACCTATGGTGCACTGAGTGCGCACAGTTTCCGTGTTTAGCATACAAGGTATGCAGTTAGATACTTACTTTCGTGGTTGCGTGTTGTTCACGCGAGTCCAGTTGAGTTCACGTGTAGTGGACCGTTGTTACTTGTGGTTTACGTGAGGTTTCACGTGATTTGTGTGTAACGTGCACGTGGTTTTGTGTACGTGGCGAGTAGTACGACGCCTACCGTGGTTACCTCTCTAGTTGGGTGCCCCAGGTTCTTTGTGAGCCAGGCTGTTAGCTCGGGGCTTTGTCCCGGTACTTGTGTTGTACCGTCGAGGTCTGTGTCGTCTGACCTAGACACCCTCACTCTTGTATTTGAGTTGCACGTCCGGCTGAGGGAAAGACGACAGTGGGACAGTGACACTTGTGTTTGTCTTTAGTCACTTGTAGCGCGCTCGTAGTTTGGGGTACGGACACTAGTATTCGACACTGGTCCCCAGCTAGTCCTTTTCCAGTGCCTCACTCTAGCGAGCCCAGGCCAGGGTCTCTGGAGGTGCCAGGCATGGGCCTGTGACCGTGTGGTCCGCAGGTGGTGGTGTTTGGTTGGTCTCCACAGTTGCTTGACCTTTTCACGTGGAGCGGCAGCTGGACCTTTCGTCCGTGGCTGCGAGACTGAGAGGTAGACCTGTGTTAGCTTGTCCGAGTCAGTTTTTGGTGTCGCGAACCAGTTCACGTGGTTCGTGTTTGGCTGTCTCTACTTTAGCTTGTACACCTGTACTGGTTTTCCGTTTAATTATTACAGTTGTTTCTCGTAGTCGGCAGACGGTGAGTACTTTTACAGCTTTAATATCCTGCTCAGCTGTTCTATATATTGTTGGTATTGTTTATTGCTTTGTACCTGTGGTTTTGGTTTGCTCGATTTTGGGGGAGTTCCCTACTGAGCCAGTGACTAGCGAGGCTCACCCCTACCCCCACAGGTGAGAGCGAGGAGGACGTTTCACGACCGTCGTCCAGTTCAGAGCCGCGCCGTAGCGGTGCAGGGTTGGTACCTCCAGCTGTGTAGTAGCAGCTCCAGCAGTGTAGTGTAGTTAGTTTTTTATTTTCCTCAGTTGTACCTCGGGGTATGCCCCAGGCTCTTGTACTTTCTTTCAGTTCTGTGGAAATATGGCTATGTGACTTGTGAAATATATATATATAATCTGGTGTTCCTTTGTGTTTACACGGACTGTGGTTTGGTATCCCTTGCGAGGCTTTGGCCCGTTCGCGGGAGGCGGACTCGGATCAAGTACATTATCGGTTTAACGGGCTTGGCCGAGGCGTTCCATCACAATTGGTATCAGAGCAAGGTCCGTGTTAATATAAGGGAATTAGTAAGATACATAGCCTTATTTCGGTCTTTGTACACTGCTGGTAGGGACCCTGGTTTTTGATAATTTGTTGTTTGATTTTTGTTTGGTGTTTTATTTATGTAGAAATTTCTGGAATGGCTGATAGAAGTGATTAGGGTGGTGGAGGAGATGATCCGGAGGAAAGTACCCAGCATATGATAGAAATAATTTGGGAGAGCCTCACGGATATTCAGGCGAGAATGGATCAGCAGGAGCCGGTACCACCGGTTGCAGTGCCACCTGGGGATGTACCTGTTGCTCCAGTTCCGCCAAGAGTAGAGGTGCCTTTTGCAGCACCTGTGCCACCACCACCACCAGTGCTGATAGCAGAAGAACCAGTGATGCAGGTTGAAAAGTTTCTGAGATTGCAGCCGCCTACTTATTCAGGAGGGCCGAATCCAGATACAGCGGAGCACTGGGTTCATGAAATCGAAAGAGTTTTTGCAACTATGAGATGTCTGGCAGCAGATAGAGTTGTGTTAGTTGCTTACCAGTTGAGAGGTTTTGCCTTGGAATGGTGGCGACTGAAGATGCAGACCACCTTTGCAGGTAGGACAGAGGAGGCCATTACTTGGTCAGAATTTCTCGATGTATTTAGCGATACATTCTTTCCGATTCAAGTGCAGCAAGTAAAAAAAGAGCAGTTTCGAACGCTTTAGCAAGGTAACTCTTCAGTTTTAGAGTACCAGATGAGGTTTATGTGTGATGGCCCTCGATACACCGGTACGGTCATACCGACCCACGTCGGTATAGCGAGTGCTGCCACAGTGGGACATTTACCCAAATGATACATACAGCTGAGATACACGCGGATATACAACAGAGTAGCGGAAGTAAAAGACCAATGTCTTCATTCATTCATCATCCACATTAAACATACATGCAGTTCGCGTTTAACATAAAAGAACTAAAAATCCACATGATTTAAATTGCTGAAATTAAATACAAATGTCCACACTTATACATCATTCTCATGATACTTCTAGTACAATGTTCAAAATTACATACTGTGGAATACACAATCTCAAAGAACTCCAACAACTAACTAGTCTCCGTGCTCGGAGTCCGTCTCCACCGTCTCCTCAAGCGGTGTCGTGTCACCAACTATACCTGTACGCCGTAGCAAGGAGTGAGTCCAAGGACTCAGCAAGCAACACTACTCATGATATACACTTATAAGTCCTAGTGGTTTCTACATGCACATTACAATTAGCCACACATAGCATGTTAGTCATTTCAAGTTGTCAACCTATCATGAAAGTTCTACAATTTTATACATAACTCATACTTTCAAATTTCTAGAATAAACTTCACCTATCACATGGTCTCTATTCAATTTATTCATGAAACTTTAATCTTTAAGGAATCACAACATGAGAGCTATCAACATGAACTTTTACATACATGGAAGGGAAACACAACTAGCATGGATTTTACACATTCTTAAACACCTACATGAACCTTTTCACATGCTTTAGGTTGCTGATTTCATATAGTTTCATGGCTGAAAACCTATGCATGAGAGCTACAATAATGCATAAAACATGTCACATCAACAACCATTCATGCTATCTTGTGCCCGTGTTCACTAATTATCCCTAACATGGATTCTAAGCATCCTTGCACATTAAACATAATGATAATAACATGAATTTACTGAATTCACATGGTTTCAGATTTGTATCACATAGGTTTCAATAACACATTTCCACATCCTTAGTTTCACATTTTTATTTGCACAAGTTTTCTCTTTCACATGGTTCACTTTACACATACACATTCACATGTCACTTACACATTTACACATGGTCACATACACATTACACATTTCACATTACACATTTTAGGTGTCGTGACACATAGTCCAAACCACCAAAGAAGGACATATACACATCACATTACACATAGACGCCATCTAGGCATTCCAATGGCGACTCTTGGACTGCGCAGACCGGGAGAACAAGTCTCCACCCTAACCAGTGGTACTTGTCCACCTCCAGGATTTCCCCCTAATGCCCTTAGGGTCACTTAACACAATGAACTTTCTCAGGGGGACTTTTCCCTGATACAGCTCCACTGCCCTCTACGGAAGCAGTGTCACATTGGCACAGTTACACATTTACACATTTACCGTTTTACACTTGGTTTTACACTAACACTTCATCTCATTCACTTTCTCACTCACATGAACACCTCTGTTTTTCCTAACATGGTACTACAGAATTTCAAGGTTTAACACACAGTAAACACACTAATCATGCTGGGTTTAAACAAAATCTAATCACATTACGATCATATGCACGAATTATCACATTTCACAAGAAAACACATAACTTTTTATTTACTGATCCAAATGACCTGAAATGTTAACCACATGTTGTTTTTGGGTTCAAGGTCATACCCTCAAATTTTAAGATTTTTCTGAGCTAAATAGGATTTACAGAAAATAAAACGTCTAATTAGCATGCTATTAACAACTTAAGTTAACATGGGTCTAACACATTTTGCAAATTAGCCACTTGCTGTTTAAACATAAGCTATTCACATATGCATGAACTGAGAATACAAAATTTTCCCCTAATTCATACATCTATGGATTGAACCCTACAAATCATTATTGCATGCTTCTATTTCATCGAACCGAGCTTATTTACAAATTACACAAGCATGGATAAATTACCAAAATTTGCAAACACATATGCTGACCCACTAATCTTCATGATCAGACCAAAACCAAGGCATTCATACACATTCTAATCAGGAAAACTAAATTTGTAAAATCAACAATTCATGCTCACAAGTTTAAGGAACACCATTTCCCACATCACCAACACACACCACATTCATCCACACACCACAATGCACAATATACATAGAGTATGAGGTTTACCATATATCCTCATCACGTAAAACATACCGAAATTAATGCATAAGAAGGACAGAACAGCTCACTGTTCTGTCCAGAAGAACTCGGCGGCGGTCTCTGGCCGCTGACTCAGGGTCAGCGGCATGGTCGATGGACGCCAAGCTCATCACAGGCGTCCAGGGACCTTGCCGTCGAACCAGGTCTGTGCAGAAACACAGACCCGAGCTCTGAATCTTGGGTGAATAGGAGGGTCTAGGACTCGAGGAAAAATCCATAAAAATCACAAAACCAACCTAGACTCATAAGGGGACACCAGGGATAGGTCACTTGCCTTTCTAAAATTCCTCCAAGGGATTTATGGCTCGGTGAAGACCTCCTTGGGCAGTCCCAAGAAGTTGCAGAAACGCCCTCTAGATCGCCTTCCTCCGGGCTCCTGGGTGATCTCCACGCCGAGGGGACGATGGGGATGCCTTCTCCCTTGCTCCAGCTTCCTCCTTGTCGCAGTAGATCTCCAGACCAAGCTCCAAGGGGTCGGATTTGGGGGTGCTAAGATGGGGTTTTTCTCACAGACTTTCTCTAGGGTTTTCCTTCCTCTATTTCTCCTCTTGCAAGGTGAAGTGAGGAGTGGGAGAGACCAAATTCGGGTTCAGACCTAAGGAGAGCCCCTCACCCACTCACCATACCGATTTGACAACCTGAGAGCCGTTGGGGGACATCCCCCAATGGTGGCCATACCTTGCTCCCGGATTTTCCGGCTCTGCAACGCATGCAGGTCAGAGAAATTGGCGTCCATATCGCTGGACGCCGGGATGAGTATTGGCGTCCAGGTCTGGACGCTGACACCTGATAAACGGCCTAGGGTTGACGCCAAGGTGACCTTCGGCCAGAACTTTAAATTATGCAGAAAACCATGCATACCAAGCATATATACATGCAATATGTATATGGTATTATATCCACACTATCATCATGCAATATATACATTATTTATGCTTATATAAACACATGCATACGTAATTATACTAATTAATGCGTACGTAAATATGTACATACATACACAAGCACAAATATTCACACATAATTGCAATAATGCGACGGAAATTCGAGGGTCTTACACCCTCTCCCCCTTAAAGAAACTTCGTCCTCGAAGTTAGAACGACACTACTCAAACAAAAGGGGATACTTCTTCTTCATCGCATCCTCAAGCTCCCACGTAGCCTCCTCACGTGAGAAGTTCCGCCATAGAACTTTCACCGACGCGATACTCTTGTTCCGGAGATGCTGAACCTTCCGGTCAAGAATGGCTACTGGTTGCTCGACATACGAAAGATCTGGCTGGATCTCCACTGGCTCATGACTAATCACATGAGACGGATCTCGGACATACTTCCTGAGCATAGATACGTGGAATACAGGGTGAACGCTAGCCAAAGCTGGGGGTAAAGCTAGCTCGTACGCCACGTTGCCCAAACGTCTGAGAATCTCATATGGGCCAATGAACCTAGGGCTTAGCTTGCTATGCCTGCCAAATCTGACAACACCTCGAGTAGGCGATATCTTCAAGAAGACATGATCGCCAACCTCGAACTCCAAATCCTTTCTCCTGTTGTCGGCATAACTCTTCTGCCTATCCTGTGCCGCAACAAGCCTTTTCCTGATAAGCTGAATCTTATCCGAAGTTTCCTGAACTAACTCCGGTCCGATCAACTGCCTATCACCAGTCTCCTCCCAACATAAAGGAGATCTGCAGGGCCTACCATACAACGCCTCGAATGGAGCCATACCAATACTAGCATGAAAGCTGTTGTTGTATGCGAACTCCACAAGAGGTAAATGACGCTCCCAATCATCCTTCCAATCCAGAACACACGCTCTCAACATATCCTCGAGCGTCTGGATAGTCCTCTCGGACTGTCCATCGGTCTGGGGATGAAACGCCGAACTGAGCTTAAGCTCCGAACCTAACGCATCCTGAAGACCCTTCCACAATCTCGAAGTAAATCTCGGATCTCGATCCGAAATGATCGACTTCGGCACACCATGCAATCTAATGATACCGCTAACATACAATCTAGCTAAGCTCTCTACTGACTGCTTCTTCTTCATAGGCAAGAAATGAGCAGTCTTCGAGAATCTATCTACAACTACCCAAATCGAGTCATTGCCCCTTCTAGATCGAGGCAAACCCGATACGAAATCCATAGTGACAGCTTCCCACTTCCATACGGGGATATCCATCCTCTGCATAAGGCCGGATGGTCGCTGCCGCTCGGCTTTCACCTGCTGACATACTAGACATCTAGACACATAATCCGCAACATCTTCTTCATGCCGGACCACCAAAATGATCTCTTCAGGTCTTGATACATCTTAGTGTTACCCGGATGAATAGAGAATCGCGATCTATGAGCCTCCGCTAACACATGCTCACGGACATCTACCACATCGGGACACAAACACGGTGCTGAAATCTAATCACACCGTCCTCATCACGAGCAATGCCCGCCTTACCCACTAACTCTAACAATCTAGGATCGGCTTTCTGCTGCTCAATCACCTCATCCAAGACTGAGGATCTAAGGGATAGCTGAGCTACAAAAGCCTGACACAACGATGGCTCTAACTCGGTCATAGAGCACGCTGCATCCTCCAACATCTTCCAATCCTGCTGGAGCGAAGACCTCTTTCTACTAAGAGCATCCGCTACGACGTTCGCCTTTCCAGGATGATACTGAAGGTCGAAGTCATAGTCCTTCAAGAACTCAATCCATCTCCTCTGCCTCAGGTTTAATTCCTTTTGGGAGAAAAGATACTTCAAGCTCTTGTGGTCGGTAAACACCTCAAATCTGACACCATAAAGATAGTGCCTCCAGATCTTTAGTGCATGAACCACTGCTGCGAGCTCTAAATCATGAGTTGGATAGTTCCTCTCATGCTCCTTCAACTGACGAGAAGCATAAGCCACTACCCTCTCTTGCTGCATGAGCACACAGCCTAAACCAATCTGAGATGCATCCGTATAAATGGCAAAACCTTCTAGACCACTGGGCAATACCAATACCGGAGTAGAAGTAAGCTTAGCCTTCAATAGCTGAAAGCTACACTCACATGCCTCAGACCATACGAACTTCTCACCCTTTCTGGTCAGCTTTGTCAAAGGTGCGGCGATGGATGAGAAACACTCAATGAATCGCCGATAATAACCAGCTAACCCAAGGAAACTACAAATCTCCAAAGGGGTCCTGGGAATCTCCCAATCCATAACTGCCTGGACTTTTGCTGGATCAACAGCTACACCAGCGCCGGAGATAACATGCCCGAGAAATGAACCTCGCGCAACCAGAACTCGCACTTGCTGAACTTCGCATACAGCTTGTGCTCACGGAGAACCTCTAAGACTAACCTCAAATGCTGACGATGTGTGGCCTCATCCGGAGAATAGACCAACACGTCATCAATAAACACAACAACAAAGCTATCTAGATACGGACTAAACACCCGGTTCATGAGATCCATGAACGCTGCAGGGGCGTTGGTCAATCCGAAAGGAAGAACCAAAAACTCATAATGTCCATAACGGGTTCTAAATGCCGTCTTGGACACATCCTCACTCCTAATCTCAACTGATGATAACCAGATCGCAAGTCAATCTTGGAAAAGACTGATGCCTCTCGCAACTGGTCAAACAGATCATCAATCCGAGGTAAGGGATACCTGTTCTTCACAGTCACCTGGTTTAGCTTCCTATAATCAATGCACAACCGAAGTGACCCGTCTTTCTTCTTGACGAATAATACAGGTGCGCCCCAAGGGGAAACACTAGGGCGAATAAATCCCTTATCGAGCAATTCTTGCAATTGCTTCCTCAACTCGGCTAACTCTGCAGGGGCCATCCGATATGGGGCCTTCGAGATAGGAGAGGTGCCTGGAAGCAACTCTATAGTGAACTCTATCTCCCTATCCGGTGGCAATCCAGACAAGTCATCGGGAAAGACATCTGGAAAGTCCTGCACCACATCGATCTCTGCAAGAGTCAGTGACGAACCAGCATCGGGTACTAGCATAACGCTGGCAAGAAATGCGTCACAACCCTTGTTCACCATGCGCATCGCCTTCATGGCAGAGATAACTAACTTTCCCGCTAAGTTCTTTGGCAAGGGATGAGAGAACTCATCCTCACCAGGAATGCGGAAAACAATCTTCTTCCTACGACAATCCACTAACGCATAGTGCTCCTCTAGCCAATCCAGACCAAGGATACAATCATAGTCCTTCATCTTTAGCAAGAAGAAACACCCATCTAGGAATCTATCCTCAATGCACACAGGTAACGACGGAATGCACTTCCTAGTCGATACCGTACCCGCAGGGGTGTGCACAGACAAAGGGACCTCTAACTCCTCAGACTCTATGCCTGACTCTAGGGCTAACTGCCTAGCGAACCGCTCGGAAATGAACGAGTGAGTAGCACCCGTATCAAACAAAACCCGAGCGTGCACACCGAAAAGTAAAACTGTACCTTCGGTGACATGCTCCGCCTGCTCGGCGTCCTCACGAGCTAACGCAAACACTCGAGCTGGGGCTCGAGGCCTTCCTGGTCGTCCTGTAGCTGGCGCGGCTGCCGCTACTGCTGGTACTGGCGCTCCTCGCTGAGCTCCCTGCTGAAGTCTTGGGCAATCCTTGATCTTGTGGTCGCTGCTCCCACACTTTAAGCATCTACCCGCTACTAACCAGCACTCGGAACCTCCATGGGTCTTCCCACAATGGGGACACTCTCTCTTCGCACCGGGGGAACGTACAGAAGGTACCTGAGAGTTGCTGACTGTCATTGGTTTCTGCGGTGTCTGGTACACCGTTTTCTTCTTATCCTGCCGCTGGAATGTCGCTGCCGGCCTCTTCTGCGAAGCCTTCTTCTCCTCCAGATACTGCTCCATTTCTCCCTCCTGTCTGCAGGCTGCGCTGAGGGCCTCGTCTAGCGTGCGGTGGTCGAACGCCACGAGCCTCGTCCTCAGTGATGGTTTGAGACCCATCACGAACTTCTTGGTCTTCCTGCGCTCATCCTCTACTATATGCGGTGCATATTTAGAAAGTTCAGAAAACCTTGCCTCGTATTCCAGGACGGTCATTGATCCTTGCGTCAGGGAAAGGAATTCTTGCTCCATCTTGTCCTGGATGTGCTCTGGGACGAACTTGGCTCGGAAGAGCCTCACGAACGCGTCCCATGCCACATCTACTGCTCCGTCCTCGAAGCGCGTACGCAGTAGGGAGGACCACCATACATCAGCTCTCTCCTGCAACACACCTTCATAAGCACTAACCAACAATTTTAACTTTAACAACCAACATTCAAGCATAAACTAAAGCATACCTGTAGCATGTAGGTGGCTAAGGTCACCTTGTCCTCATCAGGACACCTGATAGCTCGGAAGATTTTCTCCGTCTCCCTCATCCAGCTTTCTGCCATTAGCGGATCACTCTCCCCCTTAAAAGAGGGTGGGGCCATCCTCTTGAATCGCTCCATGATGGAAGGTCCACCATGGTCCTGAGCTGGGGCCTGAGCCTGCTACATTAAACAATAACAATATACAATAAACACAATATCATGCAATTTAAATAGCAAACTACTAGGTTGTTTTATTATTCTACCTGGGCCTCCAACTGGGCCTGGAGTGCTGCCTGGGTGTGGGCCTGCGTCTGCATGGCTTGCACCAGACCTTGCATGAATACTCCATAGTCCACTGGCGGTGGTGGGGGAAGCACAGGACCCTGTGGGGCCGGGGCCTGCTGCTCCGCCCGCTCCTCACGCCTCTGCTCGTCGTCGCGAGCTGGCACACCTCCACGTCGTCCACGGGAAGCCATGGCTGTAATAAAATTTCAGCCACTATTAGAGCTAGGTTACTAAGTTCTCTAACCATTTTCTTATCTATCTTTCATTTCCTATTAGTGTTTTCTACACATGTGGACATACTTAGCATGCAATGGGGATGATGACTTAGGTATATTCATGTGCAATCTCAACCGGTCGCTCTGATACCAATCTCTGTGACGGCCCTCGATACACCGGTACGGTCATACCGACCCACGTCGGTATAGCGAGTGCTGCCACAGTTGGACATTTACCCAAACGATACATACAGCTGAGATACACACGGATATACAACAGAGTAGCGGAAGTAAAAGACCAATGTCTTCATTCATTCATCATCCACATTAACCATACATGCAGTTCGCAATTAACATAAAAGAACTAAAAATCCACATGATTTAAATTGCTGAAATTAAATACAAATGTCCACACTTATACATCATTCTCATGATACTTCTAGTACAATGTTCAAAATTACATACTATGAATACACAATCTCAAAGAACTCCAACAACTAGCTAGTCTCCGCGCTCGGAGTCCGTCTCCACCGTCTCCTCAAGCGGTGTCGTGTCACCAACTATACCTGTACGCCGAAGCAAGGAGTGAGTCCAAGGACTCAGCAAGCAACACTACTCATGATATACACTTATAAGTCCTAGTGGTTTCTACATGCACATTACAATTAGCCACACATAGCATGTTAGTCATTTCAAGTTGTCAACCTATCATGAAAGTTCTACAATTTTATACATAACTCATGCTTTCAGATTTCTAAAATAAACTTCACCTATCACATGGTCTCTATTCAATTTACTCATGAAACTTTAATCTTTAAGAATCACAACATGAGAGCTATCAACATGAACTTTTACATACATGGAAGGGAAACACAACTAGCATGGATTTTACACATTCTTAAACACATACATGAACCTTTTCACATGCTTTAGGTTGCTGATTTCATATAGTTTCATGGCTGAAAACCTATGCATGAGAGCTACAATAATGCATAAAACATGTCACATCAACAACCATTCATGCTATCTTGTGCCCGTGTTCACTAATTATCCCTAACATGGATTCTAAGCATCTTGCACATTAAACATAATGATAATAACATGAATTTACTGAATTCACATGGTTTCAGATTTGTATCACATAGGTTTCAATAACACATTTCCACATCTTTAGTTTCACATTTTTATTTGCACAAGTTTTCTCTTTCACATGGTTCACTTTACACATACACATTCACATGTCACTTACACATTTACACATGGTCACATACACATTACACATTTCACATTACACATTTTAGGTGCCGTGACACATAGTCCAAACCACCAAAGAAGGACATATACACATCACATTACACATAGACGCCATCTAGGCATTCCAATGGCGACTCTTGGACTGCGCAGACCGGGAGAACAAGTCTCCACCCTAACCAGTGGTACTTGTCCACCTCCAGGATTTCCCCCTAATGCCCTTAGGGTCACTTAACACAATGAACTTTCTCAGGGGGACTTTTCCCTGATACAGCTCCACTGCCCTCTACGGAAGCAGTGTCACATTGGCACAGTTACACATTTACACATTTACCGTTTTACACTTGGTTTTACACATAACACTTCATCTCATTCACTTTCTCACTCACATGAACACCTCTGTTTTTCCTAACATGGTACTACATAATTTCAAGGTTTAATACACAGTAAACACACTAATCATGCTGGGGTTAAACAAAATCTAATCACATTACGATCATATGCACGAATTATCACATTTCATAAGAAAACACATAACTTTTTATTTAATGATCCAAATGACCTGAAATTTTAACCACATGCTGTTTTCGGGTTCAAGATGATACGCTCAATTTTTCAGATTTTTCTAAGCTAAATAGGATTTACAGAAAATAAAACGCCTAATTAGCATGCTATTAACAACTTAAGTTAACATGGGTCTAACACATTTTGCAAATTAGCCACTTGCTGTTTAAACATAAGCTATTCACATATGCATGAACTGAGAATACAAAATTTCCCTGATTCATACATCTATGGATTGAACCCTACAAATCATTATTGCATGCTTCTATTTCATCGAACCGAGCTTATTTACAAATTACACAAGCATGGATAAATTACCAAAATTTGCAAACACATATGCTGACCCACTAATCTTCATGATCAGACCAAAACCAAGGCATTCATACACATTCTAATCAGGAAAACTAAATTTGTAAAATCAACAATTCATGCTCACAAGTTTAAGGAACACCATTTCCCACATCCACCAACACACACCACATTCATCCACACACCACAATGCACAATATACATAGAGTATAAGGTTTACCATATATCCTCATCACGTAAAACATACCGAAATTAATGCATAAGAAGGACAGAACAGCTCACTGTTCTGTCCAGAAGAACTCGGCGGCGGTCTCTGGCCGCTGACTTAGGGTCAGCGGCATGGTCCATGGACGCCAAGCTCATCACAGGCGTCCAGGGACCTTGCCGTCGAACCAGGTCTGTGCAGAAACACAGACCCGAGCTCTGAATCTTGGGTGAATAGGAGGGTCTAGGACTCAAGGAAAAATCCATAAAAATCATAAAACCAACCTAGACTCATAAGGGGACACCAGGGATAGGTCACTTGCCTTTCTAAAATTCCTCCAAGGGATTTATGGCTCGGTGAAGACCTCCTTGGGCAGTCCCAAGAAGTTGCAGAAACGCCCTCTAGATCGCCTTCCTCCGGGCTCCTGGGTGATCTCCACGCCGAGGGGACGATGGGGATGCCTTCTCCCTTGCTCCAGCTTCCTCCTTGTCGCAGTAGATCTCCAGACCAAGCTCCAAGGGGTCGGATTTGGGGGTGCTAAGATGGGGTTTTTCTCACAGACTTTCTCTAGGGTTTTCCTTCCTCTATTTCTCCTCTTGCAAGGTGAAGTGAGGAGTGGGAGAGACCAAATTCGGGTTCAGACCTAAGGAGAGCCCCTCACCCACTCACCATACCGATTTGACAACCTGAGAGCCGTTGGGGGACATCCCCCAATGGTGGCCATACCTTGCTCCCGGATTTTCTGGCTCTGCAACGCATGCAGGTCAGAGAAATTGGTGTCCATATCGCTGGACGCTGGGATGAGTATTGGCGTCTAGGTCTGGACGCTGACACCTGATAAACGGCCTAGGGTTGACGCCAAGGTGACCTTCGGCCAGAACTTTAAATTATGCAGAAAACCATGCATACCAAGCATATATACATGCAATATGTATATGGTATTATATCCACACTATCATCATGCAATATATACATTATTTATGCTTATTATAAACACATGCATACGTAATTATACTAATTAATGCGTACGTAAATATGTACATACATACACAAGCACAAATATTCACACATAATTGCAATAATGCGACGGAAATTCGAGGGTCTTACATTATGGCTCTCAGTCGTTATGCACCTTATGTGGTATCAGATAATAATATGATGGTTAAATATTTTATTAGAGGTTTGAGAGTGGAGTTGCAGGATGCGATAGTACCTCTCATGTGCAAGACAGTGGAAGAAGCAGCCCAAAGAGCAGCTACATTGGAGAGGTCTATTCGGACTCATTAGGTGGGCGAGTCAGGTTCAGGTAGTTTTCGGCTACCGCAGCAGTCAGTTGGTGCAAGTAATGGTAAAGCACCAGCAGGACCTTCTTCATCAGGCTTTGGTAAATAGGGCCAGAAATTAAAGCAAGCATTTAAAGGTAGAGGAAGAGGATGGGGAGGTCGTCCGCAGTTCTAGCAAGGCCGAGGTAGGCCTGAGGTGGAGGAGTCGCAGCAGAGTACTGCAAGGCAGCCTATTACTCCACCAGGGTATCGGTGTTATAATTGTAATCAGCCGGGGCATTTGATCCGCAATTGTCCCTATCTGAGAGAGTCTGGGTATGGAAGAGGTGTGCAGCAGCAGCAGCAGCCTCAGCAGTTTCAGCAGCCACAGGCAGGCCGTGGCAGAGGAGCACTGCAGCAGCGGGGAAGAGGCCGGGTTATGGCTATCACCCGAGCCCAGGCGGAGGCATCGAATATGATAGAAGGTACTCTACCTCTTTATAATTATTCAGCAAGAGTCTTATTTGATTCGGATGCCTCTCATTCTTTCATTTCCGAAGAATTTTTGGATTGTATAGCTCATCCTTTAGAGGAGAAGTCTTGTGAGTTAGTAGTGGAGGTTCCTTCGGGTGAGTTCCTACTCACTTCAAGTTATATAGATGAAGCTCCTGTTATGATTGAAGGGAACCAGATGCCGGGTCGGTTATATGCCCTGCAATTGTCAGATTATGATATTACTTTGGGTATAGATTGGCTTGAGATGTATAGAGCAATGTTAGATTGCAGAAAGAAAAGGATCAGGTTTTGTCATCCTAATGGTGTAGTATTTGAATATCAAGGTATGCCTTTTTATACCTCTAAGTTTCTAATTTCTGCAATTAAAGCTAGAAAGTTGATAAATGCTGGATGTGTGGCTTATTTAGCCTCGGTAAGTCTAGTAGAAGCTAGTCAGCCAGTGGAAGCAGTTCCCATGCTTAGGTAATTTGCTGATGTTTTTCCTGAGGATTTGCCTGGTTTAGCTCCACATAGAGAGGTGGACTTTACCATTGAGTTGCTGCCAGGTACCATGCCAATTTCTAAAGCTCCATATCGGATGGCACCAGTAGAACTAAAAGAATTGAAAAAGCAGTTAGAAGAATTGTTGCAGAAAGGGTTTATTAGACCGAGTCATTCCCTGTGGGGAGCGCCGGTTTTATTTGTGAAAAAGAAAGATGGAAGTTTTTGGATGTGTATTGATTATAGAAAGTTGAATGATGTGCCCATTAAGAATAAGTACCTGTTGCCGAGGATAGATGATCTGTTTGATCAGTTGCAATCAGTAAAGGTATTTTCTAAAATTGATTTGAGGTCCAGGTACCATCAGTTGAGAATCAAAGAGGAGGATATAGATAAGACAGCTTTCAGAACCAGATATGGTCACTTTGAGTTTGTGGTTATGCCATTTGGGTTGACTAATGCTCCTGTAGGTTTTATGGATCTGATGAATAGAATTTTTCATCCATATTTAGACCAATTCATTGTGGTCTTTATTGATGATATTCTAATTTATTCAGCATCTGAAGAGGAGCATGTAGCTCATTTAAGGTTTACCCTGCAGTTGTTAAGGGATAACCAATTGTTTGTCAAATTCAGTAAGTGTGAATTTTGGTTAAAAGAAATTCAGTTTCTGGGTCATGTTATCTCAGCTAAAGGAGTAGCAGTGGACCCAAGTAAAGTGGAAGCAGTGATGAGATGGGAAGTGCCTAGGACAATTGTAGTGACCCTCATTATATCGGTACGGTTATACCACCCCACGTCGGTATAGCGAGCATTGCCACAGTGGGACATTTACCCAACAATAACATTCAGCTGAGATACACGTGAATATAAGAACAGAGTAGCGGAAGTAAAAAGAACTACTGTCTTTATTCATTCATCATCCACATTTAGCATACATGAAATTGCAATAACATTAAAGAACTTAAAAGTTCACATAATTTAAATTGCTGAAAATTTAATACATAGATGTCCACCATTATACATTCTTTCCATGATAATGCTAATACAACGTTCAATTTACATACTATGAAAAGCAAAGGTCACAAGTACTCCAAAGACTAATCTCCGCGCTCAGAATCCGTCTCCACCGTCTCCTCCAACGGTGCCACGTCACCAACTACACCTGTACGCCGAAGCAAGTAGTGAGTCTAAAGACTCAGCAAGTAACACCACTCATTCCATACACGTACATGTCATAGTAGGCTCTACACACACCATTGCAAAAACTCAACATGTATCATGCTTAACGTTTGAAAGGAATAACCAACCATGATAATTCTATAAGTAAACACGTGATGCATGCTTTCAGGTTTCCTTATCAAGATAAATTCCTAACACATGTTCTCTAATCATTCCTATTCATGAAATTCTACTTTGCATTTTAACTAAAACATGAAAGCACTTAGCATGATTATCCTACGTACATGAAACAAAACACACCTAGCATGGAATCTACACATTCTTGTGCATGTGCATGAACATTTTACATACTTTAACTTGCTGGTTTTCACATGATTTAGCAACCATAACCCTACACATGAGAGCTACAATGTCATTTAAAATACAACATGTGAACAACCAAACATGGAATTTTGTGCACATACTTGTTAATTGTCCCTAGCATGGATTCTAGGCATTTTACACATATAAACATGATCCTAACATAATGAAGCTACTGATTTAACATGGTTTCAGATTTGTCACAACATGGATTACAATATCATATCCTCACATTTTGGTCTCACATTTTCTTTACACAATTTCCAATTCACATAAATTGCACTTTACACATACACATTACACATTGGTCACTTTCACATTAACACATGAACACATGCACATTTACACATTCACATTTACACTTTCACATTTAGTGCCGTGACACATAGTCCAAACCACCAAAGAATGACACAACACATCACATCACATAGACGCCATCTAGGCAATACAATGGCGACTCTTGGACTGCGCAGACCGGGAGAACAAGTCTCCACCCTAACCAGTGGTACTTGTCCACCTCCAAGATTTCCCCCTTATGCCCTTAGGGTCACTTACACATTGAACCTTCTCAGGGGGACTTTTCCCTGATACGGTTCCACTGCCCTCTGTGGAAGCAATGTAACACTTGGCACAATTTACACATTACACGTTTTTACCGTTTTTAACACATGAGTTTACACATATCACTCTCATTCTATTCACTTTCTCACTCACATGCACATTTCTCTATTCTTCCTAACATGGCACTACAGATTTCAAAATCTACATTCAGGTAAATATCACCGATCAGGTCGGATTACACCTAAATCGAATTGTTTCACATTGGCATGCATAAATTCACAATTTACACAGAAAATTCATATTACATTAAATACTGGTCCAAATGACCTGAAACTTTAACCATATGTTAATTTCGGGTTTAGGATTTCTCATGCAAATTTTCAGATTTTTCTGAACTAAAATGAAATTTCAGAAATTCAAACATCCATTTCTCATGCCATCCACAATTTAACTTAACATGAAATTTTACACAATCACCATCTTAGCAGCTCACTGTCTGAACCCTAGCATGCATGGAAATGCGGAATTCATTTCCGAATTTATTGGACAATCCATTAATTTATGGAAGATTTATCATGACCTAGCATGATCTCTATTTTTTTTCCTAAACAAATTTTGTAATAATTCACACAAGCATGCGAATAATCTCAGAAATTTAGAACAGGGACTGAACCTCACATGCATAATCCTCCCAAATTAGGGCATTTAGACTTGTCCTAAATCATGCAAACATGGTTTAACAAGATTAAAACTCATCACACATGTATTTTCATGAAATAATTAAGTCCTATCATTCGTGATAATCCATCCACACACCACATCCATCACACCAACAATATACATAGCATATAAATGATTTACAGTATATCCTCATCGTGAAACATATCGAAAATAGTCGTATAGAAGGGCAGAACAGGTCACTGTTCTGTCCAGATGAACTTGGCGGCGGTCTCTGGCCGCTAATTCAAGGTCAACGGCATAGTCGATGGACGCTAAGCATAATCTTAGCGGCAAGGGACATTGTCGTCAATGTCAGGTCTGTGCAGAACACAGACCCGAGCTCCAAAGATGGGGTGAATTTGGGGGTCTAGGACACGAGGGAAAATACACAAAAATAGCAAAACCCTCCTAGACACATACAGGGACGTTATGAGTAGGGTACTTGCCTTTCAAAAAATACACTAATGGATATAGGGCTTGGAGAAGCTCTCCTTGGGCAGTCCCAAGAAGTTGCGAAACACCCTCCAAGATCACCTCCCTCCGGGTTCCTGAGCAGTCTCCACGGCAAGTCGAGGTCGGGGAAGCCTTCCTCGATGATCCAGCAAGCTCCTTGTTGCAGCAGAACGCCGGAACAAGCTTCAAATCTTCAGTTTTAGGTTTGCAAAGGTGGGGGTTTTCCTTAGTCAGAAAGTAGGGTTTCTTCTCTTCTTTCTCTCTTGTAAAAAGGAAAGGAGAAGGGTTGGGGAAGCAAATTCGGGTTTAGATATATGGGAGAGGCTTCTCTCCCACGCACAGGGTGACATGATAGTTCTCAGACTGTTGGGAGACAGCTCCCCAATGGGTGAGTTGCCTTGGTTCTGGAATTTCTGGCTCTGCAACGCATGCAGGTCAGAGAAGTTGGCGTCCATATCGTTGGACGCTGGGATTAGTGTTGGCGTCCATGGGTTGACGCTGACACCACATAAACGGCTATGGGATTGACACCAATCTGGCCCTCGGCCAGAAGTCTAAAACATGCAGAAACCCATGTACATCATGCATATATACATGTAATATCTATATAGTATTGTGCACACACTACCATCAAGCAATACATACATTATTTATACCTAAGCTATACACATACACACATAAGTATACTAACTAATACATACGTAGATACATACATACATACATATACGACACGAATTATTTACATGCATTACAATAATGCAATAAAATTCGAGGGCCTTACACCCTCTCCCCCTTAAAAGAAACTTCGTCCTCGAAGTTAGAATGACACTACTCAAACAAAAGCGGATACTTCTTCTTCATCGCATCCTCAAGCTCCCAAGTAGCCTCCTCTCGTGAGAAGTTCCGCCATAGGACCTTCACCGACGCAATACTCTTGTTCTGGAGATGCTGAACCTTCCGGTCAAGAATAGCTACTGGTTGCTCGACATACGAAAGATCTGACTGGATCTCCACTGGCTCATGACTAATCACTTGAGACGGATCTCGGACATACTTCCTAAGCATCGATACGTGGAACACAGGGTGAACGCTAGCCAAAGCTGGGGGTAATGCTAGCTCATATGCCATGCTGCCCAAACGTCTGAGAATCTCATATGGGCCAATGAACCTGGGGCTCAACTTACTATGCCTGCCAAATCTGACGACACCACGAGTAGGCGATATCTTCAAGAA
The DNA here is from genome assembly GCA_014218235.1 of Colocasia esculenta. Classification (NCBI taxonomy): domain Eukaryota; kingdom Viridiplantae; phylum Streptophyta; class Magnoliopsida; order Alismatales; family Araceae; genus Colocasia; species Colocasia esculenta. The sequence goes on along the minus strand of CM024764.1, from coordinate 46,745,885 downwards.
GACATGATTGCCAACCTCGAACTCCAAATCCTTTCTCCTATTGTCAGCATAACTCTTCTGCCTATCCTGTGCCGCAACAAGCCTCTTCCTGATAAGCTGGATCTTATCTGAAGTTTCCTAAACTAACTCCGGTCCGATCAACTGCCTATCACCAGTCTCCTCCCAACACAAAGGAGAACTGCAGGGCCTACCATACAATGCCTCGAATGGAGCCATACCAATACTCGCATGAAAGCTATTGTTGTATGCGAACTCCACAAGAGGTAAATGATGCTCCCAATCATCCTTCCAATCCAGAACACACGCTCTCAACATATCCTCGAGCGTCTGGATAGTCCTCTCAGACTGTCCATCGGTCTGGGGATGAAACGCCGAACTGAGCTTTAGCTCCGAACCTAAAGCATCCTGAAGACCCTTCCACAGTCTCGAAGTAAATCTCAGATCTCGATCCGAAATGATCGACTTCGGCACACCATGCAATCTAATGACACTACTAATATACAATCTAGCTAAACTCTCTACTGACTGCTTCTTCTTCATAGGCAAGAAATGAGCAGTCTTTGAGAATCTATCTACAACTACCCAAATCGAGTCATTGCCCCTTCTAGATCGAGGCAAACCCGAGACGAAGTCCATAGTGACAGCTTCCCACTTCCACACTGGGATATCTATCCTCTACATAAGGCCAGATGGTCGCTGCCGCTCGGCCTTCACTTGCTGACATACTAGACATCTAGACACATAATCCGCAACATCCTTCTTCATGCCAGACCACCAAAATGATCTCTTCAGGTCTTGATACATCTTAGTGTTACCCGGATGAATAGAGAATCGCGATCTGTGAGCCTCCGCTAACACATGCTCACGGACATCTACTAAATCAGGGACACAAACACGATGCTGAAATCTAATCACACCGTCCTCATCACGAGCAATGCCTGCCTTGCCCACTAACTCTAAGAGTCTAGGGTCGGCTCCCTGCTGCTCGATCACCTCATCCAAAATCGAGGACCTAAGAGATAACTGAGCTACAAAAGCCTGACATAGCGATGACTCTAACTCAGTCAACGCGCAAGCTGCATCCTCCAACATCTTCCAGTCCTGCTGGAGAGATGGCCTCTTTCTACTCAGCGCATCCGCTATGACATTCGCCTTTCCAGGGTGATACTGAAGGTCGAAGTCATAATCCTTCAAGAACTCGATCCATCTCCTCTGCCTCAGGTTCAATTCTTTTTGGGAGAAAAGATACTTCAAGCTCCTGTGGTCGGTAAACACATCAAATCTGACACCATAAAGATAGTGCCTCCAGATCTTTAGTGCATGAACCACTGCTGCGAGCTCCAAGTCATGAGTCGGATAGTTCCTCTCATGCTCCTTCAACTGACGAGAAGCATAAGCCACTACCCTTTCTTGCTGCATGAGCACACAGCCTAAACCAATCCGAGACGCATCCGTGTAGATAGGAAAGCCCTCTGGACCACTAGGCAATACCAATACCGGAGCAGAAGTAAGCTTAGCCTTCAATAGCTGGAAGCTACGCTCACATGCCTCAGACCATACGAACTTCTCACTCTTCCTGGTCAGCTTTGTCAAGGGGGCGGCGATGGATGAGAAACCCTCAATGAATCGCCGATAGTAACCAGCTAACCCAATAAAACTATGAATCTCCGAAGGGGTCTTGGGAATCTCCCAATCCATAACTGCCTGGACCTTCGCTGGATCAACTGCAACACCAGCGCCGGAGATAACATGCCCGAGGAAATGAACCTCGCGCAACCAAAAATCACACTTGCTGAACTTGGCATACAGCTTGTGCTCACGAAGAACCTCTAACACTACCCTCAAATACTGACGGTGGGTGGCCTCATCCGGAGAGTAGACCAACACATCATCAATAAACACTACGACAAAGCTATCTAAATAAGGCCTAAACACCATGTTCATGAGATCCATGAACGCTGCAGGGGCATTGGTCAATCCGAAAGGAAGGACCAAGAACTCATAATGTCCATAACGGGTTCTAAACACCGTCTTGGACACATCCTCACTCGGAATCCTCAACTGATGATATCCAGATCGCAAATCAATCTTAGAAAAGACCGATGCCTCTCGCAACTGGTCAAACAAGTCATCAATACGAGGTAAGGGATACCTGTTCTTCACAGTCACTTGGTTCAACTTCCTATAGTCAATGCATAACCTAAGTGACCCGTCTTTCTTCTTGACGAACAATACAGGTGCGCCCCAAGGGGAAACACTAGGGCGAATAAATCCCTTATCAAGCAACTCTTGCAATTGCCTCCTCAACTCGGCTAACTCCGCAGGTGCCATCCGATATGGAGCCTTCGAGATAGGAGAGGTGCCCGGAAGCAACTCTATGGTAAACTCTATCTCTCTATCCAGTGGCAATCCAGACAAGTCATCAGGAAAGACATCTAGAAAATCCTGCACTACCTCAATCTCTGCAAGAGTAGGCGACTCATCAGCCTCTGGCACTAACACTATGCTGGCAATAAAAGCGTCACAACCCTTCTTCACCATGCGCATAGCCTTCATGGAAGAGATGACCATCTTTCCCGCCCAATTCCTTGGCAAGGGATGAGAGAACTTGTCCTCACCAGGAATGCGTAAAACAATCCTCTTCCGACGACAATCCACTAATGCATAGTGCTCCTCTAGCCAATCCAGACCAAGAATAGCATCATAGTCCTTCATATTTAGCAAGAAGAAACACCCATCTAGGATTCTATCCTTAATGCACACAGGTAACGACGAAATGCACTTCCTAGTCGATACCGTACCCGTAGGGGTGTGCACAGACAAAGGGACCTCTAACTCCTCAGACTCTATGCCTGACTCTAGGGCTAACTGCCTAGCGAACCGCTTGGAAATGAACGAGTGAGTAGCACCCGTATCAAACAAAACCCGAGCGTGCACACCTAAAAGCAAAACCGTACCTTCGGTGACATGCTCCGCCTGCTCGGCGTCCTCGCGAGCTAAAGCAAACACTCGAGCTGGGGCTCGAAGCCTTCCTGGTCTTCCTGTAGCTGGCGTGGCTGCCGCTACTGCTGTGGCTGGCACTCCGCGTTGAACTCCTTGCTGAAGTCTTGGGCAATCTTTGATCTTGCGGTCGCTGCTCCCGCACTTCAATCATCTACCCGCTACCAACCAACACTCGGAACCACCGTGTGTCTTCCCACAGTGGGGACACCCTTTCTTCACACCAGGGGAACGTACAGAAGGTACATGTGAACTGCCGACTGCCACAGTTTGCTGCGGTGTCTGGTACACCGTTTTCTTCTTGTCTTGCCGTTGGAATGTTGCCGCTAGCCTCTTCTGCGAAGCCTTCTTTTCCTTCAGATATTGCTCCATCTCTCCCTCCTGCCTACACGCAGCACTCAGGGCCTCGTCCAACGTGCAGTGGTCAAATGCCACGAGTCTCGTCCGCAGTGATGGCTTGAGTCCCATCACGAACTTCTTGGTCTTCCTCCGCTCGTCTGCCACGATATGAGGTGCATATTTAGAAAGTTCAGAAAATCTTGCCTCATATTCCAGCACGGTCATGGAGCCTTGAGCCAAAGATAGAAATTCTTGCTCCATCCGATCTTGCACATGCTCGGGGACTAACTTGGCCCGAAAGAGCCTCACGAACTCGTCCCAAGCAACGTCGATAGCTCCGTCCTCAAATCGGGTACGCAGCAATGAGGCCCACCATACATCAGCTCTTTCCTGCAATACACCCTCGTAAGCTCCAACTAACAGTTCTAACTAAACAAAACATGTAATCATACAAAATCAACACATACCTGTAGCATGTAGGTGGCCAATGTAACCTTATCCTCCTCTGCACACCTGATGGCTCGGAAGATCTTCTCTATCTCCCTCATCCAGCTTTTAGCCAACAACGGATCGCTCTCCCCCTTAAAAGAGGGTGGCAGCATCCTCTTGAATGTCTCCATGGTAGAAGGTCCACCATGGTCTTGAGCTGGTACTTGAGCCTGCTACAGTGCACATCAAGCAATACACATTCAATATAATATCACACATTCAAATAAAACCGATAATAGTTCATTTTATTGGTCTAACCTGAGCCTCCAACTGAGCCTGGAGTGCTGCCTGGGTATGAGCCTACGTCTGCATGGCTTGCACCAGACCTTGCATGAATACTCCATAGTCCACAGGTGGCGGTGGGGGAAGTACAGGACCTGGCGGTGCCGGGGCCTGCTGCTTGATAACAACATGATTTTTCATGTTAAATTTCATGCACTTAGTTGATTTTAGACATCAGTTATCCATAAATAATGTGCATTTAATTTTAATTCTCATTTCATCCATTAATAGATTTTTGAACATTTTAGTTAAATTTTTGGGTAAAACATATATATAGTTAGATTTTCATTGAATGTTGTCAATACTTTTTGAATAAAGTGTTCTCACTGTTTATAAGTACATTTTACATAAATAATTTTTAGTAAACATCTTTCAATTCTTGTAAATAGTAGTTGTAAATAAATCAAATTTTAATAAGTTTTTAACCCACTCCCATCTCATTAAATAAATAATAATATTCCTCACCCACTACAATCGTGCCACATACCCCACCCCATCCCAATTAATAAAACTTTTTAATATTCTACCTAATCCCATCACATTTTCCTCATATAACCTAAATATCTACGCACTCCATTTAAAAAGCTTTTATTAACTTTTTTTCAACAGATCTGGAAGGCTCCAGAGCTCTGGTGGTTTGGGGCTGTGCAGAGGCGCCTGGAGGCGGTGTGCTGGTCGCCCAGATGTAGCGCCAGGGCAAGGCGGTGCGGCGGATGGTTGGGCTGGGTGGTGTGCAGATGGCGCTGGCTGTGGGGAGCGCCCGGATCGCAGCTGTGCAGCGGCTGGCAGGTGTGTGTTGTGTGCGGCGGCTGAGGTGATGCAGAGGATCTGGAGCTTGCAGGGCCTGTGCGAAGCAAGGATGGGCGGAGCTCGTGCGAAGCAGCCAGAGGCGGTGCAGATGGCTGCTGTGGCGGGAAACGCAGGCGGCTAAGGCGGCCAGCGCCCATGTGTGCTGAGCTGGCGGCTGGGTGGCGTGCCTGTGGATGAGGCGGCCGGCTGTGCTGGTTCGTGAGGTGGCCAGATCTGGCCCCTGGTGCAACGCAGCGGCTATGCGGTTGTGCAGATGCTGCTGGTTCGTGCTATGCGCGGCGTGTGAAGGCGGTGGAGCTTGAGCGATGCAGGGCCTGTGCGCGGTTGGTCATGTGAGGTGGCGCGAGTGGATGCTGTGCTGGCGATCCTGGTGCAGATTGGAGAGGAAGCAGGAGGCCCAGGTGCCTATAAAAGGACCCCAAGGTCCTCTTCTCCGGAGTTCCCTGGTTCGGATTGTCGGATTTTTTTTTTTTAGCTTTTATTTTCTATAATTTTCTTTTCTTGTTTAAGCAGTAGAGCATAGCAGACGAGTTGGTAGTTTTTTTTAGGATTTCAGTGTTCTTCATGTTCTTCCAGAATTGAGACAGTGAGAGTTTGATTTCGTTAGGGGTTTTATTTTCATCTGTTCTTCCAGTATTGTAGAAGGGGTTTCGCCATTCAGTTTGGGATTTCTCTTTAGCTTTTCCTTCCTTCTGTATTTTGCTTTCAACATTTGTAGAAGAAGGGATTCGGCATTTTTGTTTTTGTTTTATAGCTTTTGTTCTTCCACAGTTCGGGGCTTGGCCAGTAGGAATTGGTAGGAACTTTTTCTTCCAATTTTTATCTGCAATTTTCCTTTTGGCATCCGGGTTGGAGTTTGTAGAATCTTTGTTTTCTTTACAGTTCTTCATTTCGTTCTGTGAAACTTTCTGAGTTAGATTTCGATCCAGTGCCATTTCCATTTCCTTATGTTCCAGAGGGTGATCCGGCAACTGCTGGGTGTAATTTTCATTTTGTTATGTGTTTATCTTGTTCATTTCTGCATTTACTTGCTTCGATCCATTGCAATTGTGTAGTTTTTTTTTTATGTTCTTAGTTGGATGGTTGAACAGTGATAGCCAGTTGGACAATGGTGGGAGATTTTAGGGAGTTTATTTGCCATTTTTACGTCTGTGTTTTCCTTTTGCAGAGAAGGGGCTTTAACAGTTCTTCTCCAGTTCAAGTTCTTGGGATTTTAGATTTCTGTCATTTTTTGTGTATTTTCTTCTGTTCTTTTAAATGAGAGATTCCAGAGGGCTTAAGCATTGTGTTCTTTTCCTCTTTGTTGCTGTGGATGATTCTAGAGATTGGGAGAGATCGATCTAGGGGTTGTCTATTTCCATTTGTGCAATTTTTTTTTTATTTCTTCCTGTGGACAGATTTTGAGTTTAACATTGCAGTCTATATTCTTGTTGTTATTTTCTTACTAACTCACTAGAGTGTAAGGAAGACGAGGTCCAATGTGTTTCTCCTCACTGTTCTGAAGCTGGTTGCATCTTATTTCTTATTTGTTCTTCATCCCTCGAGCTATGAGGGTACAGTGGTTTGAAAGGTTCTTTTGAGAATTTGTGTTCTGTCATCTTCCCGAAGCAATTCAGATTTAGAGGTGCATACGTATGTGCCTAGTTTAGATCTCTCTCGGTTTGTTTAATCCCTCAATGGAGGGGGTACAGTAATACCGATTCTTTTCATTTCAATTCAGCTTGTTCCTTTATTAAACTTGATCCATCAAGATTGTGAGTGATTTGGTCGGTGCTATTTAGACATTCATTTTTAATGCACTGTCGATAGAGATTTCAAGTCTAAGTAGTTTAATTCAAGCTCTACTCTGCCTCTCCGTGGATATGACCTGTTCTCACCACTGTATGAGTTCATTTTTGCTATTTTATGTTTGTGAGACAGTTTAGAGGAAGTGCGCATATTGATCTGTACGATGAACTCTGGACAACGAAAATGCACAGTCAACAATGTCGCGCGCGTTCATCTTGGCGTCGTTGCTGGGGAGGCATTAGAGTTTGATTTAATTCTGCTTTTGATTTGATTTCATTTCTATTTGTTTTACATTGACTTGTTGTTGGGCTTTTATTTCAGATTTGCACATAAGGAGGAACTTGGATTTTGGGCTTGACCTTTGAAGCCCATTGGAGGAGGAGCTTGCTGAATTTTTTTTTAATTGCTTTTAATTCCGAATTTTGGATAGAAAGAGGGTGAGTGAACTTTGTAGTGAGGTTTTCATGTACTCTCTGTGCATGTATAGAGATTTCTTTCTTGTTGGCATGTAATAATTGGACTCTCTTTGTGGTTTGTGTGGTTTGAGACTAGTCTATAGTACCACTTCATATTTTCTTAATTAGTTTCATTTCATTTAATTCAAAAACCAAATAAAAATTAAAAAAATCTAAAATCTAAAAAAATTTCCAAATCGCTCTTTCATGTTAGCCGTTTGATTTGTAAATAAAAATTTCATCTTCCTAAGATTAGAATCTCATGTTTTAGGACATTCATCATTTTAATAGTCATTTGAATTTTATTTCATTTTCTTGCATTGAAGAGTGCGGGGGAAAGGTAAGACTTCCATCGCTCGTTTCATGCATTAGACTTAGCATTAGACAACCCATTGTTCGAATTTGATCTGTGCACTTCACATTTGAAAATGGGACTGCTTAAGGGCTTCACCCATTAGAATAAAAATATAAGGTGAGGGATTTCATCACCCTTTCCTTTGCCCAAAAATCACAAAAAAAATTTCCACATTCCTGTATTTGCCTAATCTTTCAATAAAAACCAGTAGACTTGGCCCTAGGGTTCATAATTAGATTTATCCTTTCTCAAATTCAAAACTTCTCTTTAAGTCTGGTGTCTAGGATTAGAGGTTAAAAAGTTTACGCTTAAGTGAGCTAGAGGTTACTTAATTGGGTCCTTGCGAAAGCAAGGGGGCCTCCCTCTACTCCACCTCTTACCTGGCCGGTACAAGAAGAGTAGGATTGGACTTAAGCAAGTATAAATCTGATTTTGAGAAAAATAACATAAAGTCCAAGGAACACTTAGTGTTTAGGTTAATTTGTTGTGAAAGTGTTTCTTTGTTTGTGTTTTCATAAAAATTCATCAAAAAAATCAATAAAAATCTTAAAAATTCAAAAATCATAAATAGAGGGCTTTCTAATTGTGTATGCTTGGTAGACGATCATTCAACTTAGATTTGGCTCAACCTATCGCAGAGATTGAGAGATTCTTTCATATCATGGCCTACCAAGAACAAATCCAAGCTGTCCAAGGTTTCTACAAACCTTCATATGATCCATATTCTACCACATACAATCCTAGTTGGAGAAACCACTCGAACTTTTCTTGGAAAAATCAATCAGAACAAATTTCTCAACCTATTTTCAAACAATCCATGTACGGTCAACCTTATCCCAATCAGAATCCAGGATTTGACCAATCTTTTTATTCCAGACCTCAACAATTCCAAGAAAATCAAAACTTCAATTAATTTGCTCATACCAATTTTCAGCAACCTTCATACAATCAACCACCATCTTCTCAGCCCAATTAGGAAGATAAAATGAATCAACTTCAAAACATGATGATGACTCTTTGCCAAACTATGCAAGAACAACAAAATCAATATCAAAATCAGAACCAAAATATTCAACAAAATTTGGATAGGATAGAGTCTCAGATTGCTCATGTGTGTAGGAAGGAATTGGGTCAGTTACCAAGTCAAACTATAACAAACCCAAGGAACAACCCTCATGGATTTTATCTGAACCAGCAAAACCATCAAGTCCAGGGGTACATACCACATGCACCTCCACCATCAAACACACAACAATCTTTTGTCCAGAACATTCCAGCACCACAAATTCAAAATCAATTTATACAATAGGATCATTCTCCTGCCCAAGCTAGGGGCCCTCAAGTGGAAAATGTGAAAATAGTGTCAACTTCAAGAAATGAAAAAATCTTGATAAATCCTCACCCACACATGTCAACATTGCATGAGGATAAAGAAAATGAAAATGAAAATGAAATTGAAGAGAATGTTGAAAATGTTGAAAAATCCAAGGAAAGGGAGAAAATAACTGAAGAGCCTCTAGACACAATCCAAATAAATGAAGACCCAAGTCATTACATTCCAGGAGTCTCTTTTTCTGAAGCTTTAAAGCAAAAATCTAAAAGCAAACCAACTGGTAATGAAGAACTCTTGGAAGAATCTTGTGAGGAAAAAGCAGTAGACCAACCCTGTGCTCTAGGGTTTGAGGGAGAGGAAGGACAATTTAGTCCCATGTTTCAGAATAATGATCCATCATTTTCATTAGAATGTCCTCCTAAGGTTGAGCTAAAACCACTCCCTGTTAATTTAAAATACATCTTTCTAGGAGAGAACGAGACTTGGCCCATCATAATTGCTAGCGATCTTGATGAAGGGCATGAGAAGAAACTAATTGAAGTCCTAAAAATTCATAGAATAACTTTTCAAGTGCATGATAAGGTTTGGTTGTTTAATTCCAGGCTTCATGTGTTTTCAGGAAAATTGAAGTCCCGATGGGATGGTCCTTACATTGTTGTCAGATCTTACGACAATGGTGTTGTCATTATTCTCGATTCTAAAACTGGACAATCATTCATTGTTAATGGGCAAAGATTAAAGCATTTCTTTGAAAGCCCACTTTTCTTAAAAACGGATTCTACCAAGCTACCTGAGCCAAACGAAGCCTAATTGCGTCCGGCTGAAGACGAAATAAACTTAGCGCTTCTTGGGAGGCAACCCAAGTGTACAAACTTCTTTTATCAGGTAATTTTCTGTCTTACTTTCTTTTCCTGTGAATAAGTAGGGGGGAGAGGTAGAATAAGCATGCATTCATAGTCCTCATCCCAACCATTGCTTCATTTCTTTTTCTTAAACTTGTACATATGCAAATAAAAATTTCACAATGTTTCATCTTTGAATAAAAATGTGTGGCTTTGCGCATCACAGACTATGTGTCTGATCTTTAACCATTAAAATTTTGCGGTTGTCACATCCCTTTGCAAACATCCATGTTAGGTAGCCTCTAGTAAAGGATTACATGTACTTCTGGTCTACCTTATGTAAGGATTTATGACAAGAAGTTTTCATACACACACTACACAGCCACTTAGACTAGCTGAACCTGAATATAGCAAATTTGTCAAGGCTAGTAGGAGAGAGGTGATTGATTTTCTCCCCTCCCCCTAAGTGAATTGCGAAGGAAGCGAAGGCATGTGATCAAGGAACCTGACTGTTCATCCTTCTGTAAAGAGGAAAAGGAAAGAAAAGAAAAGCAAAAAGCAAAAGCAAAAGAAAAACTTATCCATGAAAAATGCCCCGGATCTGAGTAAAGTTTGACTCGTTACTCTTGAAAAGTGATGGGTTGTGCAGCATTGTGGATGAAAAAAGAAAGAAAAAATTCTGAGTGCACAAAGTGCAAATAAAGGGGCAAAGTCCTCAACTCAGAACAAAATAATCCTCAAGGAAGTTGGGCAGAATGGAACTGAGAGAAACAACCCAATCTGACTGAGCAAGGATCTTATTCACAATTATTTTCTTCTTCCTCGAATTGATCTAATCTCAAATACTAGCTGAAACAAAGGAGCTTCAGAAAAGCTGATGTGAACTCTTAAGTGTGTTATCACTCGTGCACTAATTTCTTGCCATAAGCCCTTACAATTAGGAAAGACATATCTCTACATTAATCTTTTGCATGATGGTTGGTTAGCATGAGATATTGTATCTTCTAGTCCTACATTTGGAATAATTTTCATTGCTAAGGGACTAGTAATGTTCAAGTAGGGGGGAGTAATAACAACATGATTTTTCGTGTTAAATTTCATGCACTTAGTTGATTTTAGACATCAGTTGTCCATAAATAATGTGCATTTAATTTTAATTCTCATTTCATCCATTAATAGATTTTTGAACATTTTAGTTAAATTTTTGAGTAAAACATATATATAGTTAGATTTTCATTGAATGCTGTCAATACTTTTTGAATAAAGTGTTCTCACTGTTTATAAGTACATTTTACATAAATAATTTTTTGTAAACATCTTTCAATTCTTGTAAATAGTAGTTGTAAATAAATCAAATTTTAATAAGTTTTTAACCCACTCCCATCTCATTAAATAAATAATAATATTCCTCACCCACTACAATCATGCCACATACCCCACCCCATCCCAATTAATAAAACTTTTTAATAATCTACCTAATCCCATCACATTTTCCTCATATAACCTAAATATCTACTCACTCCATTTAAAAAGCTTTTATTAACTTTTTTTCAACAGATCTGGAAGGCTCCAGAGCTCTGGCGGTTTAGGGCTGTGCAGAGGCGCCTGGAAGCGGTGTGCTAGTCGCCTAGATGCAGTACCAGGGCAAGGCGGTGCGGCGGATGGCTGGGCTGGGTGGTGTGCAGATGGCGCTGGTTGTGGGGAGCGCCCGGATCGCAGCTGTGCAGCGGCTGGCAGGTGTGTGTTGTGTGCGGCGGCTGAGGTTATGCAGAGGATCTGGAGCTTGCAGGGCCTGTGCGAAGCAAGGTTGGGCGCAGCTCGTGCGAAGTAGCCAGAGGCAGTGCAGATGGCTGCTGTGGCGGGAAACGCAGGCGGCTAAGGCGGCCAGCGCCCATGTGTGATGAGCTGGCGGCTGGGTGGCGTGCCTGCGGATGAGGCAGCCGGCTATGCTGTTTCGTGAGGTGGCCAGATCTGGCCCTTGGTGCAACGCAGCGGCTATGCGGTTGTGCGGATGGTGCTGGTTCGTGCTGTGCGCGGCGTGTGAAGGCGGTGGAGCTTGAGCGATGCAGGGCCTGTGCGCGGTTGGTCATGTGAGGTGGCACGAGTGGATGTTGTGCTGGCGATCCTGGTGCAGATAGGAGAGGAAGCAGGAGGCCCGGGTGCCTATAAAAGGACCCCAAGGTCCTCTTCTCCGTAGTTCCCTGGTTCGGATTGTGGGATTTTTTTTTTTTTAGCTTTTATTTTCTGTAATTTTCTTTTCCTATTTAAGCAGTAGAGCATAGCAGACGACTTGGTAGTTTTTTTTAGGATTTGAGTGTTCTTCCTGTTCTTCCAGAATTGAGACAGTGAGAGTTTGATTTCTTTAGGGGTTTTATTTTCATCTGTTCTTCCAGTATTGTAGAAGGGGTTTCGCCATTCAGTTTGGGATTTCTCTTTAGCTTTTCCTTCCTTCTGTATTTTGCTTTCAACATTTGTAGAAGAAGGGATTCGGCATTTTTGTTTTTGTTTTATAGCTTCTGTTCTTCCATAGTTCGGGGCTTGGCCAGTAGGAATTGGTAGGAACTTTTTCTTCCAATTTTTATCTACAATTTTCCTTTTGGCATCCGGGTTGGAGTTTGTAGAATCTTTGTTTTCTTTACAGTTCTTCATTTCGTTCTGTGAAACTTTCTGAGTTAGATTTCGATCCAGTGCCATTTCCATTTCCTTATGTTCCAGAGGGTGATCCGGCAACTGCTGGGTGTAATTTTCATTTTGTTATGTGTTTATCTTGTTCATTTCTGCATTTACTTGCTTTGATCCATTGCAATTGTGTAGTTTTTTTTTTTATGTTCTTAGTTGGATGGTTGAATAGTGAAAGCCAGTTGGACAGGGGTGGGAGATTTTAGGGAGTTTATTTGCCATTTTTACGTCTGTGTTTTCCTTTTGCAGAGCAAGGGGGGTTTAACAGTTCTTCTCCAATTCAAGTTCTTGGGATTTTAGATTTCTGTCATTTTTTGTGTATTTTCTTCTGTTCTTTTGAATGAGAGATTCCAGAGGGCTTAAGCATTGTGTTCTTTTCCTCTTTGTTGCTGTGGATGATTCTAGAGATTGGGAGAGATCGATCTAGGGGTTGTCTATTTCCATTTGTGCAATTTTTTTTTATTTCTTCCTGTGGATAGATTTTGAGTTTAACATTGCAGTCTATATTCTTGTTGTTATTTTCTTACTAACTCACTAGACTGTAAGGAAGACGAGGTCCAATGTGTTTCTCCTCACTGTTCTGAAGCTGGTTGCATCTTATTTCTTATTTGTTCTTCATCCCTCGACCTATGAGGGTACAGTGGTTTGAAAGGTTCTTTTGAGAATTTGTGTTTTGTCATCTTCCCGAAGCAATTCAGATTTAGAGGTGCATACGTATGTGCCTAGTTTAGATCTCTCTCGGTTTGTTTGATCCCTCAATGGAGGGGGTACAGTAATACCGATTCTTTTCATTTCAATTCAGCTTGTTCCTTTATTAAACTTGATCCATCAAGATTGTGAGTGATTTGGTCGATGCTATTTACACATTCATTTTTAATGCACTGTCGATAGAGATTTCAAGTCTAAGTAGTTTAATTCAAGCTCTACTCTGCCTCTCCGTGGATATGACATGTTCTCACCACTGTATGAGTTCATTTTTGCTATTTTATGTTTGTGAGACAGTTTAGAGGAAGTGCGCATATTAATCTGTACGATGAACTCTGGACAACGAAAATGCACAGTCAACAATGTCGGGCGCGTTCACTGCTCCGCCCGCTCGTCACGTCGCGGCTCGTCCTCACGGGCCAGCGCTCCGCCACGCCTACCTCTCAAAGCCATGGCTGCAATAAAATTTCAGCCACCATTAGAGCTAGGTTACTAAGTTTCCTAACCATTTTCTTATCTATCTTTCATTCCTTATTAATCAATTCTACACATGTGGACATACTTAACATGCAATGGGGATGATGACTTATGTATATTCATGTGCAATCTCAACCGGTCGCTCTGATACCAATCTCTGTAGCGACCCTCATTATACCGGTACGGTTATACCAACCCACATCGGTATAGCGAGCATTGCCACAGTGGAACATTTACCCAACAATAACATTCAGCTGAGATACACGTGAATATAAGAACAGAGTAGCGGAAGTAAAAAGAACTACTGTCTTCATTCATTCATCATCCATATTTAGCATACATGAAATTGCAATAACATTAAAGAACTTAAAAGTTCACATAATTTAAATTGCTGAAAATTTAATACATAGATGTCCACCATTATACATTCTTTCCATGATAATGCTAATACAGCGTTCAATTTACATACTATGAAACGCAAAAGTCACAAGTACTCCAAAGACTAATCTCCGCGCTCGGAGTCCGTCTCCACCTTCTCCTCCAACGGTGCCACGTCACCAACTACACCTGTACGCCGAAGAAAGTAGTGAGTCTAAAGATTCAGCAAGTAGCACCACTCATTCCTTACACGTACATGTCATAGTAGGCTCTACACACACCATTGCAAAAATTCAACATGTATCATGCTTAACGTTTGAAAGGAATAACCAACCATGATAATTCTATAAGTAAACACGTGATGCATGCTTTTAGGTTTCCTTATCAAGATAAATTCCTAACACATGTTCTCTAATCATTCCTATTCATGAAATTCTACTTTGCATTTTAACTAAAACATGAAAGCACTTAGCATGATTATCCTACGTACATGAAACAAAACACACCTAGCATGGAATCTACACATTCTTGTGCATGTACATGAACATTTTACATACTTTAACTTGCTGGTTTTCACATGATTGAGCAACCATAACCCTACACATGAGAGCTACAATGTCATTTAAAATACAACATGTGAACAACCAAACATGGAATTTTGTGCACATACTTGTTAATTGTCCCTAGCATGGATTCTAGGCATTTTACACATATAAACATGATCCTAACATAATGAAGCTACTGATTTAACATGGTTTCAAATTTGTCACAACATGGATTACAATATCATATCCTCACATTTTGGTCTCACATTTTCTTTACACAATTTCCAATTCACATAAATTGCACTTTACACATACACATTACACATTGGTCACTTTCACATTAACACATGAACACATGCACATTTACACATTCACATTTACACTTTCATATTTAGTGCCGTGACACATAGTCCAAACCACCAAAGAATGACACAACACATCACATGACATAGACGCCATCTAGGCAATACAATGGCGACTCTTGGACTGCACAGACCGGGAGAACAAGTCTCCACCCTAACCAGTGGTACTTGTCCACCTCCAAGATTTCCCCCTAATGCCCTTAGGGTCACTTACACATTGAACCATCTCAGGGGGACTTTTCTTTGATATGGTTCCACTGCCCTCTGTGGAAGCAATGTCACACTTGGCACAATTTACACATTACACATTTTTACCGTTTTTAACACATGAGTTTACACATATCACTCTCATTCTATTCACTTTCTCACTCACATGCATATTTCTCTGTTTTTCCTAACATGGCACTACAGATTTCAAAATCTACATTCAGGTAAATATCACCGATCAGGTCGGATTATACATAAATCGAATTGTTTCACATTGGCATGCATAAATTCACAATTTACACAGAAAATTCATATTACATTAAATACTGGTCCAAATGACCTGAAACTTTAACCATATGTTAATTTCGGGTTTAGGATTTCTCATGCAAATTTTCAGATTTTTCTGAACTAAAATGAAATTTCAGAAATTCAAACATCCATTTCTCATGCCATCCACAATTTAACTTAACATGAAATTTTACACAATCACCATCTTAGCAGCTCACTGTCTGAACCCTAGCATGCATGGAAATGCGGAATTCATTTCCGAATTTATTGGACAATCCATTAATTTATGGAAGATTTATCATGACCTAGCATGATCTCTATTTTTTTTTCCTAAACAAATTTTGTAATAATTCACACAAGCATGCGAATAATCTCAGAAATTTAGAACAGGGACTGAACCTCACATGCATAATCCTCCCAAATTAGGGCATTTAGACTTGTCCTAAATCATGCAAACATGGTTTAACAAGATTAAAACTCATCACACATGTATTTTCATGAAATAATTAAGTCCTATCATTCGTGATAATCCATCCACACCAACAATATACATAGCATATAAATGATTTACAGTATATCCTCATCGTGAAACATATCGAAAATAGTCGTATAGAAGGGCAGAACAGGTCACTGTTCTGTCCAGATGAACTTGGCGGCGGTCTCTGGCCGCTAATTCAAGGTCAACGGCATAGTCGATGGACGCTAAGCATAATCTTAGCGGCAAGGGACATTGTCGTCAATGTCAGGTCTGTGCAGAACACAGACCCGAGCTCCAAAGATGGGGTGAATTTGGGGGTCTAGGACACGAGGGAGAATACAAAAATAGTAAAACTCTCCTAGACACATACAGGGACGTTATGAGTAGGGTACTTGCCTTTTGAAAAATACACTAATGGATCTAGGGCTTGGAGAAGCTATCCTTGGGCAGTCCCAAGAAGTTGCGAAACACCCTCCAAGATCACCTCCCTCCGGGTTCCTGAGCAGTCTCCACGGCAAGTAGAGGTCGGGGAAGCCTTCCTCGATGATCCAGCAAGCTCCTTGTTGCAGCAGAACCCCGGAACAAGCTTCAGATCTTCAGTTTTAGGTTTGCAAAGGTGGGGGTTTTCCTCAGTCAGGTTTCTTCTCTTCTTTCTCTCTTGTAAATAGGGAAGGAGAAGGGTTGGGGAAGCAAATTCGGGTTTAGATATATGGGAGAGGCTTCTCTCCCACGCACAGGGTGACATGATGGTTCTCAAACCGTTGGCAGACAGCTCCCCAATGGGTGAGTTGCCTTGGTTCCGTAATTTCTGGCTCTGCAACGCATGCAGGTTAGAGAAGTTGGCGTCCATATCGTTGGATGCTGGGATTAGTGTTGGCGTCCATGGGGTTGACGCTGACACCACATAAACGGCTATGGGATTGACGTCAATCTGGCTTTCGGCCAGAAGTCTAAAACATGCAGAAACCCATGTACATCATGCATATATACTTGTAATATCTATATAGTATTGTGCACACACTACCATCAAGCAATACATACATTATTTATACCTAAGCTATACACATACACACATAAGTATACTAACTAATACATACATAGATACATACATACATACATATACGACACGAATTATTTACATGCATTACAATAATGCAACAAAATTCGAGGGCCTTACAACAATAACTGAGATTAGAAGTTTTCTGGGATTGGCAGGTTATTATAGGTGCTTTATTCAAGATTTTTCTAAGATTGCAGCACCTATGACTAAATTGACCAGGAAAGCCTTTTGTGTGGTCCGGTGAATGTCAGAAAAGTTTTATGGAATTGAAGAAGAGACTTACATCAGCACCTATATTGACATTACCGGCAGGGAGTGGTGGTTTTGTGTTGTATACTGATGCTTCAAGGAGAGGACTTGGAGCAGTGCTTATGCAGCATGGTAAAGTGATAGCTTATGCGTCCAGGCAATTGAAGCCAGCAGAGGAGAATTACCCACTCATGATTTGGAATTAGCGGCAGTTGTGTTTGCCTTGAAAATGTGGAGGCATTATTTGTATGGCGAGAGATTTGAGATCATTACAGATCATAAAAGTTTGAAGTATATCTTCTCGCAGAAAGATTTGAATCTTCGCCAGCGCAGATGGATTGAATATTTAAAGGATTATGATTTCAGTTTGGCTTAGCGTCCGGGTAAGGCCAATGTGGTAGCAGATGCGTTGAGCAGAAAGGCATATATGAATCTAATGATGATTAAAGAATGGAAGCTGTATGAAGAAGTAGTGGAGAACTCCTTGTATGTGCTCAGTAGTCAGCGACGGGCAGCACTAGCTGCTAGTGCTGTAGAGCCGTCCTTGTATTGGCAGATTATTGAGGCTCAGAGAGCAGATGCAAATTTAGCTGAAATTGTAAAAATGGAAGGAGTTACTATTGATGATAATTGTGTGGTCAGGCTTAGGGGCAGGTTGTTTGTTCCTGCAGAAAGAGAGGTAAAGCAGCGAGTATTGGAAGAGGCTCATAAATCTAGGTACACTATTCATCCAGGTAGTACTAAAATGTACCATGATTTAAGAAAGCATTTCTGGTGGCCTCATATGAAGAACGAAATAACAGAGTTTGTTGCAAGGTGTGCTATCTGTCAGCAAATTAAAGCAGAGCATCAGAAGCCTGGAGGTCTATTACAACCATTACCCATTCCACAATGGAAGTGGGATGATATTGCTATGGACTTTGTGGCAGGTTTACCAAGATCGAGTTCCGGGCATAATGGAATATGGGTATTTGTTGACAGATTAACCAAGGTGTGCAGATTAGTGGCAGTGAGTATGTCTTGGACAGTGGACAGATTGGCAAATATTTATGTTGAAAGAATTGTTCCACTGCATGGTATTCTGAAGACTATTGTATCTGATAGAGATCTAAGATTTACTTCTGGTTTTTGGAGAAGTTTGCAGAAAGTAATTGGTACTGAGCTGAGGTATAGCTCCACTTATCATCCCCAGACAGATGGTCAGACAGAGAGGACTATCCAGATGATTGAAGATATGTTGCGAGCTTCTTGTTTAGTTTGGGGAGGTAGCTGGGAGCATCATTTGGGAATGGTTGAGTTTGCCTATAATAATAGTTATCATACCAGTCTTGGGATGGCACCGTATGAAGCTTTATATGGAAGGCCATGTAGAACCCCATTGAACTGGCATGAAGTAGGAGAAAGGTAGTTAGTGGGTCCTGAATTGATTCAGCAAACCACTGAATTAGTGAAGCTTATTAAAGAGAAATTGTAGGCAGCTCAAAGCAGGCAAAAGAGTTATGCAGATATCCGGAGGAGACCACTTCAGTTTGAGGTGGGAGATTTTGTTTTCTTGAGAGTTTCCCCGAGTAAAGGTATTATGAGATTTGGCAAGACTGGAAAGTTGAGTCCAAGGTATGTGGGACCCTTTCAAGTGTTAGAAAGGATTGGAGAGACGGCTTATAGAATGGATTTACCAGCTGATTTTGCAGATGTGCATGATATATTTCATGTCTCCATGTTAAGAAAATGTATTGAAGATCCAGCTCAAATAATCAGATATCAAGGTGGTGACCTGAGGCCGGATATGACTATGCCAGAATATTCGGTACAGATCACAGATCGAAAGATAAAGAAGCTGAGAAATAAAGAAATTGAGCTAGTTAAAGTGAGATGGGAGAATAGGTTGGGTGGTGAGGATACCTGGGAATTAGCCGAGGAAATGGCTAAAGGGTATCCCTATCTGTTTGAATAAGCTTTTGTATTTCTTTTTAGATGATAGTGTTTGTAAAGGTGTGTATGTAAAGTTGTTTAACTTTGAGTTGTGCTATGAATTTCGAGGTCGAAATTTTCTTTTTAGATGATAGTAATGTAACGTCCCGTGCTTTTCGGATCCATGCGGATCATGTGTGTAATGGTTGTGATGGTCGCTGTGAGGCCAGTGTTGTGTCATTTGGATGTGTGGTTGATCAGGTATGGTGCAGGTTTGTGGAATGTGCAGGTTTGGAACCTAAAACAGAACAGCATTGGCTGCTGTTGGTTGCAGATTAACGTCCAGATATGTACGTTTAATGAGTTAACGTCCAAGTAAAGTGACGTTAAGATATGAACTTAACGGCATAGGATGTGGACGTTTGTGGTGGCGGTTGTCTTTGGTGGCAGAGGGGTTGACGACATCCTGAGAATTCTGCAGGTTATAGGGTCACCCAAGAGCAGGCTCTTCACCTGGTTCTCTTTCTCCCTTGCCCCAGCTTCTTGTCCCAGTGTTCCTAAAGCTTCCAACAGGTACTGAAGGGTGCTTGGAGGATTGTGGGACGTGTGGCGTTGCCAAATTGCGCGAGGAAACGCCGTGGCGTGGTGCAATTCCCGTGGGAGCTCGCGGAGGGTTCGGAGTGAACCGGGAGATTGTGGGAGGTTTTAGCGTGTTCTGAGGTAGGGAATGACCCTTGTAGTACCTATAGGTTGTAATAAAATAAATAGAAAGCATGAAACTGCATGAAAATGGCAATTTCGGGTCATGGTATCCATGCGGGTTC
This sequence comes from Colocasia esculenta, assembly GCA_014218235.1. Classification (NCBI taxonomy): domain Eukaryota; kingdom Viridiplantae; phylum Streptophyta; class Magnoliopsida; order Alismatales; family Araceae; genus Colocasia; species Colocasia esculenta. The sequence goes on along the minus strand of CM024764.1, from coordinate 46,726,029 downwards.
TAAGGGTGGTTTGATGGAATTTAATGGTTAATTCGTGTAGTTTAAATCTTAAATGATGTATGTTTAGCTTGGAAAATGGTTTCCTAAGGTTTTCTCATTGTTTTGATGATTGTAAAACCTGTAGAATCGATTTAGGGTTTCCGCAGGAGTAGTGGCTGAAGAGCTTGGCGTCAACATCGACTGTCGCCAAGTTCATCAGCTAGGATATAGACGGCCAGATCCATTGCCGTCTACTTCTTGTAAGCGGCAGTCGATGTGGTCGCTAACTTGGTATAAGCAGAAATGGCTATTTTATGGTATTTGTTGATAATGAATGGTGCGTTGGCACCTATGGTGCACTGAGTGCGCACAGTTTCCGTGTTTAGTATACAAGGTATGCAGTTAGATACTTACTTTCGTGGCTGCGTGTTGTTCACGCGAGTCCAGTTGGGTTCACGTGTAGTGGACCGTTGTTACTAGTGGTTTACATGAGGTTTCACGTGGTTTGTGTGTAACGTGCACGTGATTTTGTGTACGTGGCATGTAGTACGACGCCTACCGTGGTTACCTTTCTAGTTGGGCACCCCAGGTTCTTTGTGAGCCAGGCTGTTAGCTCGGGGCTTTGTCTCGGTACTTGTGTTGTACCGTCGAGGTCTGTGTCGTCTGACCTGGACACCCTCACTCTTGTGTTTGAGTTGCACGTCCGGCTGAGGGAAAGACGACAGTGGGACAGTGACACTTGTGTTTGTCTTTAGTCACTTGTAGCGCACTCATAGTTGGGGGTATGGACACCAGTATTCGACACTGGTCCCTAGCTAGTCCTTTTCCAGTGCCTCACTCTAGCGAGACCAGGCCAGGGTCTCTGGAGGTGCCAGGCATGGGCCTGTGACCGTGTGGTCCGCAGGTGGTGGTGTTTGGTTGGTCTCCATAGTTGCTTGACCTTTTCACGTAGAGCGGCAGCTGGACCTTTCGTCCGTGGCTGCGAGACTGAGAGGTAGACCTGTGTTAGCTTGTTCGAGTCAGTTTCTGGTGTCGCGAATCAGTTCACGTGGCTCGTGTTTAGCTGTCTCTACTTTAGCTTGTACACCTGTACTGGTTTGTCGTTTAATTATTACAGTTGTTTCTCGTAGTCGGCAGACGGTGAGTACTTTTACAGCTTTAATATCCTGCTCAAGTGTTCTATATATTGTTGGTATTGTTTATTGCTTTGTACCTGTGGTTTTGGTTTGCTCGGTTTTGGGGGAGTTCCCTACTGAGCCAGTGACTAGCGAGGCTCACCCCTACCCCCACAGGTGAGAGCGAGGAGGACGTTTCACAACCGTCGTCTAGTTCAGAGCCGCGTCGTAGCGGTGCAGGGTCGGTACCTCCAGCTATGTAGTAGCAGCTCTAGCAGTGTAGTGTAGTTAGTTGTTTATTTTCCTCAGTTGTACCTCGGGGTATGCCCCAGGCTCTTGTACTTTCTTTCAGTTCTGTGGAAATATGGCTATGTAACTTGTGAAATATATATATATAATGTGGTGTTCCTTTCTGTTTACACGGACTGTGGTTTGGTATCCCTTGCGAGGCTTCGGCCCGTTCGCGGGAGGCGGACTCGGATCAAGTATGTTATCGGTTTAATGGGCTTGGCCGAGGCGTTCCGTCACAGTACTGGTATAAGGAGGGTCATTACAGAGATTGGTATCAGAGCCAACAGGCTGAAATTGTACATAAATATACACATACCATCATCTTCATTGTATGCTAAGTCTGTGTAGATTGTCCACATAGATAAGTAAATAGTTAGAAATTAGATAGTCTAGTTCTAATTTGTGATTAAATCATTTTGCAGGGTATGGCTTCACGTGGTAGGCTTGGTGTCCCTGTTCGTGAGGGTGAGCAGAGGAGAGATGAGCCTCGGCGTGAGGATCAGGGTGAGCAGCAGTCCCCAGCACCCCAGGGTCCTATGCTTCCCCCACCGCCACCAGTAGATTATGGAGTGTTTATGCAAGGTCTAGTGCAGGCCATGCAGACGCAGGCCCACACCCAGGCTGCACTCCAGGCTCAGCTGGAGGCTCAGCAGGCTCAGGTTAGAATGATAGATAGAGTAGTCTGTTTTACTCGATGATATGTTTACTATGTTGCTATGCTATATGTGTTGCTTATGATGTTTGTTGTGGCAGGCTCAAGTGCCAGTTCCCCAGGCTATGGACCATGGTGGACCCTCCATCATGGAACGGTTCAAGAGGATGTCGCCACCCTCTTTTAAGGGGGAGAGCGACCCGTTACTTGTTGAGAGCTGGATGAGGGAGATCGAGAAGATCTTCCGGGCTATTAGGGGCTGAGGATGACAAGGTCACTTTAGCCACCTATATGCTACATGTATGTGTAAACTAATTCGGTAGTTATTTCTTTAAGTATAGATTATGTTGGTTAGTCCTTATGGGTGGTTTTGGCAAGAGTGAGCCGACGTGTGGTGGTCCTCGTTATTACGTACCAGGTTCATGGATGGTGCTGTGGAGATTGGTTGGGACGAGTTCGTGAGGCTTTTTCGAGCCAAGTTTGTTCCGGAGCACATCCAGGACAAGATGGAGCAGGAGTTCCTCTCTTTGACTCAGGGCTCCATGACCGTACTGAAGTACGAGGCCAGGTTTGCCGAGCTGTCTAAGTATGCCCCTAATAGTGTAGCTCCATGACCGTACTGGAGTACGAGGCCAGGTTTGCCGAGCTGTCTAAGTATGCCCCTAATAGTGTAGCTAATGAGCACAGGAAGGTGAAAAAGTTCGTGATGGGTCTGAGGCCATCGTTGAGGATGAGGTTGGTGGCTTTTGACCATCGTACCCTCGATGAAGCCCTTAGCGCAGCGTGTCATCAGGAGGGAGAGATGGAGCAGTATTTGGAGGAGAAGAAGGCTTCTCAGAAGAGGTCTGCAGCTCCTTTCCAGAGGCAGGAGAGGAAGAAGGCTGCTTTTTATTCACCGCAGCGTCCCGTGGCATCGGGAAGCAGTCAGGTACCTTCTCAGCATTCCCCTAGTAGCCAGAAAGAGTGTCCTCATTGCGGGAAGGCTCATGGTGGTATGGAATGTTGGAAGTTGTCGGGGAGGTGCTTGAAGTGCAGGAGCAGTGAGCATAGGATCAAAGATTGCCCCAGACTGCAGCAGGGAGGTTAGCGTGGAGCGGCACCAGCCCCAGCAGCGGTAGCAGCAGCTGTAGCACCAGCGACAGGACGACCAGGGAGACCTCGAGCCCCAGCTCGAGTGTTTGAGTTAGCTCGTGAGGATGCCGAGCAGGCAGATCATGTCACCGATGGTACGGTTTTGTTCTTAGGTGTGCATGCTCGGGTTTTGTTCGATACAGGTGCTACCCACTCGTTCATTTCCGAGCATTTTGCTAGGCAGTTAGCCTTAGAGTTAGGGATAGAGTCTGAGGATTTAGAAGTCCCTTTGTCTGTGCACACACCTGCGGGTACGGTATCGACTAGGAAGTGTATTCCATCTTTACCAGTGTGCATCGAGGACAGAGTCCTAGAAGGGTGTTTCTTCTTGCTAAGGATGAAGGGCTACGATGCTATTCTTGGTCTGGATTGGCTAGAGGAACACTATGCGTTAGTAGATTGTCGTGGGAAGAAGATCGTTTTCCGCATTCCTGGTGAAGATGAATTTTCTCATCCTTTGCCAAGGAACTTGGCAGCGAAGTTTGTCATCTCTGCCATGAGGGTGATGAGAATGGTGAACAAGGGTTGTGATGCTTTTCTGGCCAGTGTGGTATTAGTACCTAAGGCTGATGAGTCACCTAATCTTGCGGAGTTAGATGTAGTGTGAGTGTTTCCAGATGTCTTTCCTGATGACCTATCTAGTTTTCCACCGGCTAGAGAGATAGAGTTCACTCTAGAGTTGCTTCCAGGCACCTCTCCTATCTCGAAGGCACCTTATCGAATGGCACCTATGGAATTAGCTGAGCTAAGGAAGCAGTTGCAGGATTTGTTAGATAAGGGATTCATTCCCCTAGTGTTTCCCCTTGGGGCGCACCTATCTTATTCGTGAAGAAGAAGGATGGGTCACTTAGGTTATGCATCGATTATAGAAAGCTAAACCAAGTGACGGTGAAGAACAGGTATCCCTTACCTCGGATTGATGATCTATTTGATCAGCTGCAAAATGCATCAATCTTTTCTAAGATTGATTTGCGGTCTGGTTATCATCAGTTGAGGATTAGGAGTGAGGATGTGTCCAAGATGGCTTTTAGAACCTGTTATGGACATTATGAGTTTTTGGTCCTTCCTTTTGGTTTGACCAACGCCCCGACAGCGTTCATGGATCTCATGAACAGGGTGTTTAGACCATACCTAGATAGTTTCGTCGTACTTTTTATTGATGATCTGTTGGTCTATTCTTCGGATGAGGCTACACACCGTCAGCATTTGAGGGTAGTATTAGAGGTTCTCCGTGAGCACAAGCTATATGCAAAATTCAGCAAGTGCGATTTTTGGTTGCGCGAGGTTCACTTCCTTGGGAATGTTATCTCCAGTTCTGGTGTAGCAATGGATCCAACGAAGGTCCAGGCTGTTATGGATTGGGAGATTCCTAAGACTCCTTCAGAGATTAGGAGTTTTCTTGGTCTGGCAGGTTATTATCGGTGATTCATTGAGGGATTTTCATCCATCGCCGCACCATTGACTCAGATAACCAGGAAGGGAGTAAAGTTTGTCTGGTCTGAGGAGTGTGAGAGTAGTTTTCAATTATTGAAGACTAAGCTCACATCAGCTCCTATGTTGGTTTTGTCGAGCGGTGTAGAGGGTTTTACTATCTACACGGATGCATCTCGGATTGGCCTTGGCTGTGTATTGATGCAGCAAGGAAGGGTAGTAGCTATGCTTCTCGTCAATTTAAGGAGCATGAGCAAAACTATCCGACTCATGATTTGGAGCTTGCGGCAGTGGTGCATGTACTGAAGATCGGGAGGCACTATCTTTATGGTGTCAGATTTGAGGTGTTCATTGACCACAAGAGTCTAAAGTATCTTTTCTCCCAAAAGAAATTAAACCTTAGGCAGAGAAGATGGATTCAGTTCCTGAAGGACTATGACTTCGACCTCCAGTATCATCCTGGAAAGGCAAATGTCGTAGTAGATGCCCTTAGTAGGATAGGAAGAGATCATCTCTCCAGCAGGATTGGAAGATGTTGGAGGATGCAGCGTATGCGATGACCGAGTTAGAGCCATCATTGTGCCAGGCTTTTGTAGCTCAGTTGTCGATTAGATCTTCGGTGTTGGATGAGGTGATCGAGCAACAGAAAGCCGACCCTAGACTCCAAAAGTTAGTGGGCAAGGCGGGTATTGCTCGTGATGAGGATGGTGTGATTAGATTCCATCACCGTATTTATGTTCCAGACATTTTAGATGTTCGTGAGTATGTATTAGCAGAGGCTCATAGGTCTAGATTCTCTATTCATCCGAGTAACACTAAGATGTACCAGGATTTGAAGAGATCTTTTAGGTGGTCTGGCATGAAGAAGGATGTAGTAGAGTATGTGTCTAGATGTCTAGTTTGCCAGCAAGTGAAGGCAGAGCAACATTGATCATCTGGGCTTATGCAGAAGATGGAGATCCCAGTGTGGAAGTGGGAAGCTGTCACTATGGATTTTGTTACGGGTTTGCCTCGATCTAGATGGGGTAATGACTCGATTTGGGTAGTGGTAGATAGATTCTCTAAGACTACGCATTTCTTGCCCATGAAGAAGAAGTAGTTAGTAGAGAGTTTAGCTAGATTGTATATTAGTAGCATTATTAGATTGCATGGTGTCCCGAAGTCGATCATTTCGGATCGAGATCCGAGATTTACTTCGAGGTTGTGGAAGGGTCTTCAGGATGCGTTAGGTTCAGAGCTGAAGCTCAGTTCGGCTTTTCATCCCCAGACAGATGAACAGTCTGAGAGGACTATCCAGACGCTCGAGGATATGTTGAGGGCGTGTGTTCTGGATTGGGAGGATGATTGGGAGCGCCATTTACCTCTCGTGGAATTCGCATACAACAACAGTTTTCATGCGAGTATTGGTATGGCTCCATTTGAGGCGTTGTATGGTAGGCCCTGTAGATCTCCTTTGTGTTGGGAGGAGACAAGCGATATGCAGCTGATCGGTCCGGAGTTAGTTCAGGAGACTTCGGATAAGGTCCAGTTGATTAGGAAGAGGCTTGTTGCGGCACAAGATAGGCAGAAGAGTTATGCCGACAATAGGAGGAAGTATTTGGAGTTCGAGGTAGGTGAGCATGTCTTTTTGAAGATTTCGCCTACTCATGGTGTAGTTAGATTTGGCAGACATAGTAAACTAAGTCCAAGATTCATTGGCCAGTATGAGATTCTCAGACGATTGGGCAATGTGGCTTTTGAGCTAGCTTTACCCCCAGCGTTAGCTAGTGTTCATCCAGTTTTCCACATATCTATGCTCAGGAGGTATGTCAGAGATCCATGTCATGTTATTAGCCACGAGTCAGTGGAGATCCAACCAGATCTTTCTTATGTGGAGCAACCAGTAGCTATTCTTGACCGGAAGGTTCAGCATCTCCGAAACAAGAGTATTGCGTCGGTGAAAATCTTATGGCGCTTCTCGCGAGAGGAGGCTACTTGGGAGCTTGAGGATGCAATGAAGAAGAAATATCCTCAATTGTTTGAGTAGCGTCAGTCTAACTTCGAGGAAGAAGTTTCTTTAAGGTGGAGAGGGTGTAAGGCCCTTGATTCTTCATCTTTGGGTGATTTCTCATGTATGTATAAATGTATGCCATCGATGTATAAACTTTATTGTGCATAGTACTTACTTGTTTACATTGCATGAATAAGTATTATTTTAATTTGTGCATTGTAGATTATATATATATATATATATATATATACATGTGTGGTGTACATAAAGTTTCTGCAGTTTTAAGTTCAGTTCTGGCGGCCAGTAGACGTCAATATGTGTGGATGCCAATCCCAAGTAAGCGGCCACATCGATGGACGCCGACTCAAAATTGGCGGCTATTGATGTTGACGTTTACCTCCCAAATCTGTTGCTATTTCAGATCCAAAAATGCCTCCAGAATTGTCGCCCTTGGTTTAGGAAACAGTCCCCCAACGGTAACCTAGCCTACCCAAGTGCGTTCCTAAACCCCCAACTCTATATAAGAGACGGATTAGGGCTCAGTTAGGTCCTTTTGGCATTTTGTCAAATACCGTATTTTCTGTGCGAAATCTGATTTTGGAATCCCTTGATCTGGTGACTGGAGGCTTCATCCGGTGTTCTACAATGACTAGAGAGGGCTCTGAACATCCGAGAACGACTTCCCCACACTGGTGTGCAGAGGAGATCAACGCAGAACCCGGATCGAGAGAGTTTTGAGGACTCTTTGGCTCAGGCCGAGGAGGGCTTCTCCAGATTAAATCGTTGCTTGTGGATTTTCCAAGAGGCATGTAACCCTTTCACATCACCCATACATGCGTTTAGTAAGTCCCAGGAATTTTTACGGATTTTATTCGAGTCCTGGAACCCCAATTTCACCAAGTTTCTTGTGTTCAGTCTATGTTTTACACAGACATGAACTTAACGGCGGGATCCCTTGTCGTTAAGATCTTGAGTTGGTGGGCCTTTGTTGCCATTAACGTGATAGACGGCCACCTTTATGCCGTCAAGTTCACCAGACTGCAACAGTGTGCATGTTTGACCTGTATGATCTAATTTTCAGGATTTTACGCATGAGGATATATGGTAAATTTTATATAATATGTAAATATCTATGTTGGAGTATGTTGTGAGATTTTATGAATTTTGGTGAAATGCTTCAATTACTAGAATTTCTGAAATGTCTGGCTGACAGGTTTTGATCTTGTAAAATTTCGTTTGTGCAATATGTGTGGAATCCAAGTGTCATAAAATTTTTGTACAGTGTTTATGGGTTTCAGTTCATGCTATAGGAATTTGAGAAATTTTTGATATCTGTATAAATTATTACATTTTCTGAATGGTAAAACAGTAAGCATGTTTTATTAGTGTAGAAATTCAGATAAATAGTGTGGAAACAGTTAAATTCCTAGAAATTGACATATGTTTAGGACTGTCAATATCCATGTGTAGAATGAGTTGTGGGTCTGAACAATGAACATCCATGCTAGTTTGACTATGTTTACTTTGTAAAATACCACTGTTAGAATTTTCATAATTTGTGTGTAATTCAGAAAAATGCAAAATTTGGTATGCATGATGGGTACCTATAAGAAGTTTGTGGTTAAATTTTCGTACTGAAATGATGACAGTAACTACATATGTTGGTTTTATGTGAGCATTGATCAATTAATACATGTTAATATGGTTGTTAATAAAACCTGCTAATTTCAGCATGATTAGACTTGTTTCAAATCTGTTTAATACTGAGAACAGTAGTACCATGCTAGTTAATACTAAAGTATGTGAATGTGTGAGCATGAAATAGATGTGTTAAAATTGTGCATTAAGTGTGTGTTAAAAGATTTGAGAAAATTTGTAAATGTGCCAATGGGTGACACTGCTACCTTAGAGGGCTGTGGAACTGTATTGTGGTAAAGTCCCCACGGGAAGGTTCATAGTGTGTGATATCCCATGGGCATTGGGATGAAATCCTGGAGGTGGACAAGTACCGCTGGTTAGGGTGGAGAGTGCTTCTCCCGGTTCTGCGCAGTAACTAAGATTTATCATTGTAATGTCTAGGTGATAGATATATGTGTGATGTGATTAGTGTGTGTCCTTATAGAGGTGGTTTGGGCTATGTTTCACGGCATTTAATAAAATGTGAACTTGTGGTTATGTGAAAAGTGAAGGTGTAAATTGTGTAATTGTGTAAATGATCATGTGAGATTATAAATCAATGGAATAGCATGCAAAATGATAATTTCTTATATGAATGTAATATATCCATATCAAAAACAGCAAGCTATTCATGTGTATAGATGTGTTATCCATGTGAAAATGATCATAGAATCCATGCTAGGAATGTCTTTTGTAAAATGTGTAAACTCCATGTTTAAAAAGGGTTATAGTCTTAGAATACAAATGTGATTAAATGAGACTTAGTTTAATATATTGAAAAATATGTAGAAAGCATGTGAAAGGTTTTAAATCATTGTAAAAATTGTTATGAGTCATTTATCATGTGTGGCATGTGTAGAAATCATGTTTAGGTTTTTCTTGAAACTTTTATCAAGTCCATGCTTATGTGATATTTGTATGGCATGAGAACGTGAAAAGTCATGTGATGTATGTATGTTTAGTGTGGTTGGAGTTACTTGTTGAGTTCTTTTGGACTCATTCTTGCTTCGGCGTACAGGTGCAGACATTTCTACTTCTTCCGAGGAGATCGTTAAGAGCGACTCGGAGCGGGAGTAGGAGACTTTTGTCTTGGATTCAGCATTGCATTTTCTTCTTTCATAGTATGTAATAAAAGACTCTGCGTAGTCTTATGTGGACAACGTAAAAATTGAAATTTCTCAGTTATGAAGTATTTACTTTTCCTTTTCTATATAGACTGTGTAAAAATGATGATGATGGAATAAGAGTTACTTTCCAGTTATTTCATTCCCGCTGTCACGTGTTATATATTTGTGTATGTTTCAGCCTAATTGTACAATTCTTGGGTAAATGTCCCACTGTAGCGGCGTTCATTATACCGATGTGGGTTGGTGTAACCATACCGGTATAAGGAGAGTCGTTACAGCAACACACATCGAGTGTACAAGCTAAAGAAAGGGTACGCTGAACACGAGTTACGAGCACTGGTTCATGACACCAGCCACAAACTCAGACAAACAACACAAGTACGCATCTCAGTCTCACAGCCACAGACGAAAGGTCTAGCTACCGCTCCACCTCAACAAGACAAGGATCGTGGAGACAAACCACACCACACCTGCAACCTACACAGTTGCAGGACCAAGCCTGACACCTTTAGGGGCTCTGGCCGAGAACCCTAAAGTGAGGCACTGGAACAAGACTAGCTGAAGACCAATACGTCTACCTGTGTCCGTCCCTTAACCAAGGGCACGCTCTAAACGGCCGCACACCCACAAACACGAACCGTTGTCCCCTGTCGTCTTTCCCTCAACCGGACGTACTACTCAAACACAGAAGTGAGGGTGTCCAGGAAGATGACACAAACCTCAGAGGTACTCCCATACTGGGACAAGCCCTAAGCACACTGTGCTAGGGTAACCAACTGGAGAGGTAACTATAGAAGGCGTTACACCTAACTTTCTATGCACACAAACCGCCTCAAAATACCTCGATATTAATCACAATGCGGGTCCACACAACCTATACAGTCCCTACATTTCCTTGGTAACACAGCCCAAGCATTGTGCGACACAAACCTAATAAACTGGCCACAACTTACCAGAGCTCGGGTGGCCACTTTCTTAACCGCGTCCAGAACAGACGCCACCATTACACATTGGAAACGCGTTGGACATAAAGGACGCTATTCAATTCTAGATCACGTCGGGTGTAAGCGATGCATTCACAAGAACGTGTCCACTGTACCGGATGCCTTTTAGAGCTCAGGAATACACCTTGCAAACCCATCTGAAAATCATACCACCCAGTCCCACAGTCATGTAATTCTGAAAATAAACATGCAGACGGGTTCCTACACATGCTCACTACCATGCCCATGCAATTCCCACAAATAGAAACCCTATACATGCACCACACAAACCATTCATCATGCAAACATGGTTGAAACCATGGTAGAGTTCCCCTACCAACGAAGATAGCACACTTCCGACGCTACCAATGGATTCCTCGCGCTCTGACGCCTGCCCTCACGCCGGAATTACACCGACCGACCTCCAATTGCACCAAAATCGCCCCAGCTTCTCTTCATAGCCGCAGCAACATCTTCCTCAGCTGAGCAGTGCGATTGCTCTATTCAGCCAGAGGAAGATACACTAAACAGCACATAACCCAAATCGCGTCGCACGTACCCGACGCATTAATAAACACGTCCAACATTGCCAATGCAATTAAACCCCCAACGTCATGCATGCGCCACGTGGAGCGCATGCAGCAACAGCCACGTAATAGCGGTTCGAATTCGCGTCCCATATAGCGACTACGATTAATATCCTAATCCCGTCGAGGATACCGGATGCTATAACCCCATGAGAATCGCGTCGTTTGTATGCGACGCGATCTCAAAGAGCCCAACAGAGCCCGAAATGAGTTGGGATGCCAAGGCCACCTGCCTACCATCTGACCAAGAAAAGCTGTAAAAACACTCAAAACACTCTTAGACTTCCAAAATTCGGTAAACCTCAATCCGAACGTACCGGTTATTACATTACTATCACCTAAAAAGAATTTCATCCTCGAAATTAAAGCGGTAAACATAACATAGTTCAAAGCATATGCAACTATCACCTAAAAAGAGAAGTGCTACTTACTGAAACAAATATGGATATGTCTTGATCATTTCTTCAGCAAACTCCCAAGTATCTTCACCACCTTGCCGATTTTCCCATCGAACTTTCACCAACTTGATGTTTTTATTCCTTAACCTTTGAGTCCACCTGCTTGTGATAATCACTAGATATTCTGGCATGGTAATATCCGGCTTCAAATCATCCCTCTGATAGATCACAACTTGAGAAGGATCTCGGATATACTTCCTCAACATGGAGACGTGAAACACGTCATGAGCATCCGTGAAATCCGTCAGAAGCTCCAACCTGTAAGCCGCCTCCCCAGTTCTTTCCAAGATCCGAAAAGGACCCACAAATCTAGGGCTCAACTTTAGGGGTGTCCAAAATATGGTTCAAACCGAAAAACCGAATCGAACCGGCCGGTTCGGTTCGGTTCGGATTCATTGAGGTCCCAGTTCAGTTCGGTTTCAAGCTGGGAAACCGAAATGAACCGAATATCTATATATAATTAATTAATAATACAATTAAATAAAAAACCAGCTCGTCGTACAGTGGTTGAGTCCTGGCGCGACCACCGCATGGAGGTCGCAAGATCGAAACTCGCTTAAAATGTTTAGTTTTTTGCATATTTTGAACTTAATAAGTACATATAATAATTAATAATATAAATATAAATATAAAAAAATCTGTAGCGTAGTGGTGGGCACCTTTGGTGCCTTGCGCCAGTGGAGGTCGCAAGATCAAATCTCGCGACCGCCGCTCACAAGTTTTTTTTTTTTTGTTTATTTCGATTTGAACTGAACCGAACCGTTCGGTTCGGTTCGGTTCGGTTCGGTTCGGTTCGGTTCGGTTTCTCCAAAAATAGGGTGAACCGAACCGAACCGTTGTACACCCCTAGTCAACTTGCCTTTCTTGCTGAATCTTAGAACACCTTTAGTCGGGGAAACTTTCAAAAACACATACTCCCCAACCTCAAACTGTAAGGGCCTACGCCGGACATCCGCATAGCTCTTTTGTCTACTTTGTGCCATTTTGAGTTTCTCCTTAATGAATTTGACTACTTCTGCACATTACTGAACCAATTCTGGTCCCATTACCTGCCTTTCACCCACTTCATGCCAATTCAACGGTGTTCTACAAGGTCTTCCATAAAGTGCCTCATAAGGTGCCATGCCGATACTTGAATGATAGCTATTGTTGTAGGCAAACTCAACCATGCCAAGGTGATGTTCCCATCCACCTCCCCAAGCCAAACAACACGCCCGGAGCATATCCTCAATGGTTTGGATTGTTCTCTCTGTTTGTCCATCGGTTTGGGGATGGTATGCGGAACTATACCTCAGTTGTGTAGACACGCGAATTTGGCTCCACCGCGGGCAAATTTCATATTGCGCCATAACGCCACAATGGCCCTCTTTTTGCCTCACAAGAGTGTTTTTCTAATATTTCTGGATCTCACCCATTTTTCTTTTCGAGTGCTACCCCCCTCGAAGTCGCCGCACTTCAGAGCCTATGTCGCAATCATGAGAAAATCCTATAATCACGTCCGTGTTAGTGGACGTGATTCAGAAGGTTAAATCTGAACCGTCACCTCAGTAGACAGCACATTCATGAGCCGATTGTCTCGAAATCATGCAAGTCTTAATCGCGGCGGACAAGGCGAACGCAATTCAGGTCGCGGCGGCCTGGCCCGACGTGATTCCAAAGCATAGCTGCAGCTACGCCATCATGCGCATGTCACATCAGTTTGACTTTCTTAATCGCGGCCTGCCGCCCGGACGCGATTCACTTCTTAATCGCGGCTTTCTATTTGGATGCGATTCAAACCTACCAGTGCCTATAAATTGACCCCGAGGGTCATTTGTTTGGGGGAATTCCAGAAGCGGCGAAGCCCTTCCGAATCGGTGCCTCGACTCCGAGCCATTCCTTACCGAGTCATCCTTCTTCCCGGAGTCCGGCGCCGTCGTCTCCTTCCATTCCACTCGTGAGGCGGGGAGCATCTTCCTCCACGTCCTCCCTTCAACCGGCAATGGCCCATCACGCCGACCAACCATCGGGGAAGCACCCCCTCCCCTTACTTCTATTTTTGTTCTTATTACCTACTCCGGCCCCCACATGGCCCATCCACTTCTCTTTTTACACCACACATGCATGCATACACACACACACCTACATCTAGGGGTTTAGAAATCACCACCCGGTGAGTCCTCCCCATTTTATTCATTTTACTTATTTATTCGGGATTTGGTACTATACACCTTATTTGGCTAATCCCCTTCTTTTCTTTTCTTTGTCTTTTTTTTTGTCAGGGTAATCAATCGCGAAAAATGCCCTCTACCGCGGCCGGCCATGTTCGTAGAGGAAGAGAGGACCCACATCATCCCCGCACAATCTCCTCGCTAAAAAGGTACGCACGTGATCACTTCTCCCCTCGCACCCTTCGCCGTGCATTTCCATTCGGCACCCTCGTGTGCCTGGCGATCGCGGATCCTTTCACTTTCCTTTTCTTTTATTTTCCATCACATTCCACACACATTCCACATTCCACCCTCTTTGTGGGCGCTTGGGGTTCCCGACGAACCCAAGGCGGTATCTACAAGTTGTGTGCCTACAACCCTTTGCAAACTCCTCCAAAAACCCGGTGTAAACCTGGGATCCCGATCTGAAATAATAGTAACCAGTATCCCATGCAATGGTACAATTCTTTCAACATATAACTTTGCTAACCGATCCACTGCCCATGACATGCTAATTGGTAACAACCTACACACTTTGGTTAAGTGATCAATGAAAACCCAAATACCATTATGACCTATTGCTATCCTAGGAAAACCTACAGCAAAGTCCATTGAGATATCATCCCATTTCTATTGTGGTATTGGTAGCGGTTGTAATAACCCTCCTGGCCTTTGATGCTCCACCTTAACTTGCTGACATACGGTACATCTTGCTATAAACTCCTCTATCTCCTTCTTCATGCTTGGCCACCAAAAATACCTTTTCAAATCTTGGTACATTTTAGTACCTCCCGGATGTATAGTGTACCCGGACCAATGTGCTTCTTCCAACACTTTCTGCTTTACCCCACCTTCTTTTGGAACATACATCCTATGCCTAAACTGCACAACACAATCATCATCAATGGTAACATCCTCCATCTTCACAATGTCGGCCAAGTATTCATCTTCCTTTTGAGCTTCCACAACTTGCCAATACAATGATGGTTCCACTGCACTATTAGCCAACACGGCTCTTCGTCAGTTGCTTGGTACAAACAAAGAACTTTATGCCACATCCTCATACAATTTCCATTCCTTCATCATAATATGACTCACAACCATCTTTCTACTTAAAGCATCTGCCACCACATTTGCTCTACCTGAGTGATATGCCAAACTGAAATCGTAATCTTTGAGATATTCCATCCACCTGCGCTGCCTTAAATTCAAGTCCTTCTGGGAGAAGATATACTTCAAACTTTCATGATCCGTGAATATCTCAAACCTTTCCCCATACAAATAATGCCGCCAAATTTTTAATGCAAAAACAACCGCTGCCAATTCCAAATCATGTGTAGGATAATTTTCTTCATGGCGCTTCAATTGCCTAGATACATAGGCCACCACCTTCCCATGTTGCATAAGTACCGCTCCAAGTCCTCTCTTGGATGCATCAGTATATATCACAAAACCACCTCTTCCTGCCAGTATCACCAATATTGGGGCTGAAGTGCTGCGATTTTAGAGAAATCTTGAATAAACCGCCTATAATACCCGGCCATACCAAGGAAACTCTAGATTTCTGACACCGTTTTTGGCTCCTCCCATTTAATAACAGCCTCCACCTTTACTAGATCTACAACAACACCCTCACCTAAAATAATATGCCCCAGAAATTGAATATCCTTAAGCTAAAACTCACACTTACTATACTTTGCATACAATTGGTGCTCCCTCAATGTTTGCAATGTAATTCTTAAATGATTTGCATGCTCTTCTTCTGAGGCTGAATATACTAAAATATCATCTATAAATACTATAATGAACCGATCTAAATAGGGATGAAAGATCTGATTCATTAAGTTCATAAATGCCACTGGTGCATTGGTTAGTCCAAAGAACATAACTACAAACTCATAATGCCCATACCTTGTTCTGAATGCCGTCTCATCTATATCCTCCTCCCGGATTCTCAATTGATGGTATCCCGATCTCAAATCTATCTTAGAGTACACCTTTGCTGATTGCAATTGATCAAATAAATCATCTATGCGTGGAAGTAGATATCTGTTCTTTATGGTGATTTGATTCAACTGGCGATAATCTATACACATTCTCATGCTTTCATCTTTCTTCTTTACAAACAAGACCGGCGCTCCCCATGGTGAATGACTTGGCCTAATGAACCCTTTCTCAAGTAACTTCTGCAATTGCTTCTTTAACTCCTTCAATTCTGTAGGTGCCATCCTGTATGGTGCTTTAAAAATAGGCATACTACCTGGCTACAACTCAATAGTGAAATCCACCTCTCTATGCGGTGCTAAACCCGGTAACTCCTCCAGAAACACATCCACAAATTTCCTAACAACAGGTATCATATCCACTGCCTTTTTTGCCTCAACCAAACTAACATATGTCAAATAGGCTACACACCGTGCATTAATCAATTTCCTAGCCTTTAAGGTAGAGATAATGAATTTAGGAGTGTAGAATGGCATACCTTGGAACTCAAATAAATCTTCTCCTAGATAGCTGAACCTCACTTTCTTTTTCCTGCAATCCACCACTGCTCCATATGCCTCTAACCAATCCATACCCAATATCATATCATACTCCTTTAACTGCAAAGCCTAAAGCCTAGCCGGCAACTGATTACCCTAAATCATAATAGGTACCTCATCCAAGTAACATGTGGTAAGCATGAAATCCTCCGACGGTACCTCCACCATAAGCTCACATTGCCTCTCCTCAAAAGGATGCACCATAACATCAAGAAAATCTTCAGAAATGAAAGACTGGGATGCACCCGGATCAATCAATGTTCTTGCTGAAAATTCAAAGACCGGTATAATACCTTCAATCAAATTTGATGCTTCCGCTTGAGCCCTGGTAATCGCCATTACTCGACCTCATCCTCCGCCCCTTTGGTAAGGTGCGCCTCTTCCTTGCCCTGCCGATGGTGGCTGTTGTGGTTGTTGTTGTTGCTGTTGTGGCGCTCCTCTACCATAATTAGTTCTCCTTGGGTATGAACAATTTCTCACCATATGCCCCCGCTGATCACAATTGTAACATCGAAATTCCCCGGGCTGCCTTGCCGTGCTTTGTTGAGACTCCTCCATCTCTGGCTTATAACCGTGCCCTTGCTGAAATCCT
Organism: Colocasia esculenta; assembly: GCA_014218235.1. Classification (NCBI taxonomy): domain Eukaryota; kingdom Viridiplantae; phylum Streptophyta; class Magnoliopsida; order Alismatales; family Araceae; genus Colocasia; species Colocasia esculenta. The sequence goes on along the minus strand of CM024764.1, from coordinate 46,709,284 downwards.
TGCTGCTTACCACCTCCTCGACCTCTAAACATCTTCTTCAACTTGCTACCCCACTTGCCAAAGCCCAAAGAAGACGATCCTCCCGAAGGTGCCTTTCCTTTGATAACACCCGCGAACTGCTGTGGAAGTCAGAAACTACCACCACTTGATCCCGACCCGCTAGACTGCCTGGCTTGAATAGTTCTTTCAAGAATTACTGCTCTTTAAGCTACCTCTTCCACTGTACCACACATCAGAGGAATAACCGCATCTTGCAACTCCGGCCTCAATGCCCGAATGAAGTACTCAATCATCATTGCATTGTTGATTACTACCTACGGGGCATACCTACTCAAGGCCATGAATCTCATTTGATATTCCAACACCGACAAGTTCCCTTGCTGAAGTGTTCTAAATTGCTCCCTTTTTGTTTGCTGAACTTGTACCAGAAAGAAAGTGATATTGAAAACCTCAAGAAACTCGGGCCAAGTAATTGTTTCTTCAGCTCTATCGGCAAACACGGTCTGCATCTTAAGTCTCCACCATTCTTGTGCAAAACCCCTCAACTGATATGTTTCTAAGATGACTCTATCCGCCTAGAGACATCTCATTGTGACAAATACCCTTTCAATATCATGGATCCAATGCTCAGCTGTATCCGGATTTGGGCCTCCCGAATATGTTGGTGGTTGCAAACACAAGAACCTCTCCACCATCATTGTGGACTCCTCCACACTTGCTGGCCTCACCGGTACCACTGGAGGTAAAGGTGCTGCATGGGGTGCCTCTACTCCATAAGGTGGTACTAATGGTGCCGACATTATCTCCTCCGTCACCAGTGGTGCTATCCCGGAAGATTGCCCCGGTAGTTGCTGATCTAACTTTGTCCGGATATGTGTGAGACTTTCCCACATTCTCTCTATCATTTGGTGAGTAGGCTCCTCAGGGTCATCACCTCCTCCTCCCCAATCATGCCTATCAACCATTATAAACCTGCACATACATTCCATCCACACAAAAAAACAAGTATATTATTACAAAAACAAGACCAACTACCAACAGAGGACTATGATAAGGTACTATTATGTACTCTTCCCATTGTTACATATTTACATGGACCTTGCTCTGATACCAACTGTAATGGACCACGCCGTTCAAACCCGTTAACACTCTAACGAGCTTGACACGACTCTGTCTCCCGCGATCGGGCCGAAGCCTCGCAAGGGATATCAAACACATATGTCCATGAAAATACATAAGAACCACATTAAGCACATATACGATATATTGCTCATACATGTCCATAAGAAAAGTACATACCAAGTTCCTTACATAATCAACATAAACATAAACACAGCCGGGACAACTCCCAAGGCTCCACAAGTATGAACTTTACTCTGCTGGTGGTGATGGCCTAACTCCGCTATGAGGCTGGTCCGAACTACAGGAGGGATGTGTAGCCTCCTGCTCTCCCTCACCTGGAAGGAAAAAAGGTGAGCCTTACAAGTCATCGGCTCAGTAGGGTAACTCCCCCAAGCCGAGAAAACACAATTAATATTAAAGTTGTAAATCATGTGAACACCTAAGCATGATACTACAGTTACAAATAAATAAACAGCAACACACGTCGAGTGTACAAGCTAAAGAAAGGGCACGCCGAACACGAGTCACGAGCACTGGTTCACGATACCAGCCACAGACTCGGACAAATAACACAAGTACACCTCTCAGTCTAACAGCCACTGACGAAAGGTCTAGCTGCCACTCCACCTCAACAAGACAAGGATCGTGGAGACAAACCACACCACACCTGCAAGACCAAGCCTGACACCTTTAGGGGCTCCGACCGAGAACCCTAAAGTGAGGCACTGGAAAAGGACTAGTTGAGGATTAGTACGTCTACCGGTATTCGTCCCTCAATCAAGAGCGCGCTACAAACGGCCGCACACCAACAAACACTAACTGTCGTCCCCTGTCGTCTTTCCCTCAGTCGGACGTACTACTCAAACACAGGAGTGAGGGTGTCCAAGAAGACGACACTTACCTTGACGGTACTCCTGTACCGGGACAAGCCCTAAGCACTCGGTGCTAGGGTAATTGACTGCAGAGGTAACTACGTAAGGCGTAACACCTAACTTGCTATGCACACAAACCCATGCAAAATACCTCGATATTAATCACAATGCGGGTCCACACAACCTATACAGTCCCTACATTGCCTTGGTAACACAGCCCAAGCATTTGGGACACAAACCTGACAAACTGGCCACAACTTACCAAAGCTCAGGTGGCCACTTTCTTAACTGCATCCAAAACAGACGCCGCCATTACACATTGGGAACACATCGGACATAAAGGATGCTATTCAATTCTAAATCACGTCGGGTGTAAGCGACGTGTTCACAAGAATCCGTCCACTGTACCGGACGCCTTTCAGAGCTCAAGAATACACCCTGCAAACCCATCTAGAAATCATACCACCCAGTCCCACAGTCATGTAATGCTGAAAATAAACATGTAGACGGGTTCCTACACATGCTCACTACCATGCCCATGCAATTCCCACAAATAGAAACCCTATCCATGCACCACACAAAACATTCATCATGCAAACAGGGTAGAAACCATGGTAGAGTTCCCCTACCAACGAAGATAGCACACTTCCGACGCTACCAACGGATTCCTCGTGCTCTGATGCCCGCCCTTACGCCGAAATTAGACCGAACAGCCTCCAATTGCACCAAAATCGCCCCAGCTTCTCTTCATAGCCGCAGTAGCATCTTCCCCAGCTGAGCAGTGCGATTGCACTGTTTAGCCAGGGGAAGATACACTAAATAGCACATAACCCAAATCGCGTCGCACGTACCCGCCGCATTAATAAACGCGTCCGATGTTGCCGACGCAATTAAACCCCCGACGTCCTGCTTGCGCCACGCGGCGCGCATGCAGCAACGTCCATGTAACGGCGGTTCGAATTCGCATCCCATATAGCGACCGTGATTAATATTTTAATCTCGTCGAGGATACCGGACTCTATAACCCCATGAGAATTGTGTCGTCTGTATGCGACGCGATCTCAAAGAGCCCGATAGAGCCCGAAATGAGCTGGGATGCCAAGCCCACCTGCCTACCATCTGACCAAGAAAAGCTGTAAAAACACTCTTAGACTTCCAAAACTCGGTAAACCTCGATTTGAACATACCAGTTATTACAACACCTCCCAATATTCTTCAACCTGATGAAGCAGCATATCTTGTCCTAACTTCAAACTATCAGATTGTACATTATTTAGGTCATAGTCTCCAAGGAAGCATGGGGATTTCCCGCCAAAAATGTGCCAGCAGTTAGCTTCAACACTTCTTCCATTATTTGCACATGTGCTTCCCTTTGGGCCTAAGCATATAACTCCACATCTTATCGGAGTAATTCCATTGCATACACTAGCCATTCCTGAGCATTCATATCCATTCTATAGCAAACAATAAATTAAGTATATACACATATACAAAATCACTATTACCTTTATAACTAATCCCAAGTTTCTACCCCAACTCACTAGTCATTCCCAAGGTTTACGGTACCTAAGGCTCTGATACAAAATTATCTGTCACATCCTACTAAATGTCTATTTATCGAAAATGACAGAAAAATAGACTTAAAAAAATAGAGCTTATATTTTTATACATCTGTCATCATTAATGCGAAAGCTTTAATTACATAGTACTCCTCGTAACAATCCAAAAGAGGAGTAAGAGAAAGAAAACAAAATAACATTTCCATTCTTCTAACTACAATACTAGAAGGGTAATCTAAGGAACTTCATCGACTGGTTGACCCGCTCAGCACCCCCCCCCCCTTAAAAGCTAGGCTCATCATGTTCACCTGAAAAAGTAAGATTTAATGAGCTAACGGGCCCATTAGGATTCACACATTCTAATCAACAGGAGTATGATCACTAAAGAGATGAGCAGGAAGCTTAATTGGTAGCAATGTCAAATATCAAAGGTGGCTGTGTAATCATGTCAACTAGATAACAGTTATAGAACAAGAGTACTGGATCAAACTTGCATAGATAAGAATTCTAGATAATAATCACATTTTGGCTCAAGTACATGTTCAACTCATTGATAAAATAAGATGATGACCAATCAAGCATGTATGATGCGATGCCAAACATCCAAGAGATCCATTATCGTTCCGCACTGCCATTAAACGAATTCGGGTGCTCCTCCCAGAACTGGATCAGCCCCACTTGCACAGGCATATATCTCAATTGAGTCCAAAGACACAAAATTGTCATCATAAATTATTTCTGTAAAATATTCAAGTGTGGTACACAAGTACTCAAGATCTCACTAGTAGAAAAGGGTTGGGAGTCAATGCCAATGACTTCAGAAGGGTGTAACTATGTAGGAATCAATTATACTTAGGGGTGTTCAAGAACATTCCATAATTGGATGTGAATGAAAATTGAATGGTTCTTCTCAGTGTTAATGTAGTTGGAATTCAAGAAAATGAGGGGAACAACTTGTTGGGTTAATACCAAAGTGTGTCACCTTTGGTTGGACATGAAACCAATCTGATTATACACCACAGACAGGTGTATGTCGATAGCCAGAGAGTGGCTGTCGACAGCCACTGTCCATCCAGAACCAGATTTCTAGAACTTGGTCCTTGTCTGTCGACAGACCAAGGGTGGTTGTCGACAGATGAAGGCCATCTCTCTACAGATGAGGTCTGTCTATCGACATCTACTAGTGTTTCTGCATTTCTGGGTTCTGGAAGCTTGAGGCCTGTCGACAGATGGGTTCTAACTGTCGACATTCGTAGGTTAAACTTCCAAAAATAGTTTTGCAACATCTCAGAAGACTCTTCTAATTGTTCCTATGATTCCAAACATGGTTAAAAATATCTATAGGGCCTTATTTACATTTCTAAACGTCACTTACATGAAGGAAAGAATAGAACAGTAAGAGTACAATCTGTACACATGGAATGGGTATGACAACTCATGAAAAGATGATTACTATATATACAACACTTCTAAGAAATTTTTCCTTGCATCTAGTAGGAATTTCTCCACAAATATGCTTAGATATGACATGAGTATAAGCCAAAGCTTGATTATAACAAATAAGAGAAGCATTTCTAAGGGTGTTTATAGAACCAAAGTCAAGTGTGAAAGTGGTAAACTCTTAAACACAAAGCTCTTTATCAAGAGAAGGAGAGAATCCTACATGACTAAGGAAGGGTGAAGGTCCTTCTCCTCTTCCCAACAAAGGAACCAGTATCAGGAAGAAGGAGAAGGGAGACTAAGCAAGTGGTGGAAAAGCCCACACGAAGGGTTAAGGGAGAGTTTATATAAACTCCCAGTTCCATGCATGTATGGCACGTAGCCATACATGTGTAACCGTAAAATACATCTTTCCCCTCCCAAAGCCTCGTTTTACCATGGGGTTTTACCCCACACATACGTAGTAAGCTACGTGTAGATAGTTTACCCCATGTGAGATGAGCCTTACATAGCCAAAGTTACATAAGCAACTATTTCAAAAAAATTAGTTGACGTAAATAAGAGATAAATCAGCTGGTCCATTTGTCCCTATGTTTTTGTGTCCAAATGATGTCCATTTAAGTTGAAATTTCAAACATAAGCTAATTGGAAGGTTAAACAAATTATGGTGATTTTAGTTTAATTTTTAGAATTATTTTTTTACCCAGCAAAAACTGCCCGGAAAATCATTATGTTGACTTAATCTTGATACCCACATGTCAATAATTATGGATATTTATATTTCTAATATCAACACATTTTTCTCGAAATTATGGTATTTTTAGATTTCAATTTTGTTACAGAATTTCGGTGACGCCCTGTCTGAGTGCGTACCTCTGAAAACAACACTAGAATTATATTTATTAATATAAATTAATCCTAAATTAAAGATAATTACATCTCATGAAGTAGTTATGTTTAACAATTAAAATCATCACATTTTATCTAATTTTTTAATAAATAAAATTTTGGGGTGTTACAGCGCCGGCGGAGCTGCGGGAGTTGAAGCGCCAACTCGATGAGTTACTCGATGAGGACATCATACATCTGAGCCGTTCGCCTTGGGGTGTGCTTGTGTTGTTTGTGAGGAAGAAGGATGGCAGTCTCAGGATGTGCATCGATTATCGACAGCTGAACCAGGTTACAGTGAAGAACATGTATCCGTTGCCCAGGATCGATGACTTGTTTGACCAGTTGCAGTCAGCTTCAGTGTTCTCGAAGATTGACTTGAGGTCAGGCTACTACCAGTTGAGTATCCGAGAGTCAGATATCGCCATATCAGCCTTCCGTACCCACTATGGCCACTTCGAGTTTTCGTGATGCCTTTTGGGCTCACGAATGCACCGACAGCCTTCATGAAGATGATGCATAATGTGTTCCGTGAGTACCTGGACAGGTTTATGGTGGTGTTCGTGGACGACATCCTGGTGTACTCAGTGACGGCTGAGGAGCACGAGATTCACTTGAGGCTAGTGCTGGAGACACTGAGGAGTCACCAACTTTATGCCAAATTCATCAAATGTGAATTTTCGCTAAAGGAGGTGCACTTCCTTGGTCATGTGGTTTCAGGTGCATGGCGGTGGACCCCGCCAAGGTCGAGGTAGTGGTTTCGTGGGGCCAACCCACTAAAATTGTCACGTCCTATTAAATAACTATTTATCAAAAAATGACAGAAATTCAATATATGAAGTAGAACTTAGATTATTTAAACATCTGTCTTTATTACAAGGAAACTTTACAAAACACACCTTATGTAAGTCCAGGGGAGGAGTGGGAAAAAGAAAACATAATATTTACACCTATAACTACTGTTCTTAAAAGGTATTCTAAAATATTCCAGAGATTGGTTGTTCTGCTCAGCACATGCCCCTGAGAGTTAAACTCTTCCTATTCACCTGAAAGAATAAGATTTAGTGAGCAATTGTGCCCAGTAGGATTCACCCTTCTTATCAGAAAGGTTATGATAACTATAGAATTAGGCAATGTATTTGATTGGTGGCAGCACTAAATATCAAGGGTGATTATAAACTCGTATAAGTAGATGACAATCATGAAAAGAGAGTACTGAATTAAAGCTTGTACAGGAAAGAAGTCAATACATAACCACATACTAGTTCAAGTAGGTAATACATATCTAATTTATATTTGAATAAAATGATGACTAAATCAAGCAAATATGATGCAATGCCAAACATCCAATAGATCCATTATCGTTCCGTATGACCAGTAAACGAATTCGGGTGCTCCTCCTGGGACTGGACCAGCCCCTTATGCACAGGCATTTATTTCAAATGAGTCCAAAGACCCAAAGTTGTCATCAATTTCCACTTTGCTTAACATGTATGAATGGTGCATATGTACTCACAATATTACAAATAACATGGTTATATGAGTTAATGTTAAAGATATCAAGAAGATGTAGGAAACAACAAAACTGAAAATGTCTAAGAATAATCCAAAGATGGATGTAGATGATGATTAAATGATTCATTCCAGTGGTATAATAGTTTAGAGTCCAAGAAAATGGGAAAGGCAACTTGTTTGGACAATATAAGAGTGTGTCAACTTGATTGATGAAGAAATGGTTCTGTTTGTCAACAAATACTGGTGGTTGTCGACAGCCACTGGTTGGTTGTCGACAACTACTGCTCCATCTAGAACTGCATTCTGGAATCTGGCCTTTAGTTGTCGAGAGTTATTGGTGGTTGTTGACAAGCGACTGGGGGTTGTCGACAACTACTGGTTGGTTGTCGACAGCTACTGGTGGTTGTCAATAGTTCTAGTTTCTGGGTTCTAGAACCAAGGGTATCTATCGACAAATATGTTCTGTCTATCGACAGATGCTACTCTTTCTTTTTGGAAAGGTTTAAAACCGGCTAGAAAGATTCTTTTAAGAGTTTCTACTTTCTATGAAAGATCAACGGTTTGTGGGTCTTGTGTACATTTCTTTAGACACCCTTTCATGAAGAAAAGAAAACAACTTTAGTAGAACGAAGAGAGGAAATCTTTACACATGAGATTCTTTCTGAAAACTGGAAGAAAACTCACACCAAATGTACATAAACAATAACTAAAGATATGAACAGAGTTTAAGAAGAAGAACGAATTCACACTCCTAACAGCTTTACTGAACACAAGTCAAAGGTAATGCTAGAGGTAGATGCTCAGTCTTAAAGATTCTAATAGAAGGAGGAAACAAGAGGAAGGAGAATCCTACCTGACTATAGAAGAAATGGAAATCCTCCTCTTTTCCCAGTAAGAGGATCCTACAACAAGAAAAACAACAATAGGCAGCAGCAGCAGTAGTCGTAGCAGTAGCAGCTGCAGTAGTAGCAACAACAATAGTAGCAGCTGTAACAGTAGCAGCAACAACAACAACAATCATAGTAGCAGCAGCAGTAGGGGACGATGAACAAGTGGGTAAACACTCACAAGAGTGGGTAAGGAAGAGTATAAATAGATGTTTAGGTTTTGTGCATGTATGGCACGTAACCGTACACTTGTTGCCATAAAATCTCCATTTTTACAGCATAGCAATATTTATCTGTGTCCTTAACACGTATTATGATATGTGTAATTCACCTACACAAAAAAATAGATGTCTTACGTAGCCTTGGCTACGTAAGCAAAGAATTTCGAAAAATGGGTTACATAATTAGGAGTTAATTCATTCTGACTCTTTGGCCCTTTATTTTTGTATCCAAACGATCTCAAATCAAGGTGAAATTTCAAAAACATAAGCTAATTGAAAGATTTAACAATTTATGGTGCTTTTAGTTTAATTTTTAGAAATAACTTTTCATCCAGTAAAAATTACCCAGAAAATCATTGTGTTGACTTAATCTTGATATTCGTGCATCAACAATTCAGGATATTTATGTTTCTAGAATCAGCACATTTTTTTGAAAATTATGATGCTGTCAGATTTCAATTCCATTATTGAATTCTAGTGGCGCCCTATCAGAGTGCGCACCTCTGAAGATAATGTTAAAGTGTGGAGCCTGAACTCTCAAAGTGGACCGGTTCGGAGTCACTGATTAGAAGAGAATGAGTCGAAGTCTTCAAGGTAGCCGACTTCAAGGCAGTCGACTTCAAGACCCAAGGCAGTCGAAGTCTTCAAGGCAGTCGACTTCAAGACCCAAGGCAGTCGAAGTCCTCAAGGCAGTCGACTTCTCACACCCGAGGACAGACGACTTCGCGTTTCTGAGTTAAGGGCATTTTTGTCCTTGTAATTCTCGATTATGGCGCCGTAACCTCCCAGTATATAAAGAGGGGCGGACTCTCCTTGTATGATGATGATTCTGACGTATAGTATTGGAATCGCTGCTGTGGTCATGGACGTAGGAAGGCATTGCCTCCGAACCATGTAAATCTGGTGTTCTTGTGTTCTTCTTCTCCCTTCTTAAATCTCTCCTCCGATCTCTGTGTGAGTCGTGTGCGAGAGGGCTGCCGATCAGGATCGGATCCGATTCCCAACAATTGGTATCAGAGCCCTTGTTCGAGGGAAACAGTGGAGCGATGGCAGCAGATGAAGGAAAGGTGAGGATCAAGAAGTTTGACGGCAAGGACTTCGGTTTCTGGAAGATGCAGATCGAAGACTACTTGTATCAAAAGAAGGTGCATCAGCCGCTTCTTGGAACGATGCCAGATGGTATGAAGAAAGAAGACTGGGATCTTCTGGATAGACCAGCTCTCGGAGTTGTTCACTTGACGTTGGCCAAAAACGTCACGTTCAACATCGTGAATGAGAAGACCACAACAGATCTGATGAAGGCATTATCAAACATGTACGAAAAACCATCTGCTTCCAACAAGGTACATTTGATGCGGCATTTGTTTAATCTGAAGATGGCCAAAGGTTCATCGATTACAGATCATATAAATGAATTCAACATGATTACAACCCAGTTGAGTTCTGCAGAAATAAATTTTAATGATGAGATTAAACCCTTGATTCTTCTATCTTCCTTACTTGAAAGTTGGGGTGCTACTGTGACGGCTGTTAGCAGTTCTTCAGGCTCTAGTAAATTGAAACATACATATTCGAGACTTGATTCTGAGCGAGGATGTTCGCAGAAGGGAATTTGGTGAAATTTCAGGTTCTGCCTTAAACACTGAAGGCAAGGGAAGAATAAATCAGTGTGGACAAAATCGGAACAGATCCAAGTCCAAGAAAAGAAGTCAGTCCAAACCCCGTGGTGATGGTTGCTGGAATTGTGGTAAGAAATGTCACTTTAAGAAGTGTTGCAGGCTCCCAAAGAAAAAGGATCAGGGGTAGAAATAGGAAGAAGACTCTATTAATATCATGACAGAGGAAGTCCAAGATGCTCTGATTCTGAGTGTTAACAGTCCCATCGAATCCTGGATTCTAGATTCTGGAGCATCTTTTCACTCTACCTCATGTAAAGAAACCTTACAAAATTATGTTGCTAGTAATTTTGGGAAGGTTTATCTTGCTGATGATGAGCCCCTAGATATTGTGGGGAAGGGTGATGTTCAGTTGAAAACAACAAACGAGACTGTATGGAAGCTGAGGAATGTTAGACATGTACCTGGCTTGAAGAGAAATCTGATCTCCATTGGTCAGCTTGATGATGAAGGATATGTCACTACCTTTGTTAATAGGTGCTGGAAGATAACCAAGGATGCCATGGTTATAGCACGAGGCAGCAAGATGGGAACTCTTTATATGACTGCAAATGACAAAGACTTAGTGGCAGTGGCAAATTCAGAAGAGGACTCCAAGATCTGGCACTGCAGACTTGGACACATGAGTGAGAAGGGAATGAAGATGATGGCTGCAAAAGGGAAGTTAGGTGATCTAAAGTCCATAGATATTGGACTGTGTGAAGATTGCATTCTGGGAAAGCAGAGAAAGGTCACCTTCTCCAAAGCTGGAAGAAGTTCTAAGCTAGAAAAGTTAGAACTTGTACACACTGATGTGTGGGGACCAGCCCCTGTTGGATCCCTTGGAGGTTCACTCTATTATGTCACCTTTATTGATGACTCCACTCGAAAGGTATGGGTTTATTTTCTTAAAAATAAATCTGATGTATTTTCTACCATTGTGAAGTGGAAGGCTTCAAAGTGGAAAATCAAACTGGTGCAAAGATCAAGTGTCTGAGGTCAAACAATGGAGGAGAATATAGCAGCAAGGAATTCAAAAAAAATTGTGCAGTACATGGCATTCAGATGGAGAAAATAATTCCAAATACTCCACAACAGAATGGGGTTGCTGAACGCATGAACAGAACTCTGAATGAGAGAGCTAGGAGCATGAGGCTACATGTTGGCCTACTGAAGACCTTTTGGGCAGATGCAATTAACACAGCAGCTTATATGATTAATAGAGGACCCAGTGTTCCTCTAAATGGTGAGCTACCAGAAGAGGCTTGAACCGGTAAGGAGGTAACTCTCTCACACCTGAGAGTATTTGGTTGTGTTTCATATGTGCATGTTGATTCCAATGATAGAGACAAGTTAGATCCTAAGTCAAGGAGATGTTTTTTCATTGGGTATGGTTCTGATGATTTTGGATACCGCTTCTGGGATGATGAAAGTAGGAAAATTATTAGACAAAGGAATGTTATATTCAATGAAAAATTGCTTTATAAGCATAGATCTGATGTGGAATCTGAAGATGCAGGTCAAGAAACTCATAAAAGTACACAGGTTGAGCTGGAGGAAATTTCAGAAGAGGATGTGCTGAGAAGATCTCAAGGAGATCCTGAAAACAATACAGTGCAACCAGAGATTCAACTGAGAAGATCAAGCAGATTGCGCAAGCCAGTTGAACGGTTTTCTTCTGCAATGTACTACTTGTTGTTGATTGATGCAGATGAACCTGAGAGCTTTGATGAAGCTATACAGGTGGAAGATTCAGTCAAGTGGGAGTTGGCAATGAAAGATGAAATGAATTCCCTATACAAAAATGAAACTTGGGTGCTGACTGAACTACCACCTGGCAAGAGGGCACTGCATAATAAATGGGTTTTTCGGTTAAAAGAACAACATGATGGCAGCAAGAGGTACAAAGCAAGGCTGGTTATGAAAGGTTTCCAACAGAAGGAAGGTATTGATTACACTGAAAGTTTCTCTCCAGTTGTCAAGTTAACCACTATTAGATTAGTGCTAAGTATTGTTGCTGCTGAATACTTGCACCTATAACAACTTGATGTAGAAACAACTTTTCTCCATGGTGATTTGGAGGAGGACATTTATTGGTGCAGCCAGAAGGTTTTCCTAATCATCGTAGAGAAAACCTTGTTTGCAAACTGAACAAAAACTTGTATGGTCTAAAACAAGCCCCAAGGTAGTGATACAGGAAGTTTAATGGATTCATCTGTAGCAATGGGTTCATTAGGTGCAACATGGACCATTGTTGTTATTTTAAGAAGTTTGATAATTGCTATATCATACTGTTGTTGTACGTGGATGATATGCTCATTGTAGGATCAAGTATGACAGAGATCAACAAGTTGAAGAAGCAATTGTCAAAGGAATTTGCTATGAAGGACTTGGGAGCAGCAAAACAAATTCTTGGAATGAGAATTGTGAGGGATAGAATAGATGGTACTCTGAAGCTATCTCAAGAAGGATACATTCAGAAAGTGTTGGGCAGGTTTAACATGCAGGATGCAAAACCAGTCAACACTCCTCTAGCAAGTCACTTCAAGCTGTCTAAAGAGCAGTCACCAAAAACTGCTGAAGAGTGTGAGTCCATGAAGAAAATCCCTTATGCATCAGCTGTGGGAAGCCTGATGTATGCAATGGTTTGTACCATACCAGATATAGCACATGCAGTGGGAGTTGTGTGCAGGTATATGGCATATCCGGGTAAACAACACTGGGAGGCAGTAAAATGGATTCTGAGATACTTGAAAGGCACTTCAGGTAAATGTCTTTGTTTCAGAAAAAGTGATGTCGTTTTACAAGGCTTTGTTGATGCAGATCTTGGTGGTGATCTGGACACAAGAAGAAGCACCACTGGTTATGTGTACACCTTGAGTGGGACTACAGTGAGCTGGATTTCACAACTTCAAAAAGTTGTTGCTCTTTTAACCACAGAAGCAGAGTATGTTGTTGTCTCCGAAGCTAGCAAAGAGATGGTGTGGCTAAAAGATTTTCTGAAGGAATTGGGCAAGAAACAAAACAACAGTGTGTTGTTTTGTGGCAGTCAAAGTGCAATTCACCTTGCCAAGAATCATGTCCTCCATGCAAGGACGAAGCATATACAACTGAAGTATCACTCCATCCGTGGGTTGATTGAAGATGGTACTCTATTGCTTGAGAAGATACGAGGGATAGAAAATCCTACAGACATGTTGACCAGGGTGGTCACAAGAGAGAAACTGAAGTTGTGCCAAGCTTCAGTTGGTCTCCATGAATGATTGATGGAGGGGTGCCATAGCCAACTTTTCATTTGCTGCATTGAGGAGGATCAAGACTTTGAGATGCCTGCTATTGTTTGGAGTTCAGACTCCAAGTGGGAGATTGTTAGAGTGTGGAGCCTGAACTCTCAAAGTGAACCGGTTCGGAGTCGCGGATCAGAAGAGAATGAGTCGAAGTCTTCAAGGCAGTCGACTTCAAGGTAGTCGACTTCAGCAGTCGACTTCAAGACCCAAGGCAGTCGAAGTCTTCAAGGCAGTTGACTTCAGCAGTCAACTTCAAGACCCAAGGCAGTCGAAGTCCTCAAGGTAGTCGACTTCTCACACCCCAGGACAGACGACTTCGCGTTTCTGAGTTAAGGGTATTTTTGTCCTTATAATTCTCGATTATGGCGCCCTAACCTCCCAGTATATAAAGTGGGGTGGACTCTCCTTGTACGATGATGATTCTGATGTATAGTATTAGAATCGCTGCTGTGGCTGTGGACATAGGAAGGCATTGCCTCCGAACCACATAAATCTGGTGTTCTTGTGTTCTTCTTCTCCCTTCTTCAATCTCTCCTCCGATCTCTACGTGTGAGTCGTGTGAGAGAGGGCTGCCGATCGGGATCGGATCCGATTCCCAACAGATAACACTAAAATTATATTAATAATATATGAATAATCCTAAATTAAAGGTAATTATATCTCATGAAAGTGATTATGTTTAAAAATCATTACCTTTTTCTTCATTTTTCAATATATATTATTTTGAGGTGTTACAATTCTTCCCCACTAAAAAAAATTTGGTCCTCCAAATTTAACTGATATGAACTTTTCAATAAGTGATTATAACCTGTAAACAATTCTAGGTACTTGGTTTTAATAGCATCTTCTAGTCCTCATGTTGCTTCTTCTTGTCCTCGCTTATTCCACTGAATCTTTAGTAATGGAACTTCCTTATTCTGGAGTTGCTTAATCATTCAGTCGAGGATTTGCACTAGTTTCTCTTCATATGCTAGGTTCCCTTGTAATTCAAGATTTTGATATTCAGGAACATGCTCTGGATCATAAACATATTTTTGTAATATTGATACATGAAAGATGTCATGTACATTGGACAACTGAGGTTATAGTACTAGCTGATACATCATTTCTCCAACTCTCCTTAATATTTCAAATGGTTGAATGTATTACGGACTAAACTTTCCTTTAACTCCAAATCTCTTAATCCCTCTTCGGGGTGATACTTTTAGAAAAACATGATCTCTTTGTTGGAATTCTAGCTCTTTTCTTCGTTGATCAGCATAACTCTTCTGTCGATCTTAAGCAACTTTCATTCGGTCTTGTACCAACTTTATAATCTCTATTGTTTCTTGTATCATTTCAGGTCCAAGGATATGTGATTTTTTTAATTCAATCTAACATATTGGTGATCTACTTTGTCGGCCATACAAAGCTTCAAATGGTGCCATTCGAATTGTAGACTGATAACTGTTGTTATAGGCAAATTCCATGATTGATAATTGGTTACTCCAATCATTTCCAAATTCTAAAACACAGGCACGGCACATATCTTCAATAATTTGATTTACTCACTCTACCTGTCCGTTAGTTTAAGGGTGAAATGATGTACTAAATTTCAACTTAGTTCTCAATGCATCTTGTAGTTCTCTCCAAAAGTGTGAAGTAAATCTTGCATCTCTATCAGAAATAATATCCATTGGAATTCCATATAGCTGAACAATTTCTTTCAAATACAAGGCTGCTAACACTTTGACAAACCATTTTGTCTTAATAGCCAAAAATGAGCTAACTTTGTGAGTCGGTCAATTATCACCCACATAGCATCATATCCATTTCGTGTTCTGGGTAATCCTATAATAAAATTTATGCCTACACTATCCCACTTCCATTCTGGTATCTCAAGGGGTTTTAGTTTTCCTATTGGTTTCTGGTGCTCAGCTTTTATTTTCTGATAAGTTAAGCATCTTGCAACAAAATCTACAATGTCTTTCTTAATTCATGTTACACCACCAGAAATTCTTCTTTAGATCTTGGTACATCTTGACAGCTCCAGGATGGATTGTATATTGTGCCCGATGAGCTTCCACTAATACTTGTTTCGTAATTTCTGAATTATCTGGTATGCATAATCTGTTTCGAAACCAAAGATTTCCATGAGAATCTACATTAAAGTCAGGTCTGGAATTCAGTTTCTCTCTAATTTCTACCAACATTGGGTCATTGTCTTGTTGTTCACCAATTTGACTCAAAAGATCAGATTGAACTTTTAGGTTAACTATCATAACCTTATCTTCTTGTGGTTCAGCTTTCACATTCAATGTGGAAAATTCTTCTAGGAGTTTCTATTCTTTTACTTGTAAGTCAAATATTCCTGCCATGGGGTTCCTACTAAGAGCATTAGCTACAGTATTTCCTTTTCCAGGATGGTACTCAATCTTAAAATCATAATCCTTGATATATTCCACCCATCTTCTTTGTCTCATATTCAGCTCTTTCTGTGAAAATAAATACTTCAAACACTTATGATCAGAGTACACTATAAATTGATTATCATAAAAATAATGTCTCCAAAGTTTTAGGGCAAAAATTACTGTTGCTAGTTCCAAATCATGTACCGGATGGTTTTTCTCATGATTCTTTAGTTGTTTCGATGCATAGGCAATAACTTTTCCTTCTTGCATCAAAACACATCCTAACCCGATATTTGATGCATTGGTGTAGACTTCAAAGGTTCTTCCTTCTGCTGGTAAGGCCAGAACTGGTGCGGATGATAAGCACTCTTTCAATCTATGAAATGCATATTCACAGCTTTCATTCCATTCAAATGTAGTTCCCTTCCGGGTTAATTGTGTAAGAGGTGAGGCGATTCTGGAGAAATCTTTAAAAAATAGTGGGTAATAATTAGCCATACCCCGAAAACTTCTAATTTTAATAATGTTTTTAGGCTACTTCCATTTCTGAATAGCTTCAATTTTGGAGGAATCTACTGACAATCCCTCTCTAGAAATGACATGTCCTAAGAATGTTACTTGTTCCAACCAAATTCACATTTACTAAACTTTGCATATAACTTATGATCTTGTAGCAATTGCAAAGTGATCTGATGGTGTGCTTCATGTTCTTCCACACTTTTAGAATAAATCAATATATCATCTATGAACACAACCACAAATTGATCCAAATATGACTTGAATATATCATTCATCAGTCGCATGAAGACAGCAGGTGCATTAGTCAGTCCAAACGGCATCACCACAAATTCGTAATGCCCATGTATATTTCGAAAAGCTGTTTTATGAATATCTCCTCCCTAAATTCTTAATTGATGATACCCAGATCTAAGATCAATCTTTGAAAAATATTGGGCTCCAAACAATTGATCAAATAGATCATCAATCCTAGGGAGTGGGTATTTATTCTTAATTGTTAACTGATTCAATTGTCTATAATCTATGCATAATCGCAAAGTTCCATCTTTTTTCTTGACAAATAATATTGGAGCACCCCAGGGAGATCTGTTGGGTCTAATGAATCCTTTTTCCATTAGTTCTATCAGTTGCCTTTTTTAATTCTTTCAATTCTTCCACTGACATTCGACAAGGTGTGTAGACACCGATTTCTGGCCCATAAGCTGAGAAAAATTCCTTGTCACATCATTGACGCCCCACGTTGGCTCATCATCGTCTAGCTGGCTTTTTCTGATCATGGCATCTTTATATTTAGTTCATCACCCTGGTGGGTTCTTCCTGGTCAAATCAATCAGTCTTCATCATCATCTCGTAACTCTCTGAGTTGAGAATCCAACGCCTCAAACTGTGTGCCAATCCGATACCCATGCAAGGAGATCAGATATTTTGAGTGAGCCATATGCTGAAGGATCATGAAGGCGACAACATTCCTCTTGCGTTCACATTCAAAAGGCGACGCTTCTCCCGTCGCATTCAAGTTTCTTCAGTAGGCGACAGCTCGATACGTTGCGTTCTCATTTGGCCTTTTAATTCCTTGAAAATTCGCCAGAAAATGCTTAAAGACTTCCTTCTATGGAAGGCGACGTATCGAGGCATCGCTACCTGGTAGCGACATAGAACCTGTCGCGTTCTGGTTTCCTTCACAGAACCATGCAACGTGGCCTTTCCTATTCCCAATTGGACCCTTTCTATTCATGAATAATCTGTCTTTTGGTGGGTCTAGATATCTCCAAATCCTTCCAAACTTAGAGGAGACCTTCCTTAGACCTTCCTTGCCACGTTCTGATTCCCCTTGCACTAGCATACTTACCTAAAGTTAGACTCCAGCTCATTATTCCTCTCCCAGCCCGTTCAGGAATAATCACATATAAAACTCTTCACAGGGCACAGTTTAGGGCAAGGCTGGCATCTACTTCTTCCTCTCCCAGAGAGCTACAAGTTCCCAGAAGACCTCTCAACCTCCAGACAACCAGGAAGTGCCCCCTAGGGCGATTTCTCATCATCTACGCTTTCTCTCTCCTGTTCTTCTTGATTTTTCTCCCCATACTTGCATGCTTAGATCTTTTTTTTTTTTTGTAGATTTGCATTAGAACACTCCACGCACACCTCTTTTAATCACCCAAAGGGGTTAAAACACCACCCCACGTGAGTTACCCCCAATTTCTTCATGTTTACTCATTATTTTGGGATAGATTCTACATCAAACATTTGTCAAATGGGTATTTTACATCTGGTCGCGATCTCAAGAAGGCGATGACTTTCGCGTCGCGTTTAGGGAACCAGAAGGCGGCACCCTCCTTATCACGTTCCATAGAAAGCGACGGCTTGCACGTCGCATTCACAGAACTAGGTACCCTTCTGCACTTTTCTTTCTCTTTCCAAGGTAGTTAGCACCAGTTCTTTGTACTATTCCTCTTTGCAACTACTTTGGTGGCGATCACGGTCCTTTTCTTTATTTTCATCATCATTATTTGGGGAGCAAATCCCATGATTACACCTTTTGGCGATCACGGTTGGACTTCTAGTGCCTATCGTGCTTGTTACTGTCTTTACCTGCCTTTTTCAGTCCTTCATGTGTGTGTCTTTTCCTTAAATTTTGTGTTTTTCCATTTTATTTCACTACTGTTTTGAGTTCTATTGCACTGGGTGAGAAGGCGACGTTGAAGCCGTCACGATCTATAAGGCGACAGGGAGGTCATCGCGATCAGGTCAGATCTGTTGATTCTATCTATTTTTGTGTTTTTGGGTTCATTTTGAGCATTCCATCCATGCTTTGAGTTATTTTATGTCCGATCCATGCCTGTAAGAGTTCTGTCAGTCCTCCATGCTATAGCGTTGTTTGATTTTTCATGCAAAATCGGGTCCCACTTGATCTTTGTCCACTGTGAAGAGGAATACGACGAGCTTTCTATCGTGATCCAGGTAGCGACGATTTGTTTGTCGCCTTCTACTTCTGCGAGCAGGTCGGGCGGATTTCTGTTTGTTAGTTTTAGGTTAGATTTTGCATGCACTCTGGTGCACATAGGGCGCATACATATTTCCATATTTTAGCTTAGGTTGTCCTCCTCAGCGACGCCCGCTCTCTCGGCCACATATTCCTTGTGTCCGACTAGAGCACTCGCTTGAGGGCCTCCGTAAGTCCCCGCTGACCGTGAATTCCCACACGGCCGCTGAACTGGTTGTACCTGTTGCCATTATAGAGTTAGAGTTCATGCATTGGTGAGTCTGTGAGAATCCTAGTCAAACCCGAAGTTGGAAGCCTTCTCCCTTTAGGAAACCCATCCTATGAGGGAAATTGCTAAAAATTCAAATCCATTAAAAGGCAAACTTGAATCAAATAAAAGAAACCATCATCATTGCCAACTGCTTGCTTTGGGTGAGACGTTTTCTCTTTCTTTTGTCTGTATAGGATTACTTGTTTAGGAGACTAGGTGTCTGTTTAGGTAAGGTTCTCTTTTTTAAGTCTGGATAGGTGTCTTTCACTCAAAAACTCTTACTCCTCAAACATGGACTCTTACTTGAACCCAGTCTATGATGGTGAGAATCTAGATGCTGCCTTCTACACCTCCCAAAACTATGAGGAATCTCTTCCTCATGACCTCTTTGAGGAGTCGACCCAACCCTGGGTCGCCACAATCCATGCCAGTGAGAGTCACCATCCCAACGATGGTGGCCCATCACAAATTGTCCATTCCCCTCGGGCGGATGATCAAGCTTCACAACTCATGCGCCTAATTCCTCAGCTTGATCAATCCCAAATCCAAAATCTCATAACAGCTCTCAAAGGAAAGGTCGTCTCATCGCCCTCACCCAGAGTGGGCGCCTCTCGCACTAGGGCAACTACCTCTGGCCCCCGTGTCATCACGGGACAAGCCGACAACACTCCTATTCGGCCACGGGCAATTCGATTCACTCCCTTCGAGTCTGAGCACTATTATCCACGCGAGTCGAGGCCCCGGTCTCCACCCTATCTCCCTTGCCATCCTCCACAGCTTGAGCCACACGCTAGGCCAGTATCTCGTGCCTCCTCCTTGTATGCTCAACCTTCCGCTGCTCCCGACATGGTGTCTGAGTGGGCGTCCATCAAGAAGGAGCTCCAAGAGCTACGAAAGCAAGTCGACCCTAGGCAGCACCATGATGTTCACATGCCTAACTTCAATGGCCTGTGGGTCCCATCTCTATCCGAACTTCCAAAGTATCGTAAGTACGATGGCACTGGATGTTGCCCAGCTAGCTAGCCCAGAGGGGGGGTGAATGGGTTATTAAAACTTCGATCTCTGATTAAAACCTGTTTACTAAAAGGATTTCACACCTTAATAACAAGGTTAGAGTTAGAGCAAATAAGACAACAATCACACAAAACACATCCACAAGACACAAGGATTTTTATCCTGGTTCGGAACTCCTCTCCACAGGAGACCTACGTCCAGTCCCTGAGCAATACCTCAGGATTTCACTACCAAGGGTACAATCCCCCTTAAGGATCCTTACACCCAGCCTCAACTGGTCTTCCTTCAACCTGAAGGGAAAACAACCACCATGGATACCACTAGGTCTTCCTTCGTCCAGAAGGGAACACAACTAAAGAAGAAAATGTGTGGGAACAGGCTTCAGACTCTAGCTTGACCAGCTACAAATTGAAGCTACCAAGGCCCGAGAGAGAAAGAGATTTAACAAGGTTTTCTCTCCAAGGACTACACAAGCTCTCACAAATAAAAAAACTCCTTTTGATCACTGAGAGCTAAGAGCTAAGAACAAGGTTGGAGTGGAAGCTTCGCTCTTCTTTCAATCTTCTGAAGACTCGAAGAGATGGAGTTCTTTCTTTTCGAATTGTAAGCGTTGTTCTCTATCTTCTTCTCCGTCTTGAGTCTTTTATTTATACTTCTGATTCAAATTTGAACGTTGAAGTGTCCGTTGTCTCTTATCCTGGTATACGTTAGACTGGTCACCAAGGAAGCTTCTGATCGTCAGTCTTTTATCCTTTAGTACACGCCAGAGAAATGTTTTAGAATCTTGTATCTTGTATCCAACGTTGTACAGATGAGTCTTGTCAGATATCTGCAAGCATATCAACAATAAATAGAGGACAGCTAGGACTGCCGTCGATTGTTAGTTACAGATGGAACATATATTGCAATATATAGCAAGGCTCCGTTCTGTCTAAAAAGTACGTAGACAGAGTAGCATGGAAATGGAAGATATTGTCTGCATGCATGGGAGATACGATCAGAGAGCATTTAATGCGTAGCAGTCAACAGACAAGATATGACTTTGACTTTTCAACGCTATTAAAAAGCATTATACTGATACAGCAAGAAATTCGATATAAATAATCCCGATGCTTTCATGACTTATGAAATCGTTATGCGATAACAGACAAATCGTTATGACAGAGCATTATCAAATTATAATGATGAAATCGTTATGAGTTATAGCAAGTCGTTATGACACTTATCAAGTCGTTATGAACTGTAAAGAAATCGTTATGACTATCAAGTAGTTATGAACTGTAAAGAAATCGTTATGATCTCTAAAGAAATCGTTACAGCAATCAAGTCGTTATGAATGATAAAGAAATCGTTATGACTATCAAGTCGTTATGAACTGTAAAGAAATCGTTATGAACTCTAAAGAAATCGTTACAGCAATCAAGTCGTTATGAATGATAAAGAAATCGTTATGAAAAGTCTTAACAAATCGTTGCACAAAGCAAATCGTTATGAGAATCAAAGAAGTCGTTACGAGAAGTAAAGAAATCGTTACGGCTAGAGAGTCGTTGCGAGTTCTAAAGAAATTGTTACGAGGTCTAAAGAAATCGTTATGGCTAGAGAGTCGTTGCGAGTTCTAAAGAAATCGTTACGAGGCCTAAAGAAATCGTTACGGCTAGAGAGTCGTTGCGAGTTCTAAAGAAATCGTTACGGCTAGAGAGTCGTTGCGAGTTCTAGAGAAATCGTTACAAGGTCTAAAGAAATCGTTACGGCTAGAGAGTCGTTGCGAGTTCTAAAGAAATCGTTACGAGGTTTAAAGAAATCGTTACGGCTAGAGAGTCGTTGAGAGTTCTAAAGAAATCGTTACAAGGTCTAAAGAAATCGTTACGGCTAGAGAGTCGTTGCGAGTTCTAAAGAAATCGTTACGAGGTCTAAAGAAATCGTTACGCTAAGAGTCGTTGCGAGTTCTAAAGAAATCGTTACAAGATCTAAAGAAATCGTTACGACGTCAAGTCTTTACGGGTTCTAAAGAAATCGTTGCGATATCGATTTGTTTTGAATTTTCCGGTCAAAGAGGAAATCGTTCTGCTTATCAAAGAAGTCGATACAAAGACTTGGACAGAATGTGAGATGAGACTTACCTGATTGTCTTGAACTTTCATTTTTCTTTTATTTCCTGTTCTCAAGGCTCAAGTAATCCATTAGTACTATTTTGTTAATCATCATAATTAATATATAAATAAATGAATTATTTATTATGGGGACAGTTTGGTCATCAATCTCCCCCTTTTTGATGATGACAAAATATACTAAACGTCATACAAAAATTAAACATGTTTTTCAGATTGACTTTAGTGTTCTCCCCCATTTTGTCAATAAGCAAAAAGATAGGCTGTGAGACAAAGAAGAGAGATATCATTGTATTAAGTATGAGAAAGGTAGTACAAGGGAGATAACAAGGAGGCATGCTGGGAGATGACAGCCCATGCCTTGATCTCATGGTCTTCAAACGTCTGTTGGAAAACCCCAGAAGCAACAGAGAAGTTGGGACCCATGGATTGGGTGGCCCTTTGAATGTACAAAGCCCTTTGCTGATCCAAGAATTCTGCATACTGATATGGGTCCATAATGAATCTGAAGTAAGTGCTTTTTCCGAAGCTGGCACGATGGAGAAATCTATCCAAAGAGATTGGATAGAAGATCTTCTGATCTATTAGATCCTGCTTCAGAGCAAAGAAAGCTGTATATCTAGCTGCCCACTGAACATAAATCTCTTGAATAGGATTTATGGAGTTGAGATCCATGAAGGCTTCAGTTGAGAGAGAGGGCTTATTTTGATGAACCAAGGAACTGTTGCCCATACGGAGGGAGTAAGCCTTTCACACTCAGAAATGAGTGGAGCCAAAACCTGAGAGGAGATGCGACCAGAGTGGTATTCTCTGAAGATAAACCGCAGGAAGGAGGGCAGTCTACTCTGATTGGCTGACATTCTACCCATCTGCTTGGCAAACATGTCAAATGCATGGGATCCTGCATCTGAATCAAATACTAGGGAATGCAGCTTTGGCAAAAGGACTAGAGAGTCAACCCGGATATCAGCAAAATTCACTGTTAGGGGAATATTCACTGGACGTTCGGATCTTAACATTACTATAGCTGAATGGAATTGAGAGAACTGGACTTCTGGCAGTTTATTCAGGAAGCAGAAGTCACTGTACTGCTGGAAGCTTTTGGCAATGCGGATCTCTTTCAAGATGAAAGGACCCCACAAATTCTTATGCTTGAGAAAGAACCACTCAGAGAGAGTGAGAGAATGAGCTCCATGTGTAATGGATTCGGCCCTGGCAGTCAAGAACTTGTTGTATTGAGCTTTGTTGCCCTTGACATTTGCCCACTGATCTTCAGTCTTGAACTCAGTCCCCTCAAGGATTTTGGATTTTTGAGAGTGGGATAACTGGGTAAGAGGAAGAACAATGTTTAGGTGCTCAGAAAGGTTGAGGAAGGGAATGCCATAAATGGTGGAGAGGATGCACTTTTGAAGATATTCCTTATAAAGGAATCTTTTGTGAGGTTCAAGGGTAAAGAGTACCAAAGAGGAGGAAATAAGGAGGAGGAGATGCTAACAGAGGATGATTGTTTCCTCTTTTTCTTGGCAGGACTGGGAGGATCAGTCCTGTGGATATGGTGGCAGTGAAGAGAATGGTGGAAAGGGTATTTCTCTCAAAGTCATCCGGCAAGTTTGTGTCAAAGACACCAAGTAGAGGAGGTTTTTCTGGAATAAAAGTAACAGAGGAAGGAGGAGTAGGAGGATAGAAGAGGTGTTTGGGATTGAAGGATAAAGTGGGTTGAATTGGAGTGGTTTGAGTTTGAGGTGATGAGGGTGAGGATGATGGACCTGAGGTGTGAGAGGGAGTAGGAGAGAAAAGGGTTGAGATGTAGTGAGAGAGGAAGATGGTTGAGTGCGAGGCACAGGATGTTTAATGGTTGGTGGTGCAGGAGGGGCTGTAGAAGGAGAGGTAGGTGAGGACAAAACTGGAGTTGCAAGATTTGAAGTAGCTGTCATGGGCTCTTTCCCTTTGACTGCTCTGACAACTGAAGAGGGTCCTGATGACCCTGAAGCTTGCCCTGATGGCCCTGGTGGCCCTGATGCTTGAACTGGTAGCCCTGTTGGCCGAGAGACTTCTGCTGGAGGCCCTGGTGGCCTAGGAACTTCAGCTGGACTGCTCTGAGTGGGTGCAGGAGGGACACCACTAGACCTTGAAAGATTAGCCAGCAAATTCTTCATATCAGACATCTCTTTATTGAACCACCTCATTGCATTTCGAATTGAGGATAGGTCAGAGGAGGTTGAAGCTTGATTAGAAATAATGCCCTGAACACTTGTCTGAACTGATGACAAGACTTCTCCTTGAGCTTTCAGCAATGCCATAATAGGCTTCAGATTGACTTTTCTGTGACTCTTTCTTGGCCTTTTGTGAGCCACTCTCTTTTGCTTCCCTTGCTGAATGACAGGCTCCTCAAGATTGATATTGCTTGCACTTGGGCCTTCACTAACAGGAACACTGGCAGGAGGTGGAATTTCCTCAATGCCTACTTGCTCCCCCTGAATAGGAGCGGGGAGTTCAACACTTTCTTGCTCCCCCTGAGCAGGAGCTTCTTCCAACACAACTTTCTCCAAGTGGCCTTCTGCCACGGATTCAGGCACTTCAGGTTCAAAGAGACTTTGCTCCCCTTGGCTAGGAGCTTCTTCCATGACCACATCTTGTTGAGTACCTGCTTGTATCTCAACATTAGCAATTGGTTCAGACTGAATTTCTGTATGGCCTGGTGCCATAACTTCTTCTTCAACACATCCACCTTCTTTAGAAGTAGCTGAGGTGGAGGGAATGGAATCCAATACCTCTCTTAAGATTGAGGCGACTAAGGTGGTGGGCAAAGAGTCTGCCACACCAGCTGCACCTTCTTCCATCTGAACTTCTGGAGAATGAGAGATAATCTCCACAACAGGTGAGACTGAAACTTCTGCCTGGCTGGACACAACTGGTACTGCTGCTGCTTGAACAACTGCTGCGCTGCTTGCTGCTGCTGCTTCTTCTTCTGCTACTGCTGCTTGCTGCTGCTGCTGCTTCTTCTTCTGTTGCTGCTGCTTGCTCTGCTGCTGCTTGCTTCTTGAACTTCTGGGATATCCCCAATAATTGCTTCTCCTTCAGCCACAGAGGACTTTGACAAATTCCATCTTGCACTGAAAAACCACTTTTCTTCAAATTTCTGGACCTTATAGACTGGCCCATCTTCTCTACTACAGCTCCAGACACATCTACTCCAAAATGCTTGAAAATCCTGGTGAGTAGATGAGCATAAGGCAAGGAAACATTTAGCTTGCTCTTTGTTTCCCAGATTTGAGTACTGGCAAATTTCATTCTCTCAATCATAACTGCGGCCAGATTTATCTCCTTGTTCTGGATTACCCAGAACATCAAGTCTGAGTCTGCCCTAGTGCATGAAGAAAAGGTAGCACTCCGAGGAACTATGATTTGGCAGACAATAAAGTGGAGCAACCGATTGAAAGCTGACATCTGATTTATATCCAATTTTCCATCCTTCAGCTTAAACCCTGGACCAATAATGCCAAGACCCTTAGCTTCATCATTTACTGAGTCCACACCACTAAAGCCTGATGTCTTCACTCCAAACAACTCATGCAATAGATCATAATCTATCTTGATCTGGGTGCCCTTTACTGTGGAGACAAGGGACCCATCTGCCTCTGACTTCAAACAAATGAAAAAGGCTTTCACAAGGTCCGGGTAGCTTACCTCGGTGAAAGTAACAACATCCATCCACTGCATTCTTCTCAAGGCTTCGACTAAACTGGACATGCCACTCTTCTCAAGATTCTGAACATCCACTGCCTTATTTCCGCAAATCTTCGTCTTCACAAACGTAAACCTCTCTTGCTCCTTTGGGGACAAATACTCAGCACTGTAGCCCCCTACGCTTCCGGAGATCATCGGAGCGGCCATAGGTAGAGGAGAAGGAGATTCTGGTGAAGGGAAATGATGGAAGAGATGGAAGCTCTCGAAGGGATTCTTCGCGGGAAGAGGAGAAAGCTTCGAAAGTTGCAGAGAGTCGATCCCAAAATCGTTAGGGCATCGGCTTTGGGTGAACAGATAGAGGATAAAAGGGTAAAGGTAGAAGACAAGTCGTTCTCAGAACGATTTGAATAAATTAATATTATTTTACCGAAAATGGAGCGCCAAAGGCGGTAAAGCCAGAAAACGACAAAATCGTTTGACGGGTCAAACAGCTTTTAACACAATAGCGGTCAAGGAATGTAGACAAACTGAATTTTGCTCATTTTTAAAGAGACAGAATTTCATTTCTATCTGAAAATTTTTATGCCAATAAAATTACAGAAATCTTTTCACACATTGCACATCCCTAATTCCCTTCTAAGAGATGTAAATCTCTCTTCAGGTAGGGCTTTTGTGAAGATATCTGCTAATTGACCATTTGTATCTATAAAAGAAATTTCTAAATTACCACTAGCTACATGGTCTCGAATAAAATGATATCTTACCTCAATGTGCTTAGTCCTTGAGTGCTGAACTGGATTTTTGGTGAGGTTGATGGCACTTGTATTATCACACAATAGTGGAATTGATTTGATGTGAATTCCGAAATCCTCAAGTTGTTGCTTTATCCAAAGAAGTTGTGTACAGCAACTTCCAGCAGCAACATATTCTGCCTCAGCTGTTGATAAAGCTACTGAATTTTGTTTCTTGGATGACCATGATATTAAACATCCTGCAAGAAACTGACAACAACCACTGGTGCTTTTTCTATCTACTTTGCATCCAGCATAATCAGCATCTGAATATCCTACTAATTCTATTTCACAAGATCTAGGATACCAGAGACCTAAATCATGAGTTCTAGCCAGATATCTAAATATTCTTTTTACTGAAATTAAATGAGACTCTCTAGGGTCTGCCTGATATCTAGCACACATGCATACACTAAACAAAATATCTGGTCTACTTGCAGTTAAGTAAAGTAATGATCCTATCATACCTCGATAATTCTTTTGATCTACCTTTTTACCTTTTTGATCACTGTCCATTCTGGTTGATGTGCTCATTGGGGTTGATAATGGCTTTGCATCTTCAAATCCAAATTTCTTTAACAGCTCTTTGGTGTACTTGGCTTGACAGATATGAGTGCCATCCTTCCCTTGCTTGATTTGCAATCCAAGGAAGTAGCTTAGCTCCCCCATCAAGCTCATTTCGAATTCTCCCTGCATAAGCTTTTCAAAGTACTTGCAAAGAGATTCATCAGTAGATCCAAAAATAATATCATCTACATATATTTGCACAAGAAGTATATGTTTATCCTTAGATTTTATAAATAATGTACTATCTACTTTTCCTCTAGTGAAACCATGATCTAATAAGAAAGTACTGAGCCTTTCATACCAGGCTCTAGGTGCTTGCTTTAAACCATATAAGGCTTATGTAGTTTAAATACATGATTTGGAAATTCGGGATCATCAAAACCTGGAGGTTGTTCAACATAAACTTCCTCCTTGATAAAACCATTTAAAAAGGCTGATTTGACATCCATTTGAAATAGTTTTAAATCAAATGCAGATGCATAAGCAAGTAAATCCTAATAGCCTCAAGTCTAGCTACAGGTGCATAGGTTTCATCGAAATCTATGCCTTCCTCTTGAGAGTAGCCTTGAGCTACCAATCTGGCCTTGTTCCTTAAGATTATTCCAGACTCATCCAGTTTATTTCTGAACACCCACTTGGTGCCAATAACTGAATGATTGGATGGTCTAGGAACAAGTGACCATACTTGGTTTCTCTTGAACTGATTTAGTTCATCTTGCATGGCTAATATCCAAGATTCATCAGATAAAGCTTCATTGACTGTCTTAGGCTCTATTTGAGAAACAAAGGCTAAATAATCACAAGGAATTACATTACCTCTTGTTCTTACCCCTACAGATGGATCACCAATAATGTTTTCAGGAGGGTGATCTTTCTGATGTCTCCATTCTTTTGGAAGATTTTCATGTTGAATTTCAGTTTGCTGCAGTTCTTCCAGAGGAGGATCTTCCTTGTCCTTAATTGAGGTATTCTTTAATTGTTCAGACAAGTCATCTGCATCATCAATGTCACTAATTTCTTCCTTTTTCAAGGAGGGGTTAGATTCATCAAAAATAACATGTACAGATTGTTCAATAATAAGGAACGTTTATTGAAAACTCTATAACCTTTGGGTTTAGAAGTGTACCCCATAAAGATGCCTTCATCTGATTTGGCATCCAACTTACCAATGTCCCTTTTTCCATTGTTGTGGATGAAGCAAGGACATCCAAATATTCTGAAATGGCTGATCTTTGGCTTCTTTCCTTTGTAGAGTTCATAAGCAGTCTTCTTCAGAATCGGCCTGATCATCACTCTATTAATGATATAACATGCAGTGTTGATGGCTTCGGCCCAGAAGTATCTTGGCAAATCATATTCTGATAACATGGTTCTTGCCATATCCAAAAGAGTTCTGTTTTTCCTCTCAGCAATTCCATTTTGTTGAGGTGTCCTTGGGGCTGAGAAGTTGTGCTCAATTCCTTGATCATCACAGAACTTTGTAAACTTTTCATTCTGAAACTCACCACCATGATCTGATCGGATAGAGACAATTGTGAACTTCTGATCTTTCTGAACTTTCTTACTGAAGCTGACAAAATTTCAAATGTGTCATCTTTGTGCTCTAGAAAGGATACCCAAGTAAATCTTGAATAATCATCAACAATAACAAATCCGAAATTCTTTCCTCCTAGACTGGTAGTCCTCATTGGCCCGAATAAATCCATATGAAGTAGTTCTAATGGCTTTGAGGTGGTTACTACAGTCTTTGACTTGAAAGAGCTCTTGGTGTGCTTTCCTCTTGCACAAGGTTTGCAAATACTGTCCAAGCTAGAATTGACCTTTGGCAATCCTTCAACTAGCTTTCTTTTTCTGAGCTTATTCAAACCGTCCAAGCTGCAGTGGCCCAATCTTCTGTGCCACAACTCTGTTGATTGATCTTTATTAGCTGCCAAACACACATCTTGATCCTTGAGTTCTTCTAGATAGAGTACATACAGATTTCTTTCTCTATAAGCTTCAAAAATGACTGCTCCATCCTTTAATATACTGCACTTTGATTCTTGGAACTGAATCTGATGGCCTTTGTCACACAACTGGCTGATGCTGATGAGATTATGCTTTAACCCTTTGACCAGCATTACATCTTCAATTACTGATCTTTCTTTGATGTTTACGGATCCACTTCCTATTACTGTGTCTTTTCCATTATCTCCATATGTGACTGTTCCTTCTTCATCTTGGAGATTAACAAAAAGCTTCTGGTTCCCTGACATGTGCCTTGAGCATCCACTATCCAAATACCATTTGGATGCTTTTGATTTTCCCTGAAAATTAAACACTAAGTTTTAGGTACCCAAGTTCTTTTGGGTCCTGAGAGGTTAGTACCATTTATTTTTCCTTTTATTATCCATTTTTTGTTCTTAGTGGGACATGTTGCTTTGTTATGTCCTAGTTTGTTACAATGGGTACAGCAGGTTATTCTAGTTATTCTTTCAACTGGAGTATATTTAAATTTTTTATGTTCTTTATCCTTTTCGGATATAAATTCAGGAGTTGGATAAATGTTGGGAAAGACTTTTGTTTCTTCATTTTCCGAGGGAGTATAACCAAAACCATGTTTCTTCTTAGTTGATCTTTTAGCTCCACTCATCATTAGAAGAGGTTTGTTATTTGTGAACTTGTTTATGGTGCTTGTTAAATGTTCATTTTCTTTATTTAATTTTTCTATTTCTGTTTTAAGTTCACTTAAGTCTTCTTGTTTTTCTAGATGATTTATTTTCTTATTTTTCTCTTTTAAATCTTCACATAATAATTCACTCCTTCTTTTATGTTCAGTTATTTGTTTTTCAAGTTCTTCATTTTCTGTTTTTAGGTCTGAGTTTGTATTTTCTAAACAGATTATATTTTTCTTACTAATTTTAAGTAATTTACATACTTCTTTATATTTTTCATAAAGTTCATTAAAAGCACTTTCTAAATTATCAGAATCTGAATCATTGCATGAATCAAAGGAAGAGTCAGAAGTCACCTTGTCTTTGGTGTTGGCCATGAAAGCCAAGTTGACTTCTTCACCTTCACTGCTTGAGCTTGACTCACTGTTTGAGTCACTGCTGTTCTCCCAAGCAGCTGTCATTGCCTTCTTTTTGTACTTCTTGAATCTTCTGAAGTTGTCCCTCTTTTTGTGATCATTTTTCTTAAGCGTTGGACAGTCTGCTTTGATGTGTCCAGACTTCTTGCATTCATAACAGATCACTTATCCTTTCTTCTGATCCTTTGCTTCTGGTTTTCTGAAGTCTTTGTTTTTCTTGAAAAATCTTCTTCCAGACTGATACTTTTTCTTCTTTGCTAGAATCCTTTGAAGTCTTCGAGACAGCATGGCTTCTTCATCATCACTGTCTTTACTGCTTTCACTATTATCCAAAGATTCTTCTGAATTGTCTTCACTTGCTTTGAGAGCATTTGATTGTTTCCTTCTGCTGGAGGATTCTCCTAATCTCTCCATGTTTATCTCGTGAGCCATGAGAGATCCTATTAGCTTTTCCAATGACATTAATTTTAAATCATTGGCTTCTTCAATGGCTGTTACCTTTGGAGTCCATGAAGATGGTAAAGATCTGAGGACTTTTCTAACCATGTCTGGTACATCATAAACCTTTCCCAATCCAGCTAATCCATTTGTAATGTCTGTGAATCTGCTGAACATCTGAGTTATTGATTCACCTGACTGCATCTGGAATCTTTCATATTGAGCTACTAGAATATCTATTCTCGTCTCCTTTACTTTGTCTGTCCCTTCATAGGTAATTCTGAGCTTTTCCCACATCTCCATTGCGGATTTGCAGGCTGAAACTCTATTGAACTCTTTCTTGCTTAGGGCACAGCATAATATACTCTTGGCTTTGCAGTTTAAGGATATCCTTTTCCTATCATCATCTGTCCACTGAGCCTTAGCGTTTGTGACCAAAAGATCACCTTCTTCTACAATGGACCAGATTGTATAATCATGACCTTGTAGAAAATATTCATTCTAGTCTTCCAGTAGGTGTAGTCTTCTCCATCGAACAAGGGAGGCCTGTTGACTGACTGACCTTCGAAGTTGCTTTGGGCTGCCATAGATCTTTGCTCTTCAGATCGTTGGATCTTCTTCTTTGTCGAAGAGACGTGCTCTGATACCACTTGTTGCCCAGCTAGCTAGCCCAGAGGGGGGGTGAATGGGTTATTAAAACTTCGATCTCTGATTAAAACCTGTTTACTGAAAGGATTGCACAACTTAATAACAAGGTTAGAGTTAGAGCAAATTAGACAACAATCACACAAAACACATCCACAAGACACAAGGATTTGTATCCTGGTTCGGAACTCCTCTCCACAGGAGGCCTACGTCCAGTCCCTGAGCAATACCTCAGGATTTCACTACCAAGGGTACAATCCCCCTTAAGGATCCTTACACCCAGCCTCAACTGGTCTTCCTTCAACCTGAAGGGAAAACAACCACCCTGGATACCACCAGGTCTTCCTTCGTCCAGAAGGGAACACAACTAAAGAAGAAAATGTGTGGGAACAGGCTTCAGACTCTAGCTTGACCAGCTACAAACTGAAGCTACCAAGGCCCGAGAGAGAAAAAGATTTAACAAGGTTTTCTCTCCAAGGACTACACAAGCTCTCACAAATAAAAAAACTCATTTTGATCACTGAGAGCTAAGAGCTAAGAACAAGGTTGGAGTGGAAGCTTCGCTCTTCTTTCAATCTTCTGAAGACTCGAAGAGATGGAGTTCTTTCTTTTCGAATTGTAAGCGTTGTTCTCTATCTTCCTATCTTCTTCTCCGTCTTGAGTCTTTTATTTATACTTCTGATTCAAATTTGAACGTTGAAGTGTCCGTTGTCTCTTATCCTGGTATACGTTAGACTGGTCACCAAGGAAGCTTCTGATCGTCAGTCTTTTATCCTTTAGTACACGCCAGAGAAATGTTTTAGAATCTTGTATCTTGTATCCAACGTTGTACAGATCAGTCTTGTCAGATATCTGCAAGCATATCAACAATAAATAGAGGACAGCTAGGACTGCCGTCGATTGTTAGTTACAGATGGAACATATATTGCAATATATAGCAAGGC
This sequence comes from Colocasia esculenta, assembly GCA_014218235.1. Taxonomy (NCBI): domain Eukaryota; kingdom Viridiplantae; phylum Streptophyta; class Magnoliopsida; order Alismatales; family Araceae; genus Colocasia; species Colocasia esculenta. Next base: position 46,676,912 of record CM024764.1, on the reverse strand, counting down.
TCCGTTCTGTCTAAAAAGTACGTAGACAGAGTAGCATGGAAATGGAAGATATTGTCTGCATGCATGGGAGATACGATCAGAGAGCATTTAATGCGTAGCAGTCAACAGACAAGATATGACTTTGACTTTTCAACGCTATTAAAAAGCATTATACTGATACAACAAGAAATTCGATATAAATAATCCCGATGCTTTCATGACTTATGAAATTGTTATGCGATAACAGACAAATCGTTATGACAGAGCATTATCAAATTATAATGATGAAATCGTTATGAGTTATAGCAGGTCGTTATGAACACTTATCAAGTCGTTATGAACTGTAAAGAAATCGTTATGACTATCAAGTAGTTATGAACTGTAAAGAAATCGTTATGAACTCTAAAGAAATCGTTACAGCAATCAAGTCGTTATGAATGATAAAGAAATCGTTATGACTATCAAGTCGTTATGAACTGTAAAGAAATCATTATGAACTCTAAAGAAATCGTTACAGCAATCAAGTCGTTATGAATGATAAAGAAATCGTTATGAAAAGTCTTAACAAATCGTTGCACAAAGCAAATCGTTATGAGAATCAAAGAAGTCGTTACGAGAAGTAAAGAAATCGTTACGGCTAGAGAGTCGTTGCGAGTTCTAAAGAAATTGTTACGAGGTCTAAAGAAATCGTTACGGCTAGAGAGTCGTTGCGAGTTCTAAAGAAATCGTTACGAGGTCTAAAGAAATCGTTACGGCTAGAGAGTCATTGCGAGTTCTAAAGAAATCGTTACGAGGTCTAAAGAAATCATTACGGCTAGAGAGTCGTTGCGAGTTCTAAAGAAATCGTTACGAGGTCTAAAGAAATCGTTACGGCTAGAGAGTCGTTACGAGTTCTAAAGAAATCGTTACAAGGTCTAAAGAAATCGTTACGGCTAGAGAGTCGTTGCGAGTTCTAAAGAAATCGTTACGAGGTCTAAAGAAATTGTTACGGCTAGAGAGTCGTTGCGAGTTCTAAAGAAATCGTTACAAGATCTAAAGAAATCGTTATGATGGTCAAGTCGTTACGGGTTCTAAAGAAATCGTTGCGATATCGATTTGTTTTGAATTTTCCGGTCAAAGAGGAAATCGTTCTGCTTATCAAAGAAGTCGATACAAAGACTTGGACAGAATGTGAGATGAGACTTACCTGATTGTCTTGAACTTTCATTTTTCTTTTATTTCCTGTTCTCAAGGCTCAAGTAATCCATTAGTACTATTTTGTTAATCATCAAAATTAATATATAAATAAATGAATTATTTATTATTGGGACAGTTTGGTCATCACTGGAAACCCCTATATTCACATCAAGGACTTCATCTATGAGTCTGCACCTTATCAGCATGACCGTCACCTAATGGCATATCTGTTCCGTCGGTCATTGGATGGGCCTACACTAGATTCGTTCTACTCTTTACCACCCGAGGATGCAGAGGACTTTGCCATAGTGAAGGGCAAGTTCCTTGAACAATACCAAGACAGGGTTGGGCTAGAATATTCCCTCACAGATCTCATGGCAGAAAGAATGAAGCCGGATGAAGAGTTCGCCACATATGCTGACAGGTGGAGACAAATGGCCACACGAGTCCCTGGGTACCTTCCGGAGGGAGAGAAAGTCAAGATCATCATTGCCAATGCAACCCCTGCCTATAAAAACATCCTAGCAATGAATGATATCACCACCATACATCAACTCTACAGTCGGGCCCGGTTCATCCAAACCCAACTCAAGGACTCCCCCATACACTCCATGTTTGAACCCCAAAAGTCTTACTTCCAAAGAAAACCTCAGGGACCAGTGACCGACGGTGTCCAAGTCAATGAGTAGGTGAGTTCCTTCAACCCTACCGGTCAAAACAATAACCTCCAACCCTATACTTCCCAGGGTCAGAACCCCACCAACCCTCCACAAGGCCAGTCACGTCAATACAACCAGTACCACCTCTCGATGGCTCCCAGCAAAGGCGTCCCTTGGGTCCAAGGAGAACTCAATACCCACCACTTCCTGAGACACTTCCCGACATCTTCTTGGCCCTAATATCCACTGTTTCCAACAAACTCCCTCCGGAAAGGCCACTAAACCCAAGTGTGGACCAAACATGGTACTGCATGTTCCATCGGCAGCCAGGTCATACCATTGAGCAGTGCTTCACATCCAAAGACCTGGGGTATGATCTCCATGAGCAGAACAGGCTTGACTGGATAGCTCTCCGAAGAGTAATCGGAGATATCAAAGAAAGGCAGAGGCAGCAGCAACAGCAAAGGCAATAGTGCCAACCACCCCTCAACAACAACAGCAACAACAACAGTTGTTGCAGGACCTAGGCATTGTCCATAACCCCCTACCAAACCACTCTCCAGCTCCCAATCCACCACAACCACCGGCCCAGGTGAACCCTATCGTCCATCACCCCCCTCCTCAAGCGAACTGGACGTACGATGATGAACCCAATGTTCAGCAGATGATGGCCATTAACCACCAATATCCTCAACTACCTCAAACAATACAACTGGCCACCATGGCCTCCCAATCAATCCCTCCTTTAGTTTCCCAGGCCAACACCATCATACTGCCCGTCGGCTCCACATCCGCTCCAGTCGCTAGACCATCCATTATCCTACCACCTATCATACCTCTTGCTCCGCCTGTCTCCATACCACCATCACCCGTCATAGCCGCTCCCACACCCATCATCCTACCACCACCTGGGTTGGACCAACCTTCCACCGCCACCTTATCCTCCGCCAGACAACCTGTCAACCAACCAACTACCCTGCGGAGCGGACGAGTCTTTCGTCACCCGTATCCATCCATCTCCACCAGCCAAACCAATCCCCAACAGGTCCTACAACCACCTCAATAGCAACCGCAAATTGAGGGGGTGATTGAGCCACTACCTGGTACACATTATGATATTCTCAAGCATCTTGATCATGTGCCAGCTAAAATCTCCATACTGGAACTGATAAAGAGATCCAAAGAACATCAAGAAGCATTGAGAAATTTCTTGCAAAGGGTAGTGGTGAATGAGGACATGCTTGCCGACAAACTGCCAAGTGCACTAGCGAAGGTAACTCGTGGGCTAGCCATTACATTTGCTGAAAATGAATTAGCACCCCCAGAAGCCAGAAGGCTCCCGCTCTATGTCACTTTAGTCATTAACCATGTAGCAGTGGGGGTAGCACTGGTCGACACTGGGGTGTCAATAAACGTCTGCCCATTGAGCACTCTGAGAGCATGTTATGTGTCGAAGGGGCTGCTAAAACCAACACCAACCACCATTGCTGCGTATGATAATTCTAGAAGATCTTGCCACAGCATGGTGACTGTACAAGCTGAACTGGGGCCACTAGCTGTCACCGTTGATTTCTATGTGCTTGACATCGACCCCATGTTCAAGGCTATTCTGGGGCGTCCATGGTTAGAAGCACTGGGGGCCGTACCGTCCACTGCACACTAATGCCTTAAGTTTCCTTTCCAAGGACGGATTATTAAAGTCAAAAGCATAGCCACTGCCCACACAGTCGATGGCATCAATGACACTCTGCTTCCAGCTGTATGGCCCGCCAATAAGCCCATTATCTCAGTGCTGGACGTTAATTATCCTTGGGCCTACTCATTCCACTCCAAGCAAGAGGCCAGATCCGCACAAGTTAATGCAGTCAAAAGGAAGGAGCCGCTAAATACTAAGGGGTGGCAAATCATGATGAAGCTAGGCTATGAAGAAGGAAAAGGTCTAGGGGTAGAACTACAAGGAATTACCAAGCCTATTATGGACATTGTGATGAAGAGCCGATGGGGACTTGGTTACAGGGAGAGGTCCAAGCCGTGGTCATCTAGCACATCTACTCTTAAGGGAGACCTCCAACCACTCACATGGACACTGTGGTGTCATTTGGTCAAAGGCCCAACCCAACCTGGGTACAACACCGTGGTGGTCGAAGCAGAACTTTCACAGCACGATGTACATGGCAAGAACTTCTCTCAGTACATGGCCCCTATGCTCACATATAAGGCACTGGAAACACTCCGCCCAGGAAAAAGAAGGAAGATAGGGGACCCAGAGGCTGAGTGGTACCACTGGTTCGACATGGAAGATATAACCATAGCCTTTAGTCACTTATTCTGGGAAGAAGAAAGAACATGGCCGCCAGCTGCAGTTGAACTGCTAGATCCTCCCACATCCATCACTTCAAAAAGGCAGTTGATGAGCGACGCCACAGACGTGGGAGAGCCAAATATCCCCTACGAAGAAGGGAAGACGGTGGAAGAACTGTGGAGGGGTACATGCCTGGCCATTCACCCATCACTCTTAAGCTCTCTCCTTCCAAGTCGCATTTCTTCATCCCCTCCCTTAGTCATTCGATTGTCTCCCCAACTCTTGGCAGCTGCACACAACATCTTCACTCCTGACCTCCCACCTTCAGTCCTTGTAGCTCTGCAATCTGATCCAAGTGACCACGAGATCACTCTCTCATGTTACATGCTCTCCACTAATCTCCAAAAAAAAACACCAACTTTCAAATGCACATTGAGGTCGAGGAGCCAGCATTTCTCCTTCACTCTCCTGATCAGGGGCACCCCTCCACTGGGGCTTCCCCTTCCGCTCCTTCATTAGGACCCATCCTCTTCAAGGACCCCATGTCCTCGACCAGTCCTGTAGAGTCATCTAGTCATGTAGAGTCGTCTAGGTTAAGAGAGTCTAGTCTAGGTTAGGTGAGTCTAGGGTAGAGAGTCAAGTTAACCCAATGTCCACCAAGTCCAAACGTCACCCTAGGAAGCAAAGGGGCAAGGCTATTCCCCTAAGATACCTTCACGAGTTAGCTCGACGATGTCAAGCACTGTTGTTAATAGAGGAGTTCACAAAAGAGGCATTGGTGTTAGAAGAAGAAATCGAGCAGGATGGGGTGTTCGTAGACGACGGATTTGGTGTCTATGAGATCCTGAATGATGAGGACCCAATCGATGAAGAGGATAGCAAGGTAGATGACACTGCCGAGATGTACGCTAGTGGCATAAGAAGATTTGATGAGCCCACAATGGCAGTGGATGAACCTACTAAGGAAGTCAACCTAGGAACAGAAGAAGATCCCAGAATTGTGATGATTTTAGCAAACCTCCCTCCTGATGAAGAAGAGGAACTGGTGCAAATTCTAAGGGAATATAAACACACATTTGCCCGGTCATATGAGGACATGCCTGGCCTAGACCCCTCACTAGTGGAGCACCGACTTGTGTTGAAAGAAGGGGCAAAGGCCATAAAGCAAAAACTTAGAAGATTCCACCCACTTATGGCTCTGAAGATGAAGGACGAAGTGGACAAACTCCACAAAGCTAGATTCATCAGGGTAGTGCTTTATTCGAACTGGGTGGCAAATATAGTCCCGGTCATGAAGAAGGACGAAAAAGTCAGAATCTGTATTGACTTCCGGGACTTAATTAAATAAGGCATGTCCAAAGGATGACTTCCCGCTTCGTCACATTGATGTATTGATTGATAACATTGCTGGGTATGAGACCCTCTCATTCATGGATGGGTATTCAGGCTACAATCAGATCCGTCTAGCTCCTGAAGATCAAGAGAAAACCTCCTTCACCACACCCTGAGGTACGTATTGTTATGTAGTCATGCCATTCGGGCTGAAGAATGCTGGGGCTACCTATCAAAGGACGATGATGGCTATCTTCCACGACATGATGCATGTCTATGTAGAAGTTGAAGGATCGAAATAAATGTGTGGAAAAGATCTAGAAGGGGGGGATGAATAGATCTTAGCCACTTTTGCAGAAGCTTAAATAATTTTAAAACTATTTAGAATCAGAGGCAATGTTATTAGTGAAAAGCTACTGATCTGATTAGATTGGAGTGGGTTGAAAAACTTAGATGTGAATCAAGTTGATTAAGTGAATTAAAAACGAATCCTATGCAAGCATCTAGCGGATGAATCAGTCAAACCACAGAAAACAAATGCACAAGGATTTTTAGGTGGTTCGGAAATCACCCATGTGATTCCTACATCCACCCCTCACAACCCGTGAGGATTCACTAACACAACTGGGTAACACACCCACTGGAGCCTGACAACTCCAACACTGAAGAGCTTACAACTCACACCACTTCTAGAGCAAGACTACTCTAGAACAACTGAGCAAGACTGCTCAACCACACTTGAGTTTGACAACTCAACACTGAGCACAACGGCTCACAACAACCTGAGCACAAGGCTCACACTAAGACTGCTAGACACCAACTTAAGACTGAGATCCTCTAGCAATAGATCTAGTCAAAGTTTGAGAACTCTAAAGAGAGTTATGCAGAAGTACTTGCATAATCCCAAAAGATATCTCAGAAGAACAGAAGAGAAATTAAGTTGAATTGAAAGTCTTCGTTCTTCAGTGTACTCCCTTGTAGAGGCTTGAATTGGGAAGAAGCATGTGAAGCTTGAAGTCCAAAACGATGCTCTGCAATTTGAGAAGTTGGATCTTCCTCGAATTCTTCACCAACAAAGTCTTCTACAGGAACTGCCTCCTTGGAATGCTTCAGAGGAATCTTCAGGGCTCAAATTCCAATTCCCACACCTTGAATTGGTGGGAATTGGTCTTCTAGAAGCAATTGGAGAGCAGAGGAAGGAGACACGAGCTCTTCTGGCCGCCAGGAGCTTCTTGGAGGCACTGAGAGAGTTGGGTCAGTTGTTTTTTTCGAAGGCAGGCCAAAAAGGACCTTTTATACCCTTAGGATTCCAAAGATACCCTTTTGGGGTACAAGGGCACGCTTTCCAAGAAAGATTCTGATCGCCCTAGAAGGACACGTGGCAGCCATCAGCTCTTAGGATGAAAAGTTTCCGTAGTGTGTCGACCTGCCCTGGTGGTTGTGTCGACACACTGTCCCAAAGATAGAAAAATCTGTTCTGGGAGAAAGGTCCCGTGTCGACCTGCTCTTGAGTGTGTCGACCTGCTCCCAATTCCTCAAACTGGCTGTTCTGGGAACTGGGTCTAGTGTCGACCTGCCCTGGGAGTGTGTCGACCTGGGTACCTTGATCTCTGGAAAACTGCCACTCGTGTCGACACACTCTTGACATGTGTCGACACACTCTTGACATTTTTACACAATTTCTCTTTGAATCTGTGTTGATGTGTCGACACCATTGATGGGTGTGTCGACACATCTTTTGCATAAAAATGTTTGTACCTGAAAAATAAACACATATATCATTAGTTAAATGATTTATCATGACTATAAATTATAAATGTGATTTGCAAAATACTTTTTGAACATGAATTTCAGGTATGATGTTTTTGACATGCTTCAATTAAATTGCTTTAAGAACACTTCTTGTCATCATCAAAATAGGAGGGAAATGATATGAATTTGCATTCAACCCAACAATCTCCCCCTTTTTGATGATGGCAACATTAAATCCATATTTGAATGTGGTTTTGATGAAGTGTGATTTTTTAAGCAATTTTAATTGTTTGAGTTTTTGTTTTCCTTTTTGTTCATACTTGTCAATGTCCTTTTGATATTGTTCAGTAACAATTGATGATATTTTTGTGAGATACAATGTTACTTGAAATTAGAAGTTTTGTGCACACAAGTCAACAATTGAACAAGTATTCACACACAAAGACAAAAATTTGTATTGAAGCCAAACAACCATTTCATTTCATTCATTTCATTCAAAAGATCATTACATTTCATTCATTCTTCTCCCCCTTTGACATTATCAAAAAAAGATGTACATTAGGTAGAAGATGGAGGAGGAGGAGGAATTGGAGCTAGAAGCATCTCAATATCTGACAATCTTTTATCCATTGACTTCATGCTTGACTTTATCTGTTCATGGATAGTTGTCAGCCGAGTGTGAAGATAATGCTCCATTTTATCAGAATGCTCTATCAAGGTGCTCTGAGTTCTTTTCAGTTCATCTGAAACAGGTTGAGAACTTGATGAGCCAGCTGACCAACCAGGTCTTTGCATTATCTTGAATTCCTTGGTCAATGCTGTAAGCTGCTTGTCTATGTGCTCATTGAAATTCCTCATACTTTCCAAATCATCCACAAAATGAGCAAATGACAATCTGGTGCTGGAAATCTCATGCAATGTTTGGTTGGTGTTGAAGACATCTGCTTGGGAATTTGCCAATATTCCCTTCATAACTATCTCCAACTTGTCTTGATGCTCTTTTAGCTGTAGAGAGGCATCTGCCAATGTGCCAATCAACCTATTGAACCTTTGAGCTGCATGATCTGAAGCTGCCTTCTGTTCAATAAATTTGGCAGAAACTGTGTTTTCCAGTCTTTGAATCCGTAGCTCAAAAGATGTGGACATGGATTGAAGTGAGGAGTTGAAGGATTCAAATTTGTCATTGAGGAATGATATCAATTCTGGTGGAACAGGAGGCCCACCAGAAGATGTGGATGGTTGGAATGAGGGTTGTGGAGAAGGATGAGGAAGCTGAGGTGAGAGAGGAGCATGAGAGGGACTGGCATCTTCATTAGGAACTTGAGGCTGATCCTCATGCATAAGAGGCTGATCCTCTTGACTTAGGGGCTGGTCCCCTTCAGCTGGAGGCTGTTCCTCTTGTACTTGGGGCTGATCCCCTTGAGCCTGAGGCTGTTCCTCTTGAACTTGGGGCTGATCCCCTTGAGCCTGAGGTTGTTCCTCTTGAACTTGGGGCTGATCCCCTTGAGCCTGAGGCTGTTCCTCTTGAACTGGAGGAGCCTCAACCACAGCTGGTCCTCGTCTAATTTGATTTCCCTCCAATCTAAATCCCATAAACTTTTGGATATTCTTGAAAGTGTAGATGTTTGACTTGGGAATGGATTGGGATTTTTCATTTTCCAATGGCACACCAAAGTGCTTGAACACTGAGGTCAGATGTGCTCCATAAGGTAGAGATCTCTTGAGGTCTGCTCTTGTAGTTTCAGAAATGATTTGATAAAGAATCACATGAAGGTTGACCTTGATATCTTTGACCATGCAATAGAGTATGAATCTCTGGATATCTGTCAATCTATCCCTCCCACCACCTTGAGGGGTAACTATGGTTGTCAAGATGTGGTGAATTACCCTTAATACAGGTGGAAATGAGTTGGCATTAAACCTTGTCACATAGGTTTGTTTGGGATCTGATGGATCTGCAGGATGGCCTGTCAAGATTGAGTAGGCTTCATGTAAGTCAAATTCAAATTCATGGTAGTCAGCCCCCTCATCTGGCACTTTGAAAATGGAGGCTGCTACTTCAGTTGGCATGTCTATCTCTATCCCCTTGACTTTGGATTTAAAACCTTCTTCTGTGCAGGTGAGGTTTTTGTAGAACTCTCTAACTAACTTGGATAGCAGACTTGAAATTCAGAAATAAAAGGTATCCAAGATTGAAAGGAGAAATAGGTTTGAATTTCAGGGAGAGAGTCTGCTAATTGGGTGTCAGAAAGATCAAGAATTCTAGGCTTCAAAATCAGTTTGGCAGCACTGACGGATTCTGAGGGTATATCCTCTTGAGACTCAGTAGAGGAAGATGAAGATGATTCCTCAGGATGGTCAGAGGAATCGCCCGAAATATCTGATCTAGGGTTTGAAACTTGTCTACCTCTGCCAGTATTGGAGGTCCTACCTCTCTTTGAAGCTCTGAGAGGTGCAGAAGAGGATCCTGGAAGCTCTGCAGGATCATTTCTTCGCTTGGTTCTTCTTTCCATCTGTTCAACTGGAACCTGTGCCGGAACCTGCCTTGAAGAAGCCTGAGACCTTGCGCCACGGCGGGGACCCAACTTGCGGACCATGGTGCAAGGAAGGAGTGGAATTTCAGAGAGGAGATGGAAGATTGGAGAGGTGATTGAAGATTAGAGAGAGATGGTGAAAATTTCTTGCCGGAAAGGTGAGAGTTTGGCCGTCGGGTCGACCTGATGCCCAAAAAGGGATGCAGTGGTACACTGCCCCGCAGGAACAACAAGGGTTTAAGGTGAACCCGAAAGGTTTGAAAAGGTTCTGGCAAGAAGGCAGTGTCGACACATGAGGAAGGGTGTGTCGACCTGACTGGGGTTGTGTGTCGACACGAGAGAGGATTGTGTCGACACAGCCTTTGAGAGAAATTTGAATTTTTGAGAGGAAATTTTTGAGAAATTTGGGGACATCTTTATAATGATAAATAATGAGAGGAATTATCATTTCAAGGATTTTTAAGAGGCCTAAAAATTCATTTGTTGTATTTTGCAAAAATTCATTACAGTTCAAGTATTTCACACAATTTCCAACAGGATATTAGCATTCCAAGACTTGAATCAACAAAATGATAAATTGAGGGATATAATGTATCTAACAATCAACCAAAATCTACCATGTTTCTCAATTTTCAAGAATTAAAGATATCATCTAGACTAAACACAGTTGTGTTGAAAGTAAAACACAAACTTAAAGAACAACTTGATGAAGGAGGAAGATGATTCTTTCTAAACAAATCTCCAATAATTTTCATATTTTTGTTCTTTTAACAAACTATCAAATGATGTAAATCTCTTTCACTCAAGTACTAGTGCTTTTTACACACCATAGTCCCTGGATACTCAAGATTTAGTCATTGTCAAGTCTCAAAGGGGTAAATGATGACCTTTTGACATGAAAATATACGTTTTTTAGACGCCAATATTTCCAGTTACTCAGTCATCATCAAAAAGCATAGCACATAATTGCTTGAATTTTGAGGTTATTTTCAATTTGGATCCCCTTTGAACAGAGTTAGCAATAATGCCTCATGACATACATAGCACTTCATTCATTGTGAAGGTGTGCAGTTTCTCAGCACAAATGCCATTGCTCTGTTGGATTTTATAAGATTTTGGAGAGTTTGTGAGATAGAATTCAAATACATCCAGTCATCAGTTGCAAACAAGGAAATGTTTTAAGTTCAATACACAAATTGTTATTTAGTTTAGGAAGAGATCTGAATTTCTGTGGATTGAGAGACATAGTGGAAAGTTGATTAGTAAAAATATAATAGATCAATCAAGGTTCATTTTGAGACTCTAGACTTTTAGAATGAGGACATCATGCAAGGAATTGATGAAATGCAAGAAGGGTTTTGAAATTTGCAAAAAGGTGACTTGTGAATTTTCTAGCTCCCCCTGAGATGATGATTTCAACCATTTGTCATCATAATAAAGATATGCAGTTTTGAAATCAGAAGAAAATTTTCTTCTTGGACAACAAAGACTCCCCCTCAACAACTGTATATCCATTTCTTGGTACTTGGCGGAGACACATACTCTCGCATAGTGAAAGTGTCCAGACAAGCATAACTTGTCCTTCTCCAAGTCACCATTTGATATACCAAGAGATTTCAATACAATAAGAGTTGAAGAATTCATTAGCAAAAAAAGTGGAAGTTAAAACTGTGCAAGTTTTGAAATCAGAAAAGAATTTCTTTTGAACAATAAAAGCTCCCCCTCAATTATTGCATATTAACTTCTTAGTACTTGGCGGAGATATGTTCTCACGCATAGTGAAAGTATCCAGACAAGCATAACTTGTCCTTCTCCAAATCACTATTTGATATACCAAGAAGTTTCAACACAATCAGAAGTGGAGAATTTATTGTAAAAAAGGGAAATAGAATTGAAAATGAGAGAGATATGAACAATGTATCTTGAGGAAGCAAGGAAATATGAAATGCAAAGAACTCCCCCTTAGGTAATGCATAGCACTCAACCCAAACCTTAAGAGAGATCAAGAAGGTGGACATTTACAAAGACCAAGTTCTCTCCTTAAAGATGAGAATCTATTTTCAGGAAGGGGTTTTGTGAATATGTCTGCAATTTGTTTTTCAGTTTCAATAAAATGGAGTTCAAAAGATTTCTTTGCAACCTCATCTCTCAAGAAATGATGCCTAATTTCAATGTGTTTTGTTCTGGAGTGCTGAATGGGGTTTTTAGAAAGGTTGATTGCACTTGTGTTATCACATAGGATGGGTACACACCCTAAATCTTGGTTGTAATCAAGAAGTTGATGTTTCACCCAGAGAATCTGAGTTCCACATCTACCTGCAGCAACATACTCAGCCTCTGCTGTTGACAGAGCAACTGAATGTTGCTTCTTAGAAGCCCAAGAAATAAGGCACCCACCTAGAAATACACACAAGCCACTTGTGCTTTTTCTATCTAACTTACACCCAGCATAATCAGCATCACAATAGGCAAACAATTCTAACTTGCAACCAGCAGGATACCAAATTCCTAAGTCACATGTTCCAACAAGATATTTAAAAATTCTTTTCACAGCAAGCATATGACTTTCTTTAGGATTTGATTGGAATCTAGCACATAAGCACACACAAAACTGAATGTCAGGTCTAGAAGTAGTAAGGTAGAGCAGAGAGCCAATCATACCTCTGTAGGTTTTTGGATCTACTGACTTACCAGATGGGTCTTCTTCTAGCTTAGCATTTATTGCAATGGGTGTGCTTGAATGTTTAAGGTTCTGATAGTCAAACCTTTTCAGTAGCTCCTTGACATATTTGGTTTGACTGATGAAGATTCCTTCATTCGTTTGGTTAACCTGCAATCCCAAAAAGAATGTTAAATCTCCCATTAAGCTCATTTCAAATTCATTCTGCATTTGATTTGAAAATTCAGTGCAAAGGCCTTTATTGGTGGAGCCAAAAATTATGTCATCAACATAAATTTGGACCACAATTATTTGATTTTTTACTGTTTTTGTGAACAATGTTTGATCAACATTACCTCTAGAATATCCTTTTTCAAGTAAAAAGGAACTCAAACGATCATACCAAGCTCTTGGAGCTTGTTTAAGACCATAGAGTGCCTTATTAAGCTTGAAAACATGGTTAGGATATTTTTCATTATCAAATCCAGGAGGTTGTTCAACAAACACATTTTCCTTTATATATCCATTTAGAAATGCACTTTTAACATCCATTTGAAAGACTTTGAATTTCATGGAGGATGCAAAAGCAAGGAAAATTCTCACAGCTTCTAGTCTAGCTACAGGGGCATAAGATTCTTCAAAGTCAATTCCAAATTCTTGGTTATACCCCTTTGCAACTAGCCTAGCTTTGTTTCTTATAACTTGACCAGCTTCATTCAATTTATTTCTGAAAACCCATCTAGTGCCAATCACTGTTTGGTCACTAGGTCTAGGCACTAATTCCCACACTTGATTTCTTTCAAATTGATGAAGTTCATCATGCATAGCATCAATCCAATCAGAACTGGATAAGGCTTCATCAATTGACTTGGGTTCAATTTGGGAAATTAGAGCTAGTGAGTCTTCTTCAATGTTTTGCAAAAAGGATGATCTGGTCCTAACTCTATCATTTAGATTGCCAACCACACTGTCTAATGGGTGGTCTCTTAGAAAACGAGGTTCAGAAATTACCTGTTGAGAAGTGCCCACTTCTGGAACAAGATTACCTGAACCATTTGGAGATGGTGAGTTATTGTTCAGGTTTTCTTCAATGTTATTAATCTCCTCAACGGTTGGTGAAGAATCCACAATGAGGTCATCCTCTTCATTGTCTTGTTTTTCCCTGCAAGATTTAGAATCATTAGTGGAAAAGGAATTTTCATCAAAAATTACATGTGGAGATTCTTCAACAGATTTGGTTTTCATTATGTACACTTTGAAGGCCCTTGACACTTCAGAATAGCCAAGGAAGATAGCTTCCTGACTCTTAGCATCAAACTTGTCAAGGTTTTCTTTGTTATTATTGTGTACATAGCATTTGCACCCAAAGACTTTAAAATAGGAAACAGTTGGCTTTTTGTTTTTCAATAATTCATAGGGGGTTTTCTTGATTTTTGGTCTGACCAATGCTCTATTGAGTATGTGGTTTGCTGTGTTCACAGCTTCAGCCCAGAAGGATTTGGGCAAGTTACTCTCAAGAAGCATGGTTCTAGCCATTTCCACAAGAGTTCTGTTCTTTCTTTCCACAACTCCATTTTGTTCTGGAGTTCTTGGTGAAGAAAACTTGTGGAATATCTGAAATTCAGCACAAAAATCAGAAAAGGATGTGTTCTCAAATTCACCCCCATGATCAGTTAAGATATTTTTGATTTTATATGGATAAGTGGTTAAGACAGTGGTACAAAAGTTCCTGAATTCAAGGCATGCATCACTTTTGTGAGATAGAAAAATAACCCAGGTAAATCTAGTAAAGTCATCAATGATTACAAATCCATATCTTTTGCCACTCAAGCTTAGAACTCTTGTTGGCCCAAAGAGGTCCATGTGAAGAAGTTCTAGTGGCTTAGATGTGAGTACTTCATTGAAGACTTTAAAGGATTTCCTAGTTTGTTTTCCTTTAGCACAGATCCCACAAATTTGATTTTCAACTTTAGAGAGTGATTCAGGAAGACCTTTAACCAGATTCAATCTTAACAACTTATCCATTGTTCTGAAGCTTGCATGGCCAAGTCTTTTGTGCCAAGTCCATGCAATTTCATCTTTATTTGCAACAAAACAAAGATTTTCAGAAAAGTTTTTATTAAGGTTGATCATGTAAACATTGTTTTCTCTTTTTCCACAGAATTTAATCTTGTCAGTTGATGAATCAATTATTTTGCAAAAATCAGATTCAAACACAACTTTGTGACCTTTGTCACATAGTTGGCTAATACTGAGCAAATTATAGTCAAGTCCATCAACTAACAAAACATTATCTACTGAGTTTAAAGAAGTTTGACCAACCTTACCAGATCCAATGATCTTTCCTTTATTTTTACCTCCAAAGGTGACTGACCCTCCCTCCTTTTCAAGCAGGAATGAGAATTTGGCTCTATCTCCAGTCATATGTCGTGAACACCCACTGTCAAGAAACCATACATTTGTGTTGGGTGCACGACTTCCCTGCAACAAGATCAGTGGAGAGAAGATTTTGGTACCCAAACAGAGTTGGGACCATCAGAATGATTTAGCAAAGACATCAAATCCTTTCTCACCCAAATTTGATTTGTTTTAGATTTTTGTTTTGTTACTTTGGTGTTTTCAGCATTTTTCTGTTTGTTCTTTCTTTTAGGAATGAAAGCACCAAGATCTTTGTTTTTGGTAGGAGGGGAGTTTTTCATTTGAAAATTTGAGTTCATAGAAGGAGGTGGAATCCATGGATTGTGTTGGTACATCCAGAAATTTGGATAAGGGTATTGAGGATAATACCAACAGGGATTTTCATACCATTGGTTCCAAGGATTAGTCCAATTTTCTTGAGGAGCTGTCTTGGAGGTCCAAGGTTTTTCATGGATTATTTCTTTTCCCTTTTTCTTATTTCTCAGATTTTTATTTGAATTTTTAGTTGAGTTGATTATGGTTTTTGGTGTTGAACAGGTCGACCTGTCAGGGGACTGTGTCGACCTGACAGTCTTCTTTTGTTTTTGGATTTTTGATTTGTTTTGAGTTTTGTTTGGGTTTTTGTTTGGGGTTTTGTTTGCTGTTTGTTGGATTTCAGTGTTTTCCAGATTGGGACCTTTAACAAATTTGATTAATGGTGCTTTTCCCTTTTTCTCACCAGATTTATCTTTTGTTGATTTCTTTTTGTTGAATCCCAATCCATGAGATGTGGTTGTCATGTTGGATCCTAGCAATGCCTCTAGGTTATCTTGGCCTTTTGTGAAGGTTTGGATAACCTCCTCCTTTTCCTTTAGCTGGTTTTTAAGAATTTCAATTTCTTCAATTTTCTGTTGTTTTTCTTGTTTTTCAATTTCCAGCTTTTCATTTAAATTTCTGAAGTCTTGGGAGGCCTTCTGAGAGGCAAGTTTTAAATCATCAATTAGGTTCAGTAAATTTTCTTTTTCTTCAAGCAATTCTGTTACTTCAGATTCCAGTTCACAGGTTCTATTGTTTGAGGATTGGTTATGGTAAAGATTTTCAATTTTCTTTTTGATGTGTTTGTTTTCTTTTCTCATTTCAGAGTATCTTTCTACCAATTCAGCATACACATCCTGCCAATCTTCAACACTATAATCTTCAAAGGAAGTATTTACCTTTCCATCTGTGCTGTTGGCCATGAAGCAAACTTCCTCACTCTCTGAGCTTGAGGACTTCTTCTCTTCTTCTTCCTCACTTGTGTCTTCATCAGACCAAGTGGCTACCATGGCCTTGGGCTTCTTGTATTTCTGGAATCTTTTGTGCTTTTCCTTTTTGTTCTCAGGACACTCTCCCTTCATGTGTCCTGGCTTGTTGCACCTGTAACAGATAACATTCTCATCAGGTTTATGATTCTTATTGAAATTGGAAGAGGAAATATTCTTCTTACCTGGGGAAAATTTCTTTTTCCCAGTCATTTTCCCTTTCCTATATTTCAAGAATTTCCTGAATTGTCTGGTCATGAGGGCAATCTCATCCTCATTTGACTCAGATTCTTCAGAACTTGTTTTATCCTGATTTTTATCTTTGTTGCTTGAAGAGGCTTTGAGTGCCATAGGCTTGGTCTTAGTGATAAGTTCTTCATTTCTTCTTAAGTTTATTTCATATGTCATTAAAGATCCAATCAATTCATCCAAAGACATTTTGGATAAATCTTTTGAATCTTCAATAACAGTGGCCTTGGTATGCCAAATTGAAGAAAGTGAACGCAAAATTTTTCTTACCAAGTCTGCATCAGTATACTCCTTACCCAAAGCCTTGAGTCCATTGACAATCACCATGAATCTGGCAAACATTTCAGAAATGGATTCATTAGATTTCATCATGAAAAGTTCATATTCTGAAACTAAAATATTTGCCTTGGTCTCCTTGACCTGAGATGTTCCCTCATAGAGTAGTTCGAGTTTATCCCACATCTCTTTGGCAGATTTACACATAGAGATTCTCGAATACTCCTTGGGATGGACAGCACATTGAATCATGTTCATGGCACTGTAATTCAATGTAGCTCTCCTTATTTGTTCCCTCGTCCAGGTTTCTTCCTCACCCTGGTTTTCATAGGGACCAGCCTCAACTACTTTCCAGATCTCATAGTTCTGGGCCCTTAAGAATACTTGCATTCTGTTCTTCCAATAAGAATAGTCCAAACCATTAAAGAATGGTGGCCTATTTATGGAATGGCCCTCAGCTATGAAACCCTTTGAGTCCATGACACTTAAGTAAATGCACAGAGAAGTAGTTAAGCAAGCAAGCAAACAAACAAACAACAAACAAACACTCAATACTCAGAAACAAAAGCTGCTCAGTTCAAATCAGATCGATGTAAACCCGCTCTGATACCAATTGAAGGATCGAAATAAATGTGTGGAAAAGATCTAGAAGGGGGGGATGAATAGATCTTAGCCACTTTTGCGGAAGCTTAAATAATTTTAAAACTATTTAGAATCAGAGGCAATGTTATCAGTGAAAAGCTACTGATCTGATTAGATTGGAGTGGGTTGAAAAACTTAGATGTGAATCAAGTTGATTAAGTGAATTAAAAACGAATCCTATGCAAGCATCTAGCGGATGAATCAGTCAAACCACAGAAAACAAATGCACAAGGATTTTTAGGTGGTTCGGAAATCACCCATGTGATTCCTACATCCACCCCTCACAACCCGTGAGGATTCACTAACACAACTGGGTAACACACCCACTGGAGCCTGACAACTCCAACACTGAAGAGCTTACAACTCACACCACTTCTAGAGCAAGACTACTCTAGAACAACTGAGCAAGACTGCTCAACCACACTTGAGTTTGACAACTCAACACTGAGCACAACGGCTCACAACAACCTGAGCACAAGGCTCACACTAAGACTGCTAGACACCAACTTAAGACTGAGATCCTCTAGCAATAGATCTAGTCAAAGTTTGAGAACTCTAAAGAGAGTTATGCAGAAGTACTTGCATAATCCCAAAAGATATCTCAGAAGAACAGAAGAGAAATTAAGTTGAATTGAAAGTCTTCGTTCTTCAGTGTACTCCCTTGTAGAGGCTTGAATTGGGAAGAAGCATGTGAAGCTTGAAGTCCAAAACGATGCTCTGCAATTTGAGAAGTTGGATCTTCCTCGAATTCTTCACCAACAAAGTCTTCTACAGGAACTGCCTCCTTGGAATGCTTCAGAGGAATCTTCAGGGCTCAAATTCCAATTCCCACACCTTGAATTGGTGGGAATTGGTCTTCTAGAAGCAATTGGAGAGCAGAGGAAGGAGACACGAGCTCTTCTGGCCGCCAGGAGCTTCTTGGAGGCACTGAGAGAGTTGGGTCAGTTGTTTTTTTCGAAGGCAGGCCAAAAAGGACCTTTTATACCCTTAGGATTCCAAAGATACCCTTTTGGGGTACAAGGGCACGCTTTCCAAGAAAGATTCTGATCGCCCTAGAAGGACACGTGGCAGCCATCAGCTCTTAGGATGAAAAGTTTCCGTAGTGTGTCGACCTGCCCTGGTGGTTGTGTCGACACACTGTCCCAAAGATAGAAAAATCTGTTCTGGGAGAAAGGTCCCGTGTCGACCTGCTCTTGAGTGTGTCGACCTGCTGTCCCAATTCCTCAAACTGGCTGTTCTGGGAACTGGGTCTAGTGTCGACCTGCCCTGGGAGTGTGTCGACCTGGGTACCCTTGATCTCTGGAAAACTGCCACTCGTGTCGACACACTCTTGACATGTGTCGACACACTCTTGACATTTTTACACAATTTCTCTTTGAATCTGTGTTGATGTGTCGACACCATTGATGGGTGTGTCGACACATCTTTTGCATAAAAATGTTTGTACCTGAAAAATAAACACATATATCATTAGTTAAATGATTTATCATGACTATAAATTATAAATGTGATTTGCAAAATACTTTTTGAACATGAATTTCAGGTATGATGTTTTTGACATGCTTCAATTAAATTGCTTTAAGAACACTTCTTGTCATCATCAAAATAGGAGGGAAATGATATGAATTTGCATTCAACCCAACAGAAGTATACGTGGATGACATTTTGGTGAAGTCAAGGACCAGGAGAGAACACCCCGAGATCCTCACCAAGGTGTTGCAAAGATCAAGGGAGTATCAACTGAGAATGAATCCGAAGAAGTGTGTATTCAGGGTGTCATTAGGGAAGTTGCTAGGCTTCATAGTTAGTAAGCAGGGGATTGAGATCGATCCAAACAAGGCTAGGGCTATTGCGGAAATGCCGCCTCAAAGAACATCTCATGACTAAGAGGCTTGATTGGGCGTCTGCAATTCATTAGAAGATTCATATCACAACATTCACAAAGATGCCGCCCATTCTATGACCTTTTGAAAGGAGAGGCAAAGTTCGAATGGAATGACAAGTGTCGAGAAGCCTTTGATGATTTAAAGAGGTATCTCATGAATCCCCCAGTTTTGCAACCTCCTGTACTTGGAAAACCATTGATCCTATATCTCTCAGTCATTGAGGACTCCCTAGGTGTTGTCCTTGCACAACACGATGAATCTGGAAAAGAAAGGGCAGTGTACTATCTTTCTAGACTTTTCAACACCACAGAATCCAAATACACCACTGTGGACACAACTTGTGCTGCGCTTGTGTGGGTAGTTCAAAAACTCAAGCACTACTTTCTTGCCCATGAGATCAAGCTAATCTCGAGGATGGATCCACTCAGATACCTCTTAGAAAAACCTGTCCTCTCTGATCGTCTTGTGCATTGGCAGATCTTCCTCTCCCAATTCGACATCTCTTTTGTGGTCCAAAAGGCCATCAAAGGGTATGCCATCGCCGAGCACCTTGCCCATTTTCCACTCCCTCATAGCGATTCCATCTGAGAGGAATTTCCCGATGAAGATCTCTCGGTCATTTCCAAAGATCCCTTCTAGTCCCTTCATTTTGATGGTGCACTCAACTCTCAGGGACGGGGCATTGGAGCCGTGCTGCTCACCCCGGAGGGTATTACTATCCCCATCACTTTTCAACTCACCTTCTCTGACACTAATAACATGTCTAAGTATGAAGCCCTCCTTGCTGGTCTTAAATGTGCTTATATCTTGGGTGCATCCCACCTTAGAATCATAGGAGACTCTCAACTTGTTCTGCGGCAGGTGCTCTCAACTTACTGCAATCATGATCCAAAGCTTAAACCATATCAAGACTTGGTCACGTTGCTGGCAAGGCAATTCCGCAAGCTTATCTATGTCCACACTCCTCAATCACAAAATATCCTGGCTGACGCCTTGGCGTCACTAGCCTCTTCTCTATCCTTCCCTCTGAGCCACCAGATCGAGACAATCGTTGTCCAGTGGCTCGATGTTCCATCTACCCAGGATCCTTGGTTCAACAACCTTAGGACAACCTTAGAGGAGAGGGCTAGGAAGAGAGGAGCGCAACAAATCATGTTGGCTGAGCTTGAGGAAATTCTAGATGAAGAGGAATTGCCATGGTATTTTGAGATTGAGCAGTACTATAAGGATGGGTTGTATCCTGAAGGGGCAAATTCGGAGGATCGCAAGGTCATAAGAAGAGCCACCTTAAGGTACACAGTTGTTGGAGAAGTTTGTACAGGCGGGCTCTTAATGGAGTTCTTTTGAGATGTCTTAATGATGACGAAGCTTGGAAAGTGGTAGAAGGAGCTCATGCTAGTGAATGCGAAGGGCATGTCAACAGTCAAATGCTTGCTACGAAGATCATTAGGCAGGGCTACTACTGGCTGACCCTAGAAGAGGACTATGCCATCTACATCCGTAGGTGTGTCAAATGTCAACTCCATGCTGATAAAATTCATGCTCCTTCATCCTCACTTCATCCACTCTCCACACCTTGGCCATTCTCCATGTGGGCTTTTGATATTGTTGGCCCCCTTAGTGATCCTAATGCTCAAACCAAACAAAAATCCTTCATCCTAACAGCAACTGAGTATTACACCAAATGGGCAGAAGCAGAAGCATTTGTAGAAATCAAAGCATCCACAGTGTGCCGCTTTATCATGAATCTCGCGGTTCTGAGTGCCAAGCAGCATCGTCACAGACAACGGGCCACAATTCATCTCACAAGAACTTCAAAACCTCTATAAGAAATACAATATCACTATGCATCATTCATCTCCATATTACCCACAAGCCAATGGTCATGCTGAAGCAACTAATAAAACCCTTCTTAAAATCTTGAAGAAAACTTGTGAATCGCACAAATTCGTTGATTGGCCAGAAGAGCTGATAGAGGCTCTATGGACCTATCGTACCTCTGTCCGTACTCCTACGGATGCCCTCACTTATGGGATGGAGGAGGTAGTTCCATATGAGATCTTGATCCCTTCATTAAGAGTCCAACTCGATAAAGAACTTAATCTCGACGAATGTCGAGAGGTGTTGCTAGTCCAGTTGGAACTCTTAGATGAAAGGCGACTAATGCAGCCGATCATGTGCTCTCATACCAAAGGCGAATCTCAAGGTCTTTTAAAAAGGATGTCATTGAATGAAAATTCCAAGAGGGTGATATGGTCTTGAAACGCATTTTCATCAAACCTGGAGGTCCAAGGTCTAAATTACAACCAAATTAGGAAGGTCCGTACGTTGTAAAGGAGGTGCATCTGCGAAATGCCTACCGCTTAATCAATGCTGAGGGCATAGAATTGTCACATCTGTGGAATGGGTTGTACCTCAAAAGATTCTATCCCTAGGTCTATAGGTGTGAGGCCACAACACTTATATTAGGGATAACCTCGTGTTAAGAGTCTGAAGTCCTTTCCCAAATCATCAAGGGTTGCCCTAAGTCAGGACCAACACACACACACGGCAAGCCCGGGTGACTGCACTTAGTAGGTATCGCAGCTATGTAGGCCCTACTCTAGCGATGCGATGGTCATTCTCTCCTGAATTGGTCAAAGTGTAGGGGCAAGGGTCGTAAGGGCGAGGTTGTCAACCTTAAGCATACCCTGATGAGAGGAAGTCTTAAATAGGAATGGTCAAATAATAAAGGCAAAGGAACAAAAGCAAAAGAAAGGATAGGAAAATACATGATAGAATAGGGGCATGGCAAAGAGTGGCAAAGTCCCCGCGGGATGCTCATGAGCCCGGTCGCACGCATGCCCCATACAGTTCAAATCCATAAGAAAAGACCACAAAGTCCCTACGCAACAGACCTAATCTTTGAAGGGTATGCCGCTGGAAGAAGCCGAACCCAACATCCCTAAACCTACATTAGACTTTCCGTAAATAGTCTTCCATTTCCTTCTATAAGATCGGGTCATCTCTTAGGTATGGCCTAACTAGTCGCACTATCAACTAAGGGCAGCCGCCCATGGCATGTCACCCCTAAACACACGCCCTATCTTAGTAAAGTCCTCGGTGAAAAGGGGAAGTGACCACGACTCATAACCAGCAGTTTGAATTCATTTATGTGTTGTGGCCCAAAAGGGCGAGTACCTTCCATCTCGCGCGTCTTACTTTAGGAAGGGCTAACATCGGCTTTAGGCATCATTCAAAAAACCCCCCAAAAAAATCAAATATTTCAAAATTCCAAAAAAATCAAATATTTCAAAACTCCAAAAAAATCAAATACTTCAAAACTCCAAAAAAAAATCAAATACTTCAAAACTCCAAAAAAATCATATATCTCAAAACCCAAAAAAAATGTTTTCAAAAACTACTCATTCATGCATGCCATTTATTTACTTATGTCTTTTCGCCTATTTAATAAGGCTTAACCCCTTGACCATTTGTCAAGATTGGTCACTCGTCATATTTAAGGCAAGGGACTAAGTCGAAGAACGGATCTAACTTGTCTTCATGGTTGTCCTAAGTGTGCAGGTCACAGAAGAAGAAAAAAAGCGGCACTCATATCTCACTCGCCACTCTCACACAGTCACATTTCATGGCCAAAAGAGATTCCATTCTATTCCATTCCATATCTACATCACCCTCATAACACATGATAAACAAAAAGGGGAAAAAGTACAAGCCCTCAACCACTCTCCCCTGTACCCTCAGGCGAGCAAGAGGGGGGAGGGGCCATCTCCCTCGGTCCCATCGTGCTCCCCTCGGCCGCTCCCTCTCATCGTCGCCCCTCCTCCTTGTTCCTCCGTCGTCTGGAGGAACCCGTCAGATAGTGCCCTGCCGATCTGCTGGGGATGCCGCTCCTGCTGGCCGACGTGCGACTGCGCCCGACCAGGGACAAGGCTCTCTCCAGCCCCCTCATCTTTGACCTCAGCATCAGGATGGTCTGTCGCTCGCTCCCCAGCTGCGAGAAAAGCTCGTCCACCTCCCAGCGTAGTCCTGTCGCCTCGTCCACTTGGGGGCGTAGGCGTACCTCTGCCATCTCTGCCTCTAGCACGATCGTTCGCACTAGAGCATCCCTAAACTCCACCTTCTGCAAGTCAAACATTTGTCAATAAGGGAATAAAGTACAAGGGGCAGGTAATTAATAACTCACCCGCTCACGTAGCTGGGCCATGGCATCCTCCGCTCGGGTCACCGCTGCTGCCAACTGACCCTCCAGCACGGAGCAGCCAGGCTCATCCTGGGAGGTGGAAGCACCCCCCACCATCTGCTGCGCGTGCTCCAGCTCGGCACGCTGTAAAGAAAAAATATGGGTCAGTCAACTAAAGTGAAGAATAGAAGAAGCAAGAAGTAGAGCACTCACCAGCTCGGTCACGATCCGTTGGAGGTCATCCCTCTGCTGGATCGTGGAATGGAGGACGCCCTCAAGGGAGGCAATCCGACCCTCGGGGTCGAGCTGCAAACACAGGTCAGGTTAGCTAAGGAATTAATGATTAAAATATCTAGAAAGGGATAAGTTAGTGATACTCACCGGTCGTTGGGTCCCCCTGTACACCTGGGCCCCGTATCTCCGTGCATAGACACGGAAGTAGTCCTCGTCATTGGTGGCCTCCGAGGTCACCACTCGACCCCGTTGCCGCCAGTCCTCAAGCTGCTCCCGAGCTCGCTTCCTCCAGTCGATGATCTGCTGGATGCCCTGGAAACTGTGACCCGGCCTCTCCCACAACCTCTGCTAGGTCAGGAACTCCACCACCGCTTGGTGAAGCCCCAGCATCCGTGTGACCAGCCGGAGGTGGAGTGGTATCACCGTGTTGAAGACATGGAGCTAGATCTCCCTGCCGAAGTAGGGGTGGCCCTGCTCCACCCACGGCTGGTCGACATCATCATCCCCAGCGTAGGGAGTCCACTCGACTTGCACACCACATATAGAAATTCATTAGTCAATTGTCAATAATAAAGAAAGGAAGGGTTGCAAGTGTAGAAGTACTCACATGTCCAAAGGGGATGGCATCCAACGCGTCCTGGATGAGGGTTACCTGTAGGTGCAGGGACCGCTCATCACGGCGGAACCGCCAGCGCGGTAGGAGCAGCACAGCGCTCGGCCACCTCGGCACTCCCCGGCCAAGCGAGGGGAGGTAGTGATACGCCCACACCTGCAAAACAATATAGTCAGTATTATAATCAATTATAATAAGTAGGAAAAAGCAATAAAGTGTAAGGGTAAGAAGCATACCTGTAGAAATGGGAAGAATTCGGCTACCCCTGTCTCCCGACTGGAGGTACCCAGGCTGTCAAAGAGGTGGGCTAGCAGGGCCGCACCCTATGCGTAACTCCCTACCTGGGTCAGGTCCTCCAGCAAGGGCAGGCACCGGCAGCTCACGAGGTCTCCTCCGGTCCCCAAGATCAGCTTCCCGATCACAAGAATCAGGAAGTGCCTCAAATCTCGGTCTGCTGCTGCTCCCTCCTCCTCTGCCAGCACCACTCTGGCATCCTCCATCAGCCGGGCCATATACTCCGCCTGGCCCTCTCCAGTCTGATGGAGAGCGTCCGCCACTCCCAGGCTCACCTGCAGCCTCATCCTCGGCATGAGGGATGACCTCTCCTTCGTCGCCTTCAACTCCAGGAGCCTCTCCACTAACTCCTGATAGCTAGTATAGGTCACCCCTGTCACCACCTGGCCATCCACCCTCAGGCCAGTGATCCGTGCCACGTCCTCCAGTTTGGGGATCATGTGACTCCACGGGAGGAGGAAAGCATGGCACTCGGGGTCCCATCTCTCCTTCAACACCTGGATCAGTGCCACATCGGGCGTGAGCTCTTCTAACCTAAGAAAGGGGCCGAACCCCATCTCTTCTAATCGCGTCCTCTGGAAGTCTGGCAGTCCCTGGTAGACTACCCGGACGACCGCCCATCCCAGTCGGGACCGCAGCTCGCTCTGCAAAATAGCCAAAAAGCATAAAATCAGTCAAAGTCTACAACTGTAAAGGGCCCCTAACTTTGGACCGGTCGGGGGTCCCTGCCATTAGATTTGTTCATTAAGGGGTCACCCCTTCTGCTCTTCATGTAAGGTCTCTTATTTTAATAATCTTGGCCCAGGTGATCGCACTGGTGGAGTGGTATCATTATATTCCCGGGAATAGAGTGCACTCTCCGGTTGCTAACCCTGAGGACCATTTAAAAAAAAAAAAAGTCAAAGTCCACAAAATAAGCAGTCTATTCATATCGTGACAAGGTCTCTGTCGCCTTCTGAACGTGACACAAAGGGCGTCGCATTCATGCTTATGAAGGCGACGGGTAGAACCGTCGCCTTCTGAACGCGATAGCTATGGTGTCGCATTCTCCCTGGTAATGCGACAGGAACCCTGTCGCATTTACAGGATGACCGAGGATGGCCATGGCCATTCCCCGGTTTCCCACCTTGGGCCAAAGCCCTAGGGTTTGAATCACCTACTTTTTGGGACCATCGCCTCTTCCTCTCCCTTTTGGGCGACCCGCTACCCGCCCCGTGGGTCTACCTCCATGGGGAGGGCCGGAGCTTCTTCCCCCGTCACCGTAGAAGCTTCCTCTACCATCCTCCGACGGCTAATGGTCTTCTTGGACCTCTTTGACACCCCCTCGCCGTCTCTACCATTACCTCCACCGCCCTCCATTCCTTCGGCCCACCGGAGAGGAGAAGCAGGGAGAGGAGGAAGACAAGAAGGAAGGAGAGGGGAGGAAGAAAGGGGCAGCTGCCGCCGCTGCCAGTCGACGATCGCTGGAGAAGGAGGGTCAGGAGAAGATTCTCTGTCACCAGAAAGAAAGGGGAGAGGGAAGAGAGAGAAGAGAGAAGAGGGAAAGAGGGAAGGTGTGTGTGGGTCCAAAATTCAAACCGCCTCGGGCCTGTGGTCGCGACAAGGTGGCTGTCACGTTCTGGTCAAGTCGTGACATACTCCCTGTCGCGTTCTTAAACAAGGTCACGACCGTTGACTAGTCGCGTTCAGGGTCGCGACACCTAGGCTGTCGCCTTCTCAGTTTTTGCACAGAACCCTTAAAAATTCACATTTTTTGCTGCAAAACTCTAATGCATACATCATATAAAAGCGGCAAATCATCATAAAGTGTCTGATACATCACTCTCATCTTCTCAACACCTCAAATCTCTCAAAATCTCCAAAAGTACAATCAAGTCTCTCTCACAAGCTCGCGGTCCCCACATGGCCGGTATGCCTTGCGCTCCTCGTGCACCGTGGGTGGTAGGGCTTGAGTGACACACACATGCCACATCACTAGTGTGCTCCGCTCGGCTTGCTCATCCTCCGGATCTCCCAAGCGCCTCGCTCATGGGAGGCAAGTGTGATGGCTGAAGTAGCTTTGTCCTAGGCTTCCCGACCTGGAGGTAGCACCTATGCAGGTTGTAGAGAACCATCGCCATGTTCCCCACGAGTTGTAGGTCCAGTCCACGTCCAAGGGGAAGCCGTATATCCACTCCGCGTAGTGCCACTATGTCCATGGCGAAGTGCTCTATTGGAAGTGTGTTGAGGTATAGCCGCCATGCACTCTGAGTTTTCTTATCCGCTGTCCTGCACACGACACAATCGGAGAATTTGGCCACCCTGCCGATGAAGCACAATGGATGGCATGCAAAGATCCGACCCTTTGTAGTAGGGTTTTCTACAGGTTTGAACTTTATCCTCACTCCCAACCTGCACTCTAAGAGGATCATAGAGCCGTAGAGTGAGCCCCCCGTAGCCGTCGATGTGAGTCCTGCATAAAGGAAGGATAGGACCGCATGAGAGAGGCTAAGTCCCCGCCAAACACCGCTAATGGCGCTCAAGTTCACATGGTCTAAGAGGTGATCTCCGGACGGGAAGAGAACCACCCCACACAAGCATATAACCACGGCTTTGGCTATTTCTTGGTAATTCCCGCACTTGTTCTTGCAATGAGATATGACCCACTTAGACAAGGGGATTAGGTGAATATGTTGAGGGCTAATCATGGTATACACATCTCCGGGATCCATCATATATTCACCTAGGATGAGTTTAGGATTAATGGGCTCAACGGTATAACAAATCTTTTGCTCATCTCCCCGTGTGGTCTTGTGTAAAGCCATGAATGCTTCCACCTCCTCTAGTAAGACGGTGGCCTCAAACTTTGGGAAAAGGAAAGTATGAGTTTGTGGGTGCCATAGTTCTATCAAGGCGGTGATGCTATGCCAATCAAATGAAATCTTATGATAATTATGGGCGGCTATCAAGATACCCCCCAAACCCCACTCTCTTAAGGTGCGGATCACATGTATGGGAAGGACTTTGATCATGGGTGCTATCCAATTGAGCTCAGAGTATCGGCGGGAGCCAGGAAAGAGTTAGAGAAGGAGAAGGAAAAGAAAAAGAGAGGAGAAGAAGAAGAAGGTGCATTAATAGAGAAATTTGGAGTTGAAAATCACATAAAATCAAAGACCACTGTACATACTTCTCGCGTGTTGGCATTGCTACTCAAATAATTGGGAACCTCCGTCAGCCTTAGGAGCTCGCTGTAGGATGTCCGGGCGTGCTTGGGACCTCCATAGGAAGCCTCTCCATCCATGGGAACACTTGGAGCTCTCTTCATGGCCATGGGAGCCTTGAGGGCTTGAAGAGAAGAAGGGAGGGTGTGAACTCCGAATTTGGCCTCTTCCCCCTTACTTATAGGCATTTAGAACTCATATTCATGGTGGGAGAGAGTTTAGAAGGGCTAATGGGAGTTAGAACAGGACTAGGGAACTCTAGGAGTCCAAGTGGGAAGCAAACATGGATTTGGGGTTGCTAATTGCGCTCTGGGCACAAAAACGAGGCCGCGACATATTGACACATCGCCACCTTGTCGTGACAGGCTCATCGTCGAGTTCATGTTCTGGTAGCGACAGCCAGATTCTCGCGTTCTATGTTTGAACAAGTGTTGGCTGATTTCTTCACATTGTCGTGATTCTTATTGCCAATTCAAGATGTATTTGCACTTATGCTTTAAATCCTTCAATTTTTTGGATGCAAATTGAGTTTTATCTTGTTCTTTATTGCTTTCTTTATGTCTCGAAAATCTATAAAAATCAGAAAATGTAGAAAATCCACAAAAAATAAGAAAACCAGATAATCCAAAAAAAGGTTCATCAGGTAAGTATTTCTCACCTAATCTCTGCATTATTATATGGTATCTACCCTACTATATCATGTCAAGGACTGGCTGGTTTTGTCACGTCACGACATTTAATATGTCCATAAATGCCAGAATATGAACGAACGAGAAATCAAGAGTAAAATTATACTGATTGAACAGGACATTTGCTCAGAAGCTTCAGTAAATAACAAGTATCATTTGCCATTCAGTAGGTGTTACATGATTCTTACTTTACAATCTCAAAAAAAAAAAAAATGTCACCAAGGCTGATCTCTCCACACACAAATCCCAAAGTTCCCGCCTTCTAGAACTGTAGATACCTGAAAAAGTAGGATTTGATGAGCTAACTAGCCCGGTAGAACTCAATTCCGCTAAACGAAAAGGATTCAGATGTAAATGCTAAAGGTAAAACGAATATGTATTGCTAGCACTGATATATAAACTCAAGATAAGAACAGACATGTTTTGCTCTGAATGTTCACTATAACAAATGGAAGAGTCACTTCAATAACACATATAGAGCAGGAGTATTTTAGGAACAAGATTCATAACTCTTAGAAACAGGATCCACAACTCAGAATAACACTTGAATTCAGAATCAGACACATGGTTACACACACAAGCATGATGTGATGACTAATCAACACGAACTGATGCATGCCAACATACACGAGTCCTCATCGCCCCCGCGCGGCCACTGACGAATTCGGGCGCTCCCCCTAGGACTGAACCAGCCCTTTATTAGCCAGGCATATTTCTCGAACGAGTCCAAAGACTCACAACTTGTCATCATCACACACTCATCCTTATAATGAATCAAGGACACACAAGGATTCACTCATAGTTCACACACAAGAATTAAGGAACTTTGTTCCTTCATTGATTTCAGAAAATTGATGATCTCACAAGGTTAAATTTGTTTGAAACTTTGAAGAAATGATTCATGGTAAAAAGAAAGGAAACTTGACTGGTTTAGTAGGTGTTTAAGTGGAAGAAACATCTATGAATGAGTAAGCATTTTTTTAGAACAATTGGGTGTAGTTCCGATCAAGAAATGAGTCAAGGTAGGAACTGATTTCCAGGACTGGCTGTGCCTGTCGACAGCCAAGGTGTTGCTGCCGACAGATATGGCTTTCCCAGAAGCTGAATTCTCAGCCTGTCTGTGATTGTCGACAGCCAAGGGAGTTTCTGTCGACAGCCCCTGTTAGAGTTTGTTTTCTGGTTTCTGGCAAGAGAGCCCTGTCGACAGATTGAAGCAGGACAGTCGATATGTGCCATATAGGCTTTCAAAAATGGATTAAAACCAACTAGAATTTGTACTACCAAGCTCTTCTATCACTACTAACATGATTACAACTTTAAACAAGTATAATCTCAATTTCAAAAATCAGATTAAGAATACAAGGAAGTGGAAATGAAATGATGGATCAAGGTGTACATGGATAATCTAAAAGGGAGAGACACTTCAAGGACAAGGATGGTTGGAACCTCTTCATATCCTTTAGCTATAATTTATCAAGATACACACACTTAAGATTCACATGGTCTCTTAATGAATCCTTTCATGATAGTAGGAAGAACTACCATAAATCAACACATTCCTACACAGTGGAATCAGCATGGTTCCATTTTAACATAAGTTGAGATTATAAAAACAATGAAGTGTTGATTCCCATGACTGAATACTAGCTTGCACCTAACGGAAACTTTAGTTCCTCTCATGGAACCACTTCACAGATTGAAGAATAACATACTTATGGTACTGATTA
The DNA here is from genome assembly GCA_014218235.1 of Colocasia esculenta. Taxonomy (NCBI): domain Eukaryota; kingdom Viridiplantae; phylum Streptophyta; class Magnoliopsida; order Alismatales; family Araceae; genus Colocasia; species Colocasia esculenta. The sequence goes on along the minus strand of CM024764.1, from coordinate 46,646,828 downwards.
TCTTTGAACTGGTAATCTGAGATTAAAGAAGAAGAAGAAGGAACAGGAAGAGAGTCCTACCTATCTGAATAGCACAAATTCTTTCTTGATGTCGAATTCCCTCTAGTACACAACGTATAGCAGATGAGGAAGTAGCCACAAGTAAAGAAAGAGATAGTTGAATCCTTCAAAGTCTACTTCGCTAGTTTCACAACCACACCCTGCAGCAGCTCTGGCAACAGCTCGAGCAAGAACAAGGCGCAAGAAGGACAATAGTTCCAGCTACAAATCCAACTTAGGAACCTTGCGAACATAGCAGTAGCATAACGGAAGAAAGGTGGAAAAGATGGTTACGATAGCCACTGGGGTGTCTTTATAACCCAAGGGTTCTCTCATGCATAATGACACGACAACCCCCAATGTGTCATAGTAAAAACTGTTTGGTTTTTACTGTTGACACGTTAACCATGCAATTCCCCAGCTCAAACACCTCAGGTAAGTACGTGTTAGTGTCACCTTCAAGTGTGCTGGCCATCCCATGCCTCAACACGTAGGCACCAAAAATCCCAGAAAAATGGCAACCGTAATTGGCCTAAAATTCAGCTGGCCCAATAAACTTGATGAAAACATGTCCAAATGGTACTCATTTGTCTTAAAATTTTAATCATAGCCTAATATGATGGTTTTCCAAATTATGGTGATTTTACTTAATTTTCAGATTTTATTTTACACTAGGTGAAAAATCACCCGAAAATAGTCGCGTCAGCTTATCCTTGAAGTCCGTACGCCGAAAAATTTGGATACTTATATTTCTGAGATCTCCTTATTTTTCGGGAAATTATGGTGTTCTCGATTTTTATTTCATTATAGTTTTTCAGTGTCGCCCTGTGGGAGCGCGCACCTCTGTGAACGACACTGGGGTAACGTAGGTTACCACAAATCCAACCTAAACTCTAATTATTCCAATTTAATGACGATCCTAAGGTATAATAACCACTTTATTCATATTTTCTTAACACTTTAAATTTTTGGGGTGTTACAACTCTCCCCCACTAGGAAAAGAGTTTGGTCTCTAAACTCCTTGACTAGTTTGGATGGATCACAAGAATTTAAATTTTCAACCTTTTAAATTTTTTTGTAATCTAGGTTAGTCTCACCAATCTTGTCATAATTATCATGTCATATAATGTCTACACTTTTTATACAACTTATTATCATGACATCACTAGTTGATGGAAATCTAAATTAGAAATTTTAAATCTTATGAACCAGGTTGTGATCATGGATTCAATTAAATACATTCTCTACTATGTTTCATATTGCCGGCAGTAGCATATTACTCCTAAGATTCCTTCACCAAGAAATAACCTTAACCCTCAGAAAATTATATAAGTACATATTCCTAGAAAGAATAATAAGGTATGACGACGTTGATGAGTATGAAGATTATGAAGATAGACAACAAGAATTTTATTTATCACGTAGGGTTTTTATTACAGAACTCCATAGTCATCCCTGCAAAATTACATTGATTGGCAAAACTTACTAAGTTTTGTCATACTAAAACAACTAAATTCAAGCATTTCTTACTATACTCTAATCCTATTGAAAGATTACTTCTAATAGCTTTAGTCACTTTTCCTTGTGGTTTCAAGTTTTCTTGAACTCATGTCCTTGCTCTGAGAGAGTACAGGACATTCTGAGATCTAATGCTCTAGACTTCTGCACTTTAAACATGCTCCTAGTCTCCGCCAATAGTTCTCCTTGGCATGACCTAGTGTGTGACAAAACATACAAACTTTCTTAGGTCGTGCCTTAACGTTCGCTTGCTTGTTGGCCTTCTTAATCTTTTTGTTCTCTTTGCTCCGCTTCATCTTCTGTTTGCCAACTATTTCTCTATTTCTGGGGCGAACTATCTTCTTCCGTATGGACACTGTAATACTCATTGTTTCTTGAGAGTTTGGATTGCAAATGTTCTTATGTAGTTTCATTTTTCCTTGATCATTAACGGGAGCTACCTACTCTAAGGACTGAGCAAGGTTGTCCATTGCATGTTGAACCTCTTTCCATTGTGTTTCTTCTCCCATTACGCTGGCTGAGCAAACAAATTTAAGTTTAGTTAGTCAATCACGTGATTTAAACTCAGTTTTTCTAATTCATACTACAACTATTACCGTATGTATCTAGTTATTTGACACATTAACCTTCATGATTAAATAATGTCTTTTCCTTGTAGGATTTTGAGATATGACAAATGATTTATGTTGTGTTCCTAGTTTTGTTATGACAAGCAAAATGTAATAAATTTTTAACACAAATCTTTTATATAAAAAAAAATTTATAAAGTCAAAAGGTCTGTTAAGTGTGTTGACCCTGATTACTTCTTAGGTTGTCACTATATGGAGCACAAGTTGACACTAGTCAAGTTTTTAGTTAACGTTTAGAGAAAATATGGCTTAAGATTGACCTTACCAATGGGTGAGGTTGATACTAAGATGTTACAAGATCAACTCTACATGATGGACAGTTAATTAAGACTGCTATTCCTAGAAGATGTGGACTTGACTCTACTGATACTTTTCCTACTGATTCCCAGTCTAATTGTCTGTGTGTCTTGACACGCCATGCTATTGATTATTTGAAGTAAAACTTTAAGATTTAAATCAAATAGGAGACATTTGATCTTTCTGTTATAATCAGAAAAAGAATTGGATGAGTTCAAGCCTAAAGAGAATGCAATTAAGAGATCAAGAAGTTATCTGACCAAAGCCAAACTTCGGTGCAAAGTATTCGCATTTTCTACATTTCTTCAAAAATCTCCCTAGCTAGATATTTTCCCTATTTCTTTTCTTCACTATTTTGTTTGGTTGCCTACTCCAATAGTAGTAAACATATTCAATCCTACACTGTGTGTATAAGGTTTGTGAGATTTAAATCAATCTTAAAATTTTGAGTCATCAATTGTGTAAGTGTTCCACACATTTGTGTTATTAAAGAGTCTTACTTGGTTTAATGAGGGGTGGAGGTAAATGTCGATTAAATGATTCATCTCAGTGGTATAATAATTTAGAATCCAAGAAAATGGGAAAGTCAACGAAAGAATACATCACGAGGATAGTCATGAAATCTATATGATCGTTGAACCATTCATTTACTAATTCTTATTTAGAATCGGAGATAATAACATATCAATGTAAAAGCCATGTTAATATAAAGCAAGGGATTAGCAGGTTTGACTTTTCCTTCAGTAGGAGAGGGCTCCCTTGGAGAAGTCATATGTGTGTTTATCATTTTTCACCGAACCTTGGATTCCTAGCATTCCACTAGGTTTATTTGAATTATGAGTTTTTTATGTAGGCCAAATTGTGAGAAATTAGAAAGACGCTATTTTGATGGAATCGTAAAAATTGCATTTTTCTTCTTCGGTGGGAGAGTTGACTTTTTATTGGTAAGAGATATGATTTTTCTGATATTTTTATTAGATTCAAATGGGGGGTACTTTCTTATTTACTATACATTTACTTAAGATATTACATGTAAATAAGGCATGAGTTTCAGTTCTATAGGGTGCTTGCTGACTCTTCTGACTGAACCTACTGACACTTCTGACTGAAGAAGGACCAGTTCATCACAAACTGGTGTCTGTCGACAGCTAGGAAGTGGCTGTCGACAGCTACTGTCCTCCCAGAACCAATTTCTAGGGTCTGACACTATCTGTCGACAGACCAGAGTCGGCTGTCGACAGGCGAGGAACATCTGTCGACACGTCAAGGCTATCTATCGACAACTACTATCAGTTCTGCATTTTTGGGTTCTGGAAACATGTTACTTGTCGACAGGTAAGTGCTGGTTGTCGACAGGTGAAGTCTAAGCTTCCAGGAATGTGGTAAAACTACCACAGGAAATTCTACCAAGTGTTTCTAGGAATCCTTACATGATTGGGATCATCAAAAATGTCTTATTTACAGTTCTAACCACCACTTTCCATGAGGGGAAACAAGTAGGACAATGGGGATCTACTATGGTATGGAAATCTAAGGAAAAATAACAATTAGAAGTGCAACACTTCCAGATAACATTTTCTTGCTTCGAATGGGATGAGTTTCATGATATGCTTGAATCATAACACAAATTCCAGCTGCAAGGAATAGAACAACACAATGGTTGTTTCAAATGGGTGTTCATAGTAAACACTTTAAACATGAAGTTCTTGAGCAGGAACAAGAAGCAAGAATAGAAGAAAGAAACCAAAGGAAGGTGAGTTCTACAGAACATGAAACAATTAGTGCATATGAGTTGTACAAATGGAGAACCCACAAGTATGAAATTATGGAAGTGAAGATAAATCGTAGGAAGGAACATATCTCTAGATATTCATTTCATACTCAATACAATCTATTTCCTACATTACATATCTAGCTTAACTTTAAGCTTTCTACCCATCCTCACAGGTCACTACAGGATGTTGAAGACCAATAACTAATTGAATCCTCAACCAATGCTCTGATACCATAATGTCACGTCACGACATTTAATATGTCCATAAATGCCGGAACATGAATGAACAAGAAATCAAGAGTAAAATTATACTGATTGAACAGGACATTTGCTCAGAAGCTTCACTAAATAACAAGTATCATTTCCCATTCAGTAGGTGTTACATGATTCTTGCTTTACAATCTCAAAAAAAAATAAAATGTCGCCAAGGCTGATCTCTCCACACACAAATCCCAAAGTTCCCGCCTTCTAGGACTATAGATACTTGAAAAAGTAGGATTTGATGAGCTAACTAGCCCAGTAGAACTCAATTTCGCTAAACGAAAAGGATTCAGATGTAAATGCTCAAGGTAAGAACGAATATGTATTGCTAGCACTGATATATAAACTCAAGATAAGAACAGACATGTTTTGCTCTGAATGTTCACCATAACAAATGGAAGAGTCAGCTTCAATAACACATATAGAGCAGGAGTATTTTAGGAACAAGATTCATAACTCTTATAAACAGGATCCACAACTCAGAATAACACTTGAATTCAGAATCAGACACATGGTTACACACACAAGCATGATGTGATGACTAATTAACACGAACTGATGCATGCCAACATCCATGAGTCCTCATCGCCCCCGCGCGGCCACTGACGAATTCGAGCGCTCCCCCCAGGACTGAACCAGCCCTTTATTTACCAGGCATATTTCTCGAACGAGTCAAAAGACTCACAACTTTTCATCATCACACACTCATCCTTATAATGAATCCAGGACACACAAGGATTCACTCATGGTTCACAGACAAGAATTAAGGAACTCTGTTCCTTCATTGATTTCAGAAAATTGATGATCTCACAAGGTCAATTTTGTTCAAAACTTTGAAGAAATGATTCATGGTAAAAAGAAATGAAACTTGACTAGTTTAGTAGGTGTTTAAGTGGAAGAAACATCTATGAATGAGTAAGCATTTTGTTAGAACAATTGGGTGTAGTTCCGATCAAGAAATGAGTCAAGGTAGGTACTGATTTCCAGGACTGGCTGTGCCTGTCGACAGCCAAGGTGTTGCTGCCGACAGATATGGCTTTCCTAGAAGCTGAATTCTCAGCCTGTCAGTGGTTGTCGACAGCCAAGGGAGTGTCTGTCGACAGCCCCTGTCAGAGTTTGTTTTCTAGTTTCTGGCAAGAGAGCCCTGTCGACAGATTGAAGCAGGGCAGTCGACAGGTGCCATATAGGATTTCAAAAATGGATTAAAACCAACTAGAATTTGTACTACCAAGCTCTTCTATCACTCCTAACATGATTACAACTTTAAACAAGTATAATCTCAATCTCAAAAATCAGATTAAGAATACAAGGAAGTGGAAATGAAATGATGGATCAAGGTGTACATGGATAATCTAAAAGGGAGAGACACTTCAAGGACAAGGATGGTTGGAACCTCTTCATATCATTTAGCTATAATTTATCAAGATACACACACTTAAGATTCACATGGTTTCTTAATGAATCCTTTCATGATAGTAGGAAGAACTACCATAAATCAACACATTCCTACACAGTGGAATCAACATGGTTCCATTTTAACATAAGTTGAGATTATAAAAACAATGAAGTGTTGATTCCCATGACTGAATACTAGCTTGCACCTAACGGAAAATTTAGTTCCTCTCATGGAACCACTTCACAGATTGAAGAATAACATACTTATGGTACTGACTATCTTTGAACTGGTAATCTCAGATTAAAGAAGAAGAGGAAGGAACAGGAAGAGAGTCCTACCTATCTGAATAGCACACATCCTTTCTTGATTTCGAATTCCGCCTAGTACACAACATATAGCAGATGAGGAAGTAGCCACAACTAAAGAAAGAGATAGTCGAATCCTCCAAAGTCTGCTTCGCTAGTTTTACAGCCACACCCTGCAGCAGCTCCGGCAACAGCTCGAGCAAGAACAAGGCGCAAGAAGGACAATAGTTCCAGCTACAAATCCAACTTAGGAACCTTGCGAACATAGTAGCAGCATAACGTAAGAAAGGTGGAAAAGATGGTTACGATAGCCACTGGGGTGTCTTTATAACCCAAGGGTTCTCTCATGCATAATGACACGACAACCCCCAATGTGTCATAGTAAAAACTGTTTGGTTTTTACTGTTGACACGTTAACCATGCAATTCCCCAACTCAAACACCTCAGGTAAGTACGTGTTAGTGTCACCTTCAAGCGTGCTGGCCATCCCATGGCTCAACACGTAGCACCAAAAATCCCAGAAAAATGGCCACCGTAATTGGCCTAAAATTCAACTGGCCCAGTAAACTTGATGAAAACATGTCCAAATGGTACTCATTTGTCTTAAAATTTCAATCATAGCCTAATATGATGGTTTTGCAAATTATGGTGATTTTTACTTAATTTTCAGAATTTTATTTTACACTAGGTGAAAAATTACCCGAAAAATAGTCGCGTCGGCTTATCCTTAAAGTCCGTACGCCGAAAAATTCGGATATTTATATTTCTGAGATCTCCTTATTTTTCTGGAAATTATGGTGTTCTCGGATTTTTATTTCATTATAGTTTTTCGATGTCGCCCTGTGGGAGCGCGCACCTCTGTGAACGACACTGGGGTAACGTAGGTTACCACAAATCCAACCCAAACTCTAATTATTCCAATTTAATGTCGATCCTAAGGTATAATAACCACTTTATTCATATTTTCTTAACACTTTAAATTTTCGGGGTGTTACAGATTTTCAGTGTGTTCTGGGATCTGAGTTCCCCTTCAACAAAAACAAGGATGATCTAAGTGCACATTGTTAATCGTTGGATAGGCCGTTAGATGGTATGACTTAGGGACGATGGATTCTATCTCACGCCGGGGATGCGAAGTGTCTTGACCCTTGCTCATTTTGTCTAGCAATATTAACCTTGAATATTTGTTATTTTTTCTTTTCTTTGCATTCTATTTTATGATTTCTTTTCTTTTAGCCCAGCATGCATCATTTAGGATTTTGAGCTTCACGCTTCATGATTAGTCAAAGCCAGCTTCTCAATGATGTCCAACCAGATCTTCATTTCCCAAACAAAGATTTCCATTCCACTCTAAATTTGAAAGTTTTGTTGGAGCTAATTGCTCGGTCCAGTTTGCCAATATGGTTCCTATTCAGGATTCCTCTCATTCCCATTCATTATATCAATCATCCCTTCCCCACTGATCCGCTCATTAGCCATGAATCGCTCGAAGGCCAGAGTCGAATCGACCCACCGGGACAACACCTATCCCCTAATGAACGAAACCTGCAAGCCTAACATGGCCAGGGTACCTCTTCATCAAGAGGTTGATCATTTCTTTTCTTTTGATCTTTATACGTCCCAGATTGGAACCATCCTTGCACTCTGTTCTAGCGGTGTTCGAAGATCGCTGGATAATTCTCACTGCTTATTCATTCAGAATGGGTGTCGCTTTACCCTGATGCCTGCTTTTCATCTTATTCCACTTCATTCCACTACATCATCATTTCATGCCATCTCTGCTCCACTATCGCTCCACTCCCTTGCAAAGCAGGCATCAAGGAGGGGCAATCTATAAACATCCCATTTCTGGCCCATAAGCTGAGCCAAATTCCTTATCACGTTATTGACGCCCCAGATTGGCTCATCATCATCTAGCTAGCTTTTTCCGATCATGGCATCTTTCTATTTAGTTCATCGCCCTCGTGGGTTCTTCCTGGTCAAATCAATCAGTCTTCTTCATCATCTCGTAGCTCCCTGAGTTGAGAATCCAATGCCTCAAACTGTATGCCAATTCGATACCCATGCAAGGAGATCAAATATTTTGAGTGAGCCATATGTTGAAGGATCATGAAGGCGACAACATTTCTATGGCATTCACATTCATAAGGCGACGCTTCTCCCATCGCGTTCAAGTTTCTTCAGAAGGCGACAGCTCGATACGTCGCGTTCTCATTTGGCCTTTTAATTCCCTGAAAATTTGCCAAAAAATGCTTAAAGACTTCCTTCTATGGAAGGCGACGTATCAAGGGGTCGCTACCTGGTAGCGACATAGAACCTGTCACGTTCTAGTTTCCTTCACAGAACCATGCAACGTGGCCTTTCCTATTCCCATTTGGACCCTTGCTATTCATGAATAATTCATCTTTTGGTGGGTCTAGAGATCTTGAAATCCTTCCAAACTCGGAGGAGACCTTCCTTGCCACGTTCTGACTCCCCTTGCACGAACATACTTACCCAAAGTCGTACTCCAACTCATTATTCCTCTCCCAGCCCGTTCAGGAAGAATCACATATAAAACTCTTCACAGGGCACGGTTTAGGGCAAGGCTGGCGTCTGCTTCTTCCACTCTCAGAGAGCTACGAGTTCCCAGAAGACCTCTCAGCCTCTAGAAGACCAGGAAGTGCCCCCCAGGGTGATTTCTCATCATCTACTCTTTCTCTTTCCTATTCTTCTGGATTTTTCTCTTCATACTTGCACGTTTAGATCTATTTTTTTTCATAGATTTGCATTAGAACACTCCACGCACACCTCTTTTAATCACCCAAGGGGGTTAAAACACCACCTCACGTGAGTTCCCCCCAATTTCTTCATGTTTACTCATTATTTTGGGATAGATTCTACATCAAACGTTTGTCTAATGGGTATTTTGTTGTTTTGATATCATTGGAAGGTTGTAGAAGACAGTAACAGCACGAGGCTCTTGCCCCTTGGCCGGCTGAGGAGCAGGAAGAACATAACCCACAGTCTTCATCCTCTGAAGTAGAAGGCGACACACATCTGGTCGCGATCTCAAGAAGGTGACGGCTTTCGCGTCGCGTTCAGGGAACTAGAAGGTGGCACCCTCCTTGTCACGTTCCATAGAAAGCGACGGCTTGCACGACGCGTTCACAGGACTAGGTACCCTTCTACACTTTTCTTCCTCTTTCCAAGGTAGTTAGCACCTAATCTTTGTACTATTCCTCTTTGCAACTACTTTGGTGGCGATCACGGTCCTTTTCTTTATTTTCATCATCATTATTTGGGGAGCAAATCCCGTGATTACAAGGTGTTCTTGAAATTGGTGTTGCTCCTAGAACGAATTCAATTGAGAAATTCACTTCTCTACTAGGTGGTAATATAGGTAGTTCCTCAGGAAATACATCAGGAAAACCTTTTACTACTGGAATATCTTTCAAACCTGTAGTATTCTAGTTCATTATTGTCATGGAGGCCAAATATCCTTGACACCCTTTTAGTACCAACTTGCATACTTTAACTGTAGATATTATGGATATACTTCTACTTGAGGTTTATAAAAAATTATCGAGGAAACTTTCTTATCTAAAAAGGTTACCTGCCTTAAATGGCAATCCAAAATCACATGATGTTTAGACAACCAGTTCGCCCCAAGGATTACGTCATACTTCCACATTTCAAGGCATATCAAATCACCCGGAAAATTGTGTTCTTCAACTAAAATTTTACTGGAAGGGTAATATTTTTCGAGTTTCTTTCCCTCACTAAGGGGAGTAGCAACTTCCAGTTTTACAGGTAGTGGAACAGATTGTATCTCTAAGGATCTAACAAACCCATGACTGATAAAAGAATGAGTAGCTCCTAAATCAAATAGAACATATGCAGGTTTGGAGTTCACTAAAAGTGTAACTTCAACTAGTCCACCTTCTTGCGAAGATTCTGGCTCCACCTCTTGAATGGCTTGCAGACGCCCTTGTTTGGCTCGAGAATTTTGGGATGTCGGCACATTTTTCATCATAGGACATTCAGGAATCCGATGTTGGTTGCTTCCACATCGTAGACAAGCACCCAACCTTTGCCAACAATTCTCAGTTTTGTGTCCACTAAGATGACAATGTCGACAAACATCTTTATTCCCAACTGGAGATTTTCCTGGTTTCTTGGTGGAATGTTGTACTTTAGGGGCATTTCCCGTCTCAAACTTCCTTTTGCGGTCAGTTGTTGAAGAGCTTTCACCAAATTTACTTTTAATTCTTTCTATTGTTTCATTTGAGGATTCTAGAGCCAAGGCCCTCTTGACCATTTTAGAGTACGTTGTAATTAAGTGGGGTGTTAGCTAAGTAATAATGTTTGGGCATAAGCCATTCATAAACCTTTTTGCCTTCATTTTTTTTGTAACTATTAAATGAGAAGCATATTTAGACAGTCGAGCAAACTGTGCCTTATATTCAGACACTATCATTCTAAGTTGCTTTAGATTAGTAAACTCGGTAGTATTTTTCTCTTGAACCACTTTAGAGAAATACTACTCATTAAACAACTCAACAAACTCTTCCCAGACTATCTGATGTGGATCCTCTAAAGTAGACTCTACAGCCTCCCACCAAGCTCGAGCATCATGATCCAACTGAAATGTTGCCAAACGTATCTTATCCTCCTCTAAGCATTGGATTGCCCTAAAAATTCATTCAATATCTTTTATCCAATTTTCTACCTCGTTGGGATCCGTGCTACCTACAAATCTTGGAGGAACTAAACTTCAGAAGTCTTTAAACATATTTTTTCCATTGTGAGTACTATTTTTGGCCACTGTTCTCATTACTTGTGTTAAGTCCTACATTGTGTTTTCCATCTTTTCCAGTTTGCATCGCCTCCTTCCATGACTATGTTAGAGAATTATCTGAGGCATCCAACAATTCATACATTAATATAATCACTCAAACCAATATATACATTCATCACATGCAAACTTTCTTTTACCACATAAATACATATTTTTCATTAATAAGCTGAGAGCATTTACATCATCATCATCTTTATCCTCTCATTACATATAGACATGGAGAGTTATACATACAAACTCACTATTTATCAAAAGGAGAGGTTAACAAAAGTAAGTTCCTAAACTTCTTAGCTTGATTCATGTAAGTGTAGCAGATTCCACAGATGGTTATTGAACTCCCTCAAGATTATGATACAGCTCCCTCGTTGCATCAGACAGCACCTCCCAATATTCTTCAATCTGATGTTGCAACATGTCTTGTCCTGTCTTCAGGTTATCCAAATTGCCCACTATTTGAGTCATAGATTCTAAGGAAGCAAGGGGATTTCCTGCTAAAAATGCGACAGTGGTTAGCCTCAGTACTTCTTCCTTTACTTGCATATGTGCTTCTCTCTGGGCCTGAGCATATAACTCTACATCTTGTCATAGTAGTTCCATTGCACTTAGTAACCGATCTCGAGCATTCATTTCCATTCTGTAACAAATAACAAATTAAGTATATATATATATATATATATATATATATATATATATATATATATATATATATATATATATATATATACTCTTCCTTTCTTCCCGACCTCTTTGAATCTCTGGTATCCCGGAGTGATAGACTTCTTCCCGCATCCCAACTTGACTCTCTGTCTTACTGCCTCACTTTCCGAAAGACCGCCATGAGTTAGTTACATTAACACCTGAGGTGGGAATATGGAATAACACCGAGATATATATATATATATATATATATACAAAAATTTCCATTACCTTCATAACTAATCTCATATTTCTACCCCAACTCACTGGTCATTTCTAAGGTTTACGGAACCTAAGGCTCTGATACCAATTAACCTGTCACGTCCCATTAAACAACTATTTATCAGAAAATGATAGAAATTCGATATATGAAGTAAAACTTAGATTATTTAAACATCTGTCTTTATTACAACGGAATTTTACAAAACACTCCTTATGTAAGTCCACAGGAGGAGCGGGAAAAAGAAAACATAGTATTTACACCTATAACTACTATTCTTAAAAGGTATTCTAAAATATTCCAGAGATTGGTTGTCCTGCTCAGCACATGTCCCTAAGAGTTAAGCTCTTCCTGTTCACCTGAAAGAATAAGATTTAGTGAGCAATTGTGCCCAATAGGATTCACCGTTCTTATCAGAAAGGTTATGATAACTATAGAATTAGGCAATGTATTTGATTGGTGGCAGTACTGAATATCAAGGGTGATTATAAACTCGTATAAGTAGATGACAATCATGAAAAGAGAGTACTGAATTAAAGCTTGTGCAGGAAAGAAGTCAGTACAATAACCAAATATGGGTTCAAGTAGGTAATACATATCCAAATAAAATTACAAAAGTTAATTCTCTCTCTCTCTCTAGTTTCTAGAGAGAGACGCTCTGGGAATTTGCTTCCCCTCTATTCTCTCTTCGTCGCTTCCGCCAGCCCCTGGGCCTGGCGGGGGCACTGGGTCTTCACCATGGCTGCTGCAGTGGTTTGTGAGGACGCTGCTCACATGGTTGCAGACGTCTCTTCTTATGGGAGGAAAACCTACGCGCAGATTATTTCTGATTCAAAGCCGCCTCCGGTCATTAGTATAGGAGTCAAAGCGCCTTCCTTCACCGACTCAGGGGAACCTGCGGTTTATTTCTCCCGTGAAGAAGTTGGCATGTCCAGTCAAACCTTCAAGTTTGCTCTTATTGTCAGGTGTGCGTATGGTCACTGCTCTATCCCTGATTTCAAATCTTTTCTGTCCCAAAGGCTTCTGCTAAAAAATGATTTCATTGTTAGCTCCCTTAACCAACGCCATCTGTTGTTGAGGTTTGATGTGGAAGATGATTACCTGAAGGTCATGTTAAGAAGAAATTTATATATCAAAGGCTTGTTATACAGATTCTTTAAATGAGATCCTCACTTTGATTTTACTGCTGACCCGACAGTTATCCCTATATGGATTGGTTTTCCAATGTTACCAGTTAACTATTATTACGATGATTTCTTGAAGTCCATAGCAGGGAACCTGGGACAGGTTCTTAGAGTTTATGAACCCACGAAGGCCTTAACTCAAACTAATGAGGCCTTTGTGTGTGTGGAGGTGGATATAGCGAAACCCGGGCCAGAAAGAATATGGATAGGATGTGGCTCGGAAGGCTTCTGGAAGAAAATTAGCTATTACAGAATCCCTGCGATTTGTGCTTTCTGTCATAAGTTGGGTCATGCGGCTTCGGACTGCCACAGGAAACAAAAGGGTCCAGAGATGTCAGCCAGTCCCCAAGGGGTCTCTATGATGCATGAGCAGGGTCAGGAGGAAGGTAATGGTTTCAACAAGAAATTCTGGCGGCGAAAGGTGCAACAAGAAGCTCCGGAACCTAATGGTAGTAGGTTCTTAGCTTTGGAGAAAGTCCAGGATGATAATGTTGATCAACATATGGTTCTCTCTGAAGATCTGGGTGCTAGGATTGACCAAGGACAGTCTCCCCAAGAATTGGAGGATTTGGCTCCCAGCTCTCCCCGACTTGTCCTGGTTCTCGTCACTGTTTCTGTAAATCAAGAAGTGTAGGGAAACCCTTCCCAGGCGATGCATGCAGTGCATGGGGTTTGCATGTAGGAGGATGCTCATACGTCAGAGTATGGTGAAGCTTTGAAGGGAGTGTTTGACGCAAGCAACATTGGTGTTACGTCTTCTCCGGCGATGGTTCCTGTTGAACAGGATGAACATGATAGCCTCAATCCTGCCATATCCTTTCCTAAATCGGCGGAAGCAATCCTTCGGAAGGTTTCTCAACTTGCGGCTAATGAGAATATCTTTATGAGTAAAGCTCCTCCTATAGAAGAAGGTAAATCTCTTAAAATAGTGGGTGCAAGAACCAGATCACAGGTAAAGGTAGCAGGGGGCACCTGTAGATATTCTTCCTCATGACAAGCTCTATTCTATATTGGAATATTAGGGGCATATCTAATAGTGCCTCTAGGCGAGTCCTCAGAAGGTTGGTTAGGAAGGAAAATATTGACGTTGTGGCTATTGCTGAACCAATGGTTCCATTTGCTAGAGCTGCTAATATTTGCAGGTCCATAAAAATGCAGTTTTACGAAGGAAACGGGGATGAAAACTCAAAAATTTGGATATTCTGGAGAAATATTCCCATGCAAGTTATTAGTAAATCTGATCAGCAGATTTCCTTAGATGTAATGGAGGAAAATAAAGTAAATATGGTCATTACCTTTGTGTATGCTTCCTGTGATACTGCCACCAGGAGATCTCTTTTTGATGACATTATTGCTATCTCGGATAATGTTGACGTCCCCTGGATCGTTGGTGGAGACTTCAACTGTGTCCTCCAACTAGCTGAGAAAAAGGGAGGTCATTTAAGTAATATGGACGCCATGCTGGACTTCAACACTTGCATCAATGCTACAACTCTGCATGACGCTGGTTTCATTGGCTCTCACTTTACCTGGTCTAACAAAAGAACAGGCCAGGCGTCTATTATGGCTAGACTGGACCGGCTTTTCTTAAATACTAGTTGTGATGATCAGTTTTCGGGCCTCTCTGTCAAACACTTGCCTCGGGGTCCTTCAGACCACTCTCCTTTGTTGGTAAATTTTGTTACGCAAAACAAACCTCCCTCCAGATTTACTTTCCAAGCCATGTGGACGTCTCATGCTACTTTTCATGATACAGTCAACAAAGCTTGGAAGGAGAATACTCAGTGGCACCCCAACCCTTTTGTTATCCTTTTTTTGAAGCTCAAGTCAGTAAAACAGGCTCTTCGCACCTGGAATAAAATGATCTTTGGGAATGTTGACAGCAATGTGTGTGTGCAGGAGGAGTTTGTTAAAATTAAGCAGGAAATATTTGATGCCAATCCGTCGCCGGAAAACAGATCTGCTCTAGGACAGGCTAATGCTGCTTTCTCTAAGGCGCTGCACTGCCAAGAAATTTTCTGGGCACAAAAATCTCATATGGATTGGCTGGAGAAAGGTGACAGGAACACCGCCTTTTATCATGCTATTGTTCGAAGTAAAAGAAGAAATAACAGGATCCAACGTCTTCACGTTAATGGTTCCTGGTGTGAGGATCAAGAGGTTTTACGGAATGAGGTGGTGTGTTTCTTTGAGAATCTATTGCAGTCTTCTCACCATGTTATTGATGAGGATATTCTACATGTTATTCCCTCCAAAATTTCTGATACTCAAAATGCAGTCCTGTGTGCTTATCCAGATATGGAAGAAGTTAAAAAGGCAGTTTGGAGTTTGAATGGTAGCAGCTCCCCTGGTCCAGATGGTTTCACCGGTATCTTCTACACTTCTTGCTAGGATATCATTCATAAAGAGGTCTATGCAGTGGTTAGTGGTTTCTTTCAGGGTCACTCTTTCCCAGAGGAGTAACCTCTACACTAATTGCCCTGGTCCCAAAGAAAGTTTCTCCCCAATCGTTTAATGATTTTTGGCCTGTTAGTCTTTGCAACTTTTGTTATAAAATAGTATCTAGAATTCTATGTGACAGGTTGGCTGCCATTCTTCTAGAAATTATTTAGAGGAACAAGGGGCGTTTGTTCAAGGAAGGTGCATTCTGGATAATGTCTCCTTTTCCAGACAATTAGTTCGGGATATTGGTCGCAAAGTTAGGGGGGGGGTAATTCTATTTTTAAACTAGACATCAAGAAAGCTTATGGCAGTGTTGAATGGGATTTCTTGTTTGCAGTCCTCAGGAGGTTCGACTTTTCTTCCAGGTTTGTTTCTTACATGGGTATGATGATATCCAACTGCTGGTTCTCAGTGTTGCTTAATGGATTTTCTATGGGTTATTTTAAATCTACAAGAGGTCTTAGACAAGGTGATCCGATGGCCCCAGCTCTTTTTATCATAATGGAGGAAGCTCTCAGTAGACGTCTGACTAGTATGGTTTCTAGGGGTATCCTTCTCCCTTATGCTAGTCCTAGAGGCAGCCCCGCCCTTTCCCATTTGCTGTATGCGGATGACACGATTATTTTCATGAATGGCAGTATTCATAATGTTAGAAATCTTATGCTGTTTTTGAAAAAATACTCTCAGTCCTCAGGTCAACACATCAATGCTAGTAAAAGTTCTTTCATGATTGATGCCAAGATGTCCCCCCTGGCTATTCAAAGAATTAGAGAAGTCACTGGGTATAAGAAGCAGCAAGGAGTGCTTTTGTACCTTGGAGTTCCTCTCAGGCCTGGTAGAGTCCTTATTGCAGATTATAAGCACCTAATAGATAAAGTTAATGGCAACTTTGGAGGCTGGAAGTCCAAGTTAATCTCCCAAGCTGGGAGAATTACTTTGATAAATTTGGTGTTCTGTTCTATGCCTATCTACCTAATGGCAGCAGTTGTCCTTCCTAAAGCTATTATAAATTTCTTCCAAAGGTCAGCAGTGGCTTTCTTCTGGAACGGGTCAGATGGCCATCGTCGGCAGCACTGGGTGTCATGGAAGACTATGCTCCTTCCAAAAGCTGAAGGGGGCCATGGCATTCGTAATATGCATCATGTCCAACTGTCCTTGGTAGTTAAACAACTGTGGAACATTTTCCATGCCTCTTCGTTCTGGGCTTCTTATGCTAGGAAGAGGTATGTTAATTCCACTTTCAGCCATATACTTGGTATTCCGAAGAGTATTTTCCAAGTTGCTAATAGTGTCATTCAAAACAACACAACCTGGATTCTTGGTAAGGGGGACGACATTAAAATTCTGCAGGATAACCGGATAGGTGATCTTCCCTTTTCTGGTCTCATCCAAGGCGATTTGGTGGGTGATAACTCAACTATTCAGGAGGTGGTGAACAATGATTCCCATCCTTTAAGGGCGGTCATCCCTGAAGATTTTCTAGCAGGTATTCGGCTCAATGATGAGGATGACAGGTGTATATGGGCTGCTTCCCCCAGTGGTGTTTTTTCTGTCTCCTCTGCTTATAACTGGGTAAGAGATAAGGGTAACCGCCGATCTGACTAGTTAAAGATTTGGCAGTCTTCCTTTAATCCTAGAATCTCCTTGTTTTCCTGGAAGATTTTGAATGATGCTATCCCTGCTGACAGTAGAAAAGCAGACTGTGGTGTTCCAATGGTCTCCAGATGCAGCTGTTGTGCTAACCCTCAGAGGGAAGACCTTGATCATCTTTTTATCAACAGTGAGATTGCGGTTCAGGTTTGGCGATGGTTCTTCCCTCTGGTCAGTAATAAAATTCACATGCATGGCCATATTACCACTAGGACATGGAATTTTGTCAAAGCTTGTAACATCAGATCCCCCATGGGATTTATATCCCTTTATGGTTTCATGGTTATGATTTGGGAGCTATGGAAAGGTCGCTGCACAGCCAAATATGAAGAAAGGCTGGTCTGGGTTAATGACATCATCAAGTCCATAAAGCTTCAGGTTTCTTTAGTCCTCACCAGCATTACTTTCAAAATTGCTCCTTCCACACTGGAACACCAGGTGCTTCAAGCTTATGGTTTTAATCCTCAGTTTTCTACCAAGAAGATAAAGCTTATCAGATGGATTCTGCCAGATGGGAGGTATTGCTTAAATGTAGATGGGGCTTCTAAAGGGAATCCGACTTATTGTGGAGGTGGTGGTTGCATTCGGAATAGAGGTGGTATGCTGCTTGTTGCTTTTTCTCATTATTATGGTATGGGGAATAGCATCTTGCGGAAACTCGTGCCTTGTGTGATGGAATAAGGATCGCAGCTCACTTAGGAGTTCAGCTATCTGAAATCAGATCAGACTCCCTTGTGCTTATAAACTCTTTGCATCAAAACAAATGCACATCTTGGAGATCTTATCGCTGGTGGCGAGATATCAAGAATGCCGACCTTAGCTCTATAAACATCTCTCATGTTTACCGTAAAGCTAACATGGTTGTAGACAGTTTGGCAAATTATGCAGTGGTCTCCAAAGATAATCAAGTTTTCTGGGGTGCCCATTCCCTCCCTCACTCCTGTAAAGGTCCAGTTACTCTTGATAGATCAGGCCTCTTTAATATTAGGTTGGCCTAGGTGGCATATTGACTAATTGTCATTGTTTGCTTTTTCAGGGGTATGCCCTGCAGATGTTGTAATCTCTTCTATCATCAATAATATTAAGGTGTAGCAGGTTATTGACTGGGGAAGTGGTCCCATTTCACCCTGCTGGGGTGGAGTGCACTTGACCAGCGCTGATTCCCATTGCATCCTTTTCGATAAAAAAAAATCAAGCAAATATGATGTAATGCCAAACATCCAGTAGATCCATTATCATTCTGTACTGACAGTAAACGAACTCGGATGCTCCTCCCGAGACTGGACAAGCCCCTTATGCACATGCATTTATTTCAAATGAGTCCAAAGACCCAAAGTTGTCATCAATTACAACTTTGCTTAACATGTATGAATGGTACATATGTACTCACAATATCACAAATAACTGGGTTATACGAGTTAATGTTAAAGATATCAAGAAGATGTAGGAAACAACATAAGTAAAAATGTCCAAGAATAATCCAAAGATGGATGTAGATGAAGATTAAATGATTCATTCTAGTGGTATAATAGTTTAGAATCCAAGAAAATGGGAAGGACAACTTGTTTGGACAATATAAGAGTGTGTCAACTTTGATTGATGAAGAAATGGTTCTGTTTGTCAACAAATACTAGTGGTTGTTGATAGCCACTGGTTGGTTGTCGACAGCTACTGCTCCATCCAGATCTGCATTCTGCAATTTGGCCTTTAGTTGTCGACAGCTACTGGTGGTTGTCGACAGACGACTGGGGGTTGTCGACAGTTACTGGTTGGTTGTCGACAACTACTGGTGGTTGTTAATAGTTCTGGTTTCTGGGTTCTGGAACCAAGGGTATCTGTCGACAGATATGTTCTGTCTGTCGACAGACGCTAATCTTTCTTTTTGGAAAGGTTTAAATCAGCTAGAAAGACTCTTCTACGAGTTTCTACTTTCTATGAAAGATCAAACAACGATTTGTGGGTCTTGTGTACATTTCTTTACACACTCTTTCATGAAGAAAAGAAAACAACTTTAGTAGAACGAAGATAGGAAATCTTTACAGTATGGGTGATGTGGGAAACTTATGGAAGAGAGGAATATATATATATAGGAAAATGCTGGGGTGCGGCGGTGCTGCCCCGCCGCACCCCAGCGCAGCCGCTGGATGGTGATCCAGCGGCTACAAAAAAAAAAAAAAAAAAAAACAAAAAAAACTGGGCGGGAGCGCTGCCGCTGGATCACCAGCTGGATGGTGATCCAGCGACAGCGGCTGGGGTACGGCGGGGCCGCACCGCTCAGTTTTTTTTTTTTTTTTTGCAGCCGCTGGATCACCATCCAGTGGCTGCGCTGGGGTGCGGCGGGGCCGCACCGCTGCACCCCAGCATTTTCCTATATATATATAGATATATATATATAAATTCATCATGAGATTCTTTCTGGAAACTGGAAGAAAACTCACACCAAATGTACGTGAACAACAACTAAAGATATGAACAGAGTGGAAGAAGAAGAATGAATTCACACTCCTAATAGCTTTACTGAACACAAGTCAAAGGTAATGCCAGAGGTGGATGCTCAGTCTCAAAGATTCTAATAGAAGGAGGAAACAAGAGGAAAGAGAATCCTACCTGACTACAAGAGAAATGGAAATCCACTTCTTCTCCCAGTAAGAGGATCCTACAACAAGGAAAACAGCAATAGGCAGCAGCAGTAGTCATAGCAGTTGCAGCTGTAGTAGTAGCAACAGCATTAGTAGCACACCCGTAACAACAGCAGCAACAATAACAACAGTCGTAGTAGCAGCAGTAGTATGGGACGATGAACAAGTGGGTAAACACTCACAAGAGTGGGTAAGGAAGAGTATAAATAGATGTTCAAGTTTTGTGCATGTACGGCACGTAACCGTACACTTGTTGACGTAAAATCTCCCTTTTTACAGTATGGCTACATTTATTAGTGTCCTTAACACGAATTATGATACATGTAACTCACCTACACAAAAAATAGATGTCTTACGTAGACAAGGCTATGTAAGCAAAGAATTTCTAAAAATGGGTTACGTAATTGGGAGTTAATTCATTTTGACTCTTTGGCCCTTTATTTTTGTATCCAAATGATGTCAAATCAAGTTGAAATTTAAAACATAAGCTAATTGAAAGGTTTTATATTTTATGATGATTTTAGTTTAATTTTTAGAAATAATTCTTCATCCAATAAAAATTACCCAGAAAATCATTATGTCGACTTAATCTTGATATTTGTGCATCAACAATTCAGGATATTTATGTTTCTAGAATCAGCACATTTTTTGAAAATTATGATGTTGTCGGATTTCAATTCCGTTATCGAATTCTAGTGGCACCCTGTCGGAGAGTGCACCTCTGAAGACAACACTAAAATTATATTAATAATATAAGAATAATCCTAAATTAAAGGTAATTATATCTCATGAAAGTGATTATGTTTAAAAATCATTACCTTTTTCTTTATTTTTCAATATATATTATTTTGCGGTGTTACAACAATTGAAGAGGTGTGCAGTTTTCTGGGGTTGGTAGGCTACTACAGGAGGTCTGTACAGGACTTTGCCAGAGTTGCTGAGCCATTGACGAGGTTGACTAGGCGAGAGACCAGGTTCGTGTGGACAACAGAGTGTGAGCAGAGTTTCCAGGAGCTAAAGAGTAGGTTGACTTTGGCTCCAATCCTTGTGGTACCGTCTGGTAGTGATGGTTTTGTTGTCTACACTGACGCTTCGGGGACTGGTCTTGGCGCCGTGTTGATGCAGCATGGGAGGGTAGTCGCTTATGCTTCTCGGCAGCTGAAGAAGCATGAGCAAAACTACCCGACACACGACTTGGAGCTTGCAGCAGTCATGTTTGCCTTGAGGTTGTGGAGACATTACTTGTATGGTGAGGTGTTCGAAGTGTTCACGGACCACAGAAGTTTACAATATGTCTTCACGCAGAGAGATCTGAACCTCAGGCAGTGCAGGTGGGTCGAGTATCTGAAGGACTACGACTTTACTCTTTCCTATCACCCGAGGAAGGCTAATGTCGTAGCAGACGCTTTGAGCAGGAGATCCCACTTGAGTTCTTTGTTGGTTAGGCACTAGAGGTTGTTGGAGGGAGCAGCTCAAGGAGTGTTTTCTCCATCGAGATTCAGGTACAGAGCAGTGTTGACCAGTTTGACAGTTTGTTTAGTCATATACCAGCAGGTGATAGAGGCTCAGAGTGCAGATGCAGAGTTAGCAGACATTTTGCAGATGCCAGAGGTCGAGCTAGACAAGGACAGCGAGGTCAAGTTCAGAGGCAAATTGTACGTTCCAGCGGACGTCAGGTAGGAGCTATTGGCAGAGGCACACAGACCATAGTTCTCTGTTCATCCGGGTTCCACCAAGATGTACCATGACCTGAGGGGACTCTTTTGGTGACCTGAAATGAAGAGAGATATTGCTGAGTTTGTTGCTCGCTGCCTTACCTATCAGTCGGTCAAGGCGGAGCATCAGCATCTTGGTGGTGAGCTGCAGTCACTACCCATTCCTATGTGGAAGTGGGAGCACATCACCATGGACTCCGTTGCTGGTTTACCTCATACTTAGCAGGGCATGACAGCGTGTGGGTGATCGTCGACCGACTGATGAAGACAGCTTGTTTTTCTACCGGTCAGATCAGTGTGGTCAGTGGACAGGCTTGCCAGGTTGTTTGTGGACAGAGTTGTACTGTTGCACAGGACCCCAATCTCTATTGTCTCTGATAGAGATCCGAGGTTCACCTCTCATTTCTAGCGCAGTTTTCAAAGGGAATTGGGCACCGAGTTGAGACTGAGTTCAGCCTATCACCCGCAGACAGACGATCACTCAGAGAGGACCATACAGACTCTCGAGGACATGTTGAGAGCATGTTGACTAGACTGGGGCGGCACGTGGGAGTCTCACCTTCCCATGGTGGAGTTTGCTTATAATAATAGCTTTCACTCTAGCATTAGGATGGCACCCTATGAGGCTCTGTATGGCAGACCGTTCCGAACACCATTGCACTAGCACGAGGTTGGTGAGAGGTAGTTACTGGGGCCACAGTTGGTCCAGCAGTGTGTAGACACAGTGAGGCTGATCAGACAGAGACTGTAGACAGTACAGAGCAGACAGAAGAGCTACGTAGACATTCGTCGGAGGCCGCTTCAGTTCAAGGCAGGTGATAGTGTGTTTCTATGGATCTCTCCAACCAAGGGCGTTCTCAGGTTTGGGAAGAGGGGTAAGCTCAGCCCGAGGTTTGTTGGTCCCTTTCCCATCCTAGAATGGGTTGGCGAGGTCACGTAATGGTTGGTTCTTCTGTCCGAGTTGGCAAGTGTTCACGATGTCTTTCACGTCTCGCAATTGAGGAGGTACATGCCAGATCCGTCACACGTGTTGGACTACTCACAGTTAGAGGTTGCTCTAGATCTGTCAGTACCCGAGTACCCGGTCAGTGTTGTGGACCGCAGAGTGCAACAGTTGCACAGGAGGCAGATCCCGCTCGTCAAGGTTGTTTGGGAGAATCGCGTAGGTGGCGAGTCCACGTGGGAGTGTGAGGACAAGATGCGGGAGCATTTTTCTTACTTGATTGAGTAATTGGTATGTTTGCTTGCTTTGTTCCCCGGGTTTCACCCTTAATTTCAAAATTGAAATTATTTTTTTGTTGCTTAGATTGTAACATCCTCCTTTCATTGGTCAGCCACCTTCTGATGAAGGAAGCGACGTATCGGGATGTCGCCTTCTGAAGGTGACGGGATGGCCGTCGTGTTCTGGTTAGGAACGCGACAGGCATGTCGTCGCGTTCAGCCTTCTGACCGCAACATGAAGTTTTGTCGTTTTGCTGTCTGGACAATTGGGACAAGTGTCAACTACTGACAAGTTGAATGCGACATGTCAGGTGTCGCGTTCATGGTGTCAAGTCTGCGAGGAAGACACGTGGTGTTTCCATTAGTCAGGTCTGACCATGGCTTTGGGATAGCAATAGGTTAGCCATGTTCAGTAAGTGAACGCAACAGGTAAGTTGTCGCATTCTCAACTCCGAGGCTTATATGTGCTCAAACCTCAGAACAGCCTTCTCCTTCCTCTCTTCCGACGATTCTTCTCCTCCTCCAACCCCTCTATGTGTTTTCCTCCGTGGGGGAGCTTGTGAGGTGTGGTGGTGTGTGTGTGTGGTTAGTGGTTCTTCTCTTCGGTTCGGCGTTCTTCCTCGGCATGGCTTTCTCCTCGTAGTGGTGATCCTCTTCTCCGATGTGTAGGAGGACGTTCGTGGCTCGTGAACGGTGTCTCCAAAGAGTTTGGAGCGAGGAGGAGGTGGCCATGCACACAAGAAGACCCCAACGCGTTGGCTCTTCATTTTGAGGTAGGGACCTTTGTCTTCCCCCTAGTTCTATCATGCTAGGGCTTCCAAACCCTTTCTCCAGGCCTTTAGAACTCATGCTAGGTTGTGCATGCTTGATTGTGGCTCTTCATTGTGCTTGATTTGGGGTTTGGGTGTTGAGGGTTTCATGCTTGCATGTGAGGTTTATAGAGCGTAGATGCATATCCTTGACATGCATGGGTGTATATAAGGGTGGTTTGAGCACTATTTACATGTTTATATCGTCCTACATGCTCCCCTCCCTTCGTGTCTTCCGTATTTGTGGTGTATTACTTGTTGAAGGGGCTCTCGGGTGTGTATGTCTGTGGTTGCGACAAGTTTGATGTCGCCAAAATCACGACAGCCTGACTCGTCGTCTTCTGGTCAGGTAGTGACATTGACCCTGTCACATTCTGGTAGCGACAGGGTGATCATTGTCTTCTGACCCGGCTTTCCTCCGTGGGCCGTGGGAGGTCTCGAGAGATCACCCGGACCTCAATCTATGGTCGCGACAATGCCCTTGTTGTGACCCAATTCGTGATAGTTCCGCTGTCACCTTCAGACCCAGGTCACGACAGGCAAGGTGTCGCCTTCAGGTGGCGACAGCTCTTGTGTCACCTTCTCAGACAAAGAGTGGCTTGACGACCTATTCGGAGTTTTCCTTCCGTTGCGACTCTGTTTCTTGGCACCTGTAGCAACCTAATTTTTTTTCAAAAATAATAATAATAATAATAATTAAAATGGAAAATTAAAGAAAAGGGGAATTTATTCAGACCCATTAAACGAAAAGAAGTGATGGGCTTTGTTAAATGGATCATATAAAATTTATTAGGTCAAAATTGGGATTTTTAAAAGATAAATAATAGAATAATACCTTAAATTCATATCTTAAATATATCCTAAAAAGAAAGGAGCTATTAAATCATTAAAATAGCTATTTTGTGTTGGAATTGGACTCCTAACCCTACCCAAATTGGCTAGGCATGAAATTGCATCCCAACCTAACCTAATTAGGAGGTGGAAAGCTTGGAAGGTGGAAAGAAATAGAGAAAACTTAGAATTAAAGGGGAATTAGAGTCATAATAGGAAATAGAAACAAGGGAAGCATAAATACACCCCAACCTCTCCATGGCTGGCCCTAATGTGTTGTTGAGGCTTGCTGAACGTAGAGGAAAGGCCAAAGGAAGGGAGAATTCATGGGGAGAAGGATTGCTCATGACCCAACCTTGTTCTTCGAGTTCAAAGCCCTAGGAGACAAATTGACCCAAAGGTAGGCATTCTCACAAGCAAAACTCAATTAAATTTGTTTGTAAGATGTTCCAAAAATCATGAACAAAAGCCCTCTCGTTACTCTATTTTTCATGGACCCTATCTTTTGATCTTTATTTTTGAAGTTCGGCTCTCATCTTGACCCCAAACCTTCATGTTTAATTTAGATCTCTCTGTACACTTGATATCATGCCATGAAAATTTTACTGGAGATACTGCTCGATGTCATGAAACTTTTGCCATCGAAATCCCCAATTTTCACCAAGTATCTTACCCGAATCAATTCTTTTTCCTTCATTGTGTATTGCTCTGTGTTCATTGTGCATGTTCATGTTTAAAACCTATCCAGACCATGATGATTTACAAATTCCTATTTATTGAGCATACCCTCGCATGTCTAGATTGGTTTGCAAGTGGATTTGTGATTTTTCATCAACTATACATAGAGATTATTATTTTTAATTGACCATGTATCAAAACAGGGAAAGCCTAGACCGTAATCCAAGGCAGACCCTTTTCCTGCTCGGACTCAGGCGCAGGACCTGAGAATGCGACGGCCCGATAGGCCACGTTCTCAGGGCCTGATCATGACAAGCCACCCATCACGTTCTTAGCACGACAGGCTCTGGCGTCGTGTTCTGGCTATCTGTCCTGAACGACCCGTCTCGACCTTTGACTGTCCCTGTCGTGTTCAGGATGTGCCCCGTCGCGATCCTTACAGGGGTACACTGTGATCTAGACTTTTGCATGAAAACCCTTGATTTTTGGTACTCTATCCTTCTACAGTGATTATACCTCTTGTTGACAGTCATATACGTAGTAAATAAAGTTGTTATAAAATAAACATGTATTGAATGATTTATAAGACGCACACATGATCTCTTCATATCTATGATTCCTTTATCACATGCACATAGTTGTAACCACCCAATATGAGTTGACTTGGCATGAAAATATCTCATAATATATCTGGTAATTTATTTCAATAATGTATTTAAATTGCCCTATTTTTAATAGACTTGTCTTCGTTTCTTGCGATGTTTTAAATACCATTACCGACGCTCCACTGTTCTAGAATTCCTCTAGAACTTCGAGCACTTGTTTCTATATATACACTTTCTCTTGACTTGGACAAACTTTCTGTCGGATATTCCTTCTGCCAGACTAGTGAATCCTTGTTCAAGGCCTCCGTAAGACTCCTCTGTCCATGGATTCCCACATGGGCGACGAGCTGGTTGTACCCTAATATCTATGATACCCTTTAGGGATCAGTAAGATCCAAACGGCCTTAGAATGCTCTTTCTCTCTTATCTTGAATCACTCCGAACCTCTGGACTTGTGCATAACATGGCCAGTGGAAGGGTAGTGAATTCCACCTGACTGCTGACACCAATTGCGCGTGTTGTGCAACTGTTACTATCGCTCGTTTACCCGATGTTTCATGTACAATGACCTATAGTTCTCATCTATACTCTACTCACTCATCTATTCACTGTTCTCTATACACTCGTCTATTCATCTAGTACTCTTATCTATTTCTTGGTACTCTCTATTGGCCATTTGACTGATTGTCTGAAGATAAACAATATAACTAATGCCTGGCAATATATAAAGGGCCCGGTTTGGTCCTGGGAGGTGCGCCCAAAAGTGTTATTTGCCCGCGAGAGTTAATTGACCAGAGTGTTTGGCATTACACTCAAGTGCTATCTATCTCGACTATCTAAATGACAATCAAAGTGCTATACTATATTCATTGTGCTATTGTTATACATTGTGATATTTGTGCTATGGCCATCCGGCTCTGTGGTATATTTGGAAACTTGTACTATTTCAGTCACATGCTATCGTGTTATCTCATACGTTACTTGACTCTCTCGCCCTATCATGTAGTGACTCTACTTTTTAAAACATTAATCATTTAAAGCATGTCTGATCATGAGATTTAAGTCCTCCTGGGCGTTATCGCTCACCTTGTATTATTTGTCATGTGTTCTCAGGTGAGACCGAGGAAGATACTTACACTCATGAGGACGGGAATGACCAAGAGTGAAGTCAAGAGTACCCTGGCATCTTAGTATTATATTACAGTCTGAGTTTAGTCTTTTACTTTTATTCAATGTAATTGGGCCCTATAGAATGGCTTTGATATTAGTGGTTGTAATATACATTTGAGGAATTATTAATGAGATGCATTTGCTTTAGTATATATTCTTTGTCCAATGGTTTGATGTCTATTTTATGCTTTGTACCCATTTACTTGCAACTGCCTCACGTTCTGATATTCCACGTCGGGGCGTGATAGTTTTGTGGTATCAAAGCCTAGGTTGTTCTTAAGTATAGGATGATCTAGGTTGACCAGCCTTAACTAGAGTCAGTTATCCTACTTATGTGAGATGTGGTTAGAACCATGGGTAACTAGTTAAAATAAACCCACACACGCATAAATTAAACTCCACATTAATATCATAACAACAAGTTACTTTTGTAGGAACTTAGGCAACTAAGATGACTGCTGAACGTGCTCAGATGAGGGGCATGCAACAAACTATCCAAGAACTCACCCGTGCACTTCTGCAAGCTGCACAAGGTGGAGGGAATCGAGGCAGTGCAGGTGAGCTGCATCGTAACTTTAGGAACCTGAACCCACCTAGGTTTAGTGGTTCCACGGATCCAAATGAGGCCGAGCACTGGCTGAAGGAGACGGAAAGAATTTTCCATGTTATGCAATGTGCAGCTGGAGATAAGCTACTTTCCAACTGGAGAAGGATGCCCGCTCTTGGTGGGAGTCAGTGGAAGCTACCAGGGCGAATGGTCAATTCACTTGGAATGAGTTCAAGGAAGCCTCTAACTCTAAGTAATTTTCTGAACATGTCCAAGAGAAGAAGGCCGTGGAATTTGCTGCTCTTAAACAGAGGAGCCTATCTGTGGCTGAATATGAAGCACAGTTTTCAAGACTGGCCCGCTATGCTGAACACCTAGTGAATACGAAGAAAATGAAGGCTAAGAGCTTCCTCAACGGCCTTAAGCCTCAATATATTACTCAACTGGCCCCTCTCGACATCCAGACCTATGCCGAGATGGTGAACAAAGCTCAACTACTGGAAGATGCTATGGACTTTACCGATCGTATCAAGGGGAAGTTCGTGAAGAAAGAACTGACACCTGGCATGACATCTGCCAAGCCAAACATCGGCAAGAAGCGTCCTTTCTGCATCATGGAAGGACCTAGCTAGGAGAAGAAACCCAAGGTCTTTGTTCCCAACACTCCAGCAAAAAGCAACTGCAAGCACTGTGACAAGCCTGGTCACACAGCTGACGAATGCTGGAGGAAGGTCGGCACATGTCTGCATTGTGGAAGCCTCGAGCACCGTATCCCTGAGTGCCCGCTACTGAAGATGAATGAGAGGCGCACTAATGTGCCTAAGAAACAAGGGAGACTACAAGCCCTGCATGATGAAGAGCCTACTGAGGAAGGTGGCGTGGTAGAAGGTACCCTACAAGTTTTCTCCTTATCAGCATTTCTTTTATTTGATACTGAAGCAACTCATTCATTCATATCTCAAAACATTGCTGATACTCTGAATGCTAAACCTATATCTATGGGGTGTGAATTCTCTGTCACAACACCATTGGGAGAGAGAGAAATTGAACAAATACTTTCCATCTACCGATGTAATGATCGGAGAACATAACCTAAAAGCTGACCTGGTGTGTATGCCCATGGAAGGCTATGATGTGATTTTGGGAGCCGACTGGTTGTCCACTTATGGGGCAAGTGTCGACTGTAAGAAAGGAAGAGTTACATTTAGACATAAGAGACGAATGTCTCTAGTCTCTGCCATAAAGGCTCACAACATGATAAGGAAAGGTTGCCTTGATTTCCTTGCGGCCGTAATAGTTGAAAAGAAGGGTTCTAAGATAGAAGACATACACATAGTCCAGGACTACCCCAATGTGTTCCCCGAAGATCTGGCAGGGATTCCTCTGGAATGTGATGTCAACTTTGCTATCGAGTTAATCCCTGGAGCTGCACCGGTGTCATGTCAACCATACCGAATGTCACCTGCCGAGTTAAAAAAACTGAAGGCACAACTGATGGAACTGTTAGAGAAGGGGTTCATCAGACCAATTACTTCCCCATGAGGAGCACCCGTGTTGTTCATTAAAAAGAAAGATGGGTCGATGAGGCTATGTATCGACTATCGACAACTCAATCAGCTAACTATCAAGAACAAGTACCCATTACCCTGCGTCGATGAACTTTTCGACCAGATATCTGGAGCTCAATATTTCTCCAAGATTAACCTCCAGTCTGGATATCATCAAATGAGGATCAAGGATGACGATATTTTCAATACGCTTTTCAGGAGTAGGTATGGACACTATGAATTCATCGTTATGTCTTTTGGTCTGACCAATGCTCCTGCAGCCTTTATGCAACTCATGAACAACATCTACCGATCCTATCTCGACAAGTTCGTGGTCGTCTTCATTGATGACATCCTCATATACTCTAAGACCAAAGAAGAACATGAAGAACACCTGAGGATAGCACTGCAAGTCTTGTGAGACAACAAATTATATGCAAAGCTGAGCAAGTGTGAATTCTGGCTCGAAGAAGTGTCCTTCTTGGGCCATGTCATCTCAAAGGACGGCATATTCGTTGATCCCTCCAAGGTCGAAGCAGTACTTAAATGGGAGAGACCAATGAATGTTACAGAAATCAGAAGTTTCTTAGGACTAGCTTGTCACGTCCTAAGTAAACGTCCATTAATTGGAAATGACAGAAAATAAGTAAAAGAAGTAGGACTTATGTTATTCTCATCTAACATCGTTATAGCGGAAGAGTTATTACATTATACCCCTCAATAGAGTCAATAAGAGGAGTAGAGAAAAGAAAACATTTTTATTACATTTCATATTCACAATACTAAAGAAAAATAAAATGGTTGGACTTCTGAAGTTGGATGATCCACTTAGCACACTCCCCCCTTTAAGTGTCACCCTCATCTTGATCACCTGAAATGATAAGATTATGTGAGCTAACTAGCCCCGTAGGATTCAATTCCTCTAATCAAAAAGGATCAAGATATTTAAAAATCAAGATAAGAGACCTGACTGTTATCCACGTTGAATGTCAAAGATGATTGAACAAGCATGTCAACTAGACAATAACTGGGTAATAGAAATACTGAAACACGAAAACATGGTCAGGAACTCATGATAATACTCATGTTCTGATTCAAATACATATTCACACATGAAAAGATAAGATGATGACTAATCAAGCTTGTATTGATGCAATGCCAAGCATCCAAGGATCCTTCATCATTCCGTACGGCCTGTAAACGAATTTGGGTGCTCCTCCTAGGACTAGACCAACCCTATTTGCACAGGCATATATCTCTATTGAGTTCAAAGACCCACAATTTGTCATCATAACTCACTCTTGTAAAAGATTCAAATGGGGTACACAAGTATTCAACATATCTCATATAACATGAGTTTATGGATCATTGTCACTGAACACAGAAGACGACAACTCTATAGAGGTCAATTGTACTTGGAGAATTCAAAGGTAATTCAAAGTAAGTATGAACAGAAATTGGATGATCCCATCTAGTGTTTAAGTGATAGAAACCCAAGAGAATGAAGGAGGCAACTTGCTAGGCTAATAGCATGATGTATCCACAAGAGATTGGGCAAGAAGAGGTGCTAGAAGACTGGACAAAATGGTGTATGTCGATGGCCAGGAAGGGGTTGTCGACAGGTGCAGGCTTCCAGAACCACACTTCTGGAATCTGGGCAGTATCTGTTGACAAGCCAGAGTCGGCTGTCGACAGGTGAGGCTTTTTGTCGACAGGTCAGGGCCACCTGTCGACAGCTATTGGATGTTCTTGAAGGTTCTGGGTTCTGGGAGCTTGTGATCTGTCAGTCACAATGTAAGCTTCCAGAAATGAATTTGTAACAACTCTAAAAGTCCTTTTAAATGTTTCTATGAATTCAAACATGAATAACAACAACTAGAGGGATTGGTTTACAACTCCAAGTACAACTTTACATGGAAGACAAATTAAAGCATTAGGAAAACACAATCTAAACATGGGTGGCTAGAGACTTAAGAAAAACAAAGTACTGGAAGAACAACTCATCTAAAAAATGGTTACTTACTTTCAATAGGAAGACTTCTACAAATACACATGCTAGGACATGCTTACAGGAGATGAACACACAGTTCTAAATGTGTTTATGGAGTCAAAACAAGGGTGTAAGGATTTAAACACAGGAGACTCCTTAGCACGACCAGAAGATAAGAATGGAAAAAGAAGAAAGGAATCCTACCTGACTGGATAGAGTAAGCTTCTCCTTAATGTAGAGTCCACAATAACAAGAAGAAAAAATGAGAAGACTGCAAAGACAATAGCTTCGGCAGGTGCAACTGGGGAAGTGGCAATCCACAGAAGGAAAAGCAGTAGCAGCAGCCACGGAAAGTAGCTGCATAGCTCCTATAGCTCTAGCAGCAACACACCAACAACAAAGAGATTAGCAAGCACAGCAGCAACATAGCAGGAAAGTCTTGCACGATGGTTATTGGGGTGTTTTTATAACTCATCAGGCATCCCATTCACGATGGCACGTCGGCCATCCATGTGTCGTAGTAAAAATCATTTGGTTTTTACTGCAACACGTTTTCCATGCAATCCCCCCAAAGCTTACACGTAGGTAAAAATGTGTAGGGTGTTTAACCCCCAATAACATGAGCTTACGTTGCCCATACTACGTAAGCAAGAAAAATCCCAAAAATAGTTACCGTAATTGGGCAATAATTCAGCTAGCCCATTTGACCCCAAGTTTATGTGTCCTAATGGTGTTTAATCAAGTTGAAATTTCAACTATAAGCTAATGAAAAGGTTTTACAAATTATGTTGATTTTAGTTTCATTTTTAGAATTTATTTTTCACCCAGTAAAAATTGCCCGAAAAATAGTTGTGTCGGCTTAATCTCGAAATCCGCACGTCAACAAATCCAGATATTTACATTTCTAATATCAGCACATTTTTCTAGAAATTATGGTTTTCTCGAATTTTATTTTCGTTACAGAATTCTAGTGTCGTCCTGTCGGAGCGCGCACTTCTGAGTACGACACTGAAATAACATTTATCATCGCCAATTAATCATAAATTAAGGTTAATTATAACTCATGATAATAGTTATGTTTAATCATCAAATCATTCACACTTTTCTAGTAAATAAAATTTTCGGGGCCTTACAACTCTCCCCCACTAAATAAAATTTGGTCCTCCAAATTTAACAAATAATAAGAGTGTAACTACCAACCTGTAAATAATTCTGGATACTTGGTTTTGATGGCATCTTCCAGTTCCCACGTTGCTTCTTCTTGTCCTCGCTTGTTCCACTGAATCTTTAATAATGGAACTTCCTTGTTCCGGAGTTGCTTTATCTTTCGTTCGAGGATTTGTACAGGTCTTTCTTCATAAGCCAAATTTTCTTGTACATCCAGGTTTTGATATTCAATAATATGCTCTGAATCGTAAACATATTTTCTCAACATTGACACATGAAAGATATCATGTATATTGGATAATTGAGGTGGAAGCACCAGTTGGTATGTCATCTCTCCAACTCTCTTCAATATCTCGAATGGTCCAATGTATCTTGGACTCAATTTTCCTTTGATTCCAAATCTCTTGATTCCCCTTCGGGGTGATACTTTAAGAAACACATGATCACCTTGTTGAAATTTCAGCTCTCTTCTTCATCGATCAGCATAACTTTCATGTCGGTCTTGGGTGGTTTTCATTCGTTCTTGCACCAATTTAATAATTTCTGTCGTTTCTTGGATCATTTCAGGTCCGAGAATGTGTGATTCTTTGAACTCCACCCAACATAATGGTGATCTACACTGTCGACCATATAAAGCTTCAAACGGTGCCATTTGAATAGTATACTGGTAGCTGTTGTTATAGGCAAATTCCATAATTTCTAAATGATTACTCCAGTCATTTCCAAGTTCCAGAACACATACACGACACATATCCTCAATAATCTGATTTACCCATTCTGTCTGTCCTTCGGTTTGAGGATGAAATACAGTACTAAATTTTACCTTGGTTCCTAATGCATCTTGTAATTTTCTCTAGAAATGTGAAGTAAACCTTGCATCTCTGTCAGAAATAATGTCTTTTGGAACTCCATGTAATCGAACAATTTCCTTCATGTACAGAGCTGCTAAAACACTGACAGACCATCTTGTTTTAATAGCCAAGAAGTGAGCTGACTTTATAAGTCAATCTATTATTACCCATATTGCATCGTATCCACTACGTGTTCTAGGTAATCCCACAATAAAATCCATACTGACACTATCCCATTTCCATTCTGGTACCTCAAAGGGTTTTAACTTTCCTGCAGGTTTCTGGTGCTCAGCCTTGACTTTTTGACATGTTAAACACCTAGCTATGAATTCCACAATGTCTTTCTACATGTTACACCACCAGAAATTTTTCTTCAAATCTTGGTACATTTTGACAACTCTTGGATGGATAGTATAATGCGCTCGATGAGCTTCTTCTAATATTTGCTTCTTGATTTCTGAATTGTTTGGTATACATAACATGTTCCGGAATCGAAGATTTCTATGTGCATCTTCATGGAAGTCAGGTTTGGAATTTAGTTTCTCTCTAATTTCTATTAATGTGGGGTCATTGTCTTGTTGTTCTCCAATTTGCTTCAGCAGATCTGATTGTACTGTCAAGTTATCAATCATAATCCTCTCTTCTCGTAGTTCAGCTTTCAAACTTAGTGTAGAAAATTCTTCCAACAACTTCCATTGCTTCACTTGCAACTGGAATATTCTAGCCATGGGATTTCTACTGAGAGCATCAGCCACAGTATTATCTTTTCCAGGATGGTATTCAATCTTAAAATCATAATCTTTGATATATTTCATCCATCTTTTTTGTCTTATGTTCAATTCCTTTTGTGAAAATAAGTACTTCAGACTTTTATAATCGGAGTACACTATAAATTGATTATCATACAAGTAGTGTCTCCAGAGTTTAAGAGCAAAAACTACTACGGCCAACTCCAAATCATGCACCGGGTAATTTTTCTCATGTGTCTTTAATTGTCTAGATGCATAAGCAATAACTCTTCCTTCCTGCATCAGTACACATCCTAGCTCAATGTTTGATGCATCAGTATACACTTCGAATGTTTTCCCTTCTACTGGAAAAGCTAAAATTGGTGCGGACGATAAACATCCCTTCAATGTTTAAAATGCTTGTTCACAATTCTCACTCCATTCAAATACAGTTCCTTTTCGAGTTAATTATGTGAGAGGTGAAACAATCCTGGAAAAATCTTTAACAAACCGCCGATAATAACTAGCCATTCCCAGAAAACTTCTTGTTTTAGTAATACTCTTAGGTTGTTCCCACTTTTGTATAGCTTCAATTTTTAAGGAATCTACTTACAATCCCTCTCTAGAAATAACATGTCCTAAGAACATCACTTATTCCAACCAAAATTCACATTTACTAAACTTCGCATATAACTTATGATCTCTTAACAATTGCAAAGTAATCCGTAAATGTGCTTCATGTTCTTCTACATTCTTAGAGTAGATCAATATGTCATCAATAAACACAACCACAAACTGATCCAAATATGATCTGAATACGTCATTCATTAAACGCATAAATGCAGCAAGTGCATTAGTCAATCCGAATGGCATCACTACAAATTCGTAGTGCCCATATCTAGTTCGAAAACTGTCTTATGAATATCCTCTTCTTGAATTCTTAATTGATGATACCCAGATCTAAGATCAATCTTTGAAAAACACTAGGCTCTAGACAATTGATCAAACAAATCATCAATTCTAGGAAGCGAGTACTTGTTCTTAATGGTTAACTGATTCAATTGTCTATAATCTATACATAGCCGCATAGTCCCATCCTTCTTCTTAACAAATAACACTGGAGCACCCCAGGGTGATGTACTGGGTCTAATGAATCCTTTCTCTATCAATTCCATCAGTTGCCTTTTTAATTCCTTCAACTCTTCCATTGACATTCTATTAGGCGTTCTTGAAATTGGTGTGGCTCCTAGTACCAATTCAATTGAAAAGTTTACCTCTCTAATAGGTGGTAAACCAGGTAATTCTTTCGGAAAAACATCAAGGAATTCTTTTACTACCGGAATATCCTTCAACCCAATGGTGTTCTGGTTAATTAGTGTCACAAAAGCCAAATACCCTTGACAGCCTTTTTTTACTAGCTTACATGCTTTAACTGCCGAGATTATGGGTATTCTTCTTGTACGAGGTTTATCAAAATTCATGGAATAAGCTGCCTTACCCAGAAAGGTTACTTGTCTTAATTGGCAATCTAGATTTTCATGATGTTTAGATAGCCAATCTACTCCAAGGATTACATCATAATCCCACATCTCAAGACATATCAAATCACCTGGCAAATTATGTCCTTTGACTAAAATTTGACTAGCAGGGTAATATTCCTTAAGTTTCTTACCCTCACTTAAAGGAGTAGCAACCTCCAACTGGGTAGGTAGTGGAACTGGTTGCATTCCCAAGGATCAAGCAAACTCACAGCTAATGAAAGAATGTGTAGCTCCTGAATCAAATAATACATATGCGGGTTTCGAGTTTACTAGTAGTGTACTTTCTATAAGTCCGCCCTCCTGCGGAGATTCAAGTTCCACTTCCTGAATGGCTTGCAAACATCCTTGCTTGGTTCGGGGGTTCTGGTTTGCTGGTGCATTCTTGATCATAGGACAATCCGGAATCCGATGTTGAGTACTTCCATATCTGAGACAAGCGCCCAACCTGTTAGAGTGTGGAGCCTGAACTTTCATATGTGAACCGGTTCGGAATCTCCGGGGGCAGCGCCCGCGGAAGCTAAATTTGGCTTACATAAGAGATTGTGTCGACGCATTGTCGACCTCAGGTCGACACTGGTTGAGGTGCGTCGACGCACCCATGAGTCAGGTCAACGCACTCCAAGGCAGTCGACTCCACATACCCCAAAGCAGTCAACTTCTCGTTTCTGATTTGAGGACATTTTTGTCCTTGTAATTCTCGATTATGGCGCCCTAACCTCCCAATATATAAAGTGGGGTGGATTCTCCTTGTACGAAGATTCTTCTGAGACATATGATTGGAATCGCTACTGTGGCCGTGGACGTAGGAAGGCGTTGCCTCCGAACCACATAAATATGGTGTTCTTGTGTTCTTCTTCTCTCTCCTTTAATCTCTCTTCTGATCTCTACATGTGAGTCGTGTGTGAGAGGGCTGCCGATCTGATCCCCAACACAACCTACGCCAACAGTTCTTAGTCTTGTGTCCACTGAGGTGGCAATGCTTACACACATCCTTGTTTCCGACTAGAGCTTTCCTTGCTTTCTTAGTGGACTGCTAAACCTTAGGGGCATTCCCCGACTCAAAGTTCCTTTTTCGATCAGAAGAACCCTCACCAGACCTTCCTCTAATCTTTTCCACGGTATCGTTGGCAGCTTCTAACGCCAATGCTCTCTTAACCATTTTAGAGTATGTAGTGATCAAATGAGGTGTTAACTGTGTAATAAAATTTGGACGCATACCATTCATAAATCTCTTTGCTTTCAGTTTCTTTGTGGATATTAGATGAGGAGCATACTTGGATAATCGGGCAAACTGTGCCTCATACTCTGACACCGACATTCTGAGTTACTTTAATCTAGTAAACTCATTAGCTTTCTTTTCTTGAACTACCTCGGAGAAATATTGATCATTAAATAATTCCACAAACTCCTCCCAACCAACCTGGTTCTGGTCCTCTAGAGTAGACTCCACTGTTTCCCACCAAGCTCGAGCATCACGATCTAACTAAAATGTTGCTAAGCGTATCTTTTCTTCCTCTGTACATTGGATCACTTTAAAAATTCTCTCAATGTCCTTTAACCAATTCTCAGTCTCATCCGGATCCGTGCTACCTGCAAATCTCAGAGGATCCAAACTACGGAAATCTTTAAATAGACTTGTTCCATTGTGGCTGTTGTTCTTGGCCACAGTCCTTATTACCCATGTCAAATCATGCATCGAGCTCTCCATCTTCTTCCAATTCGCATCACTTGCGTCCATGATTAATTTGAACAAGTATCTGACATATCCAACAATGCATATATTAATACCATAACCAAGCCATGCTTACATTAATCTCATACAAACTTCAAGTTTCACATAACGCACAACTTTTCATTAACTAGTCAAAATATTTACACTACAT
The DNA here is from genome assembly GCA_014218235.1 of Colocasia esculenta. Lineage (NCBI taxonomy): Eukaryota > Viridiplantae > Streptophyta > Magnoliopsida > Alismatales > Araceae > Colocasia > Colocasia esculenta. The sequence continues at coordinate 46,609,655 of CM024764.1, read as the reverse complement.
TATCATTCTTGTTCTATAGACTGAAAATATTTACAACATCCTTCCTAATAAGCCGAAATATTTACAATACCATCAACGCTCTCTAACCTCTCACCTCACATATACATGTGAGTTATATATACAATCCCAACTTAACCAAAAAGAGAGGTTACAAAAGTGAGTTTCTCATTTTCTAACTAACTTCAAGTCTGAATAACGGACTCCACAGCCGGTTGCTGATCTCCCCCAGGCCCATGGTACAGCTCCCTTGCTGTTTTAGAAAGCACTTCCCAATAACCTTCAACTTGGTGGAGCAGTATGTCCTGTCCTAGCTTCAGACTATCTAAATTATTCATGATCTGGGCCATGGTCTCCAAGGAGGCACGGGGATTTCCTGCCAGAAATGCGCCCACACTCAGGTTCAATACCACTTCCTTGATCTGCACATGCACCTCCCTTTAGGCCTGAGCATACAATTCCACATCTTGGCGAAACATTTCCATTGCTGCCACCAATCGTTCCTGAGCATTCATGTCCATGCTGTAGCAAACAACAAGTTAAGTAACTACGTAATTACAAAATCACTATTACCATTATAACTAATCCCAAGTTTCTACCCCAACTCACTGGTCATTTCCTAGGTTTACAAAACCTAAGACTTTGATACCAAATTATTTGTCACATCCTAAGTAAACGTCCATTAATTGGAAATGACAGAAAACAGTAAAAGAAGTAGGACCTATGTTATTCTCATCTAACATCGTTATAGCGGAAGCGTCATTACATTATACTCCTCAATACAGTCTATAAGAGGAGCAGAGAAAAGAAAACCTTTTTATTACATTTCATATTCACAATACTAAAGAAAAATAAAATGGTTGGACTTCTGAAGTTGGATGATCCACTCAGCACACTTCCCCCTTTAAGTATCACCCTCATCTTAATCACCTGAAATGATAAGATTATGTGAGCTAACTAGCCCCGTAGGATTCAATTTCTCTAATCAAAAAGGATCAAGATATTTAAAAATCAAGATAAGAGACCTGACTATTATCCACACTGAATGTCAAAGATGATTGAACAAGCATGTCAACTAGACAATAACTAGGTAATAGAAATACTGAAACACGAATACATGGTCAGGAACTCATGATAATACTCATGTTCTGATTCAAATACATATTCACACATGAAAAGATAACATGATGACTAATCAAACTTGTATTGATGCAATGCCAAGCATCCATAGATCCTTTATCGTTCCGTACGGCCTGTAAATGAATTCGGATGCTCCTCCCAGGACTGGACTAGCTCTATTTGCACAGGCATATATCTCTAATGAGTCCAAAGACCCACAATTTGTCATCATAACTCACTCTTGTAAAAGATTCAAATGGGGTACAAAAGTATTCAACATATCTCATATAACATGAGTTTATGGATCATTGTCACTGAACACAGAAGATGGTAACTCTATAGAGGTCAATTGTACTTGGAGATTTCAAGGGTAATTAAAAGTAAGTATGGACAGAAATTGGATGATCCCATCTAGTGTTTAAGTGATAAAAACCCAAGAGAATGAAGGAGGCAACTTGCTAGGCTAATAGCATGATGTATCCACAAGAGATTGGGCAAGAAGAGGTGCTAGAAGACTGGACAAAACAGTGTATGTCGATAGCCAAGAAGGGGCTGTCGATAGGTGTAGGCTTCCAGAACCACACTTCTTGAATCTGGGCAGTATCTGTCGACAAGCCAGAGTCGGCTGTCGACAAGTGAGGCTTTCTGTCGATAGGTCAGGGCCACCTGTCGACAGCTACTGGATGTTCTTGAAGGTTTTGGGTTCTCGGAGCTTGTGGCCTATCGACAGTAATTTCTAACTGTCGACAGTCAAAACATAAGCTTCCAGAAATGAATTTGTAACAACTCTAAAGGTCCTTTTAAATGTTTCTATGAATTCAAACATGAATAACAACAACTAGAGGGATTGGTTTACAACTCCAAATACAACTTTACATGGAAGACAAATTAAAGCATGAGGAAAACACAATCTAAACATGGGTGGCTAGAGACTTAAGAAAAATAAAGTACTGGAAGAACAACTCATCTAAACAATGGTTACTTGCTTTAATAGGAAGACTTCTACAAATACACATGCTAGGACATGCTTATAGGGGATGAACACATAGTTCTAAAGGTGTTTATGGAGTTAAAACAAGGGTGTAAGGATTTAAACACCTAAACAGGAGACTCCTTAGCACGACTAGAAGATAAGAATGGAAAAAGAAGAAAGGAATCCTACTTGACTGGATAGAGTAAGCTTCTCCTCAATGTAGAGGTCCACAATAACAAGAAGAAAAAACAAGAAGACTGTAAAGACAATAGCTTCAGCAGGTGCAACTGGGGAAGTGGCAATCCATAGAAGGAAAAACAGTAGCAGAAGCCACGGCAAGTAGCTGCACAGCTCCGATAGCTCTAGTAGCAACACACCAACAACAAAGAGATTGGCAAGCACAGCAGCAGCACATCAGAAAAGGCTTCCATGATGGTTATTGGGGTGTTTTTATAACTCACCAGGCATCCAATGCACAATGGCACGTCGGCCATCCATGTGTCGCAGCAACACATTTCCCATGCAAGCCCCCCAAAGCTTACACGTAGATAAAAACGTGTAGGGTGTTTAACCCCCAATGACATGAGCTTACATTGCCCCATACTACGTAAGCAAGAAAAATCCCAAAAATAGTTACCGTAATTGGGCAATAATTTAGCTAGCCCATTTGACCCCAAGTTTATATGTCTTAATGGTGTTTAATCAAGTTGAAATTTCAACCATAAGCTAATGAAAAGGTTTTACAAATTATGGTGATTTTAGTTTCATTTTTAGAATTTATTTTTTGTCCAGCAAAAATTACCCGAAAAATAGTTGCGGCGGCTTAATCTCGAAATCCGCACGTCAACAATTCCGGATATTTACATTTCTGATATCAACACATTTTTGGTATTCTTGGATTTCATTTTCATTACAGAATTCCGGTGTCGCCCTGTCGGAGTGCGCACTTCTGAGTACGACACTAAAATAACATTTATCATCACCAATTAATCATAAATTAAGGTTAATTAAAATCATGATAATAGTTATGTTTGATCATCAAATTATTCACATTTTCGGTGCGTTACATGGCTGGCTACTACATGCGGTTCATCAAGGACTTCCCCAAAATTGTCGTTCCTCTCACGCGTCTTACACGAAAGGAGAATCCCTACTCCTGGAGTAAAGAGTGTGAGAAGAGTTTTCAAACTCTCAAGGAATGTTTGACCTTCGCTCCTATTCTCACTCTTCCAATAGAGGGAGAAGGTTTCTCTGACTATATCGATGCCTCAGGAATTAGGCTAGGTTGTGTATTAATGCAGAAGGAGAAAGTCATTGCCTACTCTTCAAGACAACTGAAGACGCATGAAGTCAACTACCCTGTGCATGATCTAGAGTTGGCTGCCGTGGTCTTCGCCTTGAAAATCGGGAGACATTATTTATATGGTGAGCAATTAACTATCTACTTAGACCATAAGAGCTTAAAGTATTTATTCTCCTAGGAGGAACTTAACATGAGATAGAGAAGATGGATTGAATACTTGAAGGATTTCGACTTCAACATCCAGTACCATCCGGGCAAGGGAAATGTTGTGGCTGATGCTCTTAGTAGAAAGTCGATGGCATCTTTAGCAAGTCTAGTTCTTGGCAAGATGCAACTACTAGAACAATTCACATGGTTAGACTTGAATATTGAACATAGGGTGTTAGGATCGATTATTTGGTAATGGCAAAGCTAGAAGGGGGGGTTGAATAGATTTGCAGCAGAAACTTAAGCAATTTAAAAATTACTTCGGATTAAAAGATCTACTCAATTAAAACCCCTCTGATCTGATGCAATGTGTGTGAGCAAACTAACAGTTAGTGTGTAGACGAAATCCCTATACATGCATCTAGCGCAATACAGATCAAACCACAAATCAAACCACAGTGCACAAGGGATTTTTTAGGTGGTTCAGAGATCACATCCAGTGACTCCTACATCCACCCCTCACACGGTGAGGACAAACTACTCAAGAACTAAGTGCAACACACACACGAGCATAACGGCTCAACCACACACACACACGCTAGATCAAGTCCACAATAGATCAGATCCTCTAGCCTTGATCTGATTAACACACCACACACGCACGTTGTCTGATGCAAACACGCAATCAGAACAACAATCCACACGTGGATTAAGCACAAGGAACGCTCGAACCACAACCACACACACAGAGATATGAAAAGTGGAAAGAAAGAAGAGTTCTGAGCTGAAGATCAAATCCAGATGAAGAACTCTTCGGTGGTCATCCAGAAGAACTTCAGGCTTCGTGTTGATGATGATTAGATGATGTAGACGATGCATCATTCGCGAACAAACTGACTTCAACTCCTCTCGTGAGATGGATCTTCCACGAACAGGACAGAGGGTTGAAGCAGAGCAGCAGGAAGAAAGCCTTCTCTTGGGTTTTGCTTAGGGTTTTGGTATGATGGCTTCCTGCTGGAAAATACCTCAATATGATGTATATATAAGGGTGTCCAAGTATGGAGAGACGTGCTAAAAGGAAACACCCCGATACATATCATATTCTATTCACATTTCTGACTTTTCTCTTCGTCTGTCGACAGGCACCATGTAGCTGTCGACAGCTACTGCTCAAAACTGGTTTCCAGAACCATGATGGTTCCTCGAACACTGGGGCTATCGACAGGCGATCCCTAGCTGTCGACAGGCAGCCTTATCTGTCGACAGGCGATTGCTGGTTGTCGACAGGCAGCATGTATCTGTCAACAGGCAGTCTTCAGCTGTTGACAGCTACTGCTCCATTTGAGCTTCCAGTAGCTTGTTTTGTTCTGGATGGTCTATCTGTCGACAGGGAACTTCCTGGCTGCGGACACATGACCACTTGAAGTGTTTTTCTTGATCTTTTGCACTTGTATCTCGATGCTTCTCTTGTATGCATTCACACCTACATGAAATAACATTTCAAGTAAGATATAACGAATACATGGATAGTGATAGAAGCATTGTTTTTACTTTATCATTTCTTTCATGTCTATCATGTTACAAATATCAATTCATCATCAACACCACACACATGTCTCATCAAAAACCGTTGTGTCATTATTAAGAGCATCTTAACATGAATGTTAATATGAATGACCATGATTGTGTCATCATCAAAAAAAAATCAAAGCGATGCTCAAATAAGCACAACTCAACATTCTCCCCCTTTTTGATGATGACAAAATATATATTCATATTTCTCCCCCTTTTTGACAACATCAAAAAGAGTCTCTCTCCCCCTTAATCAACAACAACTAGCCACCCCCTTGTTATAACTATAATACCCTCGAATTTTAAATATCATAATTTACTTATAAATTCATGTTTATGCAAACTAATTAGAATTACATTGAGATATTTAGGATTTAGGGTGTGTTTAAGACACTTTATCATACCCAGGTATCACTTTCGGTCGTGCGCACCTCGACAGGGCGACACCGGAAAACTATAACGAAAATAAAATCTGAGAACACCATAATTCTTAGAAAAATGTGGTGATATCAAATATGTAATTATCCAGAATTTTTGACGACCGGATTTTGAGATTTAGCCGACGTAACTATTTTTCGGGCGATTTTTCACCCAGTGGAAAATAATATCTAAAAATTAAACTAAAATCACCATAATTTGTAAAACCATTTCATTAGGCTATGGTTGAAATTTTAACACAAACGGACTTTTTTGAACATGTTTACATCAAGACTAAGGGGCCAGTTGAATTAAGGGTCATTTACGGTGACCAATTTCTGGGTTTTTCCTGGGAGTAGGGGTGTAAACGAGCCGAGTCGAGCCGAGTAGTATGCTGCTCAAACTATGTTCGTTAATTTTTAATCGAGTTCGAGCCGAGCTCGAGGATTGAAAATGCATGTTCAAACTCGGCTCGTTTAAATATTCTCGAGCTCGAGCTCTTAACGAGTATCTTAACGAGTTTAATTGAATTTGCGAGTTCGTATATATAAGTAAATCAAATCCAATCTACAAGTAAAAAGCTGATCGTTCATAAGGCCTAAATTTATCTTATTTCAAACTCATATCTCGATAGTTTTGATAAGTTGTTTAATTTAACTATTTTAATATAATTTGAAATATATTCATAATTTATCACAAGCAATATGAGATTAATAGATAGACACCGCAAGAGACGGGGTTGGTGCGCGACAAGGTAGGCGTGGTGCTGCTACTGCCCTTCGCACACCGCCCAGAGCCCCCTTTCTGCACCGTCGATGACTGTACTGCAATCGCCGGGAGTATCGTCTACCACTGACGGATGGTCCCCAATAGTCGTCGAAGATGCCAGTGGCTGACAACGCGCCCCTCGGCCTAGCGGGACGGCTCACCTACTTCATAGGTCGGTCTCGGGAGGAAGAAGATGCTTGATATGCTGGGAGACCTTGCAACACTAAATTTTATGTTTATGCCCCTATTTACGTAATTTATGTATATACCCTCATTTATATAATTTGTGTATATATACTGTGGATTTAGTCTATGACATTTAAGCCTTCATAAATATTTTATATTGTAATAATAACTGTATAAAAATAAATAAATATTTTTATATCAATATATACTTATTATATTTAAAAAAATATTTAAATGAAGTGTTAGCAAGTACTTAGGCAAACTCTTAACGAGTATTTAATCGAGCTCTTAACGAGCTCTTAAACAAGTTGTTCATGAGTATAATCGAGCCGAGCTCATATGTGTTCAGACTCGGTTCGTTTATGAATCGAGCTTTTTTTTTTTTCAAGCTTGGTTCGTTAATTAAATAAACGAGTCAGACCGAGCTTTTATCGAGTCGAGTTTCGAACTACTCGTCGAACGTTTCGGCTCGTTTACACCCCTACCTGGGAGCTTACGTGTGAGGCCTTGAGGAGGCCAGCACACATTAGGATAAGGTTAAAACCATGGGTAACTACGTGTAAACCATAGGAAACCTGCATGAGCTACGTGTTGGGGTGAAAACAAAAGGGTTTTTACCATGACACCTCATGGTCGACGTGCCTCTGCATGAGGAGTTATGTGGTCTATAAAAGCCACTCCCCTCCCTTCGCACACACCTTTCTACACCCTTTGTACTTGCCCCTGTTCTTGTCTTTCCTACTTCTTACTGCTAGAAGTGCTGCTGGAGGAGCTGCTGGAGTTCCTGACTTCATAGCTTCTGCAACTATTTCACTTTCTGCTCTTGCTGCAGCTATAGCTACTTCTACCTTGAAGTCAACTTGCTGTTGAAGCTGCTACCGTTGCTAGCAAGTTATTTACTTTGGGAAGGAGTTTTCTTTTACTAGGTTAGGCTCTTTCATCAAGATCACGTGGAAGTTCACTTGTTTAGCAAGGTAAGATTCATCTCCCATTGATTCAGTTCTGTCCTCCCCACATGATAAGAAAATCCTCTTGATAAGCATACAAGATGATATACCTGAAGCTATTCTATTTTTCTTTCAGTTTTGGTAAACACGTTCTTAATGGGAGAAGAACAACCTTGTTCCACTCTAAATACTGTTTTCTATCTTCTTCTTCCACCCTTGATCTTTGAACCGGTTATAGAGTGTTGCTAGAAGTCACCACATCTTTAGAACAGTGTGATTACTTTCCATTTAGATGTTTGTACCTCAAACTTTGATTTGGAGCCTTAAACACCTTGAGTATTAATGTTTATTTTGTGGGGATCTTTCCATTTAATCCTTGTTATAAGGGCCATACTTTCAGTGCTATGTCATGTTAGCTTCTAGCTAGACAAGTACGGTTTGTAAACCTCTTGTTTCATCTTGCTTGTTTAGCTTATAAACCCCTGTGAGAACTACAATTCGATTCTTCTATTTGATATAAAACATGCCTTGGTTTATAAGTTCTATAATTAGGGTGTTTAGGATGGATTTAAAGTCATTTTTGGAAGGACTGCTGCTATCTATCGACAGCCAGCCCATAGCTGTCGACAGGCGCAAGTTTTCCTGAACTTCAGATCTCTGGACTGTGGCTAGCTGTCGACAGCCAACCCCTTGCTGTTGACAGATACCCATAGAACCAGCAAAAACCAAGTTCTGTCTGCTGCCATCTATCGACGGCCCCTTGCTAGTTGTCGACAACTACCACCCTGACTTGTATTTCAGCAACTTTTCATGTATGAATCCTTGCTTAAACTTCATCCTAAAAGCCTAGAAAGTTACCCACTTAATTACCTTGGTATTTTCTGTCATATTACAGCAAGTTTACCCACATTATGTACCTTAACCTCCCTTGGGTTATTCTTAAAGTTGTCAAGTACGAGTAGTACTCCGATTGAGTCTATTCTCCAGTGTTCGGTAACTGAGTCTATAAAACCTGATCACCTGAGAGTTCATATGTTTAAACACCTTATGAGATGTGAATAACTTGTGATGACAATTGTGGATCTTCATATTATTGGGTTCTTATGTGATTTCAACCTTCCAAAGTTATTGGCTTTAAGTCATAACCCTGTCTCAACTAATTGTCTTTCCTATATTATTGAACTCCGAGCAACTTTGTCACCAAGATATCTGTATTAATTCTCAATCAAAACTACCTTTGGATTTCCAATCTCTGTTATGCTCATGAAAATAAATTTATGATATGAAGACAGTGTTCTCTTCAAAAGAGGGTTTAGGATCACTTGTGGTAGCACCAGCCACTTGTGATCAGCTGAGGGCGACAGTTTGTAGGTAAATCCAAGTCAATGGATGGACGATGGTGGGTAATAAACCCCGTTCTTGCACAATGAACAAGATCTAAGGTGCTGGAATCACCTAGGCACTGAGGATGTATTTACGTCTATTTAGTAACCTCTTGAGAGCAGTGATGCCTGTCAAGTTCGTTTCTAAATCAAGTTATGGTCTGAATTCTGAAAGACAAATATGACTCTTATTTTGTGATTTGTTTGAGCTCATTATGAATTCAATTTGAGCTATATGTTTCTGTTAAGTATGAAACTCATGAGCAAATGTGTTTTCGATCCATATATGTTTACTTTCACCTACTGAGTCCTTCCGACTCATGCCTTTGTTTCCTCCAACCCTTTCAAATTGAAAGTGTGTATAATCTCAGCTACACATGAATCCCAATTCCGCTGGGAACGATGAAGAGATGAAGAAGAATAGTGTAGTTTTAGTAGTTTCTTTTAGTTGATGATGTATTAAATTAGATAGAGAAATTTAGCTCTTGTAAATAATGAGTATTAGTACTTTGTTACCTTGTGAAGTATAATATGTTCAAAGACGCCTTTGTTGAATGGTTTGCTAATGTTGAGCATTACAAGGATTTATCTACCCATAACGAAAATTTGTCAGCGTAACCCCTCTTCCGATCAAAGTTTATATGTATGGTATATGTATGTGTTTGTGTGAAGTCGAAGGAGGGTGTTACAATAACACTCTCCCCCTATGAGGGTGCCAATCAAGTAAGTAGGAAAAGATGATACAATTGTTAGGATTGGTTATTCGGTAATGGCAAAGCTAGAGGGGGGGTTGAATAGATTTGCAGCGGAAACTTAAGCAATTTAAAAATTACTTCGGATTAAAAGATCTACTCAATTAAAACCCCTCTGATCTGATGCAATGTGTGTGAGCAAAGGGTGGAATTGGGAGATGAATGATCAGAAATGATCAGAATCAATAAGATCTTTGATATTAAAATATGAGAGAAAAATATTGTATCTTTGGATTGTGCAACAAAGTTTAATAACAAAGATACATTCAATCACAACATATGTCAAAGTTTTAATGACCTGAATGCATTTAAAAGGATGAAGCAAATGTGATGAAAGTGCCCTGTATGAGTTGACAAAAGTGTTTATCACATGAGTTTAGTAGCTAAACATTTAACACAATGTAGAATAATAACTCCAAACCCAATTATCATGAACTTCATCTAGATCAATATACATACTATTCTGTTTATGCTCTTTATATTTTTCTTTCATTTTGTGAGAGAGAATACAAGAGTAAATTGGTCAAATCACACCTTTCAGTACAAGATGTCACATTTACCCAATGCAAGACCTCCTGATTACGCAGTGGTTTAACCTTCATTACCTTATACCGAGTTGAAACAATTTGTTTGTCACCTTTTGACGTGAGCCAAAGCACTTGATTAGGTGAAATGAACCCGGTTACTCAGTGATAAAATAAAGTTTTCATTGCTCTGTTTGTATCTCTCTATGTTTCTAAACACTTTTTATTTGAAAAAAAATTTTAAGACCAGAATTACATTAATTAGAATAGACATGATCATGAGTGTAGAGAGATTATTCTTAACATGTGTTAAGGATAAAGCTTCAAAACATACACATGTTAAACACTAAAGCTACTCATGTGCCTATAAGTGTTTTGCAACTCAGTTTAAATGAGTTCAGCATTAAAAGTTGGCATAGCCTTGTTCTTAGATTGTATCTTTGAAACTAAGCTAGGTGCACAATTATTGTAGTCTTTAGGTATGAAATCTCTCATATAGAAATATCATAAAAACTCATTTATCCTGATGTAAGACTTGAGTAAAAGGTATGAAATGTCAAGAAGAGAGAATCAGGAAACAACAGGAAACTAATTTTCAAGCATGAATTTGAGTGGATGTTATCATGATGATTTAAGAAAGAATCAGCTCCCCCTGAATTTGTGAAGATTTCAAAAAGATAGAGGATGATGTAAAGAGTGTCCCTCAAGCAACTCACTCAAAAAAAAAAAAAATTTAACTTACTCCCCCATAATGTTTGCATGGTATTAAAGTGAGCATTCAAGCAATTCAAACATGTTCTTATCAAACAATTTGCACAAAGAAGGTATGAAGATGATCAAACAAAATTTTTGAGATTTACAATTTTCTTGATGATCTTTATGCAGTATAAGACTATTGATACTTGGCGGAGAATATTTCTCACGCATAATGATAGTGTCCAGACAAGCCAGACTTGTCCTTCCACATTTCACCATTTGATATACCAAATAGTCACTACATAAAAGATCCATTTTTCCTCAAATTTAGCATGACTCCAATTGCTATGAAGCATTGTCATTTGGGGATAGCATCAAAACACATTTTCCATTGCTCAGATAGAATTAAAAATCCATTTCAATTCCAGCAGTTCAAATCTAAAGTCATAAAGAGATTTTACTTGAACAATCTTCAATTTCTTTTCAAAGATTTTACATGTGTTCTTCAATCATTTCTTACCTTGCACAACCAATGTCATGATTCCATTTATAATGTTTGGCTGCAAGACATCTCATCTTGTTGATCAAGCTGATTTTGGAACCCACACTTGCTTGGGTCCTGCATTGACATCAATGTTAGGATACAACAATGATTTCAAAATCCAAAGTGATTTCATTTTTGGAATAGATGTATTTCTTTCATTAATGGAATAATAAGCAGCATTAGTTCCACTTTTTTCTTTGGACTGGTTCAATACATCTATGTTTTCATGAGATTTTCTTATTTTAGGATTTTTTGCATGAAGAACATAACACTTCTTTTGTTCAGTAATCATGTTCTTGTGTACATGGGATTGTGTATGAGCATGGGGCTTGGGAACATGCACAAAATCATAATTCTTATGCCAACAGTTCTTAGACAAATGTCCATGTTGATGACATGTATAGCATTGAACTGTTTTAGCATATTTGTGAGAGTGTGGATTTTTCTTCCAGCAGTATTCAGTAAGATGACCAGATCTATTGCATTTAAAACAAATGGGTTGAGCAATTACCTGGAGCTTACCATAGTTTGAATGCATTTGCTGAAATTTCTGAGATCCTCTAGAATACCTTTGATCATCCTTGGGTTGAAAGGATGGAGGTGGTACCCTTTAGTAGCTCTTGACATGATGTGAAGATGGAGATTGCCATGGAGATTTTTGAGCTGATGAAGGAGATGTTGAAACCTTGTAGAATCCTGTTTTCTTTTCCAATTCTTTTTTCTGATTTACAATTGAACCAAGATTCTTTCTAATTGCAGCATTTTTGTTCAAATTTTTACTTTATTTTTGAACATTTTTTTGAACATGAACTTTATTAGAGTTTTGACTTTGATTGATATCCACTTCAAGTTCATTTGTCAATTTTTCTTTATTAGCTTTTAATGCAACAATTTCTTCTTCATAAGTTTGGAGTTGATTTTTCATGACATCCAGACCATTTCTCACCTTGTTCTTTTCAATTTCAATTTGAACAATTTGATTTTTCAAGTCAACAATTTTCTTCTTAGAATTGTTACATTCATCATTTAATGATCTGTCATGATACAAGCATTCAATCTTCTTTTTTAAATGATTATTTTCCTCAACCAATTGGTTGTATTTTTCTTTTATTTGATGATCATGAACCAGGTTGGAGATTTGTTTGTTCAATTGATCATTATCAAATTTGAGATTTTCATTATTATCAATCAATTTTACATTTTGATTTTTCAAATCCAAAATTTCAGATTCCACCTGATCATGATCTTCTTTTAATTTGGATAACCTGTTTTCACAATTTTTGACTTCTTCCTTCAGCCCTTCAATATCTACTTTTAGTTTTTCATTTTCTTCATAGAATGCTTGAGCATTATCAATTCTCATTTCATTCTTCTCCAATTTTTCTTTTAGCTTCTTGTTTTGAGATTTAACCCTTTTAAATTGTTGGCACATGTGCTCATAACATTCTATCAGTTCATCATAAGATATATCATTTTCTGAATCAATATCAGATATTGATATATCAAATGGGTCTGAATCAGATTTACCTGATTTTTTAGACTTTCTTGACTTTTCTGACGAATGTAAACCTTCAGATTCGTCTGAGCTGGGAAAGCCTTTTGAGCTGCCATGAGTCATGAAGCATTTGTCCTTGGCTTTATCTGCAATCTTGCTTGTCGTCATAAAGGAGTCCTACATTTTATCAACTTTGTCATCAAACCCAATAATCATACGTCTATTTATGATGCTTAAGAACTTAGCCATATTTCTGAGTATGTTTCAGATGATTAGGCCAATCAATAGAATATTGAGTCAGATCAAAAAGCAATCAATCAGTTCAATCAGATCAAATCAGATTAGGAATCAGAGCGATTAAGCACACAAAGACAGATCTCCCAAAACACAACCGATGAATAGAGAACCTGCTTTGATACCAATTGTTAGGATCGGTTATTCGATAATGGGAAAGCTAGAAGGGGGGGTTGAATAGATTTGCATCAGAAACTTAAGTAATTTAAAAGTTACTTCAGATTAAAAGATCTACTCAATTAAAACCCCTCCTATCTAATGCAATGTGTGTGAGCAAACTAATAGTTAGTGTGTAGATGAAATCCCTATGCATGCATCTAGCACAATACAGATCAAACCACAAATCAAACCACAGTGCACAAGGGATTTTTATGGTGGTTCGGAGATCACATCCAGCGACTCCTACGTCCACCCCTCACACAGTGAGGACACACTACTCAAGAACTGAGTGCAACACACACACGAGTACAACGGCTCAACCACACACACACACGCTAGATCAAGTCCACAATAGATCAGATCCTCTAGCCTTGATCTGATCAACACACCACACACGCACGTTATCTGATGCAAACACACAATCAGAACAACAATCCACACATGGATCAAGCACAAGGAACGCTTGAACTACAACCACACACACAGAGATATGAAAAGTGGAAAGAAAGAAGAGCTCTGAGTTGAAGTTCAAATCTAGATGAAGAACTCTTCGTGGTGGTCGTCCAGAAGAACTTCAGGCTTCGTGTTGATGATGATCAGATGATGTAGACGACGCTTCATTCGCGGACAAACCGACTTCAACTCCTCTCGTGAGATGGATCTTCCACGAACAGGACAGAGGGTTGAAGCAGAGCAACAGGAAGAAAGCCTTCTCTTAGGTTTTGCTTAGGGTTTTGGTATGGTGGCTTCTTGCTGCGAAAATACCTCAATATGATGTATATATAAGGGTGTCCAAGTATAGAGAGACGTGCTAAAAGGAAACACCCCAATACATATCATATTCTATTCACGTTTCTGACTTTTCTCTTCGTCTGTCGACAGGCACCATGTAGCTGTCGACAGCTACTGCTCAGAACTGATTTCTAGAACCATGATGGTTCCTGGAACACTGGGGCTGTCGACAGGTGATCCCTAGCTGTCGACAGGTAGCCTTATCTGTCGACAGGCGATTACTGGTTGTCGACATGCAGCATGTATCTATCAACAGGCAGTCTTCAACTGTTGATAGCTACTGCTCCATTTGAGCTTCCAGTAGCTTGTTTTGTTCTGGATGGCCTATCTGTCGACAGGGAACTTCCTGGCTGTCGACACATGACCACTTGAAGTGTTTTTCTTGATCTTTTGCACTTGTATCTTGATGCTTCTCTTGTATGCATTCACACCTACATGAAATAACATTTCAAGTAAGATATAACAAATACATGGATAGTGATATAAGCATTATTTTTACTTGATCATTTCTTTCATGTCTATCATGTTACAAACATCATTTCATCATCAACACCACAAATATGTCTCATCAAAAACCGTTGTGTCATTATTAAGAGCATCTTAACATGAATGTTAATATGAATGACCATGATTGTGTCATCATCAAAAACAAATCAAAGCGATGCTCAAATAAGCACAACTCAACATAGGGATGATCGAGTCTTGGTTGCCAACATCAAGATTCAGTCTAACATGCTAGAAGAGATCAAAGCACAACAGGACATCGATCCATTCTTGGTTCGTGTCAAGGAAACGTTAGATGAAAGACTTGATTTTGCTATGACCGATGATGGAAGACTTGTATTCCAAGGAAGAACATGCATCCCAAACAATGAAGAACTGAAGAGGAAGTTAATGGATGAAGCTCACCAGACTAAGTATACTATTCATCCTGGAGGTACCAAAATGTATCAAGACATGAAAAGAATATTTTGGTGGCCAAACATGAAGAGAGAGGTAGCCGAGCATGCTGCTCATTGCCTTACGTGCCAACAAGTAAAAGTAGAACACAGGCGCCCTGCTAGCGTACTCAGACCCTTAGATATTATGGAGTGGAAATGGGAAAGTATAGGCATGGATTTCATCATGGGTTTACCCAAGACTCGTGGTGGACTTGACGCCATATGGGTCATTGTCGACCGACTAACAAAATCCGCACACTTCCTACCTATAAAGGATAAGTGGTCTGTAGAGGTATTAGCCGCCTGTCAAAGAGATCATGAGATTGCATGGAGTTGCATCATCCATTGTCTCGGATCGAGATCCGAGATTTACCTCTCATTTTTGGAAAGGATTGCAGACTGTGCTTGGTACTAAGCTCAATTTTAGTACCGCTTTTCACCCACAGACTGATAGGTAGACTGAGAGAACCAACCAGATTGTAGAAGACATGTTAAGAGCATGCACCATAGATTTCCAAGGCTACTGGAATGAGCACTTATCCTTAATCGAGTTCGCCTACAAAAATAGTTACCAGGCGAGTATTAAAATGGCACCATTTGAAGTGCTCTATGGTAGAAACTATAGATCCCCTGCATGCTAGAATGAAGTTGGAGAACAGCAACAGCTAGGCCTAGACATGGTACATAACACGACCAGGGATACACAGGTGATTCGAGATCGGCTCAAGATTGCTCAGTCCAGACAAAAGAGTTATGCTGACAAGAGAAGGAGAGATCTAGAATTTCAAGTAGGAGACCATGTACTCTTAAAGGTATCTCCTACTCGTGGCATCCAAAGATTTGGTGTAAAAGAAAAGGTCAGTCCTAGATTCATCAGTCCTTTTGAAGTGCTCGAAAGGGTTGGTGAGGTTGCTTACCAGCAGGCACTGCCACCGAATTTGGCATGTGTACACAATGTGTTTCATGTCTCTATGCCTAGAAAATATGTGTACGATCCAACGCACATCATTCGCCATGAGAAGTTGGTGTTGAACAAGGACATGACATACGAGGAGAAGCCAGTCAAGATACTTGAACGAAAGGTGCAACAACTCAAGAATCGTCCCATTCATGTAGTTAAAGTTCTGTGGAATAAACGTGGAGTGGAAGAAGCCACATGGGAACTTGAAGGAATCATCAGGCGAAATTACCCTGATCTTTTCGGTAAGACATTCTCTCCATTATGGTCATATGAATTTGGGGACCAAATTTTTTTAAGAGGGGGGAGGATGTAGCAACCTGATTTTTTTTAATAATAATAATAATAATGATTAAAATAGAAAATTAAAGAAAAGGGGAATTTATTCAGACCCATTAAACGAAAAGAAGTGATGGGCTTTGTTAAATGGAACATATATTTATTGGGCCAAAATTGGGATTTTTAAAAGATAAATAATAAAATAATACCTTAAATTCGTATCTTAAATATATCCTACAAAGAAAGGAGCTATTAAATCATTAAAATAGCTATTTTGTGTTGGAATTGGACTCCTAACCCTACCCAAATTGGCTAGACACGAAATTGCATCCCAACCTAACCCAATTAGGAAGTGGAAAGCTTGGAAGGTGGAAAGAAATAGAGGAAACTCGGGATTAAAGGGGAATTAGAGTCATAATAGGACATACAAACAAGGAAAGCATAAATACACCCCAACCTCTCCATGGCGGCCCTAATGTGTTATTGAGGCTTGCTGGACGTAGAGGAAAGGCCAAAGGAAGGGAGAATTCGTGGGGAGAAGGATTGCTCAAGACCCAACCCTTGTTCTTCGAGTTCAAAGCCCTAGGAGACAAATCGACCCAAAGGTAGGCATTCTCACAAGCAAAACTCAATTAAATTCGTCTGTAGGATGTTCTAAACATCAGGAACAAAAGCCCTCTCATTACTCTATTTTTCATGGACCCTATCTTTTAATCTTTATTTTTGAAGTTCTGCTCTCATCTTGACCCCGAACCTTCATGTTTAATTTAGATCTCCCGGTACACTTGATATCATGCCATGAAAATTTTACTGGAGATACTACTCGATGTCATGAAACTTTTGCCACCGAAATCCCCAATTTTCATCCACTATCTTACTCGAATCAATTCTTTTTCCTTCACTGTGTACTGCTCTGTGTTCATCGTGCATGTTCATGTTTGAAACCTGTCCAGACCATGATGATTTACAAATTCCTATTTATTGAGCATCCGCTCGCATGTCTAGATTAGTTTGCAAGTGGATTTGCAATTTTTCATCAACTATACATGAAGATTCTTATTTTTAATCGACCCTGTATCAAAACAAGGAAAGCCTAGACCGCAATTCAAGGTAGACCCTTTTCCCACTCAGACTAAGGCGCAGGACCTGAGAACGTGACGGCCCGATAGGCTGCATTCTCAGGGGCTGATCGCGACAAGCCACCCATCGTGTTCTTAACGTGACAGGCTCTGGCGTCGCGTTCTGACTGTCTATCCTGAATGACCCATCGTGACCTTTGACTATCCCTGTCGCATTCAAGATGTGCCCCGTCGCAATCCTTACAGGGGTACGTCGCGATCTGGACTTTTACATGAAAACCCTTAATTTTTGGTACTCTATCCTTCTACAGTGATTATACCTCTTGTTGACAGTCATATACGCAGTAAATAAAGTTGTTATAAAATAAACATGTATTGAAAGATTTATAAGACACACACATGATCTCTTCATATCTATGATTCCTTTATCACATGCACATACTTGTAACCACTCAATATGTCTTGACTTGGCATGAAAATATCTCATAATATATCTGGTAATTTATTTCAATAATGTATTTAAATTGTCCTATTTTTAATAGACTTGTCTTCGTTTCTCGCGATGTTTTAAATACCGTTACCGATGCTACACTGTTCTAGAATTCCTCTGGAACGTCGAGCACTTGTTTCTATATATACACTTTCTCTTGACTTGGACAAACTCTCCGTCGGATATTCCTTCTACCGGACTAGTGAATCCTTGTTCAAGGCCTCCATAAGACTCCTATGTCCATGGATTCCCACATGACTGATGAGCTGGTTGTACCCTAATACCTATGATACCCTTTAGGGATCAGTAAGATCCAAACGGCCTTAGAATGCTCTCTTGCTCTTATCTTGAATCACGCAGGACCTCTAGACTTGTGCATAACATGGCCAGTGGAAGGGTAGTGAATTCCACCTGACTACCGACACCAATTGCGCATGTTGTGCAACTGTTACTATCACCTGTTTACCCGACGTTTCATGTACAATGACCTATAGTTATCATCTATACTCTACTCGCTCATCTATTCATTGTTCTCTATACACTCGTCTATTCATCTAGTACTCTCATCTATTTCTTGGTACTCTCTATTGGCCATTTGACTGATTGTCTAAAGATAAACAATATAACTAATGTCTGACAATATATAAAGGGTCTGGTCTGGTCCTGGGAGGTGCGCCCAAAAGTGCTATTTACCTGCGGGAGTTAATTGACTAGAGTGTTTGGCATTACACTCAAGTGCTATGTAAGGCCCTCGAATTTTGCCCTTTTAGTTTCGATCATGTGTTGTTTAAATGCCTTGTGTATAGTGCCATGTATATGTATGTATATGCATATGTATGTAATTATTTCTGTACATATTTATTTGAGTCTTGTTGTATATATATATATATATATATATATATATATATGTGTGTGTGTGTGTGTGTGTGTGTGTGTGTGTGTGTGTGTGTGTGTGTGTGTGTGTGTGTGTGTGTGTGTGTGTGTGTGTGTGTTTATTATGTATATGTTGTTTTATTTACATTTTCTAGATAGTATTTAAGTTATACATTATACATTGCATGTATGTACATAGTGTAAGCATGGTTTTCTGCATTTCAGTGTTCTGGCCAAAGGGCCAATTAACGTCAACATGCATGGTCGTTAGGGTTGAGTCGACGTCCAGATCGATGGACGCCAATTCCCAGTTGGCGGCAACCAATGTGGCCGTCTATTTCCCAGAACTTGTTGTGGTTTCAGATCAGGAAACGGCCGCGTTTCTTGCGCTCTGGATTAGGAAACCGTCTCCAAATAGTAGGATCCATCCCTTAATGCGTCCCTAAACCCCCTCAGCTTATAAAAACACCCTCTTGCGACTGGATTAGGTCTTTTGGCTTCTTGTCAAAACCCTAGAACTGCTTGTGCGAACCTGAAACTTTGGAGGCTTTGATCCGGTGACTGAAGAGTTCTCTTGGCAATCTACATCGACTAGAAGGAACTTGGAACAACTGTGAAGCTTCCCCGACTCCGGTGTGCAACCTGCCTCAACACAGAACCAGATCTGGGAGGTTTTTGGGAGGCTTCTTGGCTTGGCCGAGGAGAGCTTCTCCAGCAATTAAATCTCGTTTTGCAATTTTTTAGAGGCAAGTAGTCTTTGTACATCAACCCTACACATGTCAGCTAGGTCCTAGGAATTTTACAGAATTTATCTCATGTCCTGGAACCCCCATTCACCTTTGTTTTGTGTGTTCAGTCTGTGTTTTGCAGACAAGAACTTAACAGCCAACTTGCTGCCGTTAAGATCCCTAGTTGGCAGCATGATCTTGTGCCATTAACCCATACTGGCGGCAACATCTGTGCCGCCAAGTTCAACAGGTTTGACAGAATGCATGTTTTGATTTTTGTGACATATTTTTTGAATTCCTGGACATGAATACATGTTATAAAATTTTGTATGGTCAAGTACAACCAGTGGATCATGCCATGTGATTAGATCGAATTTTTGTACATTGTACTATTTATTAGAATTTCTGAAATGAGATATTAAGCATGATTTGGCCTTATTAATTCCTGTTTAATTAGATCCATGTTAAATTAGGGTTTCAAAAACTTTCTGTGACTATATGATGATTGTGTTCAGGTGTTAGCACTACTGGGTATAACTGTGTTATTGTGAAATCTATTGAAGTGAAATTAGTGATAAAATGCATGAAATTTGTTTCAATTACTGAAATTCATTTACTGATCTAAAAAATAGGGAAAATTGAGCATGTGTTACATTTACTGTTTGGAACTTGTTATAAAAATTTTGTGTTGTTTGGGTAACAGTAGGTACTGTTATTATTTTAAAGATAGAAAATGACCATGTTAATCATGCTAGTTTAAATTGTATGTGATTCAGTTAATAGCCACTTGATCAGGATTGAATTAGAAGTTGATCATCACTATAAAACAGTAAAAAGCATGCCATGTAAACTAATCCATGTTCATGTGTTAAAAATGCATGTGTGTGTGTGCAAGTGCATGTGAATAATGTAAGTAAATGTGGTAAATGTTTAATGTGTAAATTGTGCCATGTGTGACACTACTACCATAGAGGGCTATGGAACTGTACCGTAGTAAAGTCCCTACGGGAAGGTTCAATGTGAGTGATATCCTAAGGGCATTAGGATGAAATCCTGGAGGTGGACAAGTACCACTAGTTAGGGTGGAGTGCTTCTCCCAATTCTGCGCAGTTAACCAAGATCCATTATTGTGTTGCCTAGGTGATGGATAAGTGTATGTGTATATGTGTGTTCTTCTAGTGGTGGTTTGGACTATGTGTCACGGCAACCAAGTGAAAAATGTGGAAATTTGTATGTGATCATGTGAAATGTGCAATGTGAAATATGTGAATTGTGAAACTATTGAGTGAATGTATCATCATGTAAATTAGTGTAATCTTATGTGAATGTGCTAAATCCATGTCAAAACAGCAAGTAAAATGTGTGTACAATTGTGTTAAATACATGAAAAATTGAATAGAATTCATATTAGGTATGTTGTTTCCCTTATGTATAGTTTCATGCTTAAATCATGTAAAGTTGCAAGATGGTTTGAATGAAATTTAATTCTTAAAACATGATTAACAAAAGGTGTAGAAATCATGTTATAAGTTTTATACTTATTGTTAAAGCGATATAAAGCATGTACTATGTTTATCCTTAATTGTTTAGAAAACTAGCATGTGTTCTATGTTCTAAATTGGTAAGTATGTGCCATGTATTCTATTTGCTATAGATTCCATGAATGGTAGTTTTAGTTTGTATAAAGCATGTCACATGTATATTTATTCCCATTAGAAGATAGCATGTGCATGTGATGTGTGTATGGTTGTGTACATAGATTGCTTGCTGGGTCTATTTAGACCCATGCTTGCTTTGGCGTACAGGTGCAGGTGTCTCCACTTCTTCCGAGGAGATAGTTAGGAGCGACTCGGAGCGAGAGGAGTAGCTTTTGTTGTGGAGGAGGAGTAGCTTTTGTTGTGGAGCTCCCTTCCTTGTACTTATCTTTTCATAAGTATGTATTCCAAAAATGATGTAATTCACATGGACAGTGTATTTGTATTGGGAATTGTAATAATGTGGACTTTAGTTTTCTTTCATTACTATTTAGACCGTGGGTATGATGTGGATGATGGAATAAGATTGAATACTTATTTATTTCTGTTGTTCTCATTAATATTTGTGTATATCTCAATCAAATGTTAGTGATGGGTAAATGTCCCACTGTGACGACGCTCTTTATGCCGACGTGGATTGGTATAATCGTACCGGTATAAGAAGGGTCGTTACATGCTGTCTATCTCGACTATCTAAATGACAATCAAAGTGCTATACTATATTTATTATGCTATTGTTATACATTGTGTTATTTGTGCTATGTCCATCCTGCTCTGTGCTATATTTGGAAACTTGTACTATTTCAATCACATGTTATCGTGCTATCTCGTACGTTACTTGACTCTCTCGCTCTATCATGTAGTGACTCTACTTTTTAATACATTAATCATTTAAAGCATGCCTGATCATGAGATTTAAGTCCTACTGGGCATTATCGCTCACCCTGCGTTATTGGTCATGTGTTCTCAGGTGAGACCGAGGAAGATACTTACACTCATGAGGACAGGAATGACCAAGAGTGAAGTCAAGAGTACCCTGGCGTCTTAGTATTATGTTAGAGTCTGATTTTAGTCTTTTACTTTTATTCAATATAATTGGGCCCTATAGAATGGCTCTGATATTAGTGGTTGTAATAGACAATTGAGGAATTATTAATGAGATGCATTTGCTTTAGTATATATTCTGTGTCCAATGGTTTGATGTCTATTATGCGCTCTATACCCGTTTACTTGCAACTGCCTCACGTTCCGATATTCCGCATCGGGGCGTGACAGCACCTGTGTTGTTTCCTAGCATGGTCCTACTCTAGTCGTTCGCCCGGTGCTAGGTACTTGTTGACTTGTCCGTTGAGAGGTTGTTACTGTTACCTGGGCCCCCAGTCCCCGCACTCCTGTTGAGGGAGTTCTCCAGGCGGTAGGCGAGCTCAAGTTTTCAGACTCTGGTAGTAGAGGGGAAAACGGTGGGGACAGTGGCGTAGAGTCTTTTGTAGAGCTCTCTTAGTTGGGTCTGGGAGGCCGAGGTGGTTTGGTGTTCTTCCGGCACAGATCAGCTAGTCCTTCTCACTGCCTCACGCTATCTGGTACCATTTAGAGGGGCCAAGCGTGGGACCGTAGTCCGTCCAGACTATGGAAGTTGTGGTTACTTTACTTCCACATCTCACTCCAACGGGAGGTGCTAGACATGGACTGGTGGTCGAGGATAAGGCGCGTGGCGCACCTGACTGGTTGACTAATGGTAGTTGTTATGTGGCTAGTGTTCTTGTCCAGGCAGTTGTATATTGTCTGTGTTTACAGCCTTGGGTTCTTCCCAATGCCATGGTTTACACGGGTTTCCGGTCCCGACGTTTAGTTTAGATTGATGGCCGTGTTGTTACTTTACGCTTTCGTACTTGCTCTGTTAGTAGAATAGATTTAGTTGCTTTATTTTACTTATGCATATATATATCCATTCTGCTGTTAGAACCAGTGGGAGATTGGTAGTCCCTACTAGGCTTCTTCCTGAAGCTCATTCCCTTCTTTACATGTGAGACTTCATAGCAATACCCTCCGCGGCGGGTTGAGGAGATAGGGCCGTAGTAGACAGCGTCTACCATGAGCAGTGTTCCCTTCGTACTTGTTTCATCACCCTAGAGGTATGCCCCTAAGGGGTCTGTTACCCCCTTTCTTCTGCAATTATACTTTGTTTACTTTGGGACTGTACTAGACTTGCACTTGTGTTGGACACCTTTCCTTCACTTGTTGGTACATTTTGGTGTTGTTGTTGTTACTTACTCCTGTTACATATCTTGTTAGACTGGTTCGTTAGCCCTTCCAGGTCTTCGGGCCCATGGGCGGCAGTGCCGACGGTCGGATTCTCGGTGGCAGCTGGGGGTCGGGGCATCGGGGCTGTTACAAGATGCGTTTAAGACAATCGATATGACCAATCGATTATAGGACAGAAATGCGACAGCCAGGTCAGACGCGTTCAAGACAATCATTAGGGGATGTATCAATTGGTGACTAATGAAATGAGACAGGGTCTACGGTCGTGTTAAAGGCAATCGGAACAGGGTATCGATTGATGACACCGAATCACGATGAACAAGACAGTCGCGTTAAAGCAATCAGTAGGGGATGCCAATTGGTGAGACAGAATCATGACGTATATGTACGACGCATTAATGCAACTCTTTTAAATACAAAATAAGCGTGAAAACCAAGGGCGGGAAACAGGTCAAATCGCGATGCTTTATTAGGTCATGTATCATACATGTACTGAAAACTATGCGGCACATAGTTTAATGCAATCAGATTCTGTTAGAAAAAAATCTAAAACATGACAGTCTAGGCTGTCGCCTTTAAGGTAATCGCGATAGGTTGGCCTGTCGCGATACCATTATCTATATTGTGACGTCTGGAGTGGTCGCGGTTTAGGGTTCAACCCGAAAATAGTAAAAACATTGCAATCATGCATGTAAGGCCTATAACGTGAGATCTAGAGCTCTTGGGATGAAACTATGAACATGAAAATTATAGACTACGATGAGTAGAAGAGAACTATACTTTTGGGTTGACTCAATTTGGTCTTGGGATACGTG
Organism: Colocasia esculenta; assembly: GCA_014218235.1. NCBI lineage: Eukaryota > Viridiplantae > Streptophyta > Magnoliopsida > Alismatales > Araceae > Colocasia > Colocasia esculenta. The sequence continues at coordinate 46,585,628 of CM024764.1, read as the reverse complement.
AAATATGGTATTAACATGAAAAGCCCTAATCATGTGCAACTCTTGGAAAACGTTTTATACTCGAAGCATGCTTGATGAAAATTAGGGAAAACATATGCATATGAAACTAGACATGAAGAGCTTTAACATGGTATATGATTTTTTTCTTGTTTGGCCTGAGAACATCTACTTTTGATTGTTCCTAAGAGAGGTCTTCTGTAGGTCGATGCAGATTTCTGGTTGGGGAATAAAAGGCTCTGGTTGGGAGCGATCTCCACCTCCTCTGGTGCTCAAGCTATCCTCCACATGACCCTAGCAAGTTGGTAACTCATCCCCAATAGGTTTTTGACAAATATTTAAAGATCTAGGGTTGTTTAGAAGTCCTACTGTAACTAGGAAAGGGGAGCTCTGAGTTTTGGTTAATCCCTTCCTTAAATTGAGGATTCTCACACCAATTTGAGTAGGATAGTCTTTAGGAAACTCCATACTATGGTTGGGTACGAATTTGGGTTAACATGAGAGTCTAATTGCCTTAGATTTTGCCCTAATTCCCCTTTCTAATTTATGCCCAATTTGAGCTACGAATTTTGATGATATTTTATTAATTGAATTTATTTGTAGGTTTAACGACCCACTTCCACCCGGTACGGTTATACCAACCCACATCGGATGAGAGCAAGCCGCTACAGGGGAGAAAACCCCAACAAGTAACATATGGGCTGAGATATACATAAATAGAGAATATTATTGCAACAGAAAGTAAACAATTTCTTATTCCATCAACTTTATCAACCACATTCCATAGTCCATATAGTCCAAGGAAGAAAATGACATAACATAATAAAGATTAACATGTAGCCAGTTCCAATTACATAATCCAAGTTCAGATTACAAAATGCAATACATACTACGAAAATAAATTACAATCTTCAATTCACTCTTCCAACTCCTCCTCGGATCTTGCTAGCTCCTCGGCTTCTAAATTTCCTGAAATGTTTAGCAAGGGTGAGTCTACATAATAGACTCAGCAAGTAACTTAAATTTCAACCCATATACTTACCAATCATGCTTTCTAACAATTTAACACTATTAACACGTTAGAATTCAGCAATTAATTTCATACATGCTCATGCTATGACATAAATGAATAAACATGGAATTGTTTTAAACAATTAATCTAATGTATGTAGACAATAATCTAAACATGGATACTAATAACATGGTATCATTAACATGAGTATAACCATACAATCACATGCTTGCATACTTATTCTTAATCATTGCGCAGTTCTACATATTAATCATGGAAATATGTACAATGAAGGTAACACTCCTAGCATGATATCTAACTCACTTCACATGCAAATATAACATTTCACTCTACATTTAGCTTGCTGTTTTTATAGAAAATTTATCACAATTACATGACACTTGCATATAGCCCGCATTAAACTACACAACATAATACTAAACACATGTACATCAAGTAGTTATAATTTATGGATATAAAAACATGCACTTACACTTGGTACTAACATAATATCACTTTTATCATTTGATAAGAATTCTATTAACACATGCAATTTCTTTTTCATGACATATTCATCTACACTTACTTTCACATTCTCACATGTTCACTTACACACTATTTTGCATGGTTTTCATATAGGTTTGCACTTGCACATTCACGATCACATATCATGTCATTTTGCACATAACATGTGCCATGTTCACATATATTTTGCACATACCTTGTGCCACAATCACATGTCATTTTTCACATTATACTTATGTTCATTTATCTTACACAATGCCAAGACACAGCCCAAACCACCACTAGACGATCATATAGCACACATTCACATTCATGTACTTAATCACCATACTTAAGCACTAAGCATAGTAATCAAGTCTTGGTTCCTGCAGAAACCGGTGAAAGCCCTTCCCACCATTACCAGTGGCACTTGTCCACCTCCAGGATTTCACAAGACCCTTGCCCAAGGTATCACAATTCATCAAGACCCTTGTCTAGGGTATCACAATTTATCAAGACCCTTGTCCAGGGTGTCACATATCATATTTGAGCTTTCCCATAGGGGCGCTACTACTGTACAACTCCAAGCATCTAGGGTGGTAGTGTCTTATGGGCACATTTCAATTATCTTATTACATTATACATTTCACCCACACATGCATTTATTCTTTCACTTCCCATGCACATACACACACATGTGTTATGAAATATAACTTATCACATTCAGACTCTCAATCAGTCATAAACAGTAATTGACAGTAACTAAATCATGATGTTAATCACATTCTAAACATAATTGAGACTCGATATAAACATGGTACAGTAAGCTTCAGAAATTTATAACAATGTGCACAATACTCAGACTCATATCAAATTTTAACCACGGATTAACTATAACACATTGAACATATCTGAAATTTTTCATAATATTCTGAACAGTGTACAATTTATAGTAATTAAAACAAGCTTCCTGTAGATTTATCTAGAAATCCAATTAAACATGGTTTAACCAATAATCACCCTTACTGTCATCAGAACAGGTCCAAATTTTACCACAGGTTAGAACTAATAAACAGGTCGCATGCTCAATTTTCCAGATTTTTCAGACTTGCAAAATAATTATAACAATTAAAACATGATTCAGGCATATTTATCACAAAATTCATAAAATAGGTGTCATAGTAAATCAGTCACATCCAAAAGTCCCAACACCTGTATACAGTCATTATACTATCATGGAAAGATTATGAACCCTAAATCATGACATATCTAATTATACCCAATTAAACATGGCCATATTGTACTCACCATTCAATTTCAGAAATTTCAATAATTAACGCAAATCACAAAAATTCGATACACCCTCTTGATATGACTTATTGCTTGTACCTGACTCAACATAAATCTCATAGTATGCACAGACAACCACAGATCCAAAAATCACAATTTACAAATCAAAATGTTGTCAACATTTGTTCTGGAAAACAACAGGAACTTGGCGTCCAGAGTCTGGACGCTAATAATAAACGGCAGGATCTGTTGCCGTTCACAGAAGAGGTTGACGGCAACACTATGGCTGCCAACTTCCTGCCTGCACAAAGTGCATACCGAAACACAAAACACCAAATTTTTGGGGTTCCAGGCATGGAATAAAAATATGTAAAATTATCAAAACCCTAATAGACAAGTCTATGGAGTGAATCAATAAGCTACTTGCCTGGAAATAAATCTGTAGAGAGATGTTTTGGTTGGAGAAGCCCTCCTCGGCCAGTGCCAAGAAGCTCTCCAAATCTTCTCCCGAGCCGGTTCTGTGACGATGTAGACTGCACACCAAGGTCGGGGAATCCTTCCTCCATGTATGGAGTATCTTCTAGTCGAAGACGAACGCCAGGAGTCGCACCCAATTATCGCCAGATCCAAGCCTCTCAAGATCAGGTTTCGCACAAGTTTCTAGGGTTTTTCCCAACCAGCCAAAAAGGAACTCTAATCTGGTGAAAAATGAGTTTTTATAAGCTCAAGGGTTAGGGGTACGCACTAGGGTAGGTTATTTACGGTTTTAGGAGGGTTTCCTAAACTGGAATCGGGCAAAATGCGAGCGTTACCAAATCTGAAACCGTTACACAGCATGGAGATTGGCGTCAACATTTGGTGTAGTCAACCTGGGATTGGCGTCCAGATATGGTGCCGCCCACAGACTGGTTGGCGTCCATCGATCTGGACGCCAACAGGGCCTTGTAGTCAGCGGCACACTGTGTGGCCGCCAACTGTGTCTCTCTGCCAGAAATCAGTAGTACTCTAAAATAAATATAAAATTACGTCACAACCAACTACATGTGTACTGAAATAAATAAATATACATTAACCATATAAACTACATGCATTCCACATTATTTATTTAAATATAAGTTGTACTAATCTTAATTAAAGATAACATGCACAAAATAACACACACATATATATATACACTGTATTATTTAAGTACCATATACACTATAAACAACTTAGCATGCCTAGAATAGATAATTATCATTTACACAAGATAAACATATATATTTACATTTATGCATCATAGTTATGTAAAATATGCATGGAATAACTAAATACAACATGTATGAACATATAAATACAATATGCATCTCAATAATTAGATAATACATGTGCATCTAAGCATATTATATGTACAGAAATAAACTCATATATCCCTACAATTGTATAACAATATTCACATATCATATGCATAACATGGTTTAAATTCAATATACATAGGATTTAAGTATATATCACATGTACAAAATTAATTAAGCACTTATACTCACAAAAGTATTATATATACATACACATGCACATGAGTAAGTAATTGTTTGTAATATGCTCCAAATAGTCATTATTAAATGCACAAAAATTCGGGGCCTCACAGTAGGCCATAAGTTGTCCACTAGTCCAAATTCTATGATGGTCTATCAATACATATTGTTTGAAGTCTACCTATTATTTTTAATTTAGTTTATGATCATATTTAGTACACATGATAATGGATTTCTGACTTATTCCTTAATTACGATAATCAGTCGCACAACACCTTAAACTTGGTCAATCAGATTTTCCTTTGTATGAATGTCTTCCTAAGTCATTAGGAATTATATAGAGTTGAATTATGATTTTTATGGAATTTTTTGATGTGTTTTCATACATAAGATAATGGCACGTACGTTTTCACTATTTCGCTAATATTGAATTTATCATTTTCAATTTATTTCTAATTTTTTAATTACTAAATTTTTAGGGTGCTACAATAATACACCTTTTAGCATGACAAGACGAGAGGGGTCTCGAGTTTTTCTTCTGGCACTTTCTCTAGGGCAACACTTTCGTGAGCCATAGGAGTAGAAGATTTAGACCCTACATAGGAAGAAGAAGAACTTGAAGCTCTAAGAGAGTCAGGAGGAGGAAGGATAATGCACTACGCGAGTGATAAAGTAGACTCACCGGATTAAAGGGAGAAGACACAAAAGCAGGTGCTCGTCACCCCCAGACTCACTACAAGAGAAAGTTGAGGATGCTAGAGGATGAATAAAAATCAGGAAAGGATCGTAGAAAAACCACTGGAGAAGCTCTCCCACTTGAACTTGTGGGGAAATAAAAAAAGTTCAAAATTCTTGCCCTCTTGAAAATCGAAGGGGCCTGTGTGGAGATGAAGGAGATGTAATGATCACAACTCAAAAGATGCCGCCGAAGATATGAGAAGTGAAAGAGGACGATCAGATCCATGTGGCAAGCTGTCTAGTGAATCATCTTTAGGGAATGAGCAATAGACATCACTTCCGTACTAAAGTAGGTCTACAATGGCATCTCATGAAAGCTGAAATCTCTTGAAAGTTGCAAAATGATAGATCGACTATCTGCCACGATGCAAGCCATTGAGTGGCATAAAGATTGAGAATCCCACTCACTTAATGCCTAAACCCCCTAGATGGACTTCCACACCTAAATTCTTTAGCTCAGAAGTGGGGGGACAAGTGGAGAGCGATAATCTCGACCCTTTGGTCTAAACTATAAGGTCCAGTTACTGAACTGGGTCCAATAATTGAAAGCTCAATTATCAAGTAGGGCACATTGTGAACTGTGAAGTGCCACGAGGACCCCATTTGTCTCCCAAGAGGAGGGCTCTTTATCTAAGCATTAATGTTAGAAGGAAAACATGAGGCAACAGTGAGAGGCTGCTGAGATAACTCGGCATGCGCTAAGGAAGGAAGATAGCTTGGCCCATGTTCCACCTATCAATCCGACAGGCCTTTAGCTCGACACCCGATTTTTACCTCGATAGACCCCTTGGCTTGGTGGAAATGTAGCGGCCGTCATCCCGCCTAATTTAACAGTCAGCAGATCTTTAATTGAAAAGTAGTTATCCGAAAGAAGTGGAGCTTAATAGAATACGTGGGAATTGGAGCCATCATCCTCATGACCCTTATAATAAGGAGATTTAAACCCCATAAAGGCCACTAGTTGAGAATTATTCCCATGACTAGGGCTTTAACTGTCCCACGTTGGAAGCAATTACCTAGATAGGGAGATGTGGCCCATATCTTTAAAATCCAAAGGAACTCCATTACCTGAGGTAGGAGAGATTTTGCACTCAAATCAATGAAGAGTGGCCTCGAGTCTTCTCACCCTCTTGTCTTGTGCTCTTGTGTTTATTTACTAGGCATCATATAGTTATTCATGAGAACTCCATTCCAGGATCCCTAATCCTCTGTTGAATCTTATAAATTTCTCTATCAGTGAACAAGGAGTACCACCCAATTTTCTATGTCCCACCATCATCTTACGATTTGCTTCCAAATTCGAAATCGAACATCTTCACATATTATTAGTGGAGTAAAAGCAATATTTCTCTTACCAGGCAGGTTTTTTGCTGGCCATATAGAAAGGAGTAGTGTGATCTCTGTAAGGCCTTATGATCGGTATAACCTAATAAATATTATGCACGTAGCAAGGGATAGTTTAAGTGGTTTAGAAACCTTATTCATCGGTTAAGTGGTTACAAACTTAACTTTTGCATGATTTATTTAAGTCTTGTTCTGATTATGACATCTTAGATTTTAAAAATATATTTGATATTAAAATAAATTGAAAATAAAACGAAGATCTATATCCTCAAAAACATGTCATGTCGTGAATGTTTAGACATCTCCGCAGTTAGATTCCCTGTCCGACTCTACTTTATTCAGCTGTTGCTACTGCAGGATTCACGTGTCTGACGCACCTGGTACTAGAATGCTTTGATGTTGCCTCCGATGTAGCTAGTGGTGATCACATCTTCCTTTTTTACTGTTTTGCAGCTGCCTCCGCGGGCTCCGATATTCTCTGTCATTATGGATGCCAATATTATATTGGTATATAACGATAACGAAGTATAAATGGATCGTATTTTTCTCTCTGATATGATAACGCATATATACAGATATGGGTAAATATAGTTTCATAGTGGATATTGAATCATAGACATCTGATTCACAACTCTTTTTGTTGAAGTCGTATTTATTAAAAATGAATTTCTGAAAGAATTTAGTGAAAATAATATATATATTACAAAACACATCTTACAATAAAATTGATGTAAATTGTTTGGAGAGTAATTTTATTAATTGAGGGTCTGATAATACTCTTCTCTCTCTTTTTTCTCAACTAATAAAATTATTTTCCAAACATTCCACATCAATTTATTGTAATAAATGTTATCTTCGGTGAATACACTGCTCCCCGATCAAATCCTAAAACCTAAAACCCTCCCTCTAAAATTTCCATGCAATTGTGTAGTGTCTCATATTCGAGGACTGCCGATGGCCATTGGATATCTACACTAGGACTGCCAATGGCCAATGGAGCTAGCTAGTTGTTTTCTTTGGTTTTTGATGAGGGAATTGAGCAGCAGCTAGCCACATTTTAAACAACCCCTATTTCCCAGGGCAGCTCGCATTGGAAGGCGCATGCAGATCCAGCTAGCCGACTTAATTAGGCGGCTGCCTAATAATCACTTTCTTGACTTAATTGGCTCACACTTTCATGAGATGTTAGGCTGCTGCGACGTCAGACATCTCTCTATCAAAGTTAGGGATACTCTTATTTTACGTGTAAAATATAAAATGTTAAAGCGGCCGGATATATAAATTAATAATATAAAAGATTATAAAGGTCATGGAGTCGTATTATCTAACTATATGAGATGATTAAATAATTAGGGTGGAATAATATATTTTTAGCCTTAATCCGTCAGAAAGTAATGAAGCTAAAGAAGTGAATTGATCAGGTGTCTATATAATTCAACATGGAGAATACATGAGTATGGAGTGAAATATGGAGAAATTAAAATCTTGTGGTCAGATGTGGTGGAACCGCACGTCCTATGTATTCTATTAGCTCCCTTTCGACCAGAAATTAACCACGCATGTGATAATGTGGATTTTTCCTTGAAAAGTGTTACTTTCATTCTCTTAAGAAGGTTCGACGACGTTGTTTTGATGGTGTGAAGTTAAATGGTGAGGCTCCAAATTAAACAGGCCACAAATATAATTAAGGGAATTCTATCGGTTTCACTGAAAACAGAAGATTCGATGAAAAAGGCCTCTGTTTCGACTAATATTTTTCATCTCTGGATCACCACCCCGACCGATTCCCTGCAAGGTCCGATATTTTACCATAGATTAAGACTGATGAAACTATATATATAGATTTATCTGATCATCAATTAACCTGTATTGATCAACTCAATGTTGCACTTTATATAAAAGATGAATGCAATTAATAAAGAACCGACACTACAAGAAATCCTAGCTCTGCCTACCAAAGTTACTTACGATTCAGTATATTCTTAAGCTATTCGTATGGATAGACATATCTATACTTACGGACTGAATGTGTCGTAAATATATCGTCGTAAGTATATCAGACAAACTTTGTTCTTAAACTTTTAAGATATGTCTATACCTATGGCGTAATATCGTAAGCATATAACATTATCATATATCTACGGAGTTTGATACAGTAAATATATAATAAAATATTATTTTTAACATTGGGCGCCCATTGTTTGACCTCTCGCGCCCCGATTGAAGGGGAAAAAACTCCCTCCTTCCCCTTTCCTCCACTCTCCTCCTTCCCATTGCAGTGGAGAAAGGGGAAGCAAGCAGTGGCGTCATCGGCAGGCACTGGAGAAGACTCTCGGTGACGGCGTCCGCACTGGAGAAGACTCGCGGTGACGGCCTCCACACTGGAGAAGACTCGCGGCGGAACTTGCGGAAGAAGGTGGTAGCAGGCGGCGGCGTCGGCGGTTTAGGGCAAGCAACGGCCCGTGCCTCACAGTTTAGGGCAAGCAACGGTAGCGGAAGAAGGCGGCGAATTTCCGACGACGACAGGGGAAGGACACTCCGGCCACCCCCTCCTCCTTCCCCTATTCCTCTGCATGTCCTCCACGCCGCCGGGCGTCTCCTGCCGACCCCATCGCCTTCTTCCTCCTCTGCTTCGGAGCGGGCGATTGGCCTCTTCCGCAGCGCAGTCCCCTGCCTCCTGTTCTCGAGGAGGCTATGCCGCCGTGGTATGCTTTTTGCAGAGTTGAGGGCCGACTGATCGCAGAATGTGAGTTCATCACGCCGAAGGTGAGTACTCTTGTCTGATTTCTTTACTTCTGTGCGTGGCACCAACCTTTCCCACCGCCCTGCTCTGTTGCAAAACCCTTATCCATTGTTTCCTTTGAATCACTCTCTCTCTCTTTCGCTCGCTATGCCACTGTTTGATCAATGTCAGCCGCATCGTCGGGGAGATGGACCACATGTCTTTTCTCTCTCTCTCTCTCTCTCTCTCTCTCTCTCTCTCTCTCTCTCTCTCTCTCTCTCTCTCTCTCTCTCTCTCTCTCTCTCTCTCTCTCTCTCTCTCTCTCTCTCTCTCTCTACACCAGTTGCCTCCTTCACTACTTCTTCTTCTTGTTGATGTCCCATTCTAAATGCAGCGCTAGGCTATGTTGGAGTAGACATAAGAGGAGACCATAGGAGTAGCTCCAGAGACTACTAGGGGAGCGAGAGGAGACCACCAACATTTGCTTTGTAATTTCCGTCCGACACACGGTAGGTGAGCGGCTATGAGCTTGTTATGTAGTTGGTTACTGTTCTATTGCCTACTGTTGGTTTTTATGGGCTTGTTCTGGTTTCATGTCCTTGGGCAGCTGGTAAGTCATCTGAGAGATGAGTTTTTTTTTTTTTTTACTGGGTTGGCTTTCTAATAGCAAAAAAAATCACTTTTCTAGGCAATAAGTTTCTTCTTGTTCTTGTCACTTCAGTTCCTGTTGTCTGGTTGTTTCAGCTTTTTCTTTGGGGACACTGTTTCTCTAAGGAATGACACAAGTGGCACCGCAATTTGATTTGGAATACAGTCACTTGTTCCTGGTTTCTAGTGTGGTCTACTGTTTAATTACCAGGCCTTGATATATGTAAAGTTTGTAGCACACCTTCTGACATTATTTAGCTCTTGGTTGGAGATAAATGCTGCAAAGTTTTTTTACTCATAGTGGCATTCTCACTCCCATGCTGTATGCATAAACGTTGTGTTGTTTAGCATGGGTGCATCTCCTCCTCTAGACTTGCATATTTCACAGACCCTCCTTGTTCTTGTACAAGCAAAACTTTCTCACGTGCTAGATTTTACCATATTCATGTCAGTTTTCCTTCTGCACTTGGAAATTGATTTCATAGTTCCAGTTTTATATGGTTTCACAAGATTCTTCATAGCCCAGCTGCTTCACCCACCAATGTCTTGTATCTGGCATGGGTGGGACTAATGCAGTCCACATATGATTTTATATTTTTTTTGCAGAGGCGCCATGATCTTGTCATGCTCTATTTGATATTGATGGACCAGTTCCTTGTGCCTTGACACCTTTAGTTCCCTTAAGATAATGGAGAACACTCTGATACATGCATTTTTCATTTTCATTTCCTTGGTTGTTAGGCTGAAGTATAATTTGACATTGTTAACTTCCTGGCTAGGAAGTGCTAAATGGGTGATTTAACATAATAAGTTTGGTGTTAGATTGGATCTCTCTGGTTTAAAGTCTAAAAGGGAGTGTGTTGTCGTTGGGGTTGATCATCATGAATTCAATTCCAAAGACCTTCATGGAGGAATGATTGTTTCATCTTTCTCATCTTTTATTTTCCCATCTATCTGGAACAATTTTTTTCTTTTTCCCCTCTTCCATTTCATTATTCTTCTTTATCTAGCCAGTCCCAGGATTTTCGTTGATCCCTGCAGATTAGAGTAAGATTGTGAATCATATATAATTTTAAGGCAGGGGGATTGGAATTGGCTTTGCTTCAATGTAAGTTGCCCTTTAGGAGGTTTAGGAGGTTTTTTATGGTGGTTTACACATGCATGTACCAAGTGCTGCTGTTTCCTCTTACCAATTGTTTGGTACGTCATAAAACATTGTGTGGTTTTGAAATCCATGAAATTAAAATGTCTGATTTTAAAATTACCAGTTTTAGAATCACTAGTTTTGGTTATGATGAATATAATGTAATGATTTTTTTTTAAATTACCTTGTCATGTCGTTAGACAATTCATTGGACATCTTGCAACATTTATAATATGATTAATATAATGTAAATGATTTTTTTTTATAGTGAGACGTTATAGATTGGAGTTGGATGGATAAATTGAAGAATACAAGGGAATATATGGATGGAGTTGACGCATATATTCAAGTTGCTTCTGCTCAATTGACTCCATCAACAGAGATTAAGTGTCCTTGTTTGAAGTGTGTATGTCTCTTCAGACATGAAAAGGAAATAGTAAGACAACATTTGTTTCAATATGGAGTCATTAAAGACAAACAATTTTGGAAGTTCCATGGGAGTAGTTCTTCTTCCAGGCACATGTCTACGGATTTTACACGCACAACACTTCCAAAAGATGTTGGTCTACATTTGATGTTGGAGGATGTTATTAGTGAGGAAATTTTGAAATATGCAGAAGTGAAGTCAATGGATGATAGTAAAGGAGAGTATGGTGAATTTCAACAGTTGTTGGCAGATGTTGAATGGCCTTTGTACCCTAGTTGCATGACATTCAACAAGCTGTCATTTATAGTCAGATTGTTCAACATAAAATGCAGAGGCAAAATGAGCAACAAATCTTTTGACATGCTTCTGAAGCTGTTGAAAGAGGCTCATCCAGAAGGTGATGTGTTGCCAGCTACTTTCTATGAATTGAAAAAAATCATTGGTAAAGTGGGATATGACTATCACAAAATTGATGCATGTCCTAATGATTGTATTTTGTACCGGAAAGAGTATGAGTCTTATGGTCATTGTCCTAAATGTGGAGAATGTAGATGGACGAAAGGAACTGAAAGAAGTGGTCATAACAAGAAGATTAAGGTTGCAAAGAAAGTTCTTCGGCATTTTCCATTGATTCCAAGACTGCAAAGATTATACACTTGCAGTAAATCATCTGCAACCATGTGTTGGCATAGTGATGAATGCCAAGAAGATGGCATTCTAAGGCACCCAGCTGATTCCCCTTGTTGGAAAGCGTTAGATGCGATTGATGGTTTTGGTTTAGAACCTCGTAATGTACGCCTAGGCTTGGCAAGTGATTGTTTCAACCCCTTTGGGATAATAAGTACGAGTCATAGTACATGGTCTGTGTTGTTGACACCATACAACTTACCTCCATGGTTGTGTATGAAGCCACAAAGTATTTTTTGTCGTTACTCATTCCGGGTCCTAAAGGTCCGGGAAATGATATTGATGTCTATCTTCAGCCACTTATTGAAGAATTACAAATCTTTTGGTACGGAGTTGAAACATTCGATGCTTATAAGGGTGAAATATTTTCTATGCGTGCTGCACTACTTTGGACAATTAACGATTTTCCTGCATATGGTTATCTGTCTGGTTGGAGCACTAAGGGCCGATTAGCTTGCCCTACATGTAATGAAGATACATCATCATTATGGTTAAAAGGTAGTAGAAAATTCTGTTACACTAATCATCGTCGATGGTTAGGTGTGGGTCATAAGTTTCATTCTATGAAACGAAGATTTGATGGAAAAGAAGAAATGAGAGCCAGACCAAGTGTGTTATCTGGGGTTGATATACTTAAGCAGTTGCATCCACTTAAATTTACTTTTGGGAAAGTTCTCAAATTTAAAGTGGGGGTGAGAAGAAAACGAAAGGAAGCTGCAACATCATCATCCACTCTTGAGTGTCATACCAATTAGAAGAAGAAAAGCATTTTTTTTTACTTACCATATTGGAAGTTTTTACTATTGAGACATAATCTCGATGTCATGCATATCGAGAAGAATGTTTGTGATGGTATTATTGGAACTTTGTTAGATGTTGATGCTAAAACAAAAGATGGTTTGAAAGCTCGACATGATCTCCAACATTTGGGTATAAGGGCCACTCTTCAACCTCAAACTCTGGATTCTAACATATTGCTATTGCCACCTACCATGTTCACTTTGAGCAAGATGGAGAAGGATACGATTTGCAAGGTTTTGAAAAGTGTGAAAGTTCCAGATGGCTATGCATCAAACATATCAAGGCATGTAAATCCCAATGATCCTAAGAAAATTTGGGGTTTAAAAAGTCATGATTGTCATGTCCTCATGCAACAATTGCTTCCAGTAGACAAGAAGGAGATGATCTCTATAAGCTTAGACAAGAAATTGCAAACATATTGTGTCGATTGGAGATGATCTTCCTGCCAAGCTTTTTTGATATAATGGTACATCTTCTCATCCACTTACCTGACGAAGCAAGGTTTGTTGGCCCAGTTCAATATAGATGGATGTACCCTATTGAAAGGTTTGCATTAATCTTATACTTGTGCCTGACGATTGTACACTATTGCTAATAATACTTAAATTTTTTTTGAATCTCCACTAGGTATCTGGTGAAACTTAAGTCCTATGTACGGAATAGGGCACGTCCAGATGGGTCAATGGTAGAAGGGTATATAGCAGAGGAGACTCTTATCTTTTCTTCGAGATATCTAGACGATGATGTTGAGACATGGCTTAACCAGCCTTTAAGAAATGAAGATGAAGGGGTTGAAGAATTGACACAAAAAGGATGGGATATTTTTTCAACAAATGGTCGATGTTTAGGTGGTGGAACTGTTTGTCATCTTAGGAATGACGAGTTGAACCAAGCTCATCTCTATGTACTATTTAATTGTGAGGACATATCTCCTTACATAAGGTAAGTCAAATGACAACCCATTAATGTATTGTTTCTCAATACCATACCGTTAATGTATTGTCCACATTTTGTGTGTAGTATGTATCTTGAAGAAATAAGGAAAACAAGACCACGAGCAAGTGAAATGGAAATTGAGCGATGTCATACATTACAGTTTCCAGATTGGTTTAAGTGCAAAGTAAGTAAACGTATGTAACCTTTTTTTTCTAGTCCACATCACTTGTGTTTTAATGATAACCAACATGTAACCCTTTTTTTTAGGTTAACTCTTGACAAGGCAAGTACAATAATAGGTTACATGCAAACACAATTGTGCTGAAAGATCGACCATTGAATGTGGAGAAGAAGTTTAACGTATGTTTAGTAAATTGGTTCCGTTTTCAGACTCGGCATATTGAAGTTCATAGGAAGACACAGAATAGTGGGGTTGTTATGTCTGCAAAAACTTCAAGTTTTTTCAGTGTTAAAGACAAGGCTCCTATTCGAGATGAGGTGACATATTATGGTGTTCTTCAAGAAATATTAGAGTTGAACTATTACGATCAAAAAAAGGTATTACTTTTCAAGTGTGACTGGGTTGATATTCAACGAGGGGTAATTAAAGATGAAGGTTTCACATTGGTCAACCTAAACTATAAATTACGTACAAGTGAACCATATGTTTTGGCCTCTCAAGTGGAACAAGTATGGTATGTGGAGGATCCCAAAATGGAAGGATGGTCTGTTGTGAGGAAAACAAAGCCGAGAAATTACTTTGACATGCAAAATGAAGAAGTTACTGAAAATGATGCAAAAGATGTAAACATTGATGATGATGTTACTTTTTTTTATGACATAAATGTCACATGGGATAGAGACGATATTGATGGTGTAGAAATCCCAATTTGAAGACATATGTCAATGAGCCTTCCCCCAACACATAAATGTCTACTTTTTTGTCAATATTTACTGTGTTAAGGCTTACAGCTTATCCATCTGTAATTGTTCTTTAATATTACTCGTCCACTCACCATTGGACATTTTGCTTCTTTCTCTTCGGCTTGTCTCTTAATTTTTCATGAGATGAATGATTAATGATGTGGGCACCTGTAAAGAACTAATCTTTTCATTAGGAGGATGTGATCCTTCTTCCCGGCAATATAGTTGATCTGCTTTCCATATTTACTCTGGAATTGATGAAGGGGAAGATGAAGCTAAAATTGAATATAGTTTCTGGTGGGCAGCAATTTCTGATCCATCAATTGGGCGTTTTTTTTCTGATGGATCAAAGAGGATGTATCTGTGGATGGCATTGTTTATCATAACTAACTCACATGATCCTCATCAATAGCAGAAAGCTACTGATAATCACTTGGGAAAAATCATGGACACAGAGCCTCAGTTACTCCAAGAGTAGACTAATTAGTTGCATCGCTATGCTAAGAATAGCATAGTTAGTAAGTAGCTTGGTCATATGTGTCTTCGAGACATCATTCACAATTTGTTCTCGTCCAAGACTTAATGTGTTTTTGCAAGCCACATATTTTCCCATTGTAGTCATTCAAGATGTTGGGACCACAACTCCAGTGAAATTCAATAAGATGACATAAGTTGGGTGTATTTGAAGTTGGAGGCATTGCTCATAATTATCTGCCTTTGTAGGAGTCCTGTTAGTATTTTGTTAAAGTTTTATTTTCCAATTTAATTAACCTTGGTCAATTTTTAATTAGATCTAGCAAAAAACCCAAGTGCCTGCAATCTCTCATAGGTCTGTATTGTTGTTCTCACAACATTTTTTCTTTGGACTCACAGCATTCCTTGTGAACTGCCAGATCTGTATTGCTTACTGCATATTTCAAAAAAAGCTTTTGTATTACCCTCAGAAAAATAAAAAGGTTTTGTATAGCAAGTCTGTGAACTGCCAGGTCTGTGAACGGCCAAGTCTGTGAACTGCCAAGGAAGGCTACAACATCAAAATGTAAGCCTATGTTTATTTTTTTTGACTGAAAATGTTAATTCTTTTTTTTTGTTTATGTTGTTAACATGTTCTTTACAATTTGAAGGGGCCGAAGGAAGAGATTTACAGTGGTCGACTCCAAACAAGATAGAGAGGAATCGCCAAAGAGGAAAACGGGGCCATCATGCGATACCGATGCAAAAAAAGCTAAAAAGAAAACAATGAAAGAAGTCTATGACGGGGAGCCCGAGATGTTGGACACACTAATATTTCAACAACATGTTGAGTGAGTATTTTTTATAAGGCTAGTATGATTCACCAATATAGTATGTCTGTTGTGTTTTAAATTCTTTTAAACTTGCAGATATTTGTGGGGTGTGATTCCATCAACGCTTTTACAGCGTTTTGAGATCTTTGATAGTTTGTGGTTTAACTTTTGTAGATTGACATCTGATGGTGTCAATAGAATTAAATCAATTGTACAGAAAAATTATTTGTTGGAGAAGTCATACTCTCTACTTCCAATCTGTATATGGTATGCCTAAATTATTTTCTGTATTAAGTATCCAATATTGATCCAGTAACAAATCATCATTGTTTATTTTTTTGCTCATTTGTAGGAATCATTGGCAACTTGTTGTCATATGTAACAAAGGAGATAATGACATGCCGTTCCTTATGCTCCTTGACTCCCTTCACATGGGAGAACCAACTAGGATCGAAAATGAGTTGAAAAAGTAATATCTTATATTTTATATATATTTTTGAAACATATATATGTATAAAAATTTGATTTGGTATGATGATGCAGTTTCTTAAAGATTGCATATGAAGGGAAAGAGATGAGAGCAGTGGCCGATGAACTAAAAGTAATTGATCTACACGTGCCGAAGGTAATCTTTTAAATTTGGAGTGTTTGAATTGTATATCTAAACATTATACTAAGTATCATTAATATCTTTCATGTTGTAGGTGCCCCAACAAAAGGGGAGCACAGAATGTGGATTCATGGTTCTTTATTTCATATTTCATTTCATACTCGCTGCTCCTGCATCCTTTGGCACAAATGACTACCCATCTTTTGTAAGTTGAATAACGTTAATTGTTCTTTTTTCACACTATATATTTACTTTTTGTTCAATGGTTGAATATGTTCAATGTTGATTTTTTGCAGCTCACAGCTGATTGGTTCTCAAGAGAAGAGTATGAGAAATTTAGAGAGGACCTACAAGGGAAAAGAATTCACATAGATGCTCGGTCTGCTTCCACTTCTAAGGTGGTTAAGAGAGGCCCAGCAATGTTTAGATCTGTACATAGATTGCAAAGTAATGAACGCATACCAGTGAAAATTAATCAGATGGGGCAGCCACTAGGAGAGGGGGGGCAGCTACTGAAACATTTTTTGGGCACTGTGGCAAGGATGGGGGATAAATTGCCGTTCGATTGCATTTCTTGGAGGTTAATGCCATCGTCTAACAAGGACGATGTTTGGGATTTTATCCAGGTGATGTAATACATGTGTTTGTTTAATTTTCTATTCCACTTGATTACATCTAACTATTTATTTTAAAAATGCAGAGAAAATTTGATGTTCCCATCAGCTTGCGTGATTTTGTAATGAAAGATCTAGATCAGAAATGGAGGTCTTGGAAGTATGACTTGAGGACGAAGTTCTTCACGCCATATCAAAAAGCGCAACAACACTTTGCATGTTCAGACACAAGAGTAGTTGAAGATCAATGGAAAAATCTTGTTCAGATATGGTCTTCGGAGGAATTCAAGGTAATTGGAATTGGATTACAATTAGTCTAAATACATTAATATTCATAATTATTCTAGCAGTTGTCATTTTGATTTGTAGAAACGCAGTGACATAAACAAGCAAAATAAGTCCAAACACACATTTTTTCACTGTGCTGGTAGTAAAAGTTTTGCTGACATATATCATGAGGAGGTAACATATATACTCAACATAGCATCTCATTTCATCTATTCAAAATAATTTTGCTCATGTCTAAGTTAACTTCTGTACAATGTTGTAGTTTCTAAAAACTGGGGCCACTATTGATCGTGGGGACTTATTCATAAGGACCCGTATGAAGAAAGCTGGCGGTCCAGTTAATGAAGAGAGTGCTGTAATGATTGTATAATTAATTAGCTTTGTTAATTGTCTAATGTTCACATAATTCTCAATATGTAAGGATATTCTAATGTTCACATAATTCTCTTTATGATAGTGTTGTAATTTCCTATTATTTCATTCAAATTGTAGGAAAAAATTTCGAGACATTAAGCTGACGCAGAAATCAAGTACATCAAGCTCAATTGCAAGCGTGGGGGATGCTTATGAGCAAGTTATGGGACGGGACAAAACTAGAAGAGTCTGTGGCATAGGCACGGGTCCTACCCCAAAGAGTTTGTGGGGTTCAAGAAGTGAACAAAAGTTGCGTCAAGACAATGAAAGCCTAAAAGAAAAAATTGATACTCTCGAAGAAAGAATGAAAAAAATTGAGTCTCGTGGCAATAATGAGGTAATGAGTTTCTGTTGACATACTTCAATATTAAAATTGCTTAATGTTAACAATCTACATATACTTGTGCAGAGTTCTACAAGTGTTTGTCACGCTCAAAGGAAAAAGGTAAACGAATTCTAACTGATTTAATATGTTGGAATGCATGTATATCTGACATCTATATCCAAAATTTTTAACAGGATTCATTGGCGGGGAGGAGGGTGAGGATCCTAAATTTCTCTGGAGTAGTAGTTGCCAGCGGCATTCTTATGTTTGATGATAATGATAATGTGGTCATGGGGAAGAAGTTAGGTGGTGAGTACAATGAGGTTTCTATACTCATAGCCCATGACCCGATTGCATCTTTGTTTATCAAAGATGCAGATAGAAAAAATATGAATGATGTTGTTGGGAGTCACATAATATGGTACAAAGAATATGTAAGTTTATTTATATTTATCTCATTCTTATTTATATGTTGCTAATTGTCAACTCTGATGTTATTTACATTTTTACATGTAACAGGTTGAGCTTGAGGATGATTGATCTTCACCTCCACCCTTTTTGGTAAGTAACATAATATGGTCCAAATTTTATAACATCTGAGTTGCACTAGATCTGAGTTGCACTGGATCTGAGTCTTAACTGAAATGAATGGTAGTTGTAGTTTTTTTTTTTTTTTTGGTGAATGCCAATGATGAAAATTGATTTCAGTTTGATATAATTATTTTAGTGTCATCTGTTGTCACTTTTAACATCCACATCCCAGATTCCAGACAGATTGTTTCAGTAAAAATTTGGAGTGTTCAGTAAAAATAGAGTTGTTTCCGGTATGCTCCAGTTTCCACACTCAAATAAATTGCTTGTTGGTGGTTTATAGATGGCATCTACACATAGCTCCATTTGTTTCCAATCATACAAAGGTCCCACATGTCCTTTAGGTGTGATGGCCAATTTTTCCATTTTAGGAACCCTGCTACCTCTTCCCAGAGCTGCCTGACACCATTTGGTCCCTTGTTTGCTCTGCTCACGTGGCATACCTAGCCAATGCATAGGAAAACATTTGTGGGATGTGTCAAATTATAGAGAACCTTGCTAGCCCCTAGGTTCATGATAGCTGTGGAAATTCTAAAATGATGAGAATCTCTATCTCCAGTCTGCTAGATTTTTTTTTTCACTTGTACATGCACACAAATTAAGGTTGATGAGATAAAGGAGTGTTCAATCGATTGTTGTAAAAGCTTATGATTTCAGGTCGGCTGCTTCCACTGGGAAGCATGTAGCTTACATAGATACTGTTCCGAAGGACATCCATATAATTAGCGGTCGAGTGCCAACAGCAGGCTCTTTAAAAGGTTTAGGAATTCCTCATAACATAATCATACAGATGGTGACCTGAGTGTCTCAATTTGAGTGAGATGCACAAAGAAATAATTCTGCTTTCTGTCATGTATAGTACCTGACTACAACTGAGACACCAGAGTTCATTTTGTGTGCTGATTTTTTTTTCGCTTTTCTTCCCTTGTTTGCTCTCCCTTTTTTTTTAAAACCAATCTGTGACTCTGTGTTCATGCATTCCTGAAACAATTTTTAATTTCTATGACTACTTAGATCTGAATTTCATCATGCCATCCATTCTGATATTCTGTGGCCCAAAGTTGCTTCCTTAATTAGCTTCTTTAAACTGAACACTTATCTTAGAATCTTGTTCTGTTTCTGTAACAAACAGTTGGACTCCCTAAAGGATTCATCTAGTACTTCATCTTTCCCAACTGTAGAAGTGGACCAGAAGATAGAGGGTATTGAGGACTTGGGAGCTGATGAGATAGCAAAAGAGATCAGGAATGTGAAGAGGCAGAACAATATCACACATGGTCTCCTATATGTTATGATCATCCTCATAGCCATTTGGCAACTCTCATCTTACTAACAATTAACTTCCTCTTCTGAACAGTATGTGAATGTGAACAATGATGTTTGATGTAATCTTTCATTAACATTATTGTTTGTTAAACTTTAATATTTTTTATATTATTAATGTGTTGTGCATTGTGAATGAGTGGGTGTGAATGTGTGTGGATCTAAATGTGGATGTGTATGTGTTGATCTAAATGTGGATGTGTATGTGTTGATCTAAATGTGGATGTATGTGTTGATCTAAATGTGGATGTGTATGTGTTGATATCCAATTGCTTGTGAATGTGGATCTCTAAATGTAGGTGAATGTGGATCCATCTGAATATATTACTATTTTTTTTTTGCTAAAACAAAACTGCTTATGGTGTATCCGGCCGTAGGGAAACATACTT
This sequence comes from Colocasia esculenta, assembly GCA_014218235.1. Taxonomy (NCBI): domain Eukaryota; kingdom Viridiplantae; phylum Streptophyta; class Magnoliopsida; order Alismatales; family Araceae; genus Colocasia; species Colocasia esculenta. Next base: position 46,565,100 of record CM024764.1, on the reverse strand, counting down.
GCTTATGTTGTATGTGGCCGAAGGCACACATACTTGCTTACGGTGTACGTGGCCGTAGGGAAACATGCTTACGATTTACAATGCCATAGGGATCTTCGCAGCTGTAACTGAGTACCCTTACAAAAAAATATGACTACGGTTAACATCGCCGTAGTGAAAAGAGGATATTCTTATGGTGTTACTTACGGCTACTAACACCGTAACTACAGTTCTATACTTACGGAGTTTAAAACACTGTAGCCCTAGGCCTTTACTGTCGGTACATAACCTACGAAACCGTATCGTAGGGTAACACCGTAAGCAAAGGCTATGCTTACGATTTTTTGTTCTCTACCTACGGTGTTTGAACGTAAGTAAAACTTGATTTTCCTATAGTGCGATAGAGGATTGACCAGAGAGAATTATGACTGTGGAGCTAAAGGGGTACTGAAAGATGCTAATTAATCGTACAGGTTGGAGAGCACGAGGAGTACTACGTACGTTTAACTCTTAATTAAGCAAAACCGGTGACTGTGCGTCGTACTAGCCTGCCGGAGAGAGGCCCAGTTTCAGGCCCCTAACCCACAGACAAACGCGCAAACTAACCTTCATTGGATTCCCAATATAAAGACAAGTAGCGGGGGTCCAGGGATGGATGGGAAAAGAGGAATTAATACTTAATAGCCACCTCTCCACTGCCGGCCCCCTTTGCTTCTCAACTCGATAGTCGATCCTTGGGTAGAATTCTCCTTTCATTTCCGTGATCAAGTAACTACTCTTTGCAGATGGAGGGGCATGTAAACATGGGCGTCCGGTGGCGCATCCTCGGCGCCTTGCTCTTCTGTGGTCTCTGCCTCGGTTGCTTCCTCGTCTTCTTCTTCGACCTCGAGATGAGCTCATCCATCTCCCAGTCGCTTGGCTTGTTTGGCGCCGGCGTCGTCGCTCCCTCGGCACCCCGCGCCGCCCCCGGCCATGTTGAGTTTAGCCTGCTGATCGGCGTCCTCACCCGGGCCACCGACTACGCCGACCGCCACTTCCTCCGGCTCGTTTACAGGACGCAGCCCACGCTCTTCGTCGAGATCGACGTCAAATTCGTGGTGTGCAACCTCACCAACGTGGAGCAGAAGGTGCTGGTGGGCCTGGAGATCCTCCGTTACGGCGACATCATCGTCCTCAACTGTACCGAGAACATGGACAACGGCAAGACCTACACCTACTTCTCCTCCCTCCCCAGGATCCTTCCCCGCCGCTACGACTACATCATGAAGACGGACACCGACACATACCTGAGGCTGGGGCACCTGGCGGAGTCGCTGCGGCCGCTGCCGAGGGAGGACCTCTACTACGGCTTCGTTATCCCTCCCTGTCGCAGCCGGGACGCCCACCGTGGTTACATGTCCGGTATGGGGTACGTGCTGTCGTGGGATCTGGCGGAGTGGATCGGGGTGTCGGAGATTCCACCGAAGAACGTGGTCGGACCAGAAGATCGGCTGGTGGGTCAGTGGTTAGACGCGGGGAACAAGGCCAGGAACCGCTATACGGAGAAGCCGGGGATGTACGACTACCTGGGGGCCGACAAGGGTTGCCCGCAGGCACTGATACCGGAGACGGTGGCCGTCCACCGGCTGAAGACCCAGGTGATGTGGATTGACGTGCTCAACTACTTCAACGCCACCAGGGCGCTCAAGCCTTCCAACCTTTACCACATTGTCTGATCCAGCTGAAACTGATGACAGGAGAGGAGCTCCGATCTTGTTTCTTGGTGATGGTATATATCGTAATTATTGGTCTCTTATTCAATATGCGTCTTCCTTGGCTAAGGTACTTCCTCCATCGTAGTTACTCATCTGAGTGTTCCGAAAACGTCATGGAAAAATGTTCCATGGAAGGTGAATGTATGTACAGTTGAGTCACAAGAAATATTTTAGGAGGTGATCTATATATTAATAACACAATGTTAAATTATTTATAATTTTTTTAATCTAAAAAAATAATTTATTTTACTTTGATATCTATTTTCCACCTCTCTCGCCATTCGATCTTTTGCTGGCCGCATTCCTTTTTTTGCGCCCTTTTAGCAAGGGTGGAGCTAAACTGCGACAAAGTGTACTAGATAAACAAGGTTATATAATACATTTAAGCTGAACAGCATAACAAAGAGTAGAACAAAGAGAAAACGAAGACCAGATAGGAGGCTGTAAAGCCACAAACGCACAGCCGAGGACATATAAGCTAGAAGATGAGATATAGCAGAAGCACAACACAAAAGATAACAAAGACTTAATAATGCACAACTCTCTGCTCCAGTCTGATAGATAGGAGTAGGATCGTAGTACAAACAGGGGAATAAACGTCGGGAGGAAGGGAAATCATCGTCGGTTTCAAATAAGGACTACGGGCTTCACCCGTCGATTCCTTCAGCGAGATTGCACGACGGCTCACCGTCGCCTAAATTCTTTTCCCGCTCCGAAGCCGATTTTTTTGCCAATTTTTTTTTCCTCCTATCGTTTGGCGCTTTTTCTTTCTTTCGCCCTCTTCTCTCTCCCCCAAAACGATCCTCTCAACACTGGTGTTCACTTCCTGCTCCACTCCATCCATTTGACCGGCAGCAACGAACTCGGCCGCACGAGTTCCAGAGCCTTCACGTAGGAGTATCGGCCGCCGCTGGCGCTATCCTGGTGTAGCGTCGCCCAAGCCTGATGCCGAGGTGACGCCCTCATCGGCCACCTCCGTGTCACCTTGGAGGAGAACGAACGGCGCACCCCAGAGATCAACTCCTTCACCGTCGCGTCGTATGTCTCTATTTGAAGGACGTCCGCAACACCCAGGCGAAGAACCCACCCCGCAGCACGTTTAGGTTTTTTTCCATGCGAACTCCCTGAACCTGGGGTCCTACCCCTTTCTCGTCGCCATCAACAATTCTTCTTCCTCTGATGCGTCTATTGTCGTTCTCTTTTGCGGTTGTTGAAAGCTTCTTCGTACAGTTGCGACAGCCGCAACGCCCTCATCGCCCGCCTCCGAGATGGCTTCGAGGAGAACGATGACACCCAAAGATCAACCCCTTCTCTGTCTACATCGTATGCCTCTGTTTAAGGGAGGTCTGCGACTTCCAGGCCAAGGCCCCACGACGCGGCACTTTCTTGAACGTACCCATGAACTCCCTCAACTTTGGGCATGCTGCTTCCTCGTCACCACCAACCCTTCTTCTTCCTGTAATCCCTCTGTTGCCATTCTCTGTGCGATTGTTGCAAGTTTAACCATACCAATTTCCGTGTGTTAGTAAACTCTTACAGGGAAGATTGTTGGCGTCTCCGTCCTCCTCCTCGACCCCCTGTCATCTTCAACTTTTTACATAAGCAAACTCTGCTTGGCCGGCTTTCCTGTTCAGAGTTAAAAAGAATAGTGAGTTTTGAAAAACCAAAACTTTCGCCAGGAAGAGAGAGAGAGAGGAGAGTCCAATTAAGTAGAGAAAGTAAGCAGGTGAAAAAGAAAATAAAACTTAATTTGATATATATATATATAGTGTTATGGTACGGTAGGGCCGAGGCGACCTTGCCTTACCATAATACATCGTCGTTGGATCAAGATCCAACAGTAGAGATAAAAAAAAAAAAAAAAAAAAATAGCCGGTGCCCGTTACATGCATCGAGAGAGTGAGGGAGAGAGAGAGGAGTGGTCGGTTAAGAGAAGATGGACAAAAAGAGAGCTCTTGTCAGGAAATTAGAGAATACCTCTGATGCTGGTTGCCAGTCGCAGAGGCTGCCGCCGACGACGTCTTTCGGAATTTGGCGATCCGACGCTCCCGACGCGTGGGTCCTCGGCAGATCCAAGGGCCAAAGATCATCCAATCGCTACACGAGGTAAGTCCAGCTGGCCTTGCACCTGTTAACCTTGCGAACTTGATATGGAAGGGCTCGAGGATCTCGGGCCACGACACCTCCCTCCTTTGCAGCTGGCAATCGCTAGCTGTGATCGTGCCCCCGGTGATCGTGCCCCCTGCCTTAAAACCACCCCTTGGCATAACAAGGAAATCAAAGACGCAAACTAAGGCAACTGGCAGTGGCCTGCCTCGCAAAACCCCCCCTATAAAAGCAAAGGAGACACCACCGAACAAAGGTATGTTACTCGTGGCGTTGAAACTCTCTTCCCCCCTTTTTTCTCACTGGTCTAACTTGGGCGTCGGAGTGTCTCCCCACCAAGGCGACTCGGTGGTTTCTACAGGCCAGAGCTTTGTCAACCTTCGCCGACGACGACACGCCATTGCCTCGGGGCCCACTCGAATTGACCCTGGTCAACCCCCTTTGCACTTGCAGCAACATTTGGCGCCGTCTGTGGGAAGGCTTCGAACAAAAAGCCTCTTCTCATGGCACCCAAGGTGAAGGCGGTCGCTCGTTCATCTGGCGATGAGATCCTCCCCACCACCGTGGTAGAAGAAGTGGCATGGGACAATTCGGGAGCAGGAGAGCAAGGCTCGACTACGTCATCGCGCCTGGATCGAGTCGAGCAGATGCTTGCGAACCTCCAGCAAGTATTGTTAAGAATGGAGCAAGATCGGCAGGCGCCCCCGGAGCACCATGAAACTATGGTGCAGCCAGCAACTCAGATCGCGGATGTTCGCCAGGGGAACGCCGACCCCAGGTATGCACAACCTGCTATGTCGGCAAGTCGCGCCGACGATCCGCGTCCCCCATCGATCGTGGTAGCGCAGGGACCCCAGCAGGTCGACGCCCCATCACCGGCAATTCCAGCTGTCCACCCAGAGCCTACGGCAAAAACTGACGTCGTCGTCGATCACTTTTCGGCCGAGTCCACCCCGGCACTGGCGAATGTTCGAGTGGTCGACCATCAGTGGAAAGATGATCTGCAGGAGATGAATAGAAAGATAGAAGCGTTGCAGCAAGGTACGCGCGCCCCCTCGGTAGCGACGCTCCTGGCTACCTCACCTTTCGTCGAGGAGAACACGTCGGCGCCCGTACTAGACAAGCTGCAGCTGCCAAAGTTTAGGCGCTACAACGGGACAACAAACCCTGTCCATCACCTCGACCACTTCCAGGGACAAGTAGAAACAAGTAGAAATGGTAAATATCAATGATGTATTAAAGTGTCCTGCCTTTATGTCAACCCTGGATGATGCAGCGCTGCAGTGGTTCAAGTCGCTCCCCCCCCCCCCGATCGATAGCTAGTTTCGCCGACCTGGCACAGTAGTTCCTGGACCACTTCTACAACACGGTGCAGCACTCACTTTGCACCGACGACCTTTGGCTCATCTCGCAGAAGGAAGGAGAGATGTTTCGAGACTTTGCGAAAAGGTTTCAGCTAGAAGTGATGAAAGTGGTAGATTTAGACTTGAGGACGGCGGTCAACATTCTGACGAGGGTGTGCTCGAACGCTCCGTTCGTAGCATCCATCACTAAAAAACCTCCGGTAAGCCTCTCTGACCTACTCTCCAGAATGCAGAAGTACGTACGGCTAGAGTCGACGCTCGGCGCCACGGGGCGGCTCGGTCGGCCATCTGAGCAAGGAGCTGCAAGCTCGGAGCCTAGCTCGAAGAAGCCAAAAAGAGAGGAGGCGCGCGGTGAGAAGGGGCGGGATGCGGACCGACGAGAATCGGACCGTCGCACAGAGTCAGATCGTCGCCCCGACGAGTACCGACGCGTCAGGGACCTGCCCCGCTTCGGGAGGTTGCCCTCCGAGATCCTTCCCATTATCAAGAAGCTACCTGAGTTCAGGCGACCCGAGCCAATGACGAGGCCGCCAACAGGCCGAGGAGCCGACCTGTATTGTGAGTATCACAAAGGATATGGCCACCTCACCGACCAGTGTAGAAGTCTCAAGATGGAGATCGCCGAGATGCTGAAGAGAGGACTTATCGGCAAAGACGTCGTCGACGGTCGTGCAAAGGAGCGCACGCCCGAAGATGACCGGGAGGCGCACAGAGGAAAAGGGGCCGTCCTGGTCCTGTCAGGAGGCTCGGCGGGTGGCGGTGATAGCAGGAGAAAGCGGAAGGCCTACGCGGCGGCCGCGAGTGGCATGATGAGCAAGCCGTGTCTCAAAGACGGAGACGTCATCACCTTTTCCGATGTAGATGTGGTCGGAGTAAGTCTTCCTCATGATGATGCGTTGGTAATTCATGCCGACATCGATGGGTATGATGTACATCGTATCCTTATAGATAATGGAGCAGCTCTCGATGTTTTGTTTTATGACTGCTTTGTGAAAATGACCAACCTAAGCACCGACCTCAAACCGGTCGCGACTCCCCTTTTGGTTTTAGTGGGGTGCCTGTCAACGTCGAGGGGTCGATAAAACTAAAGGTCACTCTAGGCACCCGACCTCGGCATGTAACCGTTGAGGCCGACTTCCTTGTGGTAAAAGTGAAGATGGCATACAACGCTATCTTCGGTCGGGGCCTCTTGGGAAAATTAGGAGAGGTCCCGTCAACCTATCACCAAAAGTTAAAGTTCCCGACCCCTGGAGGGATTGGCGAGGTCGTGGGAAACTAGACCGAGGCCAGACGATGTTATGTTAATTCAATAAAAGCAAAAGCACCAGTAGTTAGCAACTATTTTCCCGCTTCTGATGAAAATGTTGCAAGGCATGAACCAGCTAAGCAAACCAAGAAGATAGATGTCGCCAGTGGGAACTTGGTGGTCGGATGCAAGCTTGGGATGTTGGACGAGGCAATCGTCGACTTCCTCAAGAAAAACGTCGACATCTTCGCCTGGTCGGACGACGACCTGACCGGCATCGACCCCGAAATAATTCAGCACCATTTGAACGTGAGCGCCGAGGCAAGACCGGTTCATCAGAAGAAGAGGCCGTTATCGGCAGACCGACAGAAGGCGGTCGACGACAACCTGGCAAAGTACTTGCGAGTGGGGACCGTCCGAGACACATTCTACCCCGAATGGGTCGCCAACGTCGTCCTGGTGCATAAGGCTAGTGGGAAGTGGAGAATGTGTGTGGACTTCACCGACCTGAACAAAGCCTGCCCCAAAGATAGCTACCCACTACCTCGCATCGATCATCTCGTTGACTCCACGGCAAGACACGAGCTCCTTAACTTCCTCGACGCATACTCGGAATACCATCAAATTAGAATGGCGCCCGACGACGAGGAAAAGACATCGTTCATCACAGAAAAAGGTCTATACTGCTTCACTCGAATGCCATTTGGGTTAAAGAATGCAGGTGCAACATACCAGCGGCTCGTCAACACAATGTTCGAGGAACAGATTGGGAAGACAATGGAAATCTACATCGACGACATGCTGGTGAAAAGCTGGCGCACTGAGGATCACATCCATGACTTGGCTGAGACGTTCGAGGTGCTAAGGCGATTCGGGATGAAGCTCAATCCCGAGAAGTGCATCTTCGGCATGCGCGCAGGGAAATTCCTCGGCTACCTCGTCTCCAACAGAGGAATCGATGTCAACCCCGACAAGATACAAGCCATCATGGACATGGCGTCCCCGAGAACGGTGAAGGAGGTACAGCGGCTTAATGGTAGGGTTACTGCTCTAAGCAGATTTATGTCCAGGTCGGCTAAGAGGTGTAGACCCTTCTTCGAAGTATTGAGGAAAGGGCGCTGCGAGTGGACCGAGGAGTGCCAGGAAGCCTTCGACGACCTCAAGACGCACTTGGCGCATGTTCCAACATTAAGTAAGCCAATAGTCAGGGAAGATCTACTATTGTACCTATCCACAACGACACATTCCATCAGTTCGGTGCTCGTACGGGAAGAGAACCGCAACCACCTTCCGGTGTACTATACCAGCAAAGCGCTGCGGGGAGCCGAGCAGCGTTACGCCGACCTCGAAAAGGTTGCATACGCTCTCGTGATGGCTGCGAGGAGGCTACGCCCATATTTCCAGGCGCACAAAATCGTCGTCCTCACTGACGTCCCTATCAAGCAAGTCCTCACCCGACCCGAGGTCTCGGGAAGGTTGGCGAAGTGGGACATAGAGCTCGGGGAGTTCGACATCACTTTCAAACCTCGGGTTGCAATAAAGGCTCAGGCCCTGGCGGACTTCATTTTCGAAGGAACGGCGAGAAGGCCAGAGGAAGAGGAAGAGGACAACGAGCGTTGGAAGGTGTTCGTCGACGGAGCATCAAATTCCCAAGGGAGCGATGCGGGAGTGGTCCTCCACTCTCCCGACGGGCTTGTCCTAAGGTACGCAGTTCGTTTCGGCTTTGAAGCCTCTAATAACGTGGCCGAATACAAGGCTGTAATCTCAGGGCTAAAAAGGGCAACATCCCTCGGAGCGAAAAGGGTCTCCGTTTTCAGCGACTTCAACTGGTCGTAAGCCAGGTGGCGCACGAGTTCGAGGCTAAAGAAGCGAAGCTAGCATCGTACATGGCCGAGGTCAACCGGCTGCTCGTGGGGTTCGATTCAGCCGAGCTGGTGAAGATCCCGCGAGCAGAGAACTCGCAGGCTGACGTGTTATCCAAGTTTGCGTCGTCATCGGTGGAAGGGCGGTCATCTGTGCCAATAGAGGAGCTCAGCGAATCATCCGTGACGGCCAAAGAAGTGATGTGCGCCAGCACCCTGACAAACTGGATGACCCCTTTGATCGAGTTCATCAAAAGCGGCCTGCTTCTCGACGACAGAATTGAGGCCGACAAGACGAAAAGGCGAGCCGCTAGGTTCTTCCTCATCGGCGAGGATCTATATAAAAAGGGGTTCAGTTACCCGCACCTCCGGTGCATTTCCCCTGGTCATACCGAGGAAATCATCAGCGAAGTCCATGAAGGAACGTGCGGAAGCCACGCAGGTGCCCGATCCCTCGTTAGAAGGATCACGCGACAAGGTTGACGACCTCCAGCCGAGCTCACGCCACTGGTTTCGCCATGGCCTTTCGCGCAGTGGGGTATGGACATCCTCGGTCCTTTCCCGCCGGCAACAGGCCAAAGGAAGTTCATTATAGTGGCTGTGGATTATTTCACCAAATGGGTGGAGGCCGAGCCATTGGCAAAAATTACTGACGCCAATGTCTAGAATATTATATGTAGGTTCGGGGTCCCCAAAATAATCATCACCAATAATGGCAAGCAGTTCGATAACGCCCGCTTTTGGCGAAACTGCTCGGCCCTGGGGGTGGATCACTGATTCTCCTCGGTTTCACACCCACAGTCCAATGGGCTGGCCGAGGTGACAAATCAGACGATCTTGGACGGGCTGAACAGAAGGCTGGAGGACCACAAGGGATGATGGACGGACGAGCTCTTTTGAAATAAACGAGGTCGCTTCGGCACTCTACCATTGTACGAGGTCGCTTCGGCACTCTATCATTGTACGAGGTCGCTTCGGCACTCTTTTGAAATAAACAAGGTCACTTCGGCACTCTACCATTGTACGAGGTCGCTTCGGCACTCTATCATTGTACAAGGTCGCTTCGGCACTCTTTTGAAATAAACGAGGTCGCTTCGGCACTCTACAATTGTAAGAAATCGCGTCGGCACTCTTTCGAATAAACGAGGTTGTTTCGATACACTAAATGATTCTTAAGCCCGTGCGAATAAACACCTCGAAGCATTGTTTGACAAAAAGAAAGAAAAGAAATGTGAACCGGCTACAACTTCTCATGGTTTCACTCGTCCTCAGCCACAACTTTTTCGGCCGCCTCGACGTATATCTCGTCGGCTGCCTTAGACATAACCTCATCTACCACGACGGCAGTCGCCTCCTCCTTGGCGTCCTCCTTGGTCACGCGAACGCCCGAGAGGTCGAGGTTGGGGAATAGCTCGGCAACACGGGCAAGGCAATCATTGTAACCCTCCTGGAATAATCCGCTAATCTCGTCTGCGAGCTCCTCGGAGGAGCGATACTCCTGTATCGCCGCCTCGCGCTCGTCCGACACAAGCTGGCCGTCTTCTCGCGAAACAGCTTGAACGACGCTACCTCATCGGCCAAATCTGCTTTCACAGCTTGGAGCGCCTCTTTCTCGGCTTGAAGAGCTTTGGTCGCAGATTCTAGCAACGCCCGAAGCTCGCCCTCAGTCTTCTTCGCCTCCTCGGCATCTTTCTGTCGGAGGGACTTTTCCAATGCGGCGATCGCCACCACCTCGGCTATTCGCTTGTCCGAGGATTCGCTCTTCACCTCGGCCCGATGCACGAAGGCGTCGAAAATCGACATCTGCACCAAGACCGTGGCGTAGAACTCACTGACTAGCCTCCTGGGGGACTTCCCGAGGGCTTCTGCTTTCAGCTCCGCTGGAACTGAGGTCTGACCCCAACTGGCCGGGTCAAGGGCTATTTTGATCCGAGCTGTTTCAGGAGGCACTGCTGACGAGGATAGCGTCGAGGGTTGGAGGCTTTTCGTCGGCCTCTCTTCGACAGCCAGCTGTGAGGCAGCGGCCCCCGAGCTATCTTCCTTCTCCTTCCTCGCAACGCCGGCAGGAGCCTCAGGCCCCTCCAGAGGGCGCTTCTCAGGGCGTTTCTTTTCTCTCCGAGCCCGAACGAGGTCGGCCAGTGAAGGGCCCGCCCTTACCTTGCGCACCGGGGAGGTCATGTCGGCCATCACTGCAAAAGAGCCAACCAATGTGTCAGTAAAACTCGAGGAATTTTAAAGAAAATACAGAGACAGGGTGACGACGACCTTCTGAGCCTTCGGCAATCAGCTCGAGCAACGCGTCGGATGGTTCGACCAGATCAGGTTTCTCTGCTTCCCGTAGGTAGGAGAAATCCAGAAGCTCAGATTTGCTAAGCTTGGGTGGCCCGAACGCCTTGCTTCAGATGTCGACCTCGGACCACTCGGTCGGAAAGGGCCAACCAGAGGGAGAATACAGGAAAACGAAGTTCCTCTTCCATCCATGAATGGATGACGGGAGGCGGTTAAGGATCTGTCGCCCAATCCGAGCCGAGAAGTAGAGCCAATCGCCAAACGGATTTACAGAGAAGCAATAAAAGAAAAGGTAAAGTGTCGGGGACACGCCGGCCGATACACAAACGGCGAGGAAACTAACGACCGTCCGCCACGAGTTTGGTGCTAGTTGAGAAGGGGCAGCGCCGAGCTCAAAGAGCAAAGCTATGATGAAGGGGTGGAAAGGGAAGCGTAGGCCGGCGCAAATCGCCTCAGAATATATGCAAACCCCCTCCCCCCCTCTAGAACGTGATGGGCTCGAAAAAGTTTATTGGCGAAAAACACGACGTCGGCTGAAAGGGAGTGGCTCAAGCATTTCCTAACCTAGTAAAAAGTCTCAGAGTTTGTCTCACACCATGCGTCGGCGACGTTGTCGACTAGACGACGGTCCCCCGAGGTATGAGCAGAGGGAGCATGAGGGACATAGCCCCCATGTTGGACTTTCAAAATGAAACCCTCCTCTACTGGGCCATAAACAAAGGTGCCGGTCCTTGGATCGTATGAAGAAGGGGCGTCGCTATCTATCCTAGAGGAAGACTCCCCATGAGAGGACTGAGATTGCATTAGGCTCATTGCTTACCTCGAGGGAGAGCAAGCAAGGGCTGAGCCGACGACGCGTTCTAGGGCGATGAGGTAAAAGCATGACGTCGGAAGAACGCTCCGCAGTCTCCGGAAACCACCCTCAGGAAAAGAAGCAAGCAACCCCAGCTCCGCGACGAACCACCTATTTATAGGATCAGCGGCCTAAGTGTGATCGAACGATCGATGGCAAGCCAAAAACTTTGAACGGACGAGGCGCCGCCACGCGTCAGAAGCCTGACAGGCAAGAGGCGTTCACCCGGATCGGTAACACTTGCCGCCTTTTGGATAGTACCATCATTAACAAGGGGATCGAGGCAATCTCGCGGCGATTGACCTCTCAAATCATCCATAAATGCGCACGATCTCCCACGTGACCCCCAGATCATTATGTCAGAAAACGCACCCGCAGTCGGTGCCAGTAAATGGCAAAACTGACCTCGGTATGCGCAAACAGCAGGCATCGCGAAATTAAAAATTAAAAAGATAGGTCTTGCTTGGCTTCTCCTCGGATCTTGTAACCTCTCCGACAAGAACTCGGGGGGCCAATGATGCTGTTGCCAGTTGCAGAGGCTGCCGCCGCCGACGTCTTCTGGAATTTGGCGATCTGACGCTCCCGACACGTGGGTCCTCAGCAGATCCGGGGGCCAAAGATCATCCAATCGCTACACGAGGTAAGTCCAGCTGGCCTTGCGCCTTTTAACCTTGCGAGCTTGATATGGAAGGGCTCGAGGATCTCGGGCCACGACACCTCCCTCCTTTGCAGCTGGCAATCGCTAGTTGTGATCGTGCCCCTAGTGATCGTGCCCCCTACCTTAAAACCACCCCTTGGCATAACAAGGAAATCAAAAGTATAAACTAAGGCAACTGGCAGTGGCCTGCCTCGCAACCCCCCCCCCCTATAAAAGTAAAGGAGACACCACCGAACAAAGGTATGCTACTCGTGGCGTTGAAACTCTCTTCCCCCCTTTTTTCTCACTTGTCTAACTTGGGCGTCGGAGTGTCTCCCCACCGAGGCGACTCGGTGGTTTCTGCAGACCGGAGCTTTGTCAACCTTCGCCGACGATGACACGCCATCGCCTCGGGGCCCACTCAAATTGACCCTGGTCAACCCCCTTTGCACTTGCAGCAACAGCCTCCTTTACCAATTTTGATGGACTAAAAAATCACCAAGCTAACATAAGTTCCTACTTTATACATAAAAATGGGAAAAAGGAACAAAGATTGGAAAAGAAATGGATAAGAAAAGGGTTATATATCTCTCCAAAAGGGCTGGGGTGGGGTGGTGGAGGAAAATTCATGTTTACTGCATCCTATCCATAAAGTGGGTCACCTCTTTTTTTTTCTTCTTGAATTATTGTTTTTGTGTCGGATGGGAGAATGGTGGTTCTGGTTATAGTCATTGTGAACGATATTAAACTTTTGTTCATTAATCGGAACAACATAAGAATAATCAGAATGATGTTAAGTAATCAGAAAGAGAATGTTCAATAGTCGATGTGAGTGTTCAGTAATTGATGTATCATAAAATATAACACTTTTGATAGAAGACTTCTTCAGTAATCGATGTGAAGGTTCTTTAGTAATCGGTATGAGATTTCTGTTTATAATCTAACATTTTTGCAAGATTTTGTTTATCCTCTTTGTAAGATCAATGCAGGTAAAACTCTTGAAGACTTGATAAAATAGTAAGTGGATATGTCAAGTAAACAACAAGATCAAACACCAACAAGTAGAAATTAACAAGAAGGTGTCGACAGATTCAAATCTGGTTGTTGACAGACAAAGCACAGGTTGACACACAAAGGGTACATGTCTACACACAAGGTTCAAATGTCAACAGATGATGACAAATTGGTCGACAGATAAGAGGAATTTGTGCAGACTCACCAAAGCATCAACTAAGGGGGTGGGGGGCTCATAATAAGGGGAAGCCTCAAATCAAGGGGGAGGTGCACATTCATGATAAGTATTGTTGAACATCTCTCCTTCAAAATGGTAAGAAATTCCTTAAGGGGAGAAATTTCCTTTTTGGTTATTGATAAAAAGGGAGAGAGTATTTTTAAGCTATGAATTTTCTATTTATTTCTTGTTTTGAGTGTCTATGTCAGAAAATTCTCATAAATTTTGTCATCACCAAAAAAGAGAAGATTGTTGAACCACTCTTATATTTTATCATTTTATTTTGGTGATAACAAAACTCATGTTTAATTTAAATATCATTAATATATTTAATATCATTTTCTAACATGATTATTGTATTTCCCATCGCCAACAACTTCGTCATATTTGAAGTTTTAACTTCGTCATAAATATTTTTATCGTAATCAGTCGAAGCTTACTTCGCCACATCCGAAGCTTTCACTTCGTCTTGCATATTTTTGTTGTGATCAGTTGAAGCTTACTTTATTATATCCAAAGTTCTACTTCGTCATATCCGAAGTTTACTTCGTCATATACGAAGCTTACTTTGTCATATTCGAAGTCTACTTCGTCATATCCGAAGTTTTACTTCGACCGACAACGTTGTTTCTTGACCAGTCGAAGCTTTACATCGATTACTATTATGTTACATATTGATTGCTGACCATTTCTGTTGCCAGTCGAAGTCTCACTTCGACTGACTACGTTATATTTCTTAAGTAGTCGAAGTGTATACCGATTACTGACCATTTAAATATCGATTGCCTTAAGAACATCGATTGCTCTTCATTCACATCGATTGTTGTTATGCATATTGATTGTCTTTAAGTTCCATATCGACTGCTCTTCATTTACATTGATTTCTATTATGCATATCGATTGTCTTTAAGTTCCATATCAATTGTCTTCATTCACATCGATTGTTTTTAAGCAAACATCGATTGCTTCTATATTTCTACTGATTGGTGTTATAAACATAGCTTTATATCGATTGTTCTTATAACTCACATCGATTGACTTTCAAATAGTTCAAAATATTTGTGGCGCCAAATGAAATTTCAAAAGCACTTCATATGCTTAACTTATTATTTCTCTGACAGAAGTTGCATTTTTATTGTCTCATAGGACTCCTCCTTCCTGCAAAGAAAGAAAAACATCTACCTACTATTTCTAGCTATTAGAAGGAAATATGGACAGAAGACAAAAGAAGGTATAGGCCATCTGATAAAAGACATCTCTAGTCTAACATATTCCTATTTGCATTAATTGTCTGCAGGCCTATTCTACTCATAGTTAACACCTTGGACTTGTTGCTGGCACTCTTGAAAGCATGCACCAGCTGGAAGATCTTCCTCCATTCCAAGTAGTCAATAGACTCAAGAAGACATCTGTTAGACTCAACAGAAGGAGAGCAAAAGAAGAAGAGAGCCAAGAAACTATTAACGGTCATCTGTCAACAAATTTCTTCATTTGTTCCATAAAAGAGAGAAGCAAAAGCAAAAGAAGAAAAAAAGAGTGAACCTGAAGATCATTCAAGGAGTGTAGATCTAGTGAGTATTCAACCCTATTCACACACAAAGTAAGAGAGAAAGAGCTCGAGCCCATTCAAAGATAGAAAAAGCCTCAAGCAAAAATCTTCAAGCTTTCAAGCATTTCTCTTTCTCTTCATTCTCTCTCTGTGTGTCTTTGTGTATTTGTGAGAGAGTTAAGGGTTAGCCTAAGAAGAATCTTTTCTTGTAAACTCTTTCTTTCATTGGCTCAGATCAAACATTTCATTATTTATCTCGAGCTTGATCTAGGGTTTCGGGTCTAACCTTCTGTGTTCAAAAGTGTTCCTCTTTCACTATAAAAAAATGTAAATTTAGCGACGGACGTAATTGGTCACTAATTCATCGCTAATCCGTCGCTAAATATATTTTGCGACGAACCAACGACAAATTAGCGACCAATTACGTCCGTCCCAAAACAGCTTCTCGCTAGGCCGCGGCGGGAACAGGACGTCGCTAGTCCGTCGGTATTTCGCTATGGACTAGCAACAACAAAAAAAAACCTCGTAAATTCATCACCGATTAGCGACGGATTTTTCTGTTGCTACTCTATCGCCATTACACGATTTTAGTAACGGATTAATATCATCGCTAATTGGTCGGATAAATTTCTCACTAATCCGTCGCTACATAGCGACGAATTTGCGACAAAAAATTGCATCGTCGATTAGCGACAAAAATGTCTGCCGCAAATCTATCGCATTCAATAAAAAATATAATTTCAAAAAAATTTGTAAACTCATATAAACATTGACATACCCTGTAGGCAATAGAAGCGCACACATATACTAAAAAACTTACAATGCTACATTAAATGTTCAATCGATCTTGTAATAAACTATTTAATCAAATACAGTATAAAAAGTCAAATGAATCCTCCCCGCCGTCATCTCATCACTGTGTGATGCAACATCCTAAATTAGACATGTAAAATAAAACAACATTAAACAAATAAGGCTGAAGCAAGCGAGAGGAGATGGTAACAACATTGAAATATGATTTTAAATGCAACAATTTATATTTTTATTTCCAGTATACCATAATTATAAAACATTTCAATTGATTTCGGCAACAGCTGATAACACAACCTGGTCAGTTAAGGGACAATCCAACACTTCTTGAACAAATGTCACTGCACGCTTCACATTCTTTCCAAAGCGGCGGTGCTCATAGGAACGACGCCAGATGGTGACAGCAGAGCATCCACAGAAATATCATAGGGAGTAACAGGGACGACACCCGAGTCCATATCTGTGTGTAGTAAGCTAAGGCAACAGCAAAAATAAAGAAGAATATTAGAAACTTGAGGATCATAGTTCATAGACTCTGAAGACATTGCCTCCAATAAGGAAAAGATTGCTCTTTTTCAGTGAGTAGAACATCTCATTAGATTTGAGATTTTTATCAAACCATAAATAGGAACATAAACGGAAATAGAGGAACTACAATAGTATTGACTGAGACGTATGGCTTGCATGGTTCTACCACAATGATGAACTATTAAATTGGTGGTAACACAATGGAATGTGCTCATCTATGGTAATGTGCCTTGAAATCATGACAAAATAGTATATAGACTTCAAGCAAAAATTTGAAATATTCTATCACAAGGAATCGCCAACTCATCTTGCCATGAATACAAACAAGCTAAGAAAATGATGGGCACAATATAACCAATGACCAATATTGTAACTACAAAAGGTGACATGACTACATCTTTAGACATATATTAGAAATACACAACCACAGGTTTGATCTGAGTTTACCGAGAAGGGGCTGCTTCCATTTTTTCTCAGTGGCACGCTCTTGGTATTTCCTCAGGAATGTGTCGTAGTAACTTCAGAATCCAACATACAACACAGGCATGCAAGATTCACAATGAGAAATTGTTGGATCCGCAGTGTTTTCACACCAGCATCTCACTGTCCCGGAAGCTGGGTCACATGACAGAACAGTGAGGGTTATAGTACCATCTACACACAAGATAGTATTCCCATGCTTCAAATCCACAGGAAGCTTCTTATAACTCATGGTAATCAAGTTCTCATCTCCTTTGAGGCTGTAATCGGTGGATATAGTAATTTCTTGACCCTCCTTCAACTGGACAGGTTTTCCATCCTTCAAGAATCCAGTGCGGATTTCTGGTCCCTACAGCAGGGTAGCAAGATGTTATTTATGACCTTAGAATGCACACAGTTGGTCAATTATAGCAACTTAATAGGCATTAAATTAGAAGGATACAAAAAAAAACATAAGATATCACTAAAAACTAGCACATTCAGTATGCAAAGGGATATAGTGACAATGCAATGCATAACTAACATGAGATTGCATTTTATCAAAGTAGTACAGAGGGACAAAGAACTTAAAACATTCAGAAACCAGTGCTGTGGATCCATGATTTCTGGATTCAAATTAAATAACTCAAGACGTCTCAATATTTACTCAAGCAAAATAGAAATTGCACCTCAACACTTATGACCAAATAAAAGACCAGTAGATAAAAAACCTAAACAAAGTAAATTTTTATTCTGAAGGAGATATTAATAGTGTACCATCATTATAGTACTTTTCCTCATATATGCTGAAATCATGACAACTTAATAATCCCTCTGATCTACTTTAGCTTGTAGATGTAACATATCTATGTTTCTCCAAATTCTGGAATAAGTCTGATGCATTTTCAAGCATAGCACGCTATAGTTAAGGAATCAAAGAGGATGTCTAAAGACTCTAAACAGGGCATCTCACCTATAGGCATGTTGGTAAGCCAATGGGATTGCTTTCTTGCAATCCACATCAGCTTTATTGGAAGACTAATCTTGCAATAAGCATTTCTCTACCACAAGAAGCAAGGTTCTGGTTTTCAACACTACTGAATGAGGAGGGGGTTTGTAAGTGGCCCCTAAAAATGTGGGGTTTACCAGGTTTAATCAGCCAGGATTCCATGTTATTGGGGAAGAGGAAAAGAAAAAATGAAAAACTGTAATGGAAGACACAACAAAATATTGCTACTTCAAAGTTTAAGTGCAACGAATTTAGATCCCGACAAATAGTTCCTTTGAGATCAAACCCTGGTAACTGGGATCCCCACGTCTTGGGTAACAGATGAGATGTTGACGCTAGGTTGAAACCAACCCACATAATGAGTATGAGACACTGCAACCCCGCAAAAAAAAAGGAACTCCACATAATGATTATGAGACACTGCAACCCCCTCTAGGGCTAATCATTGTTTTGATCCTTTCAGAAAATTTACAAGGTTTATGGTAAAATAGAAGAATAACAGGAATTCTTAACTGCATGACACTAATACGAACTTAAGGGCAAAGTTTGAATCCATAATAAGACAAGAAATACAGGGTAGTTATTTTATTATCATATAACATACTTTTGTTAACATCATAAAGGATTTTTGTCCCGGAACATATTTGAAGACAGCATGAAATGTCCAAATAAGACTAATCTATGTTGAGCTATTCATAAGGTATAGGATCATGACCTGTCAAGGCAGGACATAAGGAGGATTGAGAATTTGGAACTAACTGATTAGGTAGACACTGATGTATGTATTCGTCATATTTCAAAAGCCTATACCCATGTCATAAGTTCATTATAGACAGCATACATGAGAAACAAATTATAAACAAAATTATAGGTCTTCTCTAAAAATCTTCTAGTACAAAAATCTTCTAAATATCTTAATTGAATTTTCTTTTACTAAAGCATGTGCAATCAGCATTGAAACTATATAATAGACTATTATAATAGACAGAAAAGCTATAAAACCATAAAGCTATAATCTCTTGGATTTTTTATAGTTTCATATGCACATTAAAACCGTAAAGCGTAAAACAGTAGGAACTGATTAAACATATGAACTCTATGAGAGATAGACAATTTTGGAAACACCCATGAACTCTAAGAGATAGACAAATTAAGTAAAAAGTATATAAAAGAGATAGACAAAAGTTTAATAAGTGATCATCCAGGGATGATCTGTGATGGGTGTGCTGAACTGAATAAACATACACTGGTCTCACAAAGATTAAAACCCAAAACCATAACATGTCAGCTTTTAAAACAAAAATCATTTTAAAACCATAACATATCAGCTTTTAAAACCAAAACAATCACACGTGTGCCTCAGTATGATGCATCCGACAGCTGAGAACGCCTGTGAAATACATGTCTAACAACATCCTAAAAAAAATTGGATAAGAAGGAGATACATAGATACACGAAAATAATGCACTGTCTAGATCAGAAAAAGTTTCACAGCAATGATGTATTTTTTACAAAATGGTAATACCTACAGTGTTTCATGGAGATATTGAACCCACATGAGGGGAAAAATTTTGAGAAAAATTGGGTGGGGGAGGGCATTCCTCATGTTGTTGGCATCAAAAGAAAATTTCAGATTCAGAAAAAAACATATCAGCGCCTCCTCCAATACCCTCTAAAATGAAATCATGGTGGCTCAAAATGGAGGGAACCGGCACATGAATTTACAGATGCCATGCGGCGGCTCTATGATGAAGGTTGCCAGAGAGTATGTGGAGATGCAGCTCAGCTTTCTTAAGAAAAAAGGGTCCTGGAGCAGTGGCATACTTGGGGCAAGCAGCAGCAGTTCAGAAATCATACTTTGTTCTCCCGCTCATTAGAATTAGACACAACATGTCAGGCAAGGTGGAAGATGAGTTGAAGAAATTCTAGGATTCTAACATGAGACGTTTCCCCGATCCCTTGAAATGAACAACCTAAATCAAATTGCAACAGTAGGAACAGGGTTAATATTCTCACGACATCATGCTACACAATAATTATCATCATCATCATTAGAGCTTTATCCCATTATTTATGGTCGGCTATTTCAGGTCAAGAGTAAGATTGAGGTAAACTTTTCCCAAATATTGATTAGTGGGCTGTGCACTTCACGATTTTAACGTTTAGTTTCATTATGTTTTTCTTGTAGCAGTACTCCCTCCGTCTATAGACGGCTAGATTGGGATCCTGACTTGCCTGTTGTAAGCCTTATGTAACGGTGGTCTGCTTATTGGGAGTTTGCTTAGACCCTGCCCAATCTTACTCCGGGTCGGGCCGGGCCGGGCTCAAAATTAAAAAAATGTTAAATTTTGGGGAAAAATCAGAATTTTCAGGAAAAATCAGAAAAAAAAAGTCAAGTAAAAGATGGATTCAATATTTACATACATATTTATGATATATGTAATCATACATATAAATTTACACATTAATATACATACATATATATATATGTATATAGAATATACATGTAATCATAATATCATATACATATCATATTAATCTACAAACATAATTAATATGTATACCCTTATAAATGTATACACTATACATATATATTATAGATATGTGTTAATGTATATACACACACAATACTTACATATGCATTTATAATATATATAATCATATATATAAATTTACACATTCATATCAGCGTCATCATCATCAGAGCCTTATCCCATTATTTGGGGTCAGCAACATGAATCTTGTTCCGCCAAAGATTTCTTCAAGTGCCATATTCATGTTTAAACCCAAGAGCTAATATCCTTCCTAATAACATTACACAAACACATTAACATGCATATATGTATATAGTGTTCATTATGATGATATATATTACCATAAAGATATATATTAATTATGAGAATACATTAATAGATATGTATATGATATATATATATATATATATATGTTCAATATGATATATAATGCATATACTACATCATATGTCTACTAGTTGGACACCCGTGCGATGCACGGCGATTGTTTATAAAAATATTAAATAAATAAAAGTTTTATTTATAAAGATATATAATTTGTTAAAATTTGAATATCATAAAGTTTTGCTATTTATTTTAATATTTTTGTGAGATCTATAATGGAGAGGGTGAGAAAATAGAGAAAGAGAGGGTGACAAAAAAAAACACTCCTATCAACTTGCTAACACACTCTCAAAAATAAAAAAAGAGAGATACATAGGTAGAAGAACAAACACATGCTATCAAATCAACTAATATGTTACGAAACAACTAATATGTTATCCAATCATACTTTTCTTTATTGTCAATTGTGTCAACACTCAATAGCAAAAATTTTATATTCTCCAAAAGCTCTACCCAAAGTCTGCTAAGTTACCAATCACATCCCACATGTAAGCCTATTAGAAGCAAGAAGTTGCCAATTAAATCCAAATGTTTACATGGAAAATGACTTGGAGGACACTACCAATTAAAACACAAATGTTTCCATGTACGTAAGTTGTCAATTAAATGTAAATCACATCCAAAGTTTAGACATTTCTAATAACATACTAACATGAATTCAAATCAAGCCATGCAAGTTGATATATGAAGGTAGGATGTCAAACGGTTGATTTAAATTCAGCACCATAAAATAGATCACTAAATTTTAAAAATAAGTTTAAGAAAACATTATAAAACTTGACTCCTAAAATATTAACAATCTATAAAAAAAATAGCCTAGTGTTATTGATAAATATTAGTAAAAGATATATATAGGCATAAGAGCAATAGATCTAAAGAAATAAATCTAAGGGCCTCACATGTTGCTTATTTGTTATCTGAATGTGGTGATTTAATTGTTCCATAATTTCTATTTAGAGTCTCAACTGATAAACATGCATATTTTCTTTTTATCATCTTCAGATAAGTAAGAGCCTTAAATAGATTTACATAGCATTTTTAGGGCCAAGCACATGTTCTCAACATCCCATGTAAGTTCTTAGATTGATGACTCTCTTACTGACTCCAGGAGATAGACTACACCAAGGAAGCAGCTAATGCAGAATTATTTGCTAAGAATTTCTAATCTATGGATTATATGAAAGTACCAAACATATACTGGGAGCATACTACGCCTCAGGTCTATACTCATGCAGAGAATTTCTAGTTGGATGGTTATTCCTGTTTATTGTCTATTTGAGTATCAACTTGAATGCAGGTTTTAACAATGGAGTATGTGCCGGGAGTAAAAATAAACAGAATAAAGGCCTTAGATGAGTTGGGAGTTGACCGTAAAAGGTATTTGATTGTTATTGATCTTTTTAAGTTGCATTCTAAAGTGTTGTCCTTTACATTTTTGCCCCTTGCTTTCCAGTTTGTTCACATTTCTTGTTGGGATTGTTGAAATTGGTTGTTTGAACAAATTTTATCTCATGGTTTCTTTCATGCTGACCCGGTGAGTAAAACTGGATATCCACTGAAATCCTGCATATTTTAGTTAGAATTTGGACCATAAAACCACAGCGCCAGTGATAATCATTGAAATTAGTAGGCATGTTTTAGTTAGAATTTGGACCATAAAACCTTGAAGGGTCACTAAAGGCTGAAGATGCTTTCTGTTGAATAAGAACAAACAAAATTAGTAGGCATGCTAATGACAGAGTAGCAATCATTAAAAGTGCAATCAGAAACAAAGATACCTGTAGACTCTGTTCAATGTCATCCCATATATCTGCACTTATTTTCCCGTCAATGGATCTTCCATTTGTGCTTATGGACTCTTGAACTAATTTCACAAATGAAGGAGCACTTAATCTGTCAATATCTGTCTTCTCTGCCAAGTTCCGAATATATTTTACATGCCATCTGTTTTTATTAGAAACATAGTTGTTTAGAAGAACATACTTGGTGGATGTAAAATCTAACAAAAGGGGAAATTTACCTTGCTCTTTCAGCTGCACCAATCACTCGTAATGTTTCCTTGGTGCTAATACCATCATAAATGATGATGTCAAAATCTTGGTCCGAGTATTTTCGCTTCCTACCGAGAAAAATTAACAACTTCCAAGGCTGAGAAAATAGAATCCATCTCAGGTAGAACCCCAAGTTCTTCTCCTACAACCTACTCCAAGGGGACGGCATGGAGAGAACAGAGATGAGCATCTCTTTGATGAAAGATATACCATGTAAAGAGAATCGCTGCATTCTATTATTTTACATACCCACCCCTTCAAGGATCCCTTGTGTGAAGTTGATCCGAGCATCAGCTTTCTTCATCCGATCCAGAGGTTCCAGTATCATCTGTTGTTAGACATTAAAAAAAAAAAACAACAATGAGTTCGCCACCTTAAGAGACAGCAATTTCTGAAAGAAGCGGATAACTTGTGCAAGAAAAATGCTCACTTTGGTTGTTTCTAACCTGAGAGCAGACAAATTTTCATTACATATAACAGGAGATTTTCCAATCTTACAACCCATCAAATTCTCAGCAGTTAAATCTTGAGATTGTATGATCAAGCATGTACGCGGCCCTTCCTTGGCATAACACTGAACGACAATAAGAGGATCCAAAATTAACCATGCTACTAACCCATCTGAAATTTCAAGAGCATGATGTCATAACAACAATTGTTAATAACAGCCACAAATCGAGCCATGATGCAGCTATAATAGGCAACAGCAAGAAAAGGAACTCTATACTGGAAATAATTAAATAGCTTAATGTTGGAACTCTATGCAAGAACACATAGCTTCTACTGGCCTTACCAGGCGCACCGTCCGCCAATAGAGAGAACTCGATCGTCTCACCCTCCTATGGAAAGTAGCAAGCGCCGGTGAGGAAGAAGACCCTTGCAAAGGGGACACCGCGGTGCTCCACCAGACCGTGCTTCATGTGATAGACGGTTATCAGCTCGGAGTCGGACCCCCAGCACCTGGCGTAGATGCGGCCCTCGTCGCCGGAGCCGCCCGCCTCCCACGAGAGGCTATCGCCGTAATAGTTGAGCAGCAACGCGCCGGAGCCGTCGCCCAGGGCGTCATCCGCCCGCACCCACTGCCGCGCGGGCAGGTCCAGCCGGTAAGCGACGAAATTGCGGTGCCCGTCCGCCCAGGCTTCTGAGCCCATTCCTGAGATGTCCACGACCTCGTCTGGGTCGTCGAGCATGCAAAGGATGTCCCCACCGGATTCGACCATGAAACAAAGGGGAAAGGGGTCCTCCGGCGGTATGCCACCTACGTCCAGCACCGATATGTTCAGCTGCGGTAAGAACGACTCCACGATCAGAAGCTTCCCCAGCTCGGTCATCGCGTATACCTTCCCGTCGACAGCGACCACAGAGCGAATCGGCATTGTGGCACACAGCTCGGGGATGTGAGCGAGAACGCCGTCGTCGCGGAGATGCACGTCGGTCCACCGGCGGTCTCCGACCCGGCAGCACAGGAGAAGGTTTTCGTTCACCGGCGCCGCCACCACGCACTGGGGGGATGCCGGATGGGCCGTCAGCAGGACATCCAAGTAGTAGGGGTCAAGGGGAATCCACGGCAGACGGATCACAGGGGTTTCCTCCCCGGTGACGGCTGCGACGGCTTCCAAGAGGAAGATCTGGCTCCGTGAGCGCTCGGCATCGGCGTCGACCACGAAGAGGTGACCATGTGAAGCGCCCAGGATCCCTGCTCTGGCCCACAGGCGTGCTGCGCCGAGTGGAGGCTCCCGCCCCTCGAGCCGCCAGCGCCCCTCAGCCTTCACAGCAGGATAGGCTGCGTGGTCCTCATGGACGGCGAGGGGGGGCATGGACGACAGGAGGTCTCTCCTGCAGGCCGTGAACACCGACCTCCACGCCCTGCAAACGCGTGCCGCCGAGAAGACGTCGGTGGGGATAGGGCAGAGAGAAGAACAGGACAAACAGAGTAAAAGTGGGATTTTTTTTTTTCAAAGTGAAGACAACAATGGGTCTGGTCTACGCACCCTTCTGGACTTCTCACAGAGGAGCTTCGGGGGGACCTTGTAGAGGTCCTCGTCCACGGCCATGGCCGCCCTAGTACGCCGCGGGGGCTGCCGGTCGAGCACGTTGCAGTCGCCTCCTGTCCCTTCTTCTGCTGCAGCGGCTTCTGCTGGTGCGATGCAGAGTGTCGGGGCGAGGATCAGGGAGAGGCTGCGAGCTCTAGGGAGAGGGCGAGGCTTCGCGGGAGAGGGTGAGGGCGAAACTTCTGTGAAGACATGGGAAGGCGTACAGCCACCCATCTTCACAGGGAAGCAGCAAAGCTCCGTTGCAGACTTGGGAAGTCGAAAAGGCCGGCCCTTTTCACCGGGAATTGAAAAGGTCTGTTTCGAAGGCAGGAAGATACGGCAGGGAGGAAGATATTAGATGTAAGTATTAAATGTGTAGACATCGCAGGGAGGTGGGATTTTGGAAGAACCTGGGTCTGTCATGTGGCCTGCATCTAGTTTAGGCGGGAAACAGGGAACTCTGTTTTAGTATTATAGTATAGATTATGTGTTTGTGTACTTATATGCATAAATATGTAAATTAATGTACACAATCATATTAGATGTATTAATTTGTGTGTATATACATATATATGTGTATTAATTTATATATGTGAAATGATGGTTTAATGCATGTATTAATTAATGTATATAAGGAAAAAAAACTTGTTTGGTAGAATCAGCCGGATTGTCCGATGCCAATCGGACTGATTCAGTTCGACGCTGGCCGATTTGGCTGGAATTTCTACAATTTAAGTGGCTACCCCCTAGAATCGGATCGGCCTACAAATTGGCTGATCCCAATTCAGATTGGCCGATTCCACGATCCATGGGAGAGACATGTCCAGAAGCAATCAACAACATGAAGACTCAAATTTTAGACATTCTATGATCTTACAATAAGTGTCTAATAGGAGTTATTGCAGAGAAATTAGGCCAGATGACTAATGTAAGCCTGCCTCAAAGACAATCATGTTTCAGGCAAGAACAGCCTAAAATTCTGATCACATGCTATATAATTGTCAGCAAGCAGCAGACTGTAAATTGTATTGAGTATAAAAGAAACTAGATATAAACAGGGTTCATGTAAAAGAAACATAATAAGTTTGTCTCATTCTATTGTCTGACCTGAACCACTGACCCAAAACTCAACTTAGTGAGTAGAAAGTCTAGAACTAGTATAGGTACAGAGTGCTCTACCAACACCCAGTATAATAAAATGAGATTGATTGTACCAACCATGTACAGGTAGTAGCGATCCCAAAACCATGAGGCCAAACAAGAGCCAAGAGGAAACTCAAGAAGCGAAATAGCTCTAACATGCGACGTTAATGAACTGGATTGTTCATCCGAAACCCATGCCAGTGGGTGGAGATATCCAGAATTAACATAATTACAGACTGCACAGAGTGGATGATGAAGGCTGGCATTCGACTATAGTGCTTTTGACAACAACCCTTATGCAATCAGACTGCTGCCCAATGAGCAACCATGCATGTACGCATTGTAACAACTTTTATGATTATGTGAAATGAAATTTCATGACAGTTGAGCAAAATAAAAAAATTAACCCCAACTTACAAACCTATTCCTCTTCAGCCTATCATTACTCTTCATTTCTTCCCATGCCTTCCCATCTACTTTCATTGTATGGTTTCTTAAATAAGACTTCCCTTGAATCTCCTCATATGGTATATTAACCAAGAGGAGGAGAGAAAAATGATCAGACAATGCTCCTAGACAAATAGTTCCTAGAATATGAACTAACTTAAGAAAAGGCTTCAAGTGCAAGTTGTTCCTGAGTAAATGCTCCCCAAGTCTTCAAATCCAGGCAACCAAAGCAAGAAAGAGAGAAAAAAGAAAGGTCAAGGATGAACCTTGTTGCAACTGTAAGGTTGCTTCATAAGTTCATATGACCTCCTGCAGGACATGAGTTCAAAGTTCAAACCAGAAATCAGTATTTGCAAGAAGGATGGTATAAGAGAGCACACAATTAGCCCTACCCACATCTCGAAGTGGTGGGACCCTCTTGTAGCAGTCTCCATTTTCAGTTAAAATATAGACATGCCAGAGGATCAGATTTGACACCTGTTTCTTTATTAGGACACTCAAATCTGTGTCTACTTCTAAAATACATCCAAGAGAATAAGACATATATTCCTGTTGAACAGGTACAAATTCAATCCCTTCAAATCAGTAGAACAGGAACAAGTATGCTCTAAGGCAGTGATGCACCTCACCTGTTTAGAAAGTGTGATGGAGACAATACTCCGAAAGGAGAACCAATTGCCATAAGAAAATCTCCCCTCTTATATTGGTATGAAATGTTTACATTTAACAAATCCTGGATAACCATAAACAATAGTTATCCTTCCATAAAAATATTAAATGCAGGTTTGAAGTTCATCCGACAAACAAAAATGTTATGGACTGCAGGCAAAAATCAAAATGACAATAACCCAATAAATTATACTTAATAGATAAATACCTTTGAATCTAATGTTAGAATTTCCAGGAAAGCAACCTTTGTTGTTGACATGGCCATTTGATGCAAGTTGGTAGATTCATTCAATATGAAGTCCCATTGACCATCAGATTTAGATTTGTTACCTGAAGCTTTAAACTGAAAAACAATGACAGAATCAGATTTTTCTGTATGGAATTAATTTAGTAAAGTCACCATAAAATATGCAAAAATCTGTAAAGAGATCCTGATCCAGACATTGTTCCCCTAGTCCAACTCTGATTCTCCATACTTGCCAGGTGGATTATAAAGCCACATAAAACAAACAAGATTCTGCAAAGATTTCTTGATCCTGACAAACTTGAAGTACATTAAAAAAATTGGCAGTTGCGGGTTAAAAATGACACTATGGAAAACAAAAAACATTGATGTCCAAGGATCCTGAAACAAAAATGAACCACTGACCTAACTGTCTACCCACCTAAGAACAAAAATAAATAAATAAAAAACAAGTTCCGCCAAAGGCAAAATTCAAAAGTAACTGGCTAATACAAAAAATTATTGAAATATTATTTCTTGGATGTAAGAAACTAGGACATCTATAAGCTATTGGTTCTTTGTAGAGATGCACCTTGCAGTCACTCAAATGTGAACTTAATAGCATTTAAAGCAGCAAAGAACAATGGGACTCAAAGTAGAGGGACAATCATTAAAAGGATAGATATGTAGAAAAAATCATGCACGTGTCATAGAAAACAAGAAACTGGTAGTATCTAATATGAAAGGTCTTTCGTATCTGCCTTGGGCCTTCTTATGAGCAGATATTGGCCAATTATTAAAGACATGTTATCAACTTTCTTCCTATTTTCAATGTCAAAATTACAGCAGCAACTGATAATATTAATGTAACGGCATTGATACTTCCAATTCCAAGAATGTGTTTCCCATCACTTCTTCATTTAAACCTTAAATTGATCAATGATGCCATTCAAGAACCAAGTTCGGACATAACAGACTCTTATGAATGGCTAAGGGAAGGAGTCTGTTACTTGAAGTTTGTAACACAAACAGAGCGAATCCCAGCATCTGCTGCAGCTCTGCACGCAATAGGAACGACATCAGAGACCTGTCAAAGTAGAAGCGATAAAAAATCAGATTATATCATATGGTCGCCATAGGCATACTCCAAATTTTGCAGAAGAACCAAAAAAAGAAAAAAACATATCGTAACAAACAAGGCTACCAAAAGGATTTGAACAATGGGAAAAATAAACAGATATAAGAGGAGAAATTCGCACGTACCATTAAATGCCATCATGTCATAATGCTAGCCAACACGAACAAGAACACAGGGCACTCTCGGTCGTCGACAATTCCTATTAATCCGAAGGATGTTTCCAAACATATTCTTTCACCAAAGAAGTAGGCCAAAATGCCTACAGTACGATCAAGAAGTTGTAAAGTTGAAACCTTGCGAATGTGGAGGTTCGCAGATTGTATCTCGCTGGTGAAGACAAAATCTGGCGCACCAGTCACCACATGCACTTCATGCCCGACCGCTATGAGATGTCGGGCAACCTGCATATCGCGGACCCAATCAAGTTAAAAGCCCACACTACACGCAGTTAATTCCGCAAATCCAATAGTAGGAAATGACGGGATCGCAAAGATCTAATCTTTATAGAGAGGGAAAGAAAGAGAGAGAGAGAGCCCAGTTGTTCGTATGAAACGGAGAAAGGGGGACAGGATAAGCAGCAACGGGCGGTGGATCGGCACGCTCACCTCCCAATAGGCCAACTGGAAGAACGCCCTGCTGAGATCATCACCGCCGCCGTCCCCGGCGACGGCGCGGTCGAGGCCGACGAAGCTGTCCTCGCCCTCGAGCATTGACGCGACGGGGGGAAGGAGGGGGGGGGGCGACGGGGGGAAGGAGAAGGAGGCGGGGGCCTTCGCGGGGTGGCGGGTTTTGGGCGGGGGGGGGGGGGGGGGGGTGTCGACGGGGGAAAGGAGGAGGGGGCGAAGGCGGGGGCTTCGCAAGGGTGGGGGGCGACGGGGGGAAGGAGGAGGAACCGATGATTTGGCGCCGGGGGAAGGGGGAAATACTCTTTGGGGATTCGGCGCTGGGCGGAGATTTGGCACCACGGGGAGGGGATTATTTTAGGAATTTAGGGGTTTTAGATTATTATTTAAAATATATTTAAATATATTTTTATTATTAATATTTATAATAGTAAGATATATTATAAGTCAAATATTATTTTTTTATTATTTACATTTAAAATAGTAAGATCTTACAAATTACATTTAAAATATTAATTTACAAATCAAATTTACTAATATTTAATTTATCTATCACATAGATATATACACATAGATAAATATAATATATATATATGTATATACATACATATTTATATAGATATAGATATATAGATATACATAGATAGATTGATAGATATACATAGATACATAGAATATATATAAACAAATAAAGTCAAAAGGTGTGCAATCTCTGAAAGACTAAACCCTCGAATAACAACTCCCGAGCTAACTTGATCGTCGAAGTGTCTATCTATCGTTTAACCATTGGATGTAAGTTTGATTAAGATCTAAGGGTTGAATTCGCATCCAATCTATATCTGATCAAAATCTCATCGTTGAATCTAGTATCAAATAGTTAGATTTAAACCTGATCTAAAATTTGATCAAGATCTATCCATTGGATTTACTCTGGATCTAAATCCTAACCGTTAGATATAAGTATGATGAAAATATGATGTGTGATGCCTCAAATTAATGCCAAGTATGAACCTATAAGTCTAGTATATTTGCACCATAAAATCACTCAAAGATTTACATTGTTTCATGTCGGTACCATTTTTGGACATATGTACACTAACAAGAAACAAAAGAAGGAATAAAAGCCAGTTGGATTTTATTTATAAATCAAGAATTTCAATTAATATAGATAAAAAACAAATATTTCATTTGAAATTTCACTTTAAAAGGCCATCTTGTGATTTTTAGGTCATTTATATATTTATGTAATTTCTCTTGGTATCATTGCAGATCTTTGTAATTTCTTATGAAATTAGAATTTATTGTTATTCTCTCAAAACTTGATATTGATATTTATGCATGTTATTCACTTAATTGAATGACATTTGTGTGCACTTGGATTTTCTACTGCACTCGGGGTGTCACATGATAGTTGTTTTTACTCCCAATCTATATTTGGTCAAGATCAAACCAGTGAATCTACTATCAATCAAAATCCTACTATTGGATTTCATTCAATCTAAAATTCGATCATTAGATTTGCTCTCGATCTATGTATACATGATCAGTTGGGTTTGTTACCAACCTAAAATAATATGATCAAGATCCTTACATTGGATTTGTTCCAGGTCCAAATCATAATCGCTGGATTTAAGTTTAAACAAAATGTGACAGTTGGATTCACTATCGATATTCATTTGATCAAAGATCCGACCTTTGATTTCACTTTCGATCTATATATATCTAATCAGTTAGATTTATTGCCAATTTATAACAATATAATAACGATTCGCACATTAGATTTGTTACAGATCTAAATCCTCATCGTTGGATTTAAGTTTGATCAGAGTTTGACGGTCGAATTCGCTCCCGATCTAAATTTGATCAAGATCTAACCATTGAACATATTGTCAATCAAAATCCAACTGTTAGATTTCATTATAATAAAAAATATGCCTGTCAGATTCGCTCTCAATCTAAAATCTAATCGATATGAGCAACATAATTTTAAATGAGCATAATATAATATATCATCATATGAAATATAAAATTTAAATAATACTATTTTCAATATATAATAAATAAAAATATAATATTTTTAAGCATAATGTTTTATCATATAATTATATTCACTAAAAAATATAATATATTTACAAATATGCAAATATATTGTGTATAATAAATATGTATATATATATCAACTAAACAAAAAATATAACATATAAATTTATATTATATATATATTGTCTTTGTTTTATTTTATTTTATATAATAATTATATATAATATATAATATATTTATTTGAATAATTCAAATATTTATATCTATAATATAGCTAAACTACCATAATATAAGTAAAATAGGTAATAGTTAGCAAAAATGGTCAATAAAAATTAAGTAAAAATAGCATATAATGTACACATATATTTAATAAACTAAAACTGGAACTAATGAATTTGTATTTGTCTTATTTATTTTTAAAAATAATATATAACTATATATAATAAATATAGATAACTATACCTATAATATAACTAAACTACTAATAAATAATATAATTAATAACTAGCAACATCGGTTAATTAAGCATAAATTGGCAAAGAAGATTTATGTGTTTCTGAACAGCGACGTATCAGCGACGGAAACTTCCGTCGCCAATTAGGGACGAACAAATTCCGCCGCTGATCTGTCGCTGATTGGTGGCGTGAAGAGAGAGGTTACTAATTCGCCGCCAATCAGCGACGGATTGGCGACAGAAATTTTGACCGCAGCGAATCTGTCGCTATTTAGCGACGGATTAGCGATGAAAATTTTTTGTCCCAAAATTTTGTCGCTAATAGTGGTTTTTCCTGTAGTGTTTGTTTGGAAGAGAATGCTTGTTGTGCAATCATTCTTCTTGTGTTAAGGGAAGAATTGTATTGGGGTTTGTACCAAGAAGTTAGCTTTTTGATCTGTAAGAGAAGTGGGTTGTCTTCTTACTTGGAAAGAGAAGTGGGTTGTCTTCTTACTTGGAAAGAGAAGAAAATCAGCTTGTGTCTTGCGGTTTGGCCAGTTGGAGGTTTGTATCAGTGAGTTACTTCTGAGCTCGTAAAAGAAACACCTAACTGAGGTGAAACAATGAGCTGCCTTCTTGCCCAGAAAGAGAAGAAGATTAATAGGGACTGCGTGTTGTATATCCTTAAGGGAGACTGTATCCTTGGTTAGTGAAATTTCAAGAGTTTGCTTAGGGACTAGACATAAGACTTCTATTTGGAAGGATCGAACCAGGATAAATCTATGTATCTTGTGTGTGTTTGCTTCTGCGCCTTTAATTTTCATTGCACACTCTTTATACTAGCTAAACATTTTCAAGTGGTGATTTTTATTTCAGTTTTCATATTACCTATTCACCCACCTCTAGATTAGTCTTGTTGCCATATCAGGTGGGCCAACAGGGGAGGGTGTAATACCCCAAGTAACAGAACAAAATATATAATACAGTACTAAGATTTCTTAGATTTATTGTGACTTAATAAATAAACAAATAAGGCCTTAGGAAGGACCAAGGAGGATATTTAAGGTTAATTAGGACCTTCGTATCAAACTTAACCATCTGTGAGTAAATGATGTCTAGCATATCTGAAGCTTCTTCGACATTTACCGGAAATCCTCAAAGACTCAACGATGGCCAAAGTATAGGGCCTTGAGTATTGAGAGTCCTAAAATAATTTTACAAAAACTGGTGTAGTACTTGATGATCAGACCATCCCCATATAATTTTATTTAATTATATATAAAATTTTGATGATTAACAAAACTCTAACAATTATTTTCTAACAAGTTTTTATGAAGATCATTCACAGGGAATAAGTCAAGCCTAATCTGTAAGTAATCCTTGCATTGTATCATTTAAAGTTCAGAACATGCATTTCTTCTAAGTACACATCGATTTTCTTTGAAGAACAATGATTTCCTTTATAGTATAACGATTTCATAAGTAAAAGAACGATTCACCGCTACAACGATTTTGGTTTCACAACGATTTGTTAAGTGAAACATCGATTTCGGTCTCACAACGATTTCATAAGTGTAACAACGATTTTGGTCTCATATCGATTTCATAAGAGGAAATAACGATTTGACTCTTATAACGATCTCATAAGAGAAAACAACGATTTGATTGTCATATCGATTTCATAAGTGAAAACAACGATTTGATTGTTGTAACGATTCGATAAGTGAAAACAACGATTTGATAGCTAGAACGATTTGCCTTTACCTATAGAACGATTTGATCTCTGCAACGATTTGCTTGTACAACGATTTACTTTTTCCTGTACAACGATTTGCTTATATATGTACAACGATTTGCTTGTACAACGATTTACTTATATCTTTACAACGATTTGCTTGTACAACAATTTGATTTCTCTTATATAATGATTTACTTAAACATCGATTTGTTTATGTTTGAACAATGATTTGCTCAAACAACGATTTGTTCTTGTTTGAACAACGATTTGCTCAAACAACGATTTGTTCATGTTTGAACAACGATTTGCTCAAACAACGATTTGTTTATATTTGAACAACGATTTGTTTATGTTTGAACAATGATTTGCTCAAACAACGATTTGTTTATGTTTGAACAACGATATGTTTATGGTTGAACAACGATTTGTATAAATAACGATTTCATAAGTTGAACAACGATTTCATTGTCATAACGACTTCATGGATTACATCGATTTCACACATGATATTCAAATATATTTTCAAATACTGTGAAAGTCAAAGTCTTCCCGTGTGCATCACTTATATCCTGCATTTATTATGACTGTACACACTTCTGCACGTCATCTATCTGAATGCAATCAATTCCTATGTTTCTATAGCAAACACTTTTTAGGATAGCAGAATGGCATCTCCATTTTGGTGTATATCCTTTCTAACATTGACTGACAAGCATAGAGACAGTCTAGTTGTCTATAGTTTGTCATTTATTATGTGCAGGTCTCTGACAACACAAGATCTTACAACGTTGGACAATTAGAAGCTGAAGGATATCTGGGTGAATCTTCTCTTTGCGTGCATGGCTACAGAGCATTAAATGACTGCAAGCTTACCTGTCGTGCACGATGGACCATGCAGTCTAACGAGCATTAATCTTAGAGACAACAGTCTCTTCAACAGCTACTTTGTTAAAGTGAAGATATATATACAAGACTGAAGACTCTCAAAAAGTTTAGTTCATCAATTTGAATCTTTGTGTGATAGAGCCTTCAAGAAAACCTTCAACAACGAAGAAGAGAGACTTACTTCACTCCATTCATTCCTTAGCTCGTAGCTCTCAACATTCATTGTCTAGACTTTTTCTAGAGCATGTAGTTCTGAGAGATTTTCTCATTGTTAATCTTTCTCTCTCAGACTTCATCTCAGATCAAGCATTTCATTGTAAGCTTGGTCTAGGGGCCTTTTGCTTTCTTTCACATCTGTTGTGAAGTTCCTCTTCGGGTTGTGAAGAGAAGACCTGTTGGAAACAGGTGGTTTGTATTCTCTTTGTTAAGGAAGGAAGACCTGTGTATCAGGGTGGTTTGTACCTCTTCGGGGTTAGAAGAGAAGGCCAACTACGGCTGGATGTGTAAGGGACCTTTAGGGGGACAGTACCCTTGGTTAGTGAAATCCCAAGTTGTTGCTTGGGGACTGGACGTAGGACTCCTTGGGATAGGAGGTCCGAACCAGGATAAAAATCTCCTGTGTTGTGTGCTTATTTGTTTGTTGTCTTTCTTATCACTAATACTAACAATCGAACTTAGTGTTTTTCTGTTAAAGCATTTTTATTGACAAGTGTTAAATCTAAAAGAATTTTAAATCTCATTCACCCCCTCTGGGCTTGCTAGCTGGGCAACAAGTGGTATCAGAGCCTAGTCTCTTCGTCAAAGAAGGTCTCATAATCTGAAGAGAAAAGATAAATGGCAGCTGAAGGGTATGCAGAAGGTTAGTCCGTCAACAGACCTCCTCTATTTTATGGAGAAGATTACAACTATTGGAAAACCAGGATGGAGTTCTTCCTGCAAGATCTCGATTTTCAACTCTGGTCCATCATAGAAGAAGGAGATCTAGTGGTTCTAAACAACAGAGAAAATTGGACAGATGATGATAAGAAGAAGATCTCGCTTAACTACAAAGCTAAGAGCATATTATGTTGTGCTCTTAGTAAGAAAGAGTTTAATAGAATTTCAGCATGCAAAGCAGCGATGGAAATGTGGGAGAAACTTAGAATCACATATGAGGGAATAGACAAAGTCCAAGAAATAAGGATAGACATCTTGGCAGCTTAGTATGAGCGATTTCAAATGCAGCCAGGAGAATCAATTACACAAATGTACAGTAGATTCACAGATATTACAAATGGTTTGGCTGGTCTTGGAAAGACCTATGACATGAGAGATATGGTAAGAAAAATATTGAGATCCCTACCAGCTTCATGGACTCCTAAAGTGACAGCCAGAGAAGAAGCTAACGACCTAAAGAGGATGTCTCTTGAAAAGCTCATTAGGTCACTAATGGCCCACGAGAAAAACATGGAAAGGCTTGGGGAGTCCTCCAGTAAAAAGAAGCACAGTAACACTCTCAAAGTTACTAAAGACACATCTGATGATGAATCAGATGGTGATAAAAGCATTGGGAGTAGTGAAGATGAAGAAGCTTTCTTATCCAGAAGATTGCAGCGTATACTTGCTAAGAAAAAGTATCAGCCTAGAAGAAGATACTCCAAGAAGGGCAAAGACTTCAAGAAACCTGAAGTTAAGGATGCCAAGAAGTCAGAACCCATTTGCTACGAATGCAAAAAGCCTGGACACATCAAGGCAGAGCATCCAGAGCTAAAAAAGAGGGAGTTTAGAAATAAAGACTGTTCCAAGAAATTCAAAAGGTACAAAAAGAAAGCCATGGCAGCTGCATGGAGCAACGACAACGACTCAGACAGTGAGTCAAGCTCCAGCGAGAAAGAAGAAGAAAAGGCCAACCTGGCCTTCATGGCAAATACTGATGACAAGGTAACTTCTGACTCTTCATTCACCTCTTGTAATGATTCTGATTCAGATAGTTTAGAAGATGCATTCAATGAATTATATAGTAAATATAAAGATGTATGTAAATTATTAAAGGTCACCAAGAAAAGTCATGCATGTTTAGAAACTACTAACTCAGATTTAAAATCTGAAAATGAGCAGTTAGAAAAATAAATTTCCGAACTAAAAAGGAGAAATGAATTGTTATATGAAGATCTAAAAGTGAAAAATGAACAAATAGCAAATCTGAAAAATCAGGAGACTTTAAATAAACTTAAAAAGGAAGTTGATACACTGGCTGAAGAAAATGAATATTTAACTAATATAATAGAAAAGTTTACAAATGGTAAATCAACTTTAAATTAAAAGGAGCTAGAAGATCAGGAAAGAAGAAGCATGGTTTAGGATATACTCCACTAGATAATGAAGAAACAATAATCCATCCTAAAATCTACCCAACACCAAAATTTGTAGCTGAACAAAACATTGAATATAAATCCAACCTTAAGTACATCCCAACTGAAAAAATAAGTAGAATATCTTCTTGTAGTCATTGTAATAAATTAGGACATACCAGAACAACCTATACGACAAAACACCTAAAATGGATTCCTAAAAGGAAACATGAAGAAACTAACCATCAAGAACCCAAAAGAACTTAGGTATCTAAATCTTAGTGTTTTCATTATAGGGAAGCCTTAGAGCATTAAAGTGGTACCTGGACAGCAGGTGCTCAAGGCACATGACAGGCAACAGAAAGCTATTCTCGCACATCAAAGATGAAGAAGGCACAGTGACTTATGGTGACAATGGAAAGGGTACAATGGTTGGCTGTGGTTCGATAGA
This sequence comes from Colocasia esculenta, assembly GCA_014218235.1. Lineage (NCBI taxonomy): Eukaryota > Viridiplantae > Streptophyta > Magnoliopsida > Alismatales > Araceae > Colocasia > Colocasia esculenta. Next base: position 46,528,302 of record CM024764.1, on the reverse strand, counting down.
AACTCAAAGCAGAATTCTCATAGAAGATGTCCTATGTGTGAAAGGACTTAAGCACAATTTGATAAGTATCAGCCAACTGTGTGACAAGGGTCAACAAATCAGGTTTCAAGAGTCAAAGTGCGTAATTATGAAAGATGGTGTAACAATGTTCGAAGCATGTAGAGAAAAGAACCTATACGTACTGCACCTAGAAGAATTAAAAGATCATGATGTATGTCTTGTAGCAAATAAAGATCAATCAGCTGAACTATGGCACATGAGATTGGGTCACTGCAGTTTGGATGGAATTAGAAAATTGGTCGAGCGAAATCTAGTGGAAGGTTTGCCCAAAATAAGCTCAAGGATAGAAGGTGTGTGTGAACCTTGTGCAAAAGGGAAGCACACAAAATCTTCTTTCAAGTCAAAAATAGTTGTAACTATCTCCAAACCTCTAGAACTGTTGTATATGGATCTATTTGGGCCGATGAGAACCACTAGCTTAGGAGGAAAGAACTTTAGATTTGTGATAGTAGATGATTATTCAAGATTCACATGGGTATCATTTTTGGAGCATAAAGATGACACTTTTGATAGCTTTGTTAAGTTCAGTAAGAAAGTTCAGAAGGAATTTACAGAATTCTATGATGATCAAGGAATTGAGCACAATTTCTCAATGCTAAGAACACCACAGTACAATGGAGTAGCTGAGAGGAAGAATAGAACATTATTGGACATGGCCAGAACAATGTTATCAGAATACAATCTTCCTAGATATTTTCTGGGCTGAAGCTATCAACACAGCCTGTTACATAATAAATAGAGTGATGATCAGGCCAATCCTGAAGAAGATTGCGTATGAACTCTACAAGGAAAAGAAGCCTAAGATCAGTCATTTCAGAATATTCGGTTGTCCATGTTTCATCCATAACAATGGTAAGAGAGATATTGGTAAGTTAGATTCCAAATCTGATGAAGGAATATTCATGGGGTATGCTTCTAAACCTAAAGGTTATAGAGTCTTTAATAAACAAAGTTTTTAATTGAGCAAACTGTCCATGTTATTTTTTGATGAATCTAACCCTTCTTTGAGAAAGGAAGTAGATAGTGATGATGATGATGCAAAAAAATTATCTAAGAAACTGAAGGATACATCTATCAAGGATAATGAAGATCCACCCTTGGAAGAAATGCAACAGAACGAAATATCCCATAATGATCTTCCAAAGGAATGGAGATACAAGAAGGATCATCCAAGAGACAACATCATTGGAGAACCATCTGTTGGGGTAAGAACAAGAGGTAATGCTATTCCATGTGATTACTTAACATTTGTTTCTCAAATTGAGCCGAAGACAGTCAATGAAGCACTGTCTGATGAATCTTGGATTTTAGCCATGCAAGATGAACTTAATCAGTTCAAGAGAAACCAAGTTTGGTCCCTTGTTCCGAGACCATCAGATCATCCTCGTTATTGGCATCAAATGGGTGTTTAGAAACAAATTGGATGAAGCTGGTGTTATCACTAGAAACAAGGTTAGACTGGTTGCTCAAGGCTATTCCCAAGAAGAAGGCATAGATTTCGATGAAACCTATGCACCAGTGGCTAGACTAGAGGCAATTCCAATTTTACTTGCTTATACATCTGCATTAGATTTAAAATTTTTTCAAATGGATGTGAAGTCTGTATTTTTAAACGGATATATAAAAGAGGAAGTCTATGTAGAACAACCTCTTGGTTTCGATGATGTAGATATTCCAAATCATGTTTTCAAATTGCATAAACCATTATATGGTTTAAAGTAAGCACCTAGAGCATGATATGAAAGGCTTAGTGCATTTCTATTAAACCATGGTTTTATCAGAGGACAGGTAGATAGCACTTTATTTATTAAGTCAAAAGTCAAAAATATATTGCTTGTGTAAATCTATGTGGATGATATAATATTCGGATCTACTGATGAATCTCTGTACAAGTACTTAGAAAAGCTTATGCAGGGAGAATTCGAAATGAGCATGATGGGGGAACTCAATTATTTTCTTGGACTTCAAATCAAGCAAGGCAAAGAAGGCACACACATCTGCCAAGCAAAATACACCAAGGAATTATTAAAGAAATTTAGATTCGACAACGCAAAGCCACTGTCCGCACCAATGAGCACATCTACAAGGTTAGATAGTGATAAAGATGGTAAGAAAGTAGATCAAAAACTTTACAGAGGTATGACAGGATCATTACTTTATTTAACTGTTAGTAGACCTGATATTTTATTTAGTGTATGCATGTATGCAAGGTATCAGGCTGGTCCTAAGGAATCTCATTTAATATCTATCAAAAAGATCTTTAGATATTTAGCTAGAACTCGTGATCTAGGCTTATGGTATCCAAAATCATGCGAAATTAGTTTAGTAGGATATTCTGATGCTGACTATGTTGGATGCAAAGTAGATAGGAAAAGCACCAGTGGAAGTTGTCAGTTTCTTGCAGGATGCTTGATTTCATGGTCCTCAAATAAACAAAATTCAATAGCACTATCAATAGTTGAAGCTGAGTACGTGGCTGCTGGAAGCTGTTGCACTCAACTACTATGGATAAAACAATAGGTTGAGGATTATGGACTACACATCAAGACCATTCCATTGCTGTGCGACAACACCAGTGCAATAAATCTCACCAAAAATTCAGTTCAGCACTCCAAGACAAAGCAAAGAGGTTAGATAACATTTTATTAGAGATCATGTAGCTAATGGAAATATAAATATTTCTTTTATAGATACGTTGAATCAGTTGGCAGACATCTTTACAAAAGCCTTACCTGAAGAGAGATTTACATCTCTTAGAAGGGAACTAGGCATGTGTAATTTGTAATAGATCTCTCTGCACGTAACTGAAATAATAATATTTTTAGAATAATGCTTACTATCTCCCCTGGAATTAAGAAAAATTCCTTTATTGCTTGCGTCATTACTAGCTTTGACGGTTCGTTATTTTATAAGACTTTACCCTTTGCGAAATAGTTTCCGTTTTTGTCGTTTTCCGCATTTATTGCAGTGTCCTTTCAAAAGCAACTTTACCTTTTTTTTTAAATCTCATAATCTATGCCACACCGATTCCACCTTTCTATCTCATCTCTTTCGACTCGCCTGGAACGATAAACCCTATCGATTCTGGCATCCCCTCTTTGTGATTTCGAAAGAATCCCCTTATTCGCGCCAAAATCTCTTGAGGGCTTCTGTTCCACTCCTTCCCACGATCCTCCAGAACATTTCCCTGCTCAAATCCATGGCGGTTTCTGGGATCTCCGGCACTGTTGGTAGTTACAGAACCACGTTCCTCACAGCAGAGCAACAGGAACGGTTTGCAGCGGTGAAGATGAAGCTCTGTGGCAACAAGACAGTGGATGTGGCTGATTTGGAGAAGAACAGGATGCACAGTGTGGTAGCAGCAATGAAGAGGATGAAGTGGATAAAGATGGTGACCATTTCAGAGGAAAGCTATCTAGATTTGGTAAAGGCTTTCTACACCTATTTGAAATCCGAAGCGGACGGGTCCCTGACCTCCACAGTCAAAGGTACCTCTATTCATATCTCGTATAATCTATTGGAGATTCTATTTGGAGTGTCTACCAGTGGTCGTAGTGGGGTAGACAGTGTCAACATTCATGTCAAAGGTTTAGGAATTATTGGAACTGAATACAAGCTGAAGGATGGAAACATTGACATTAATCAGTTGAATGCCTTCAACCGGATTCTGCACTTCATTGTTTGCCAAATTCTAGTGCCTAAGAGTGCTACTTTCTCCACATGCACTAAGGCAGACTCTGATATGATGTTCTGGGCGATTCAGAACCAAGATATCAACATGACAGAGGTGATCATTGAGAGGATGAAGTATGCATCTGTAATCATTTGGGACACGAAGAACAAGCTAAACGTTTTCTCTTCCTTATGCTCACCTACTGACAAAAATTTTTCAGCACTACAATATAGATTTGAATGGTGAGGTGTCCGAGAAGATGGGGCAGGCCATTAAAAGCAGAAATATGAAGAAAAGTGGCTTCTCATTAGTAGTTGGTGTTTGGACCAAGACCTCAGTCGCTGAAAGTGAGGCTATCATTGGAGAGGGTCCAGAAGTTCCTCTTGTTCAAGCAACAGAGGCATAAGTAGAGGTACAGTTAAGGGTTGAAGCCCAAGCTGCTGAAGATCCAGCAGTTCCTGCAGTCCAAGATCTGCAAGAAGAAATCAGAATAGAAATCCCAGTGGTCCAAGAGGAAATACCAGCAGAAATCAGAATTGAAGTACCAGTGGCTAGTTCAAGTAGAATTGAAGAAATACCTTCTGAGCACATTGAGCCCGTTGGGCAATCATCAGAGGTTGAAACCCCCACGACAGTTATTGCATCTATAATTGAAGAAGTATTGGAAACTGTCGCCAGTATTTAGGGGGAGCAGGAAGAAATCCATGAAGAAATCCCTCCAAGTTTTCCTGCAGAAGTTAGTGGGGATGTTCATCAAGCAGAAGTTATTCCAGGGTCTGTGGCACCAGGCCACAATGAAGATGTTCCTATGTTGGATGCTTCTGCTCAGGAGGAGTCTGAAGTTGAAAATGCAGCAGAGATTCAGGGGAGCACACAACTAGTGCCCCTGCTGATATGTTCGAGGAAGGGGTTGTGGAGAGCCCCTCAGATGAAGATGTTAATCATGTGGAGCCAGTTGTTGTCACTAGTGTCAAAGGCAAGGGTGTGGCCACTGAAATTCCTCTCCTTACAAGTAAGGCACACCGAAGGTCAAGGAAGAAGAAGGTCCATGTGCACTTGAAGCCAGTAATTGAGAGGTTAGATGCACAAGGACAAATTCTGTGCTCTATTTAATCTAATATTTCATCAATTTTCATTAGCCAGAGCACTGGTGTGAAAGAAATGGGAATGGTGAAGGCTGTACTGAAAGGAATGAGGAATGAGTTGGTGAGCATGAAGCAAATGATTTCAACTCTTTCAGACTTAGTGAGGGCGCAAATATCTACTCCTGCCCCTCCTGCTCCCACTCTTGCAATACCAGAAAGCAGCTCAAGGCCATCAGGGCCAAGGAATGAGGAAGCAGCAGTCCGGCCAGCAGGTCCATCTGAAGAAGAAGTCCGGCCATCAGGGCCAGTTGGTGCTGAGGTTGCAGGGCCATTAGGGCCCAAGGTTGTTGAGGGTCAGCCAGTACAGGAAGCATCTGGGCCATCAGGGCCATCAGCTGAGCAGCCAGGGCCTCCAGGGCCACTTGTGGATGAGCAGTCAAGGCCATCCGGGCTAGTGGAATCTTAGGATGAGCAAGGCAGAGTTGAAGTACCTGTAGAAGAGGTTGTGCCCCCAGAGCCCCCTTCTTCTCCTCTTCAAACTCTAGCCCCTCCTTCTCCACCTTCATCTACCACTACTCCTCCAGCTCCTGCCACCTTCAAATAACCCCTACCTAAGCACATTTCCTCACCTACACCATTTCCTACCACAACCTCCTCTTCTCCTGCTTCCTCGACATTCATTCCTCCTCCTCCTTCTGAGGCACCTCCAGCATCATCCTCTTCAGCTGGAGCCTCCTCTTCTGGTCCTTCATCTTCTGGACCATCCATACCACCTCCCTCTACTGCTTATTCTTTCTTTCATCCTCCTACTCCTCCCTCTTTTGTTACAATCATTCCAGATGGTGCCCAACTTGAAGGTCCCTTTATCTAGGACATTAAAGATGAGTTTGAAGTAGCCATACTTCGCTCAGTCCTGTCAGTTGGCACTCACATTCATAGGACAGGCTCTTCCAGCCATGTTTCTAAAAAGATAAAAATATCTTCCAACCTTGCCACCTCTTCTGAGCCTCGTTTTCCACCTCTTTTGTTTTCTCTCACTGTTGAAAATCGAAGAAGATCTATCTATTGTGAATTCCTCCAGAAATGCACATTTGCCACCATTTTTGGCCTTCCTCACCTTAATCTAACCGACCACCTAAATATTGTTCTCCCTCTCTCTTCTCTTTCCAAAGCCGAACAGTCAAAAATCTTCTCTATGATTGAGGCTAAATCTGAAGAACAATATGCTCGGGCCATCAATCTTTATACATGCAATTCATATCTGCCAGCTCTGCTCGATTCCCACCCAGGGATCACCCACCCACTCTCTCTGAGTGGTTTGTGATTCATCACAAAAATACCTGGGGTCCTTTCATCCTGAAGGAGATCAAGCTCATCAGGTACTTCCAGATGTTTAATGATTACAGCTATCTCCATAATCTGCCCGAAGTTCAGCTTGGCAAATTTCGGCAAGATATTTCTCTTCTTAGTTCGGATACTGCTCATACCACCTCCATCCAAGTGGATTTTGCCACTTTAGAGATACCAGATGTTGTGTTTCTGCCTCCACTTCATTCCTTAGTCATGGAATCTGCAGTAGGCCCTCTTATTTTTGAAAGATTTGCCAAGATAATGAGGTGCATTTCAGTGCAGAAAGGAAATTCCCTTGCATTCCATAGATTTGTCTACCGGGAATATCACCAGGGCCACATCAAGTCTGATGTTCTTGCCCCTCTTTTGTCTGAATGTGAGCAGCTATCTCCATCAGATTGGGAAAGACATTACCCCCTCACTGCTCAGTAGCTTCTTTGATCTCAATGCTTCTCAGGCCAGATCGAATCAACCTCCTATGTCTGCTGCACAATTTCTAGATCTTAACTCCATTCATCTTGTTCGAGACCCATTTGATATGTGGGTTGAGCGCTACAAAGTCTATATTTCAATGAAAAAGGAACTGAAGCACCAGCAGATCTTCTACCTCATTTCCATTGATCAGTTCCTCCAACATGCTAGCTTTGGTACTTCCAGCACCTACAAAATGTCTCTTGGCAAGGATGATTATGGAAATTTTGTGGAAGCTCAGAGGCAACTGAACATCCAGAGGATGGCTCCTGTTATGGGACCTTCCTACTCTATAGTTTATGGAGCCTTCCAAGGTTATTTTGAAGAGCAGGAATGCAAGGCATGGCCGATCATTACTCGCTATGCCTCCCTTCTGTCCCCTGCTTTCTACATTCCTGTACCTCCTCAGTGAAATAATATATTGTCTTTTCTGTCTTCCATTTATCTTTCTTCTCTTCTTTCTTTATCTACATTGATTCTTTTTGTTTAATGACAAAAAGGGAGAGACAATAAAACATTCTGAAATACATATCTACAAACTTTAATCCTTATTTAGAAAGTTTACTTAAGTTTATTTCAACACATTGTATGTTATGTCTTTGTTATGTTTTGTCATCACCAAAAAGGGGGAGATTGATGATTAGTCCATCCCCATATAATTTTTTTTAATTATATATAAAATTTTGGTGATTAACAAAACTCTAACAATTATTTTCTAACAAGTTTTTATGAAGTTCATCCACAGGGAATAAGTCAAGCCTAATCTGTAAGTAATCCTTACACTGTATCATTTAAAGTTCAGAACATGCATTTCTTCTAAGTACACATCGATTTCTTTTGAAGAACAACGATTTCCTTTATAGCATAACGATTTCATAAGTAAAAGAACGATTCCATCGCTACAACGATTTTGTTTCACAACGATTTGTTAAGTGAAACATCGATTTCGGTCTCACAATGATTTCGTAAGTAAAACATCGATTTCGGTCTCACAACGATTTCATAAGTAAAACATCAATTTCGGTCTCACAACGATTTCATAAGTGAAACAATGATTTCGGTTTCACAACGATTTGTTAAGTGAAACATCATTTTCGGTCTCACAACGATTTCGTAAGTGCAACAACGATTTCGGTCTCATATCGATTTCATAAGAGGAAACAATGATTTGACTCTTATAACGATTTCATAAGAGAAAACAATGATTTGATTGTCATATCGATTTCATATGTGAAAACAACAATTTGATTGTTGTAACGATTCGATAAGTGAAAACAACGATTTGATTGTTATAACGATTTGATAAGTGAAAATAATGATTTGATAGCTAGAACGATTTGCCTTTACGTATAGAACGATTTGATCTCTACAACGATTTGCTTTTTCCTGTACAACGATTTGCTTATATCTGTACAACGATTTACTTATATCTTTACAACGATTTGCTTATACAACGATTTACTTTCTCTTGTATAATGATTTGCTTGAACATCGATTTGTTTATGTTTGAACAACAATTTGCTCAAACAACGATTTGTTATTGTTTGAACAATGATTTGCTCAAACAACAATTTGTTCATGTTTGAACACCAATTTGCTCAAACAACGATTTATTTATATTTGAACAATGATTTGTTTATGTTTGAACAACGATTTACTCAAACAACGATTTGTTTATGTTTGAACAATGATTTGCTCAAACAACGATTTGTTTATGTTTGAACAACGATCTGTTTATGGTTGAACAATGATTTGCATAAACAACGATTTCATAAGTTGAACAACTATTTCATTGTCATAACGACTTCATGGATTACATCGATTTCACACATGATATTCAAATATATTTTCAAATACTGTAAAAGTCAAAGTCTTCCCGTGTGCATCACTTGTATCCTGCATTTATTATGACTGTACACACTTCTGCACATCATCTATCTAAATGCAATCTATTCCTATGTTTCTATAGCAAACACTTTTCAGGATAGCAGAATGGCATCTCCATTTTGGTGTATATCCTTTCTAACATTGACTGACAAGCATAGAGACAGTCTAGCTGTCTATGGTTTGACATTTATTATGTGCAGGTCTCTGACAGCACAAGATCTTACAACGTTGGACAACTAGAAGTTGAAGGATATCTGGGTGAATCTCCTCTTTGCGTGCATGGTTGCAAAGCATTAAATAACTGCAAGCTTACCTATTGCGCACGATGGACCATGCAGTCTAACGAGCATTAATCTTAGAGACAACGGTCTCTTCAATGACTACTTTGTTAAAGTGAAGATATATATACAAGACTAAAGACTCTCAAAAAGTTTAGTTCGTCAATTTGAATCATTGTGTGATAGAGCCTTCAAGAAAACCTTCAACAACGAAGAAGAGCAACTTACTTCACTCCATTCATTCCTTAGCTCGTAGCTCTCAGCCTTTCATTGTCTAGACTTTTTCGAGAGCTTGTAGTTCTGAGAGATTTTCTCATTGTTAATCTTTTTCTCTCAGACTTTGCCTCAGATCAAGCATTTCATTGTAAGCTTGGTCTAGGGGCCTTTCACTTTCTTTCACATCTGTTGTGAAGTTCCTCTTCGGGTTGTGAAGAGAAGACCAATTGGAAACAGGTGGTTTGTATTCCCTTCGTTAAGGAAGGAAGATCTGTGTATCAGGGTGGTTTGTACTTCTTCGGGGTTAGAAGTGAAGGCCAGCCGCGGCTGGATGCGTAAGGGTCCTTAAGGGGGACAGTACCCTTAGTTAGTGAAATCCGAAGTTGTTGCTTGTGGACTGGACGTAGGACTCCTTGGGATAGGAGGTCCAAACCAGGATAAAAATATCCTGTGTTGTGTGCTTGTGTGCTTATTTGTTGACACTAACAATCGAACTTAGTGTTTTTCTGTTAAAGCGTTTTTGTTGACAGGTATTAAGTCTAAAAGAATTTTAAATCCCATTCACCCCCCTCTGGGCTTGCTAGCTGGGCAACAGTACTCTCGGTAGAAAAATAAGAAGAAAGTATTTACATAATTTCAAAAGTTTAAAAAAGGGCTATTTCCAATTATGAAATTTCATTGTCTGAACCATAAATGTTCACTTTTATAGGGACTAATGTTAAATTTCTTGGAGACCAACTGGAATGAGATCATTTTGTGCAATTACTAGTACTGTTCAGGGTTGGATTGGGTATATATGTAATTTCTAAAACTTAAGGGTTAAAAGTTAAAATGAATAAGTTACGAGGACCTAACTAAAAATCTTCTGGATGCCATGGAGGTGCCACCTCCGCATGCTTCTAGAAGGGGACACTTGTCCCCATCTTATGTTGATGAGACACTTGTCTCACATCTGGGGTAAGAGGGCCTACATGATGCCAACTCAGAGGATTGAGGTGGTACCATCCTGGAGCCCCTCTCTGCACCTTCTCACCCCCATGGGGGCGCCCCCTACCTATAAATACTCCTCCTCTCTCCATTCTCACACCATGCTGAGAGACCAAGAGAGGTCATAATGGGCTTTCTATGAAAGTGAGAAAGGAGAAAGAGAGCTAGTTAGGGTTTGCTCTTCTAGCCATCAAGTAGGTTACTCTAAGAGCTTCAGAGTCATTAGTTAGGTTTCTTCTAAATCAATTTCTTACTGTGATGCTGCCCATTTATTTAGTTTCATCGCCGATCTATCCCGAAACTCTATCGGAACGTTGCGTTGATCTCCAATTCATACCAGGATTCTACCAGAGGAGGTGGAGATCAAGGATATAGTTTTCTCAACTAATTAATAGGTTTCTCTAATCCTATCTAAGTCATTAGTTAGTGAGTATTCCCTTTTAGTTTAATTCTTCTCTAAGCCAGAATGTCGTCGGAATGATCTCTCGAATTCCCATTCCATGTTGGAATGTTGTTGGATTGATTATCTAAATCCCTCTTTTAAGCTGAAATGCTGGCAGCTTATTTACTCGAATAGTTTCTTAAAATGAAACTCTGATTGTTCAGTTGATCTCTATCTTAACCCGAAATCATATCAAGATTGTCCAGTTGAAATCTATTTTAACTTGAATCCCTACCGAAATAAAATATGATGTCTTGCCTAATTATGAGTTTCTACTAGTTGTCGTCTGGATTTCTTGTTCATCTCGTGTTAATAAGTTATACATCATTTAGTATCATATTTAGTGTTGGTTTAAGTTTTTGCTGAATCCTTTTTTAAGTCGAGATATTGCGAGTTTGTTACTTTAAATCTATTTTTGAATGAAATTCTACTGGAATTTTAATTCAGTGCTCCTGCTAGAAATTTATTGAATTCCTTGAATAATCTCTTGTTAATATACTAGAGAGTACCGTCCAATGTTTTGATAAGAGTTAATCCAAAAGTCCTTCCTCTATGTCTAGCTGATTTCCTATTACTTGATTGTCAACAAGTACATTTAAGGGGTTACAGACCCTAAAGGATGATTTTTATGCCAGGTTAGAGGGCTCGATCTAGTCCTGAGAAGATCCCGAATGCTCTTAGTTCCCAGTGGTACCATATGGAAAGTGATGATCAGGTGTGACATATACCACAAAAGAGAAAGTTATTGATTAACTTGCCTGATAAAGTGTATAGTGAATGTGTTTAGTGAAAGAGCTTGGTAAAAGTATTCAGTGGAAGTGCTTAATGAAAGTGTCTAGTGGAAGTGTTCAGAGAGAAGTACTTATTGAAATTGTTTAGTGGCCAGATTCTTGAGATGTCATGTTCAACTTTAATGTCCACAATACAATCTTGATAATGGATTTTGTTTGTTCTAGTGATCTCTTCTCCATTGTGTCCGTGATCAATTTTCATATGATTCAGAGAACAATCTCAATGTTTCAATGATCATTTTCCATGAGCCAATATACAGTTTTACACTACATATTCCGATATTTTGGTATTTCTGTTAAGATTGGATAATGAATTTTAGTGCTTAATGCCCTAGTGATCCCTATTATGATTAGATTTCATGTTGGATTCTCATGTTATCTAATTCCATTTAATTAATTAGTTGTCTTGATATTTTCACGTAAACCCGTTAATAAGTTCAAGCGCTTCTCATCCTTAAATCCATCATGGTAGTTCGTTTTCGTATCGGTATAGTGTTTTAGTAGATATCCTTGTTATCGTGTACTTCTGATCAATTACTGATCCAATTCAGTGACTTGTGCATCTTAGATGTGTTTCTCTCATAATTATCTTTTGACCTCTATTAATAAAAGTGAAACTTATTAACTGCTAGCTAATGATTTAGATTGATTAGAGTTAACCTACTAGGCATTTTATACTCATTATATTGTTTAACATTTTTCAAAAAAAAAATTTAAATGTAAAATAATGTGGACGGGAAGTGTGTTGAGGGCTGAACTCCTCGTGATCCAAGTGAGCACTCTCTCGCTATTATCTGTCACACCTCGACTTCTTTCGCTGCCATAATGTCGAGGCATGACAAGTAGAGATGCCCACACAATGGTCTGAGATGGAGGAGATGTGGACATAGATGGAGAACATGAATAGAGAGCAGTCCGAGTTGTACGACATGCGTAGGTAGATGGCAACATTCATGACCCAGTTTCGGGCCTCTCATAGCGATGCTCAGCCATAGGCTCGTGACGACGACGACGAGTGCAACACTAATGAGTAGGGGGACAGTTATGATGATGATGATTGAGGAGTTTTATATTTTATATGTCGTTGATAAATATTTTATTATGTTGTATGGATTTATTAGTTGCATTTTCTAGATATTTCGTTGTATGATATGTGAATTTATTAGTTGTATTTGTTATTTTGTTGTGGTGTGTGGATTTGTTAGCTACATTTATTGTTGTGTCTTATGGATTTTCACGTCCCAATGCAGAATATTGGGATAAGCAATTTGATAACGGTACAATCACAGTTGTTAGTCAAACAATTAATCAAAACAACACTATTCGATGGACATAAAGACAATATAGCCCAATAATCAATTCTGATTTTGTAACATCCTTCCTTCTTGGTTAGCCACCTTCTGTTGAAGGCAGCGACGTATCGGGCTGTCGCCTTCTAAAGGTGACTGGATGACTGTCGCGTTCTTGTTGGGAACGCAAAGGCACATGTTCACCTTCTGACGCATCATGAATTTTTATCGTCTTGTTGTTGGAACAGTTGGGACACGTGTCGAGGTGCTATTAGATGAAGGTGACATGTCAGGTGTCGCGTTCATGTTGTCAAGCCTATGAGGGTGACACGTGGCGGGTCCGATGGTCAGGCTTGACCATGACTTTGGAGCCTCTGATGGTCAGGTCTGACCATGAGTTTGGGAAAATGACTTCAGACTCAGGTCGCGACAGGTCGGGTGTCGCCTTTAGGTGGCAACAGCCTCTGTGTCGCCTCCTCTGAGAAAAGGACAGTGATCCTGTCACCTTCTTAGATAGAGAGTGACTAGCGACCTATTCGGAGTTACCCTTCCTCTACATCTCTGGTTTCTTGGCACCTATGCTGTTCCTAGCACGGTCCTACACTAGTTGTTTGCCCGGTACTAGGCACTTGAGGGCTTGTCCCTTAAGAGGTTGTTACCATTACTTGGGACCCTCCGTCCCCGTGCACTGGTTGAGAGAGTTCTCTTGGTGGAGGGAGTGCTCGAGTTACGAACTCTGGAGCTAAGGGGAAAATGGTGGGGACAATGGCGTAGAGTCGTTTGCAGAGCTCTCTTAGCTGAGTCTCGTAAACCGAGGTGGTTTAGGCATTCTTTCAGCACAGATCAGCTAGTCCTTTTCACTGCCTCATTCTACGTAGTTCTGGTACCATCTAGAGGGGTTAGGCGTGGGACCGTAGTCCGACTAGACTACGACAGTTGTGTGGTTACTTTTAGTTCCACGTCTCACTCCGATGGGAGGTGGTAGACATGGATTGATGGTCGAGGGTAAGGCGTGCGGTGCTCCTGACTGGTTGACTAGTGGTAGTTGTCCTGTGGCTAGTTTCTTTATACGGACAGTTTCCTCTATCTGTGTTTGAAACCTTGGGGTTCATCCCAGTGTTGTGGTTTACATGGGTTTTCGGTCCCGACGTGTTTAGACCGATGGCTGTGTAGTTACTTTCCGCTTCCGCACTTACTCTGTTAGTAGAATAGATTAATTGCGTAATTTCTTGTTAAACATATATCTATTATGTTTGTTAGAACCAGTGGGAGATTGGTACGTTGTCCCTACTGGGCTTCTTCGTGAAGCCCATTCCCTCCTTTTTAGGTGAGACTTCACAGCAGTACCATCCACGGCGGTCAGAGGAGACTGGGCCATAGTAGACGGTGTCCTCCTTGAGTAGTGTTCCCTTTGTACTTGCGACTCGTCACCTAGGGGTATGCCCCTAAGGGATTTGTTATTCCATTTTCTTTTAGCACTTGTACTTTACTTGGGACTGTACTAGACTCATACTTTGTGTTGGACATTTCTCCTTTACCTGTTAGTACGTTTTAGTGCTTGTTATTGTTGTTTAATTCCGTTACATATCTTGTTAGATTGGTCTGTTAGCCCTTCTGGGTCTTCGGGCCTGTGGGCCAACGGTCGGATTCTTAGCGAGAGCCGGGGGTCCGGGCGCCGGGGCCGTTACAGATTTCATTTATTTCATGACTCCAAGATCTATTACAACCACTAATCGGCCAGTACTTAGGACCCATCAAGACTAGAACATGAAATAAGTTTTAACAAAACACTATAAAATATAACTCAATCTAACTATTGCTTGCACTAGGATAATTGGGATGTTTGATCACTCTTGCCTGTCCCAAGTAACTCGTTGTGTTCATCCTCACCTGCAATAGATGTAGCAACTATATGAATGAACACTCAGTAGGACATCAATCTTTTGAACAAACAGGCTTTATATGAATTAACATTTTAAGCAAGCATAATAACAAAAGGCACGATTAAGGATGAGAAGAATTCAAAGCAACGATAACATGTGTTGACTTCTTTGACTCATTTCTATATGAATTTTGGTGATGACAAAAACTCTGATTTTATGTGATTAACATATACTTTTCATTAAGTCTGGCAACATGAAATAAAGGTAAAATAATAGGTCTAAGGATCATCAATGTAAGTACTTAAAAATTTAGTCTTAAGTATTTTATAATATTTTCTAATTAGTCCATATCAATTATAGAACAAGATTCATACTGAATGATGTTAAAATGTTCTATCTATTCTTGAACAAATTGTGTATCAATTTCTGAACAAATTGTGTATCGATTCCTAAACAATTGTGCATCGATTGGTAAATAATTGTGCATCGATTCACGAATAAGAAATCTCTATCGATTGGTGTTTAAGTATTCTTCTGATTAGAGAATAAGAGTTTCTATCGATTGTTGTTGAAAGTGTTACACTGATTGCTGAACATCTTTAAAGTTCATTCTGATTACTTAACAAAGGTTTAGTAGTCTTCCGATTGGTGAACACCTTTTGGATTGGTGAATGCCACGTTTCGATTGGTGAATACTTGTCCCTCACCATACCGATTGGTGACCAAGTGGTGTGACTCATTTATGTTCCAATTGGTGAACAACATATTGGTTAACTTTATTTATGTTCCGATTGGTGAACAACATATCGATTAGAGTTATTTATACTTCGATTGGTGAACACCATGTTCGAATGGATGAACACCATACCAATTTATGTTATTGTTGTTCCGATTGATGAACAAGTGGCCTAATTCATTCTAATTAGTGTTATATATGTTCTGATTACTGACTAACGAGGCTTATACTGTATCGATTAGTGAACACTTACTCTGTATTGTTTCGATTGGTGTTGTTCAGATATCGATTGGTGAATATTTGGTTTATACTGTTCCGATTAACATTATTCACTCATAGATTATTGAATGTATCACATGTCATATCAATTAGTGAACACTTGACTTATGTACTTTCAATTAGTGACTAAACCTTGACTTATGTACTTTCAATTAGTGACTAAACCAATTTTGATTAGTGAACAAACAGTTTATTCATACTGATTACTGAAGACTGATTTCAATAGAATTCACTTATCTTCATAGTCGCACCGATTATCCAGCAAAATATTTTTTTTGGCGTGCAAACTTGCTTTATTTCAAAACCTGGTTCATGTACTTTACATACTATCTCATGCATATCTCAGACATTAAATATAGAAGGTAATACTTTTTAGACTTAGGTTATATGTTCTTATAATATCTCATGCATATCTCAGACATTAAATATAGAAGGTTGTACTTTTTAGACTTAGGTTACACGTTCTTATATTGTGCATGTTGTAGAAATACATTTCTTTCCTGACAAACATACATAGAACTACCCAAAATAAGATATTGTCAGCCGAAAACACATACTGGTTATGGAATAGGTATGGATGGATCGATACGAGTTTTCTCTTACCTAACCTCCTCCATGCATTAAATAAGCACATATATCGAGTACTCTCACAAAGTAATCATTAGACACAACCAACACCTTGGAAACTTAGTACATGAGACATCATTGTTATATTATGGACTACGTGGACTTGGTTATATGTGGACATTTGTTATCTCTTATTTTACTATATAGATTGTGAGATTGATATGTGCTGATGGAATAAGATGTTTACTTCTTTTCGTTCATCTCTACCTGTTTAGTAGCATTGGGTATATGTCTCATTGTGACGTCACTATTTGTCCCGATGTGGATTAGTATAATCGTACCGGCATGAAGTGGGTCATTACACTTATAGCTCGGGGGTTTGGGGAACAACAGGGAAGAACCCTCCAATCTTCACGTCCTTCTCCTTCTAGACACCTCTCCTTATGACCCCAGTCTTATCAGTAGGGAATTAGTCTACCATGGAAGAGTTTTGTGGTGTATTTAAAGGGTTAGGTCATTAGGAGTTTTAAACACATACAAATTTTCTTGTCACGGGTTTCCTTTCAATCTTGTCGTTGTTTGAGCATCCAACTCCAATTTTTTTTAGGGTTTTAGCTGAGAAGTCTCCCATCTATGATGTGCTAGGGTTAATTCTGATTTTGGCCCATGTTTATGGCCTACTTGGGCTTAATAACCATTAATTAATTAGTTAATTATGTTTTCTAAATTTAACATTATTTTCACTATTTCAAACTTATTTATGCCTCTCTCTTGGCCCATTACCAACTTGAAATTCTTTGTTGGGCTACTTACAACTTAAAATTCTATTCTTCAAGATTTATTTTAAATTTAAAATTTTTAGGTGTTACATATGCACATGTACTTGGACTTAATAGGGAAAGTTAATATTTTAAATAATTTATTAAAAAATTTAAAATCTTTGTCAGAAACTGCGAGGCCGCTGAAATAAGCTACAACGTCAGTTCATATGTGGTGGCACAAGGAGCCGCTGACATAAAAGTGTTTTTTCAACGGCTTGGAAGCCGTAGACATATGATTATTTGTCTAACATAAGAGAGTTTTGTCAACGACTAGGCTTGGCTATAATATATATCGATTGCGATTTCTTTATTGGAATAAACCTTCGTAGGGTTACCTTCTTTATTGTGATGGTTCATTCAAGACTGTAGATGGAACGGCAGGGAGTGGTGGCGCTGTAGAGATAGAAATGGAAAGATTATGATAGCCATTGCTCATTACTATTTAGCATCATCTTCCCAACTGGCGAAATGCAGGGCTTTACTTGATGGCTTGAGACATGCTAAGTCCCATAGCATTGATATTTCGGAGGTCCAACTTGATTCAATGACTCTCACTGATCAACATCTTTGTGTCCCCCGAAAGAAGCCCCCGTAATTAGTGTCCTTGAGAAATTTTAGGATGCGTTGTCTCAGCTGGTCTCTTTACTTAATCCAAGGATAACTCATGTCTATAGATGAGAGGTGAATGCACTTGCTGCTTTTATAGCTAATTTGGGTCACTCAATCAATGGCTCTTTCTATTTAAGAAGGAAATTTTTTTTTTGATAACGAAGAAATCTCATCCCGTGTGATTCTGTGGGCTCAAGGATTGGTGTTCGTGAACTCCAAGATCAGGACTTGGCAGCTCTTACTTTTCTTATACCCGTATTGCCCTTACCCCACTTGACTAGAAAAACTCTGGATTTACACACCTCGAAGATTACATGTAAATCATGTAAGCCCCCCCCCCCCAAGAATCGAACTCGGGACCTCCTGCTTTTAAGTAAGAGTTCTAACCAATCAACCCAACCGAGGTCCTCTTCCAAGAAGAAGGAAATCTTCCTACCAACGCTCAAGGAAATCGCATGGTTGGACAGATTAGGCTTAGCACATATATATTTGAATAATGTAAATGTGTGGGATTTTATTTTATTTGGGCTCTCATGTACATCTGGGCCGGGGTAAGGTGGATGCGCCAAAGTCTAGGGGCGGCCCAGAGTCCTAGATAAGTTTTGGGACTATAAAAAATAGGAGGGGTGGAGGCGAGGGGCAGCAAATGGTGGTCCGCTAAGGCAAGAAGGCTCTGTTGAGATGAAGTGTGGAGAGGGAGATGGAGGGTATTATAGTTATTATTATAGAAATTAAAGAATCTTTATAGAATATTTACTTGCTTAACATAAGTATATATATATATATATATAACATTTCCATTTTTGAGTAGCACGTATGCTATTTTTTTTTAGATATTTGCCATTTTTCCTGTAAGAATGAATTCTGTGCAAAAGAAGCTTTAAAGAAAATTTAGATAGTTTATTATCACCTACACCATTCCATATAATCGTAATTTTTTTCGGTCATAATATTGTGAACAATATATTTTGACAGACATATTTGGTCGCTGAAGTTATAAGTGATGGTGGATCACTATTTATGACATAATATTTTGACCGACATAATATTGTGAACAATGACCGAAATGGTGGATCGCTATTTACGCATTTTCTTGTGATGTCTCACATAAAAAGAAAAGATGCAAAATGATATCAGATGACTACACCATGGGCTCTCTACCACCATCTCTATTGCTAAAAGTACTATTAAACATGGCTACACTACAAGGGATGTCAACATTCTTGAAAAAAAAAACTGAAAGGAATTAAAAAATCCTCACATCCTCTCAACAACCTTCGAATGTGCATAAAAGTTTCATATATCCTAGAACGAGTCTGACTGAGCCTACATGTGAACAAGGATACCAAGATCGATCATCTTGATATTGGGTGAGGATAGAAAAATGAACTACATTTTAAATGAAAAATAATTTAGTAATGTCATTATAGGGTGAGTCCGGATGCTCTCAATACATGGGAGGATCCGACTCAATGAATATTAGAGGGGGTGGATCACTTGTATGTAATTTGTAAAAAAGAATCAAATTAATTAAATTGTGAAGAAAAAAAAATCGACAAAAATCTCTTTAATATTCACTAAAATTTTCCTCTCATGCATATATTGAGAGGAACTAAGGGGCACTCCAATCTAACACATGACCTATCTGGCCGGCCGTTCCTTTGCTTTGGCAGTGTTGTAAAACGGGAAGAGGACATACCTCGCAGCAGAAACGTAATAATAAGAAGATCCCACAGAAGTAGATAGACGGCTATAAGAGTCGCCTATACAGCTCCACACCTTAGATCCGAGGACTGGCAATGACGTACCTCTGTCAGTCGATACCGGATAGAGAACACCTGATGTCCCACACTTGGGACAGTACCTTCTCACATAGAGAAGTCTACACTTGCAAGCACTCTCGCACATACACACAAGACACACTTGTATGTACCCTCATGCACTACACACATGCACTCCTCACACACACATGCACACAGCACACTCAGCGCATTGCACACACTACGCTTGTGCCTTTGCATTTGCATGCACACATGCATGCACTTGTGTGCTCAAGGGATCCTCAAAGGATTGCTTTTAGGGTGCTCTAGGGACACTCCTCCTCTTCACACCTCATAGGGTATTTATAGGAAGGAGGAGGAGAGGGTGTGAGGAGGGAGGAGGTGAAGCGGCGAGTGGGGAGGAGAGGCGGCAGCCTCTACTACGAGAGGCGGTAGAGGCTGCAGTGCTGCTGCTGCCACGCGGCAGCAGCGCCCCTCGCCAGTGCGGGCGAGGTGCCTGCCCGGCAGCGCGCCTTGCGCGCTGGCGTGGCCGGGCGTCGCCAATGCACCCTGTGCGTTGGTGACGCTCCCTCCACCCGCCTGAGGCGGTGTGTTGGGTTGAGTGTGTTTTGGAATTTCCTAAAGTTGCACTTTAATGATAACCAATGAACATCACTCATACTTTGATTTTGATGATGACATACTATGATCTTAATGATGACATAATGATGAGATATTATGATTTTAATGATGACATCTTGTGATTTTAATAATGACATATTGTGATTTTGATGATGACATGTTGTGATTTTGATGATGATATGTTGAACATGTTATACATTTTATACATATCACAATAATACTTAAACAACATGTTTTTGATGTTTAATATCTCATATTTTAATGACAATATCTTGTACTAATGGTTTATGTGTTAAATTTTCAGGTTCACACATTTTTGTCTTGGTAGTGTCGACACTAGATCAAGTGAGGTCGACACTAGACCTAGTTTCCAGCAGATCAGTTTGCCTGACTGGGACAGTAGGTCGACACTAGATCAAGTCAGGTCGACACTAGTCCCAGGCAATGTCGACACTAGTCCTAGGCAGTGTCGACACAGTCCCAGGCAGTGTTGACACTAGATCAGGGCAGGTCGACACTAGACCCAGTTTCCAGCAGACCAGTTTGCCTAACTGGGAGAGCAGGTCGACACTAGATCAGGGCAGGTCGACACACTCCGGCTGAAACTAAAAAACGTGAATTTCTTTGTACACGTGGCTGCTTGGGATTTAGGGGATTTGACCTAGGGTGTAAGGCCCCGAATTTTCTTTTTCCCACTTCTGTTTTATGTATATGATGTTTACTTATTTTTGCATAAATGGCATGCATGAAGATGATGCATATTATAGATATAAATCTTGCATGTGTATACGCGAGGATGTATGTTAATATATGTGAATATAAGTAATTGGCCAATTTTGTGTATAAGGTATCTATTCAAATATTATGCAAGTACCATCTAAATACTGAAGTGTACCTTATATTACCCTTTTCATGGATATTGTATACCTAATTTTACATATGTAACACCTTGGTATACTTAGGTATGCATGGGTATATTTAGTTGTAAATGTTGTTCAGTGCATGGTGTGGTTAATGTGTACATTGTACTTCGTACATTGCATGTACGTATGGAGTGCAAGCAAGAACTACTTTATTGAATAGATTATTCCTAGCTAACTTAATTCATATTGTCTCCTAATGATTGTGAAGCCTCGCAATTCTTGTCATTTTATTTGCCGCGTGATTGAGTCACGCTTATGTAAAACCTCATGTACGCATAGGTAGATATCTACGTACATCTTATCTTAGTGTACTTATATATGCATGTGTATGCTCAGGTATAAATGTCATGGATTGCACGGTGTAGTAATATACATATTATACCTTATACATTGTATGTGTATACGTAGTGTAAACACAGTTCTTGGTGTGTTGAATCATGTTGAGTGTACGTATGTATATATATATATATATATATATATATATATATACATTGTATACGTATGAAGATATTCATGTACGTGTTATTATCTTGATGTACCTATGTATGTATGTGTAGGATTAGTGGTAAATATTGGATGGCTACATGGTGTAGTGGTGTATACACTATACTACATAGGTTTCATGTGTATATATGTGTGGATTAAGCTTGGTTCTGCATGATTTTAAGTTCTGGCAGAAGAGTGTCTTGGCGTCAACATGGATGGACGCCCATGATATGTCAGCGTCCATATCGACTGACGCCAACCCTAATGTAGCCGTCCATGGATGTGGACGCCAATATCCCTAATTTTCTGTGCGCAACAGAGCGCAGAGAACACCCATTGGGCCAGGCTTCTGATTGGGGAGATGTCTTCCCATCGGCCCTTTCATGTCCCTTCAGCCCTGCACGAGCCCCTCTTGTTCCCTAGTTTATGAAACACACCCCTTTGGCAACCTAGAGAGCTCTCTTGGCTCTTTACTAGAAAGGAAACCCTAACAGAGAAAGAGAGGAAGGACTGACCTTGGAGGGCTTGGATCCGGCGACTGGAGGCGTTTCCTGGTGATCTTCTACGACAAGGAGAAAGACCATACGTAGGAGAAGGCTTCCCCGGCGCTGGACTGCGGCCTACAACCCCCTAGAACCCGGAGCCAAGGAGTTTTGGAGGCTTCTTGGCACTGCCCAAGGAGAGCTTCTCTGGCCATTAGATCCGTTTGGAGATTTATTCAGAGGCAAGTAACCCATAGATCTCAATCCCATACATGTTCCCTAGGTCCCAATAATTTTTATGGATTTTAAATCGTGTCCTGGACCCTCCTTTTCACTGAGTATTTGGGGTTCGGCCTGTGCTGTTGCACAGACAGGAACTTGACGTCAATGCCATTGACGCCAAGGTCTCCCATAGGCGTCCAGCGATCGTGCCGTCAAAACTCTTGAACGGCCAGAGGTTGCCGCCAAGTTCTTCAGGACAGAACAGTGAACTGTTCTTCCTGATAGATGATTATTTTCGATATGCTTTCGCCATGAGGATATAGTGTAAATCCTATATGCTATGTAAAATAGATAATGTGGTGTATGTGTGGAAATTTCTGTATTTTTCTGTGGATGGCATGAATTTTTTTTAGATTATTGAAATACATGTTGTAAAAAGATGGATATGCATGTTCGTCTATTGTCTACCTAATTTCTGAGGAATTAAATGCCATAAATTTTTCTATACCATGTGTATATGTATCAGTCCATGTCCTGAAAATTTGAGAATTTTTCCAGGACTGTGGAATTTACTGAAAATTTTGTTTTGGAAATAGGAGACACGCATAGGAATTGTAAAATCTACAGTAAATTGTGTATTGTGCAATAAATCCGAGGAAAATTTCTGTGATGACAAATATGTTAGGATCAGGACTGTGAACTGTTAAACCCGATGTTCATGTTATGTTCCATGTTAAATCAAATTATGAACGGCATGAGATTGCATGTTCTAATTTCTGTAAATATAATATGGTTCAGAAAAATATGAAAATTTGCGTGTGTGATTATAAACCTGAAATGTGTCTGTGGTTAAAATCTCAGGTTGTTTTGATAATAGTAAGTATCGTTATGGATTTTTAATGAGAAAAACGACTATGTGAGCATGTTAATTGTGATTTGATGTGATTCAGTGAATTTCAGTATGATTAAATCTATATTATGATTATTTGGAAGTTGCAACAGTGATGTTAAAAATCAGTGAATGATGATTTATATGTGTGTGAATTATGTATGAGTGTGTGTGCATGAGACATGGGAAAACAAGTGGTATAAGTGTGTAAAACGGTTAATGTGATAAAGATAACCAAATATGCCCATAAGACACTGCCACCTTAGAGGCTTGGAGCTGTACTATAGTAATGCCCCTACGGGAAAGCTCAATGCGTTATATGATACCCTAGGAAAAGGGTCTTGATAAAGTGTACACCTTGACAAAGGGTCTTGTAAAATCCTGGAGGTGGACAAGTTCCACTGGTAATGGTGGGAAGGGCTTTCCCCGGTTTCTGCAGGAACCAAGACTTATCACTGTGCCGGTGATTAAGTAAGTGAAAGTGAATGTGTGTGTATGTGACCGTCTAATGGTGGTTTGGGCTGTGTCTTGGCATTAAGTGAAAATAAGTATAAGTGTGACGTGAAAAGTGATATGGGTTCATAGCACAAGGAATGTGCAAAATATGTGTAAATTTGGCACATGTGATGTGCAAAAGTGAAATGATAAGAAGTGTGTGAATGTGAAAGAGGAACAATGAGAAATGTGTGTAAGTGTTGCGTGATAAAACCAAAAGTGAGTGTATGTGAAAGCCAAGGTTTATCATATGGTTGTGTGTAATGAGAAAATAGTATAAGTGTAAATGACAATGTTGTTAATTGATAAATTGTTTATGGATGTGTACAATGTGTGTGTATGTGTTTATGTATAAATTGTCAATTGCCAAAAGTGATATTAATACCAAAATGTAAGTATATGCTTTCATATTCATGGAATTTGAATGATTGGGTGCACATGTGTTTAGTATCATGTTGTACAGTTAAAAGTGACCCCTATGCAAAGGTATTATGGATGTGATAAAATTTGTATAAAATCAGCAAGCTAAATGTGAAGAAAATTGTTATGATTGCATGGGAAGTGAGTTAGAAATCATGCTAGGAGTGCTACCTATCTTGTATATGTTTCCATGATTTAGTTGTGCAACTTTACAATGACTTGGATGAAGTATGAAAACGTGTGAATGTGTATTTTACTCATGTTAATGACAACATGATGTTAGTGATCTTGTGTAGATTTTAGTTACATTTTCTTAGATAATTGTTTAATGGAATTTGTTTAGGTTATAGCATGCTCATGTATGATTTAACTGCTGAAATTTTATTGTGTTAATTGGTAAAAAAAGCATGTATGTATTGAATCTTAAGTTACTTGCTGAGTCTATTGTGTAGACTCACTCTTGCTAAACATTTCAGGAAATTTGTAGCGGAGAAGCTAGCAAGGCTTGAAGTAGAGTTGGACTAAGTGATTGAAGACTTGTAATTTATCTTTCATAGTATGTAAAGCTACAATTGAAATTTGAGTTTTGTTCAAATGTACTTGGAATCGGCTATGTATTTGGAACAATTTTTATTTATGTTATCTCTTGTTGAACTATACAGACTGTGGTATGTGGATTTAAAAGTTGATGGCATGATATTTATTTAATTTCCGTTGCATTTATTTATTTCTATTTGTGTATATCTCAGCTCATTTGTTACTTGTTGGGGTATTCTCCCTTGTAGCGGCTTGCTCTCATCTGACGTGGGTTGGTATAACCGTACCGAGTGGAAGTGGGTCGTTGCATAGGGTTCCGTGCCCATGCACCCCAAAGCACTTTATGGACATATGGGGCTATAAATACCCATGTTCCTTGTACCCCAATGGTAAGAGAGCCCATACAATTCCAGAAGAAGCCCTTTTGGCGGCCAAAGGGGGTTCTCCAGATCTGTCTCCATCTCCAGAAGCTGCAAGCCATCCTTTCAAGAGTAAGGACAAGGGAATCAAGGGGAATCCCTGGAGAGAAGGTTGCTGTGCAAGGCAAGGGAGCAAATCCAACTGAAGAGGCTCAGGAGAAGAAGGATTTCTGGCATTTCAGATGCCATCAAAGCAGAGCATCGCCAATTGAGGAGAATCTCCATCGATTTCCATCAAGCTTCCTCAATTGAAGTCTCTGCAAGGCCTCTTCATCGAAGAACACTCTTTCTACATCCATTTCCCTTATCTCAGAGTTTGTTCTTCCTTATTTCGTCTGTGAGATTTGTGCATGAAGTTCTGCACAAATTTCTGTGTACGAATCTGTTTTTGAATCAGATCATTGCTAGAGGATCTGATCTCTTTTGTGTTTGATCTAGCTTTTGTACTGTGAGCCGTCGAGCTCTGGTTTGTGAGTCGTGACACTCACTGTGTGGTTTGAGCCGTCGTGCTCAATTTGGAGTCGTAGTACTCTAGTTGTTGTTTGAGCCGTCGTGCTCAGTTTGGAGTCGTCGTGCTCCAGGTGTTTCTTGAGTCGTCGTGCTTAAGGGTGTTTGGAGTCGTCGTGCTCCTGTGTGAGTTGTACTCAAGGTTTTGAGTAGTGTGGCCTCACTGTGTGAGGGGTGGACGTAGGAGTCACTGGAGGTGATTTCCGAACCACCTAAAAATTCTCTGTGCAATGGTTTGAATTGTGGTTTGACTTTGTATTTCGTTAGATGCATGCATAGGGATTTCGTTCACACTACTAATCGATTTGCTCACACACACTAATCACTCTTCAGATCAGTAAATTGTTTGGGTGAATTGATCTCTGATTCGAAGTAATTTTTAATTTCTTAAGCTTCCGCGTTAATTGGTGTTAGATCTATTCAACCCCCCTTCTAGATCTGATCCATCCACCCATCCGATCCCCAACAATTGGTATCAAAGCGGGTTAATATCTATTTCTGATCTGAATTTGATTGCTTCTGTTTGATCTATGTGTTAATTGCTTGAATTGTGTGTTTAATCGCTCTGATTCCTCCATTTGGCATTAGAGCAGGTTAACCACTCTAATTGTTAGATCTAATTCCTTGTTACATTGATTCACTGTGATTAGATCTAATAGTCTTTTGTGAGTCTTGGTATAATGTCAAATCTATTTAATCTGCATGAATTTCCTGTTATAATTTCAGAGAAATCACCAGTCTCACTCCCATCAAGTTTTTCAAAGGAAGCACAAAGAAAAGGAGCAAAAGAAATTCACAAGTACTTTATGGCAAAGAAGAACCTCAATGAATCCGGAAAATCAACAATTCAAAAGGTTGTGGCTCTCACTGCACACTCTAAGAGCTCGGAACATTCTTCATCCTCTTCAGAACATAAGAGTTCAAATGGGTCTAAAAGGTCAGGTAAATCAACTCCAGATTCATTTGTGTATTTTAATTCTGATTCTGATGAAGATGAAGGTATGTCTTATGTTGAATTGATTGAATTCTGTAAAAAGATGCAAAATCTTAATGCAAAGCTAAACACTAAAAATAAAGATTTGAAAAAGACTTTAAATCATTGCCACAAAGAAAGTGAAAACTTGAAAAATACACTTGAATTGCTCCAGAAAAATGATAAATATCCTTCAGAAGAAATTGAGAATTTGAAAAATGAAGTTGAAAAATTAAATTCTGAGAAAGAGAATTTAGAAGATGAAGTCCAAATCTGTGAAAATAAACTGAATGGATTGAAAGAAAACCATAAGCTATTGAAATCAAAAGTTATTGATCTGGAAAATGAAAATGGAAAATTAATTGATCTCAATGAAAACTTCAAATTTGATAATGATCAATTAAACAAACAGATTTCTAACATGGCTCATGATCATCAAATAAATGAAAGATGCAAACAACTTGTTGAAGAAAATTATCATTTAAAAAGGAAGATTGAAGGCTTGGTGAATGACAAACCACTGGACAATGAATGTAGCAATTTGAGTAATAAAATTGCCGATTTGGAAAAACAAATTGCTCAACTTAAAAATGAAAAGAACAAGATGAAAAATGGTTTGGATGTCATGCTAAACAAGCTTCAAACTTCAGAAAAAGAAGTTGTTACATTAAAAGCTGAAAAATAGAAGATTCAAAATGAATTGAAGAACACAAGTCTTGCTTCTGTTAAAAATAAAAAAAAATGAAAAGAAAAACACAATAACTTCTGTTAAAACTGCTGTGAACAAGAACATTGATATCTCTAATGAAAAACTTGTGAAAGTTCTTGTTCAGAAACAGAAAGAGAAGAAAAAAAATGCTGATGTCAAGAAGAATAATCTACTTCCTCCATCAGTCCAAAAAGCTCCAAGGCAAGTTCAAAATTCACATCATGCCAAGAGCCACCAAAAGGTACATTCTTCTCCTCATGGTAAGTCTCCTCACATGAAAAAGAGATTTCAGCAAATGCATACATGCCAAGGTAAGTACCAGGTAAGAAATGCTCTCATTTGCTTTAATTGTAATAAACCTGGTCATCTTGCCAAACATTGCTGGAATAAAGATCAACATTTCAATAAACATGTCAAATCAGTCCAGTGCTTCACATGTCATAAATTTGGGCATACTTCTAGGGAATGTTGGCATAGAATTGATAATCTTGTTTATGCTCCCATGTTTCATGTTAATGTACATAAGAATAAAGATCATATTCATGCTGAAAATACTCAAAAATTCTATGTACATGAAAAAGGAGTTATTGCACAAAAGATCTCTTCTAAATTCCATGCTAAAAATCTCCCTGATAAAAATCTGAAAAATAGAAAACAAAATGTTCAGAATGTCAGTGGTGCATTCTATACTAATAACTCTAAGATTAGAAACCAAGATTCCAGTATTTCTAGTATTCAGCAAAATGTACCCAAAATAAAATCTTTTTGGATTCAAAAATCATTGTTGCAAATTCATGGAAGATCCTTAGGACCCAAACAAGTTTGGGTTCTAAAATATGCTGCTTGAATGTTGGATGCAGGGATCCTTGTAGTCAATTTCACAGATGAAGGCTTCATGACTAAGGCTACAAGAAAAGTAAGTGAAGAGAATGAAAGAAAATGAAAAGTTCATCAGGTAAATTCTTCTGAGAGATTCCCTGCTAAATAAAAACTGAAGTCAATTGAAACTCTTATACAAAGATCAATTGGTATATTAAATGGTGAACTGTGGAAGGACAAGTCATGCTTGTCTGGAAACTATCATTATGTGTGAGGAATAACCTCCGCCAAGTACCAATGATCTTCCTTGTGTAAGAGTCATTAACTTTAATTAAAAATCTAAAAATTAGAAAACTTCATGAAAACATAGATACATTGAGCAAGGCAAAAAGAAAAACTGGAACTAATTCTGCTCATAGTTATATCAATGAAAGAAATGCATCTATACAAAAGATAAAAGCATTTTGGATTCAGAAATCTTTGTTGCAATCTAACATTGATTTCATTGCAGGACCCAAGCAAGTGTGGGTCCCAAAACCAGCTTGATCAGCAAGCTGAGGAGTCTTGCAACCATACATTGTAAATGGATTCAAGATATTGACCGTGCAAGGCTAGAAATGATTGGAGAACACAGGTAAAATCTTTGAAAAAGAAATGAAGACTGTTCAGGTAAAATTTCTTTATCATTTCAAACTTGAATTGCTTGAATTGAAATGAATGTTTAATTTTTATCTGAACAATGAGAAATGTGTTTCAATGTTACTCCCAACAATGAACTTTATGTCATAATAATTGGAATCATGTTTATGTTATAATGCCTGCTTAACTATGACCATGATTATGTGTGCATGTCAACTGATTTGACTTTTTGGTATATCAAATAATGACATGTGGAAGAACAAGTTACGCTTGTTTGGAAGCTATCATTATGCGTGAGTAAAATACTCCGCCAAGTACCAAAGTCATGTTATGCTTAAAGCTAATTGTGCTCATAATCATGTGTGAATTGTTTGCTAGCCTTTTTATTCCATGCACATATTAATGGGGAGTAAATTTGAAAAAGTGCAAAAATATTTTCAATAAATGCAATGAATTTCATGCTAAAAATAATATGTAATTGACCCTTTTTGCAGTGACTATGGAGTATATCAAATGGTGAAATGTGAAAGGACAAGTTAGGCTTGTCTGGAAACTATCATCATGCGTGAGAAAAATTCTCCGCCAAGTATCAATAGTCTTTTCTACATAAAGGTCATCAAGCAAAATGAAAAATCTAAAAAACTTTATTTTCAGTCTTTGAAAAACTTTTCTCCTTCAATAAATTGTCATGTTGATATATGCTTGATCATGTTCATACTCTTTCTGTGCAAATTGCTTGAAATGAACATATCTGAATTGCTTAAATGATCATTTCATATCATGCATATCTTATGGGGGAGTGAATTCGAAAGAATCTTTGAGTGAAATGCTGGAGAAATTTACTGGAAAAATATTATGTCATATCTGATTCATCATCAACTCCCATTCAATTGTTGACAAACGTTCTTGCAACTAAATTCCTCACTCTCACATTGCATTGGCATTCTTGGTATATCAAATGGTGATTTGAAGAAAGACAAGTCAGGCTTGTCTGGACACTTTCACTATGTGTGAGTATATGTCTCCACCAAGTATCAAGAGCCTTGTATGCAATTGTTGAGGGGGAGTCATTGTCTTTCAATAAAAACATTCATGTTCATTCTGCCTTCATGTCATTCCATTTCTATTCCTTCTATAATCCTCATGTTTACCTTGTGAGGGGGAGTTACATGAAAAGGGGAAGTCATTGTTACATTTCTTGACCTTACTTGTCTATTTTGAACCCCAAAATCATCAGAATTTTTAAGTCCTTGTGCTATTTTCTTATGAGAGAATTAAAACATTGAAACTAAACTAATTGTGCATTCAGTTTAATTTCAAAGATTCAGTATCATTTCAAGGTTAAGTAATCATAATACTGAATGTTTTTAAAATGATTTGTAAAACACTATTATAGGCACATGAGTGGCTTTAATATTTCACATGTGTATGTTTAAGCCTTATTTTTACCACATGTTAAGAATAATCTTTCTAAATTCATAGTCTTGACTTCTCTGGTCAAAGCAAACATATTCTTGCAAAATATCAAAAGAAAAATGATCAATCTGGAAAGATACAAACAGAGTAATGCAAATGCTTGAACCACTGAGTAACCGGGCCATTTCACCTAACAAGTGATTTGTTTCGCGTCAAAAAGTGGAAATCAAAATTTTCAACTCTGTATAAGATAATGAAAGTTAAACCACTGAGTAATCAGGAGGTCTTGCATCTGATCAATGTGATCTCTTGCACTGAAAAGTGAGATTTAACTAATTTATTCTTGTATTCTTTCCCAGTTAAAATTGAAAGAAAATCAAAAAGACAGGATAGAAAAGCTTAAGACCTTAATTAAGTTCATGTCTACTGAGTTTAGATCTATTATTTTACATTGTGTTAAACTTAAAGCTCCTAACATCCTTGTTAAATATTTCTGCTCAATTATATAGGTCACTTTTCTTCACATTTGCATCATTATTTTAACTACATTCAGCTCATTATAATTTGCTATTCTTTGTGTTGAGTGTGTCTTTGTGATTAAACTTTGTTGCACAATAACAAAAACATTATCTTTTCTCTCATTTGACAATATCACTTTGCCTCACTTATTTTGATCATTTCTGAACCTTCATTTCTCACTCTTTATCTTTTGGTCTCCAACCATCATTGCGTCTCTCTCTTGTCTATCTTTTTGATGCTGTCAAAAAGGGGGAGAAAGTTCCTTGAAAGGAAGGGGGAGAAAGTAAAAGTTTCTAAGGGGAGAATGTTCTTTATGGGGAGAAAGTTCAAAGGATGCATATGGTCAAGGGGAGTTATTGCAGTCAAGGGAGATATGTTTTGTCATCATCAAAAAGGGGGAGATTGTTTGGTTGAGTGTGTTTTGGAATTTCCTAAAGTTGCACTTTAATGATAACCAATGAACATCACTCATACTTTGATTTTGATGATGACATACTGTGATCTTAATGATGACATAATGATGAGATATTATGATTTTAATGATGACATCTTGTGATTTTAATAATGACATATTGTGATTTTGATGATGACATGTTGTGATTTTGATGATGATATGTTGAACATGTTATACATTTTATACATATCACAATAATGCTTAAACAACATGTTTTTGATGTTTAATATCTCATATTTTAATGAGAATATCTTGTACTAATGGTTTATGTGTTAAATTTTTAGGTTCACACATTTTTGTCTTGGTAGTGTCGACACTAGAACAAGTGAGGTCGACACTAGACCCAGTTTCCAGCAGATCAGTTTGCCTGACTGGGACAGCAGGTCGACACTAGATCAAGTCAGGTCGACACTAGTCCCAGGCAGTGTTGACACTAGTCCCAGGCAGTGTCGACACAGTCCCAGGCAGTGTTGACACTAGATCAGGGCAGGTCGACACTAGACCCAGTTTCCAGCAGACCAGTTTGCCTAACTGCGAGAGCAGGTCGACACTAGATCAGGGCAGGTCGACACTAGACCCAGTTTCCAGCAGACCAGTTTGCCTAACTGGGAGAGCAGGTCGACACTAGATCAGAGCAGGTCGACACACTCCGGCTGAAACTAAAAAACGTGAATTTCTTTGTACACGTGGCTGCTTGGGATTTAGGGAATTTGACCTAGGGTTCCATGCCCATGCACCCCAAAGCACTTTATGGACATATGGGGCTATAAATACCCATGTTCCTTGTACCCC
Organism: Colocasia esculenta; assembly: GCA_014218235.1. Classification (NCBI taxonomy): domain Eukaryota; kingdom Viridiplantae; phylum Streptophyta; class Magnoliopsida; order Alismatales; family Araceae; genus Colocasia; species Colocasia esculenta. Next base: position 46,496,775 of record CM024764.1, on the reverse strand, counting down.
AAAGGTAAGAGAGCCCATACACTTCCAGAAGAAGCCTTTTGGCGGCCAAAGGGGGTTCTCCAGATCTGTCTCCATCTCCAGAAGCTGCAAGCCATCCTTTCAAGAGTAAGGACAAGGGAATCAAGGGGAATCCCTGGAGAGAAGGTTGCTGTGCAAGGCAAGGGAGCAGATCCAACTGAAGAGGCTCAGGAGAAGAAGGATTTCTGGCATTTCAGATGCCATCAAAGCAGAGCATCGCCAATTGAGGAGAATCTCCATCGATTTCCATCAAGCTTCCTCAATTGAAGTCTCTGCAAGGCCTCTTCATCGAAGAACACTCTTTCTACATCCATTTCCCTCATCTCAGAGTTTGTTCTTCCTTATTTCGTCTGTGAGATTTGTGCATGAAGTTCTGCACAAATTTCTGTGTACGAATCTATTTTTGAATCAGATCATTGCTAGAGGATCTGATCTCTTTTGTGTTTGATCTAGCTTTTGTACTGTGAGCCGTCGAGCTCTGGTTTGTGAGTCGTGGCACTCACTGTGTGGTTTGAGCCGTCGTGCTCAATTTGGAGTCGTAGTACTCCGGTTGTTGTTTGAGCCGTCGTGCTCAGTTTGGAGTCGTCGTGCTCCAAGTGTTTCTTGAGTTGTCGTGCTTAAGGGTGTTTGGAGTCGTCGTGCTTCTGTGTGAGTTGTACTCAAGGTTTTGAGTAGTGTGGCCTCACTGTGTGAGGGGTGGACGTAGGAGTCACTGGAGGTGATTTCCGAACCACCTAAAAATCCTCTGTGCAATGGTTTGAATTGTGGTTTGACTTTGTATTTCGCTAGATGCATGCATAGGGATTTCGTTCACACTACTAGTCGATTTGCTCACACACACTAATCACTCTTCAGATCAGTAAATTGTTTGGGTGAATTGATCTCTGATTCGAAGTAATTTTTAATTGCTTAAGCTTCCGCGTTAATTGGTGTTAGATCTATTCAACCCCCCCTTCTAGATCTGATCCATTCACCCATCCGATCCCCAACACGGTGGAGGCGGGCCCCTCGCGGGGCCCAATGGGCACTCGCCCAACAAGCTCCCACTTGTCCATTTATGGTTGACAGCCCACTTACCCACACAGGGTTGACGGCGCACCCAACGTTCTCTATGGCATTCGACATCAACGGTCATACCGAAAATAAGGCGTGCAACCTCTGTGAGATTTGCCGAGTCACCAACAAGCGTTCCATTAAGTCGTCATCTTACTAACGGAACACTTAATCTCAATATGTACCTCAGGCTCTTAATATTCACCTGATTCTGATACTCCGGAACTCTCAGAAGGCAGTATCGAATCCAAAAGTGTAACACTCATGACTCTATTACCACATAGGCAACTGAGCCTCTCGGGATATGAGTAATTAAGCATGATGAAATAACAAGATACCTTCCCTATTGTAACACCCGGGAAATTTAGTGATTTAAAATTTTAGAAATAAAGAGGAATAAATAAATTCCATAATTATCGGAATGATAAAACTTACGTACTATTATCGGACGAGAGGAAACACATTGTAAAATTCTGTAAAAATTATAAATCAACCCTAAATATTGTCCCTAAGTGTTCCACGAAGGAATTCGTGCAACGAAAAATCTGATTGGTCGAGTGTACGTCACACGTGACCAAGTTAATCGAATTAGGAAACTAAGTCAGAAAAATTGTTAACACGGAAAAATAACCCAACCATAAATTAAATAAACATATTGGAGAGACTTCCAACACCATGTATTAATGACCCATTAACAAGATTGGGCCAATGAAGCACATTTGGCCCAAGGATAAAAATTTGGACAAGAAAATACCCAGAAATTTGTGTATGCAATTATGCAGTGATTAGGGAGGGAAAATTAGGGTTAAAATTAGTGGTAATGGCCATGCATGGCAACCCAAATTGTGGCCAACCCTGTATGACACCTTCCCATGGTGTAGCTACCTCCTTTGGGTGAGAAAATTTCAGATTTTGGAAAGTAGGAAGCAGAATTCGCAGCCTCCTTTCCTAGTTCCATTAGGACATGAATTAGAACACTAAAACTATAAGAACTCCTCACAAAACGTTTAGGGAAGGGTTAGTAACAAGTTGGGGTCGTGAGCAGCAAGTTTGGGGCGCTGGAGGAGTGGAGAACGGCTGGGGAAAACGTGGTCTTCCTCAACCTCGCTCTGCATCAACCCAGAAATCTGCAGGGCGTTCTTAGCGTTCAAAGGTAGGTGTTCTCGGGCTAAGATTAAAGAAAACCAACACCATCATGTAGTTCTTCGAGTCTAGGTTCATTTTCATTTGGTTTGACTAATTTTCATGGAGTTTACATTGTGTATTCGTAGTTGTCCCTAAGTCTCGCACAGTTAGGGCTTTTCCCATTCTTCTTATTATGCACGTGAGTTGATACCGAATTAGACTAAACTTCCTTCATGAAAGTTCTTCTACTTGTAGTCACAATCATTGTTTATGTTGGACATTTTGTCCAAAAGTTTTTCGTTAGAGAGTTATGAGCATGGTAAGAGAGTCGCTGCATGATATTGGGATTTCGGGCTGCACTTAGCTTTATGTTCTTCATATATTTATCAGAATTTGAGACCGAATTAGATCAAACCCCCAACATCAAAATTCTCCTACTAGTTGTCCTCGTCATATTTTGTGTTGAATGTTTTATCTAAATGTCATTCGTTAGAGAGTTATAAGTGGGTCAAGTAAATCACTGCATGAGATGTGTTTTCGGGTTACACGACCTATATGTTTTCTGGGAAGGCCTCTAGTGTCAACACTACTTGATCTAGTGTTGACACACTGTCCCAGATTGGCACAAAAGGTTTTCTGGGAAGGTCTCTAGTGTCGACAATACTTGATCCTGTGTCGACACTACTTGATCCTGTGTCGACACTACTTGATCCAATGTCAACACCCTGTACAGACCTGTTGAGTGGGTTTTCTGGGAGCTGGGTCTAGTGTCGACACTACTGGATCCTATGTCGACACTACTTGACCATTTCTTCATATTTTGCCTTGTGTTTGAAGCATTGTGTCGACACCAGTAAGGGGTGTGTCGACACTACCATTGCAAAAAAAATGCATATCTTGGGTCTGATCATTACATGATGTCTACTAGCATGTGCATGATGTTATATAGTATGCATGGACCTAAAAGAAATCAACCCATTGAAAAATGGTAATGATACGAATATGATTCTAATGTGTAATTGTGATTCTCCTTATGTTCATTGGATTATCTTGTGATTTTCCCTATTGTCAATTGATATGATAAGAATATGATGTGAATATGAGGATGAATACATATTAGTATGGACTTGTTAGTGAAGTTAATATCATGATTTGTATATGAGTTTCAATAGTTACATGTTTTCTGGTGTTCAATTAATTAATCGTCCATATGCAATCATGCTAGGAAAGATCCATGACTCGTCACTTACACATTTGCACGATTAGGCACACCCTCCTTGGGGAATTGAAAGCTCTCTGTCGGTCATTTGAATCGGTAAGACCAGCGATCTTTTCCTTAAGACCTCTGTAAGTCTCCGTTCTCTATGGATTTCCACATAGAGGCCGAGCTGGTTGTACCATGAAGTACCCTGGAGGTAGAAGCACATGTTCTGCATACGATCTGTCGTTAGTCATCCTCATGTCAAGACATTAATGAATTATGAAACATAAGATACGTCGTTATACTGCCTTTGTTCTCTTGAGCTATTTGTCATACCTTGACTCTATGAATGATCATGTTCCTTTTACTATGAGCTTGTCATTGAAACTCTGTGGCCATAATATGAATATGTTTGTTAGGCACAATATGGGACTTCGGTCCATTTGACCAATGCCTGTGCAATAGGGGCCCTGTCTGGTCCTGGGGAGGAGCGCCCCAACGTACTTATTAACCGCGAGAGTATGGACTTGTGGTGCGTGGCATGGCACTGATACTATATGCAAGAGTTGTGAAAATTGTGCCTTTGTTTGATATGATATGATATGATACGTCTGATCATGTGAACGCATGATATCTGTATGAATATGGCCAATCTCTTTTGATACGATCCTACCCTTGAAATATCTGTCCATTGTATATGCAACTCGACATTTAATCTGAAATGATATCTGTTCTACTCTGCTATTCAATCTGTTAGTAGTGCATGCATTGTCATCATATACATGTTCATATCTTGCCTAATTAAAATGTTAATCACGTATATTAGTGCCCGCACAATATTGAGATGTAAATCCTACTGAGCTAGTTCGCTCACCCCTATCATCCTGCCCTTTTCAGGTAGTGATGAGGAACCAGAGGAGACTGATGGGTCAGGGCAAGAGTGATGAGCAACCGCCATATGAGGGGTTGACAGTTTAGGAATAGATATTTGAATAGACCATGTATTAGAGAAATATTTTCATTTGAATAATGAACCCTTTTTAGTTGGTTCTTCTTATGTAAGGTTGTAACTAGAGAATTGAAATGGAATAAAGAGTACTTTGGATGACAATATTATGGTCTCAAATGTGTTGTTATGTTTAATTGTGACTCTGCGTTATTCAACTGTGATATGTCTATTTGTATCGTTCACGTCTCCCGATATTTATTCCGCTGCTAAATATCGGAGCGTGATAGTTGGTATCAGAGTCTTAAACTTTAGGGTCCAAGGGAATAGGAACATAGAATGAAACTAGGTCACACGAGTCAAAATCGGTCGTACCTAATGTGAGCTTGGGTGAACCATGGGAATAGAAGTCACATGTGATATATATAGATGACTGACTTATATTATTATCTTGAAGGTACTTATTACCTCAATGGCCGTTGAACGTGCCCAGGCTAGGAACATGCAACAAACAATACAGAACTTGACTCAGGCTATCCTGCAAGCCACCCAGGGTGGAGGTAACCGCGGAGCCGGTGATCTCCATCGGAATATTCAGAATATGGATCCGCCTAGGTTTGAAGGGAGTACTCACCCAGATGTTGCTGAACATTGGGTTAAGGAAATTGAAAGGATATTCAGGGTCATGCAATGCACGGACCAGAACAAAGTACTGCTAGCGACCTTCCAATTAGAAAAGGATGCCAGGGCATGGTGGGAGTTGGTAGAAGCAACACTGAATGGCCAGCAACTAACATGGGCTCAGTTCATTGAGCAATTCAACACCAAATACTTTTCTGAGAGGGTCCAGGAATGGAAAGTAGCCGAATTTGCCACTTTGAAGCAGAGAGGGCTCAATGTGGCCGAGTATGAGGCCCAATTCTCTCGTCTGTCCCGATATGCTGTTCACTTGATTGGGACAGAAAGGATGAAGGCAAAACGCTTCCTGAATGGCTTGAGGCCCCAGTTCATCACTCAACTGGCGCCAATGGACATTCAAACCTATGCTGACATGGTAAAGAAGGCTCAGTTACTAGAAGATGCCATGGAGACCGCCGAAAGAATTAAGGGAAAATCCGTGAAAAGGGAGCAAGTGTCTTCTATAGGAAGGTATCAGCCGACCATTGGGAAGAAAAGGCCCAGTGGCGGAGTAGATAAACCAGCTGATAAAAAACCAAAGGAGTTAGGTAAGCAGATAGTGGTGACAACAGGAGAAAGGTCCAAACACTGTGACAAAGCTAGTCACCGGTCTGAACATTTCTGGAGAGCGCAAGGGAGATGCCTGCGCTGTGGTAGTCGTGACCACAGGATCTCGGACTGCCCAATGTTAAAAGAACCAGCCTCTCAGGACAAGCGTCCGAACGGACAGAAGAGGCAAGGTCGCTTGCAAGCTATTCAGGAACCTGAAGCTACTAAAGAAGGAGGTATCGTGGAAGGTACACTTACTATTCTTTCCCGACCTGCATATGTTCTATTTGATACTGGAGCTACACATTCCTTTATATCTCGAACATTTATTGATACCCTACTTGTGAAACCCGTCCCAATGAAATCCGGAATAGTTGTGTCAACCCCGATTGGTCATGGTACCAATCTTACAAACCATATGCCATCTATTGAAGTGTTGATTGAAACCCAAAACCTACCAGCAAATTTAATATGCATGGATATGGAGGGGTATGATGTGATACTGGGAGCAGGCTGGTTGTTTGAACATGGGGCTAGTGTCAACTGCAGGAGAAGTCGGGTAACCTTTAGCCATTACCCAAAACTAGTGTTCACAGGGGATAGAAACCGCAGGAGATTGTCACTTATCTCTGCACTTCAAGCCAAAAGGATGATGAGGAAAGGTTGTATGGCCTTTCTTGCTGCTGTTGTCATCACAAAGAAGGAAGTCAAAGTTGAGGACATTCATGTTGTCAGCGAATATGCTGATGTTTTTCCCGAAGACTTGCCAGGAATTCCTCCTGAGCGGGAGGTCGATTTTACCATCGAATTGGTCCCCAGAGCAGCACCAGTATCTAGGGCACCATATAGAATGTCCCCCACAGAACTGAAGGAATTAAAAGAGCAACTGATGGAACTGTTAGAGAAGGGATTCATCCGACCAAGTACATCGCCATGGGGTGCACCTGTCCTCTTTGTCAAGAAGAAAGATGGGTCGATGAGGCTGTGTATAGATTACAGACAACTAAACCAGTTAACCATTAAGAACAAATATCCCCTGCCAAGAATTGATGAGTTATTTGATCAATTATCTGGAGCTAAATACTTCTCTAAAATAGATCTCAGATCCGGCTATCACCAATTGAGGATCAAGGGAGAAGACATTCACAAGACAGCCTTCCGAAGCAGGTATGGGCATTATGAATTTATTGTTATGCCGTTCGGACTAACAAATGCCCCTGCAGTTTTTGATGAATAGCATTTATCGCCCATATCTTGATAAATTTGTGGGGGTATTCATCGATGATATATTGATCTATTCCAAGACAAAGGAAGAGCATGAGGAGCAATTGAGGATTTCATTACAGATTTTAAGGGAGAATAAATTATATGCCAAGCTAAGTAAATGTGAATTCTAGCTTGAGGAGGTATCCTTTTTAGGACATGTGGTAACCAAGGATGGTATCGCTGTTGATCCATCAAAGGTTGAGGCTGTACTGAAATGGGAAAGACCAACAAGCGTCACAGAGATCAAGAGCTTTCTTGGATTAGCAGGATATTATCGAAGGTTTATAAAGGATTTCTCAAAGATTGCAGTGCCATTAACCAAGCTGACCCAGAAGGAAAATCCATTTGTGTGGACCAATGAATGTGAAGAAAGCTTTAACAACTTGAAGAAGTGTCTGACTACTGCTTCTGTCCTCGCCTTACCCACTGAAGAGGGAGGATTTGAAATTTATTCAGATGCTTCTGGAACAGGTCTGGGATGCGTCTTAATGCAACAAGGGAAAGTAATAGCATATACCTCAAGACAGTTGAAGATCCACGAAGTGAACTACCCGGTTCATGACCTGGAGTTAGCAGCTGTAGTATTCGCTTTGAAAATTTGGAGGCATTATATCTATGGTGATCAATTTAAAGTCTTTTCTGACCACAAGAGTTTGAAATACGTATTCTCACAGAAAGAGCTTAACATGAGACAAAGAAGGTGGTTAGAGTACCTTAAGGACTTTGACTTTTCCATTCAATATCACCCTGGGAAAGCCAATGTAGTGGCAGACGCTCTAAGTAGACAACCAGGAGCTATGCTAGCTAGTATGATGCTGGGCGAATGGAAGTTACTGGAGCAATTTGCAAGCTTGAACTTAGACATGGGAAAGAAGGAAAAACAAGTAATGATTTCCAACCTCCAGATACAATCCGATCTACTGACCGAAATCAAGGTGAAACAAAGAGAGGATCCATTCTTAGTTGAGATCAAGGAGAAGCTAGAACAAAGACCTGACTTTACTCTATCAGCTGAGGGAAGATTACTATTCTGAGGTAGAACATGTGTCCCTGATCATGGAGAACTCAAGAAGAGGTTATTAAATGAAGCTCACCAGTCCAAGTACACGATTCATCCTGGATCAACAAAGATGTACCAAGACTTAAAAAGGTCGTACTGATGGCCAAACATGAAGAGGGATGTGACCGATCATGTGTCATACTATTTAATATGCATGAAAGTCAAGGCCGAGCATTTTCGTACAGCTGGTGGACTGCTACCACTAGAAATCCCGGAATGGAAGTGGGATAGCATCGGTATGGACTTTATCATGAGATTGCCCAAGACTAGAGGTGGTATGGATGCAATTTGGGTAATAGTTGATCGATTGACTAAGTCAGCTCACTTCTTGTCGATTAAGAGTACCTGGTCAGTGGATGTATTGGCTGCACTATATGTTAAGGAAGTAGTTAGATTGCATGGGGTTCCATCTAACATAATATCAGATCGGGACCCTAGATTTACTTCACACTTCTGGAAGGGTTTACAAGAAGCAATGGGTACTAAACTAAACTTTAGTACTGCCTTCCATCCTCAGACTGATGGACAGACCGAAAGGACCAATCAAATTCTGGAAGATATGCTTCGTGCTCTGGTGCTAGATTTTAGAGGTCGATGGGATGATCAGTTGAACCTGATGGAGTTTGCATATAACAACAGCTATCAGGCAAGTATCAAGATGGCACCGTTTGAAGCCTTATATGGCAGGAGTTACAGATCACCCCTTTGTTGGGAAGAGGTTGGGAAGAACTAATGGGTTGGACCCGACTTAATTGAGGCGGATGTCAGAAAGGTTCAAATTGTCAGGGAACGTCTAAAGATAGCACAATCTAGGCAGAAGAGTTATGCAGACAAGAGAAGGAGAGAACTAGAATTTCAGGTTGGCGAACATGTTTTCTTGAAGGTCTCACCTTCAAGGGGAATTCAAAGATTTGGGATCAAAAGAAAGTTGAGTCCCAGATTCATCGGACTGTTTGAAATTCTGGAAAGGATTGGACAGGTGGCGTATAGACTTGCACTACCTCCACAGCTGGCGAACGTGCATAATGTGTTCCACATATCCATGCTGAGGAAGTACTTATTCAATGCCGACCATGTAATCAACCATAAGGACTTGGAGATTCGGGAGGACCTGACTTATGAAGAGAAGCCGATCAAACTGTTGGATCGGAAGATTCAACGACTCAGGAATCGTACCATACCTATGGTGAAGGTCCAATGGAGTCGAGACGAAGTTACTAATGCTACCTGGGAAACAGAGGAAAGAATGAAGAAAAATCACCCAGAACTATTCTCAAGTACAAACTACACCATTATGTGTAAATTTGGGGACCAAATTTCTTAAGTGGGGGAGGATGTAACACCCCGGAAATTTAGTGATTTAAAAATTTTAGAAATAAAGGGGAATAAATAAATTCCACAATTATCGGAATGATAAAACTTACGTACTATTATCGACGAGAGCAAACACATCGGAAAATTCTGTAAAAATTATAAATCAACCCCAAATATTGTCCCTAACTGTTCCACGAAGGAATTCGTGCAACGAAAAATCTGATTGGTCGAGTGTACGTCACACGTGACCAAGTTAACCGAATTAGGAAACTAAGTCGGAAAAATTGTTAACACGGAAAAATAACCCAACCATAAATTAAAGAAACATATTGGAGAGACTTCCAACACCATGTATTAATGACCCATTAACAAGATTGGGCCAATGAAGCACATTTGGCCCAAGGATAAAAATTTGGACAAGAAAATACCCAGAAATTCGTGTATGTAATTATGCAGTGATTAGGGAGGGCAAATTAGGGTTAAAATTAGTGGTAATGGCCATGCATGACAACCCAAATCGTGGCCAACCCTGTATGACACCTTCCCATGGTGTAGCTACCTCCTTTGGGTGAGAAAATCCCAGATTTTGGAAAGTAGGAAGCAGAATTCGCAGCCTCCTTTCCTAGTTCCATTAGGACATGAATTAGAACTCTAAAACTATAAGAACTCCTCACAAAACGTTTAGGGAAGGGTTAGCAACAAGTTGGGGTCGTGAGCAGCAAGTTTGGGGCGCTGGAGGAGTGGAGAACGACTGGGGAAAACGTGGTCTTCCTCAACCTCGCTCTACATCAAACCAGAAATCTGCAGGGAGTTCTTAGCGTTCAAAGGTAGGTATTCTCAGGCTAAGATTAAAGAAAACCAACACCATCATGTAGTTCTTCGAGTCTAGGTTCATTTGCACTTGGTTTGACTAAGTTTCATGGAGTATACATTGTGTATTCGTAGTTGTCTCTAAGTCTCGCACAATTAGGGCTTTTCCCGTTCTTCTTATTATGCATGCGATTTGATACCGAATTAGACTAAACTTCCTTCATGAAAGTTCTTCTACTTGTAGTCACGATCATCTTTTATGTTGGACATTTTATCCAAAAGTCTTTATTTAGAGAGTTATGAGTATGGTAAGAGAGTCACTGCATGATACTGCGATTTTGGGCTGCACTTAGCTTTATGTTCTTCATATATTTCTCGGGATTCAAGACCGAATTAGATCAAAACCCCAACATCAAAGTTCTCCTACTAGTTGTCCTCGTCATATTTTGTGTTGAATGTTTTATCCAAATGTCATTTGTTAGAGAGTTATAAGTGGGGTAAGTAAATCACTGCATGAGATGTGTTTTCGGGTTACACGACCTATATGTTTTCTGGGAAGGCCTCTAGTGTCGACACTACTTGATCTAGTGTCGACACACTGTCCAAGATTGACACAAAAGGTTTTCTGGGAAGGTCTCTAGTGTCGACACTACTTGATCCTGTGTCGACACTACTTGATCATGTGTTGACACTACTTGATCCTGTGTGGACACTACTTGATCCAGTGTCGACACCCTGTACAGATCTGTTGAGTGGGTTTTCTGGGAGCTGGGTCTAGTGTCGACACTACTGGATCCTGTGTCGACACTACTTGGCCATTTCTTCATATTTTGCCTTGTGTTTGAAGCATTGTGTCGACACCAGTAAGGGGTGTGTCGACACTACCCTTGCAAAAAAATTGCATATCTTGGGTCTGATCATTACATGATGTCTACTAGCATGTGCATGATGTTATATAGTATGCATGGACCTAAAAGAAATCAACCCATTGAAAAATGGTAATGATACGAATATGATTCTAATGTGTAATTGTGATTGTCCTTATGTTCATTGGATTATCTTGTGATCTTCCCTATTGTCAATTGATATGATAAGAATATGATGTGAATATGGGGATGAATACATGTTAGTATGGACTTGTTAGTGAAGTTAATATCATGATTTGTATATGAGTTTCAATAGTTACATGTTTTCTGGTATTAATTAATTAATCGTCCATATGCAATCATGCTAGGAAAGATCTGTGACTCGTCACTTACACATTTGCACGATTAGGCACACCCTCCTTGGGGAATTGAAAGCTCTCTGTCGGTCATTCTGAATCAGCAAAGCCAGCGATCTTTTCCTTAAGACCTCCGTAAGTCTCCGTTCTCTATGGATTTCCACATAGAGGCCGAGCTATTTGTACCATGAAGTACCCTGGAGGTAGAAGCACATGTTCTACATACGATCTGTCGTTAGTCATCCTCATGTCAAGACATTAATGAATTATGAAACATAAGATACGTCGTTAAACTGCCTTTGTTCTCTTGAGCTATTTGTCATACCTTGACTCTATGAATGATCATGTTCCTTTTACTATGAGCTTGTCATTGAAACTCTGTGGCCATAATATGAATATGTTTGTTCGGCACAATATGGGACTTCGGTCCATTTGACCAATGCCTGTGCAATAGGGGCCCTATCTGGTCCTGGGGAGGAGCGCCCCAACGTACTTATTAACCGTGAGAGTATGGACTTGTGGTGCATGGCATGGCACTGATACTATATGCAAGAGTTGTGAAAGTTGTGCCTTTGTTTGATATGATAAGTTTGATTTGATATGATATGATAAGATTTGATATGATACATCTGATCATGTGAACGCATGATATCTGTATGAATATGGCCAATCTCTTTTGATACGATCCTACTCTTGAAATATATGTCCATTGTATATGCAACTCGACATTTGATCTGAAATGATATCTGTTCTACTATGCTATTCAATCTGTTAGTAGTGCATGCATTGTCATCATATACATGTTCATATCTTGCCTAATTAAAATGTTAATCACGTATATTAGTGCCCGCACAATATTGAGATGTAAATCCTACTGGGATAGTTCACTCACCCCTATCATCCTGCCCTTTTCAAATAGTGATGAGGAACCAGAGGAGACTGATGGGTCAGGGCAAGAGTGATGAGCAACTGCCATATGAGGGGTTGACAGTTTAGGAATAGATATTTGAATAGACTATGTATTAGAGAAATATTTTCATTTGAATAATGAACCCTTTTTAGTTGGTTCTTCTTATGTAAGGTTGTAACTAGAGAATTGAAATGGAATAAAGAGTACTTTGGATGACAATATTATGGTCTCAAATGTGTTGTTATGTTTAATTGTGACTCTGCGTTATTCAACTGTGATACGTCTATTTGTATCGTTCACGTCTCCCGGTATTTATTCCGCTGCTAAATATCAGGGCGTGACACCTATGATGCTCATGCCAATTCAATTTGTCTTAACCGCTTTCCTAGACATGTTCCGCTGGACGGTATCAACCATCGCCCTAAGTAACATGCTAAAGTAGCTACATCAAGCTTCCTTGTCATGGCACAGTGCTACAGGTCACTAGGGGTACATCGGGAATCACCGAAAAACGTGATTCATGAGCTCACACAATGATGAAGAGAGAACCATTCATCATTGTCATATGCGGTTGTATATTACACATGTGGTATGATTCACACATGCTGCGATGTTCCTCCATTCATATGGGCGTGTCAAATAACATCGCACGGATACAAGTCCAATTGTAACAAATACAACTGACCAGAGTCTCGTAAACCAGTCTCTCTCATTTAGCGCCTTTTTGTGACTCACATATCTAGATATAACAGGCTTCACAAGATTATATCAATAATCCACATGGTCAATCTGAACTAATTCAGATTTCATCTCGGCCTCAGCCAAGGCGGCATACTAACAAAACTCGGATATTGTGTTCGACCTCTAGTCATCTAGAGATCCACAACATCAAGTGCCTCATCTTTGCTCTCTATCAATAAGCGCCAAAGGCGGATCACTCATGTGAGAGGGCTGATCCTAGTCTGGTGACACTCTAACAATGTATAAAGTAATCATTTGTTCACATAAATAACATTTTATGATGAACAAAACTTTAATGATGTCAAAGTATTGTAAATGACTATAACTTACAAAGACCTATAGTTCCACAATGGGTCACAAAACTCTCTTTGGCTAAAGGTTTCGTTAGTGGATCTACTATCATTCTAACAGAACTAATCTGACGAAGCACCACTAACCCTTTTGCCACTAAATCCCTAATGTAGTGGTAACAAATATCAATTGGTGAAGGCCAATGCCGAAGTACTGTCAACATATAACAGTACACCTTCATTCTAATGATGTGTAATCGCCAAACGCTGCAACAAACTTTGCAACCAAATCGCCTCTTGGCTAGCGGCAGAACAAGCAACATATTCGGCCTCCATTGTGGATAGGGCAATGCAAGACTGCTTCTTGCTACTCTACGAGATAGTTCCACCAGCCAACAGAAACACAAAGCCTGAAGTGGACTTTCGCTCATCTCGGTCACCAGCCTAATCCACATCACTATAGCCGATGATTTTCAAGTTGCCACCCTTGTAACGTAGTGCATAATCTGTCGTCCCTCGTAAATACCGTAAAATCTTTTTAACGGCTTTCCAATGCTCGAGACCAGGATTACTTTGGTAACGACTTACCAAACCCACTGCGAAGCTAATGTCTGGCCGAGTACACAACATAGCATACATTAGACTTCCAATCGCAGTGGCATATGACACTCTAGACATACTTTCTATTTCTTCTTTACTCTTGGGGCATTGACAAGTACTTAGGACACATCCTTTATCAAGTGGAGTATCTATGGGTTAGAATTGTGCATTCGGAAATGCTTCAGGATCTTATTAATGTATGTCTCCTGAGACAAACTCAGTGACCTTTCCGAGCGATTCCGCACAATCTTTACTCTGAGCACATAGCTCGCTTCACCCATATCTTTCATCTCAAAGACGGAAGATAACCACTTCTTAGTGGCAGCGATCAACTCCATATCATTTCCAGCCATTAAAATATCATCAACATATAATGATAAAATGAGGAGACTATCTCCCACTCTCTTAACATACACACCGTGGTCTTCTTCAATCATCTCAAAACCATATGAGATAATAGCCTTATGAAATTTCATATACCACTGTCTAGACGATTGTTTCAATCCATAGATTGAACGCTTGAGGCGGCAAACTTTTTGCTCCTCGCCTTTATTCTCAAAACCATCTGGTTGAGCCATGTATATTTCCTCGTCTAGTTCTCCATTGAGAAATGTAGTCTTCACATCCATTTGGAATAATTCCAAGTCAAGATGCGTGATAATGGCTAGAATGAGTCGAACAGATGAGAATCTCACCACAGATGAAAAGGTCTCATCATAATCTATACCCACTTTTTGGGTATAACCTTTCGCCACAAGTCTTGCTTTATACTTGTCAATAGTCCCATCAGCCTTGCGTTTAAGCTTGAAAACCCACTTCCAATCGCCTTACGCTCAAGTGGAAGATACACTAACTCCCAGACTTCATTCTGTGCCATTGAAAGAATCTCCTCCTGCATGGAAATTTCCCATTCTTTCCTAGATGATGATGCATGAGCTTCCTGAACAAATCTAGGCTCTTCATCATCCATGGGTTCACAAAGAAGTACCTCACTGTCAATTTCAAAAAATCGACGAGGAACATTCCCACGCTTGCTACGACATAAAGGATCTTGACTTTCTATTGGTGCACTCCCACTCGACGCACTCCCACTAGACTGAATATCTCTATCATTTTCGGCAGACATAGGTATGGGAACACATTCCCTCCCTTCGCCGGAAGATGGTAGGGTGTTCAATTGTTCATCTATTTCAAAAAGATCAAGATACTAGGAAATTCATTCTCTAAGAAGACAACATCTCGGACCTCACGCTCTCTCATTCCGCCATCTGGATGATGTCCATACATGACATAACCTATTGAGCTCTCAGGATATATTAGAAAGATAGACTTTTGAGCTCTAGGGCCAAGTTTCCCAAACTTACTCGTCATGTGATGAACATATCCAGCTGATCCCCATGGACATAAACAATTAAAGTCCGGTTTGTGGCCATGCCACAATTCATATGGGGTAGAAGGAACTGATTGAGAGGGCACTCGGTTAAGAATGTAGGCAGCAGTTAATAGAGCATCTCCCCAAAAGGAGATTGACAAATTTGCCTGCGCCATCATTGACCTAACCATGTCTAGCATTGTTCTATTCCTTCGTTCTGCAACACCATTTTGTTGCGGCGTATATGGAATAGTGAGTTGCCGACGTATACCTTTTTCTTCACATAATGCTCGAAACTGATCTGACAGATATTCGGGTCTACTGTCTGTCAAAGAACTTTGACACTCCTCTCTTTTTTATTTTCAACTCTAGCTAAGAAATGCTTGAAACAATCCAGCACTTCATAACAATGAGCAATCAAATAGACATATCCGTACTGCGAATAATCATCAATAAATGTGAGAAAATAGTACTATCCATGCCGAGCTCTAACACTCATGGGTCCACAGACGTCAGAATGGATCAATTCCAATGGTTCGGAGGTTCTAACAGCTTTTCCAAAAGGCTTACGACATGCTTTTCCTGCCAAGCAGGGCTCACATATGGGCAAGTTGACCTTAGCGAGTGACCCTAAAAGGCCTTCTCTAACTAATCTAGCCATTCTATCTTGTCCAATATGGCCTAAACGAGCTTGCCATGTCACAGAATCTAAATCTTTTTGAGCTAACGCAGGCATAACCATAGAAGAAGAATTAGAAAAGTTGTCAATCAAATCTAAGATATAAAAACCATCACGTAGCAATGCATGTCCATAAAGGACGTCATCCAAGACAATGGTTACAAGATTGCCAGAAAAGGATAAACAAAAGCCCATTGCTGACAAAGTTGAAACTGACAAATGATTATATTGGATTCTAGGCGCATAGAGTATATCACTTAAAAGTAACGTAGTCCATTCGTAAAATAGAGTTGGTATGAACCGACTCCACGGACTTCTTCACTGGCACCATTGCCCATGAAGACTCTTTGCATGCCTTCTGGAATCCGATGATAATCCACGAAACTCGCTTGATCCATCGTTATATGTTTTGTTGTTCCTGAATCCACGATCCACATAGGATTAGGATGAGCAGTCAAAACATGTGCACAGACAAACGTACATGGAGAGCTGGGGAAGTGAGTCACCATTTTTGGCTCAGGACATTCATGAGCGAAATGGCCTCGCTTTTTACAGTTAAAACATTTCAAACGACTTTTGTCTTTCTTGCTGCCACATTGGCGCTTGAAAGTTTTATCCTTATCATTGGCGCAGTTCTTAAACACGCCATTAAGATAGTCGACCATTGCGCTTAACAAAGTAAAGTGCGCACTACGATCTTTCTTGAACCAAGCTACATAAGCTTCTTGATCTGTTTTGCTACTGCCCTCAATGGGCGGTGATAAGGACATCATAATATGATCAATCACATCTTGTTCATCTAGCAAATATTGCATTTTACGATGCCATATATCATAGTTTAGGCCATTTAACTTTTCACCCTTAGTGAGATCAGCAATAACGTTTTTGGCAGCCATAGATTACCACTACATATCAAAACAGGAAAAGGAGTTTTTGACATTAATTTACACATTATTCCTATTTGCTTCTAGAAATCCAATCTAATTACATTGATCATTTCTTATATAGTAAAATCGAAAGTAAAGCTAGGTAATTATAATCATCTCCTACTTATATAAGATAAATTAATATAATTAAAATGTTTTCGAGCAAATATCTCATATGCAAAACTAATTTGCATAGCATTTAAAGAAAATATGTACAAAACATACTAACTTTAAACATATTTGATTATACATAAAACATATTTATATATAAACATATATAAAGGGTACATGTACTATTTCTGATGCAAGCGTGAACGTACTCACGCACAAAGACGGAAAATGAAATTGCGCTTCAAAAACTAGCGCAATACATGACCAGATATCTCTATCTCTCTATAAAATTGTATATAACCCTCTGCAACCACCAAATCTCCCTCGGTAGTCCTAAGGGTGATAGTGAGAGGTGGTGCAGGGAGGGGAACAGTTGGCACATGTAGCTCCCATACTACCGGCCATGGTTCCCAAAGGGCCTGTTCAGAAGTAGGTGGGGACCAAGGATTTGACACAGTCAGAGGAGAAGGTATATAGACACTCAAACTATCCGATGTATCTACTCTACGAAGTGATGGGACCACCTGGAACTCAGAGTCAGCTGTGCCGCTGGCCACTGCCTGCGCATCTGAACTCGGTACACTCGTCCTGCTAGTTGCAGTGTCCAGGTCCAACGCCTGTCCAGAGTCTGCTGCTAGCACACTAGAGTTGACATCGACCAACGTTAGATCTACATTCGAGAACCAATCCTCGAAATGATCCGCTAACTCAGGGTCCGACTGTGCCGGGGAACCTGCCATCTATACAACTCACAAGAGAAAGAGAAAATCAGAACCAACCAATGGCTCTGATACCAATGTTGTAAAAATGGGAAGATGACATACCTCGCAGCGGAAACGTAATAATAAGAAGATCCCACAGAAGTAGATAGACGGCTACAAGAGTCGCCTATACAGCTCCACACCTTAGATCCGAGGATTGACGATGACGTACCTCCGTCAGTCCATACCGGATAGAGAACACCTGATGTCCTACACCTAGGATAGTACCTTCTCACATAGAGAAGTCTACACTTGCAAAACATACTTGCAAGCACTCTCGCACATACACACAAGACACACTTGTATGTACCCTCATGCACTACACACATGCACTCCTCACACACATGCACACAGCACACTCAGTGCACTGCACACACTGCGCTTGTGCCTTTGCACTTGCATGCACACATGCATGCACTTGTGTGCTCAAGAGATCCTCAAAGGATTGCTCTTGGGGTGCTTTAGGGACACTCCTCTTCACCCCTCATGGGATATTTATACGGAGGAGGAGGAGAGGGTGTTAGGAGGGAGAGGAGGTGAAGTGGCGAGTGGGGGGGGGGGGGGGAGGCGGCAGCCTCTGCTGCGAGAGGCGGCAGAGGCTGCGGCGCTGCTGCTGCGGCGCGGCAGCAGTGCCCCTCGCCAGCGTGCGAGGCGCGTTGGCGAGGTGCCCGCGACGCCCCCTCCACCCGCCCGAGGCTGTGGAGGCGGGCCCCTCGCGGGGCCCAATGGGCACTCGCCCAACAGACAGGTTTCCTCTTTTGTCCTTTGGGAGGATATATAACTCGACGGCAACGTGCATGCAAACGGTGGTGGCCATGGGCTAATGACTGCTCACGCGGTGGACCATGGCAGCTTCTGCAAAAGAGGTTGTCTCTTACAGGAGGACGCATCCCAACATTCCAGTGCATGGACCTGGTATGCATGCATGTTGAGGAGGGACGGCGCGGGGACACCATTAATGGTCCTACACACACAAGAGATAGAGATCTCCGGGACATACGACAGATGCTGTGAGATAAATATATCTACGCAGAAGAAAGAGAGAGGAAGGAGAATCCTGCCAAACAATGGAGACAAAAGGCCGCCGGCCGACGGAGAAGAGAAGAGAAGACAGGAAGCTAAGGCGCGGGATCTGAAAGATTCCTGCATCCAAAGTGGAACTACTTCCAGATAGATGTACATGTCAGATTTCAGCGTCCCAATGTTGGCGTTGCAGAGATATAGTTGAAAATAGCTAAACCAAGGTCAGAAATCTAACTGATCTTGCTTGGAATTCTTGACTGTTGCCTGCGGCTAGCTAGGCTATATACGTTTTCTGTCTCATTATTATACATCTAGTCTTTTTGAAGAGGAATATTTAGTGCACATTAAAATATATGTATTAAATTGAACATACCCTAATAATTGTGCCACATATTTTTAATATGAGAAATATTTGATGCACACGCTTGTAAGAGGGTACACTCTCTTATCATTGGATGCTCATTACATCATTAATATTATTGAGTATCCAATCAATCAAGTGGTTTGCACCAAATATTTCTCTTTTAATATCTCTCCCACTCTCATTGTTTTTAACCTTCATGACACAATCTTAGTAGATATGTCGCTGCTGGTAAAAACTCAGATTTTTAAAATATAAATAAATAGAAAAGTCATTTCATATGTGGACAATAAAATAGAATAGGAGTGAAATTCATACGTTGGCCAGGGAAAACCCGATAAGGCGAATGAGTTGATAATGTTTATGGCCTGTTACTGCATGTGCAAAAATATATTTAAAAATTTTGTAAAACTTACAGTTAGATTTTAAATAATATTATGTAATGACTCATAAAAAAATTTGAGCCAAAAATATCCTGTGGGCCAATATTAAGAACGATTGCGACTAATCATAAAAAATTGAACATAAATAAAAAAGGGTTATTATCACATATATATAAATAAGTCCAATATTGATATAAAGAAAATCATGATGGAATCCTGGCATGATTCCTCAACTACCCATCAAGAAAATTGGGCTGAGAAAGTCTCTTAAACCACAAATTTAAATCAAGCTAGAAAATTCCTAAAATTCATAATACTCAAACTAGTGACATTAAATGGGTTATTTAACACCGAATACATCACCATTGGACTTCTAATGGAGCCCAAACTCAAATCCCAATATGGGGGGTTATTTTCCAATGGCAAACCAACTCCAATTTTGATGGAGATCTCCAAATATGAAAATAAATTGCCTAAAATCGTCACTTACGAATTTGAGTCACAATGGGACTCCTAAAACTCAAATCCTTATAAATTGAGTCCCTCTCTTCCATGAGACGACTTTACAACTTTGTTGGGGTCGTGTTTGGAGGCTTTTGGAGGCAGAGAAATCGAGGATAAGATTGCACCAAGTGGATCTTCTTCCTCTCTTCTTCAATTCGACCTACTACATCCAGAAGACAAGAGTTGCCTTGCCAATCTTAAAGGTTAGTAAAACCTCAACCAAACCTAGCATATCATATACCATTAGAAAGCCCTACGAGTCTAGTTTCATTTGAATCTATTTTGCCCAAATTTCATGCAGGCATTTGTGAGGATTAGGCATACTTCACATGACGTGCAGATTTAAGATTTCAGAAGAGTCATTAAAATTCTTCAAGTTAAAGGTAGGTTTTCTTCGGACCAAATTCTGATTAATCATGCTCATACTTGCATCATCATGTGTAGAACACATTCATCCTATTTTCCCAAGTTAATTTCACATAATCTCATGAGTATTTATTCTTTTCCTTGTATAATATCATTCCATCTTCATCCTATTCATGTAGATCAACTTGTTTATTATAGATCTCTTAGAGTAGTTAACTTCCTACCACGAAAGTTTTACTGTACAATCATCTTTAAGTCTACTTTCAATGCACACCGAAAGTCCTAATTTTCATGCACCCAATAGAGAGTTATAGATCCCACATCGTCACTGTGTCAATTTCTCCCACTAAAAGAGAAAGCGGTATTTTCGACCGATCTGCGGTATTTCCGACGGACAAGATCCGTCGGAAATCCGACGGAAATCCATTGGAAAATGTGCCTTCCGACAACTTTCCGTCGAACGTTCGTCGAAAAACATCCGCCGGAAAATTCTGGTTAGAAATTACCGACGGAACAAATAACCGTCGGAAATCCGTCGGAAATTTCGACAAAATATTCCGTCGGAAATTGCATCGATAACTTCCGATAGAAGTAGTCGGAAAATATTGTCAGAAATTTGGTCAGCATTTTCTGACCGAAAACTGTAGGAAAAGCTGTCGGAATTTTCGTCGGTATCCGTCGGAAATTTCGTCGGTACTTTAGACAGAAATGCCGACGGATAAATTCCGTCGGTAAACCACATATTTCCGACGGATAACTACCGTCGGAAATTCCGTCGGAAATAAGTAATATATATATATATATATATATATTAATTACAGAAATAACAATGATTTTTCAAACCTGCTAAAATATTCATACATTCCACAACAACAAGTACTCACAATCAACATAAAATCATAAAACACAACAATATAAAATCATACACAATAATAAATGCTAAAAATCAAGACAGGTCTGCTGGATCATCTGCTGTCCCCGCCTCATGATCGACAGGTGCTGGAGGTGGATCCTATATAAAAAAATTAATATGAGAAACATTAATAAAATTAATATACAAACATTATTTTCAAAAATTAAATTTAAAACATGTGATTATTCCTCAAGTTTAATTAGAAAATATTTTTGATCATTTACACTTTGGTTTTTTTTAGATTAGTGATTTGAGCGTCGAACCCAAACCGGGAATCTAATTAGGATTCCTTCAGTTTCCACACGTCACTTTCACCCATCCGGTCGTGTCGGAGCGAACGGCACGTCGATCGAATCCGTATTTGTAATTTTGGACCCTCGGGTTGCGTGTTGTGATCGTTTCAACTTTGCTTTATATATTATATATATATATATTAGAGATTTGAGCGCCAAATCCAAACCGAGAATCCAATTAGGATTCCGTCAGTTCCTACACGTCATTTTCACCCACCCGATCGTGTCGGAGCAAACGGCACCCCGATCGGATCCTTATTTGTGATTTTGGACTCCGGGGTTGCGTGTTGTGATCGTTTCTACTTTGCTATTTTTTATATTAGAGATTTTAGCACCAAATCCAAACCGGAAATCTAATTAGGATTCCGTCAGTTCCTACACATCACTTTCACCCATCCGGTCGTGTCGGAGCAAATGGCACCCCGATCGGATCCCTATTTGTGATTTTGGACCCCCGGGTTGCGTACTGTGATCGTTTCTACTTTTTTTTATATATTAGAGATTTGAGCTCGAAATCCAAATCGGGAATCCAATTAGGATTCCTTCAGTTCCTACACGTCACTTTCACCCACCCGGTCGTGTCGGAGCAAATGGCACGCCGATCCGATCCCTATTTGTGATTTTGGACCCCCCGGGTTGCTTGTTTTGATCCTTTACACTTGAGTTTTTTTTAAAATTAGTGATTTGAATGCCCAACCCAATCCGGGAATCCAATTAGGATTCCGTCAGTTTTCACACGTCACTTTCGCCCACCCGGTCATGTCGGAGGAAACGGCACGTCGATTGGATCCCTATTTGTGATTTTGGACCCCCGAGTTACTTGTTCTGATCCTTTACACTTGAGTTTTTTTATAATAGTGATTTGAACGCCCAACCCAATCTGGGAATCCAATTAGGATTCTGTCAATTCCTACACGTCACTTTCACCCACCCGGTCGTGACGGAGCAAACGGCACGCCGATCGGATCCCTATTTGTGATTTTGAACCCCCGGGGTTCTTATTCTGATCCTTTACTCTTGAGTTTTTTTTATATTAGTGATTTGAACGTCCAACCCAATCTGGGAATCCAATTAGGATTCTGTCAGTTCCTACACGTCACTTTCGCCCACCCGGTCATGTCGAAGTAAACGGCACGCCGATCGGATCCCTATTTGTGATTTTGGACCCTCGGGTTGCTTGTTCTGATCCTCTACACTTAAGTTTTTTTTATATTAGTGATTTGAATGCCCAACCCAATCCGGGAATCCAATTAGGATTATGTCAGTTCCTACACGTCACTTTCACCCACCCAGTCGTGTCGGAGCAAACAACACACCGATTAGATCCCTATTTGTGATTTTGGACTCTCGGGTTGTTTGTTCTGATCCTTTACACTTGAGTTTTTTTTATATTAGTGATTTGAACACCCAACCCAATCCGGGAATTCAATTAGGATTCCGTCAGTTCCTACACGTCACTTTCACCCACCCGATCGTGTCGGAGCAAACGACACGCCGATCGGATCCCTATTTGTGGTTTTTAACCCCCGGGTTGCTTGTTCTGATCCTTTACACTTGAGTTTTTTTTTATATTAGTGATTTGAACACCCAACCCAATCCGGGAATCCAATTAGGATTCTGTCAGTTCCTACACGTCACTTTCACCCACCCTGTCGTGTCAGAGAAAATGGCACGCCGATCGGATCCCTATTTGTGATTTTGGACCCCTGGGTTGCTTGTTCTGATCATTTACACGGTTTTTTTTTTAGATTAGTGATTTGAATGCCATTTAAACTTCTGTTTATCTTAGAATAGTAATTTGAGCGCTTATGTGGCCTTTTTATCCTTCCATAAGTTGATTGTATAAAGGGACCTTCTTTATAGGTTTCTTAATTTAGATTTCTTTTTTTTTCCCTTTTGACCTTCTTTAGTGGTTTCATTTCTTTCAAACTATATGAAATTAATAGTAATACTGACCTGAGGGGCTGGCTGTGAGGGGCGTACTCCTTGCATGGCTGAGATCAACTGCTCGACCATAACGCCAAAGTGCGTCCGTAGCTCTTCCCGGATGAGGGTTCTCATCTCCTCTACACCACTGCTAGGCGGCGCAGCAGATGAACTCGCGTATGCTGGAGGAGCGACCGAACTCGCATATGAGGACAACACTGGAGTAGTATCCAGGCTGTCCCCAAAGCTGTACACTCGACCCTTCCTCAGCCCTCCCGCTGCGTCGACCCAAGTATCCAGATCCAAGTCTGGCTAGGAAGTGCCCTCTGCATAGCGATCCGCCATCGTCCTGTCATAAGTCTCCTGCAGAACAAATTAAAACTAAATTATTGAAATCAAATTATTTTAATATCTTAATTGAATTCAAAATTTATATTTTGACTTACGATAATCGTGCAAGCACTCTCACTGACATAGTCATCCGTCCCCTTCCGCTTATGAGTCCGATGAAATAACTCGCAAAAAGTAGGGGCACGCTCGAGCTCGTGACGCTTACAATTCAACAAAATTAGTTAGTTTCACAATAATAATTAATGTATTAAGCAATTGAACAATAATATGCTTACCAATTTTTGGCTGTGGGTCGCATAAGATACGGACCCACTAGTATGCACATTCTTCTCTGGATGAGTTGATCGGTTGCGTTTTGCCACCTGTGACCGCTCCTGCCCTAGTCCAGTAGCCCAACGATGACAAAGGGACTCCCAATAGTCCCTCCTCAGCCAAACAAGGCCATAATTTAGCCAAGCCATAGGATCCTGGCTGCCTATGGTCTTCATTGCCTTGTCTTGGGCCTCATACATCGACTTTCTTAAATTAATCTGGGCAGTAGACTCCCAAACGGCTCGAGCTCGAGGGAGATCCTTGGGTCTCGTGAACGCGTACCTCTGCTGTTTAGAAATAAAATTACTCAACTTTGTGCACTAACAGAGATAGTAATTAAAGAAATGACTTCAAATCAGTAAAATTAATAATACCGTGAACATGTCAAATAATAAATCCTAGACGGGCACCGGGAACTCTCTCCATGCATCCACTGGTCCTGGAATGTGTGCGTGGACCAGCGTCGTAATATAGCGGGAAGAAGAACTAGGATCTATCTTCCCCCTGCAATTGCACATTAATTTTGTACATGAACTGTATAACATAAATAACAAATACAGTAAGTTTGAAGTGATCAAGTTTACTCTGAAATCCAACATGGCTGCCGTCCAGGTAGGTAAGGCCCCTCCTCATCCGCTGCTGGATGCTGGCTCTCCACCTTTGTTGAAAACAATTAAGTACACTATTGTTGTATAAATTGGAAGACAAGAAATGTACTAATCTATAGAAACATACATGTACCTGGTGGTGAGGAAGAAGGGAAAGGTGGCGCTACTGGCGTGGTCGGGGAGGCGGTCCCTGCAAAATTATATACACATTAGAAAATATGAATTTAATATGAACAATAATATATAGAGTTTTGTGCTTACATATACATATACCTGTCGCCGGGACGACCGGCGTGGATGGGGAGGCAGTCCCTACAAAATTATATGTACGTTAGAAAATATAAAGTTAATGTGAATAAAAATATATAGAGTTTTGTGTTTACATATACATATACCTGTCGCCGGGAC
Source organism: Colocasia esculenta (assembly GCA_014218235.1). Taxonomy (NCBI): domain Eukaryota; kingdom Viridiplantae; phylum Streptophyta; class Magnoliopsida; order Alismatales; family Araceae; genus Colocasia; species Colocasia esculenta. The sequence continues at coordinate 46,471,695 of CM024764.1, read as the reverse complement.
GACTGACGTGGATGGGGAGGCAGTCCCTACAAACTTGTATGTACGTTAGAAAATATAAAGTTAATGTGAACAAAAATATATAGAGTTTTGTGTTTACATATACATATAGCTGTCGCCGGGACGACCGACGTGGATGGGGAGGCAGACCCTCGGCCTACGGAGGTGGAAACCCTCCGACTCCGTCCTCCACATACCATATCTCTATTGAGATAAATAAAGATATAACATGTCATCAGCACTCAAATTTGAAGTAGCTATTGAATAACATATAATTAGCAACAACACTCAGTTCTTACAAAATTTTATAATATTATCTATATTCATCATCAGATGCTGAAGATATGTTTAATTCAGCGTCATCTTCGTCATCCTCGTCGAATTCATCCTCATCATCAGGGGACCCTTCCTCCTCATTAAACTCCACCTCCCGCTCAAGGGCGTTTGGGTCAACTTCTTCATGTTCGTTATCCTTATATAAGCAAATTGGTTCATTTATATCATCAACACTGAACTGCGTAGAAGCCGCCAACTCTCGTGCATCACTCCGATCTGATTGGAAAAAATTGTCATTAACACTTTCGAGCTCATCATCAGCCGGGACAAGCTCATACTCAAAGAATAGCCTTGATTTCACTCTACATGCAGCCCACCAATCTCTCAATTTGAGGGATGAATAATTTGAATAATAAACTTGTTGGGCTTGTGCCGCCAGAATGATCAGCTCATACGTACTCAACTTGGACTTATGCTTGACATCGACAATCCCATATGTTGTGTCATTACGAATAGAGGTCGGATCAAACCAATGACACTTGAAGAGAAATACATTGTTGCCTTGTCCCAAAAATTGCAGTTCAATGACTTCTTCGAGAATGCCATAATAGTCTATTTCATTTTCATTGTAGGCACTTCCCTTCGCACATACGCCGCTGTTCATCGTAGACTCATTCCGTCTATAATCTCTCGTGTGAAATCGGTATCCATTCACAATGTAGCCTGGATAGACACGTACAATCTTCGAGGGCCCATAACTGATGTCTTGTACTCTTGAATCAGTAATAAAGCCTTGTTCAACCTATTATTAAAAAAAGGGACAGACAATGACAAATTACAACAACTAATTATGCATAAGAGCATAACACTTCTGCTTCAAAATATTTAGACACTTACTCGAGATCTTAACCAAGTAGGAAAAGACTTCTTCTGTTCCTTTTCAACCTGCACGTCAGTCAGACGTGGATTCCGTTGCAGTATGACCCTGTCAAACTCTCTGCAATGTAAATGTCACACAACCTCTAAGTTCTGCGTATTGCTCACAAATGATGTACATCATTAGTGTTGAGAGCTTACTCAATGTAGGGGTCTAGTTCTGCGCAATTCATGAATATGTGGATCTCCGCAGCTACCAACTCTCTGTCTTCGAGTGCGCTAGTAGAAGAATATTCGAACGCTCGTCTGGGACACTTGAATGCAGAGAGTCGGTCAGACACATTAGAATCTCCACCATCATCATTATGTGGAGGTTGAGTGCGTCGGGTTCGTATTTCCGTGTCAAAGTACATCGAATAAAAGTTCGATATCTCTTCAATAAGGTACGCCTGGGTAATGGAGCCCTCAACTTGTGCTTTGTTGCGAACTTTCATCTTAACATCGTGCATGCACCTACGACAATAATTCAAATGAATACATATGAAATATAAAAGATCGTCGTAATGTGAATAAATTGAGACATAGGAATATACCTCTCAAACGGATACATCCATCGAAATTGTACTGGTCCTCCGACCCTAGCCTCATATGGCAAATGGATGATCAGGTGCTCCATTGAATCAAAGAATGCTGGAGGAAATATCTTCTCTAATTTGCAGACTGTCTGCATTATATTTTGCTCCATATTTTGCAAGTCAAGAAGTCTGAGTTCTGATGCAGATAAAATCTTGAAGAATTGACTCAGCTCAGTCATTGCTCCCCATATTTGCTTCGGCAACAACTCACGAAAAGCAATTGGTATCAGTCTTTGCATGAAAACATGACAGTCATGACTCTTCATTCCGTATATTTTTCCCTCGTTGACATTTACACAACGGGTAATATTCGAGACATATCCATCCAGAAATCTCAATTGCTTCAACCATTGCAACACTTTCTTAATCTGTCTGGCCCCAAGCACATATGAAGCTTTAGGTTGCACCACTTTTCCACTAACATGTTGCAGCTCTAGTTCTGGACGTCTACAAAGTACTTTCAAATCCATTCATGCCTTGACATTATCCTTCGTTTTGCCTTTAACGTCTATAACTGTGTTGAACACATTATAAAAAATATTCTTCTCTATATGCATGACATCTAGGTTATGTCGTATCAAAAGTGTTGACCAATAAGGCAATTCCCAAAAGATGCTTTGCTTCACTCAATTGTGATCCTTCCCAAAGCCGAGGATTTGTCGGGTACTACTAGCCAGTTGTGATACAGTCGGTAAGTTCTGGACCCGCCTCGCCATGTTTCCACCAGACACCCGTTACATATCTACCTCATCCATCACAATTGTATTTTTCATAAAAGAATCCTTTTGCTTTCGGAAAGGATGGTCACTCAGTAGAAACCGACGACGTAACACCCCAAAATTTTAATTACATAAAAATTCGAATAAATGGAAATAAATAATTTCCATAATACAAGAGTACTTAAACATACGTATCATTATCGTATGTGCCAAAACATATCGGAAAATTCCGTAAAAATTATAAATCAACCCTAAACATTATTACTAAATGTTCCACAAGGAAATTTGTGCCAAGAAAAATTGGATTAGCCAAGTTTAAAGTGTTTTGCGACTTATTATCGTAATTCATAAATAAGTCGTTAAATCGTTATCACACGTACTTGGATGGGTCAGAAAATTAAATAAAAATCATATATGGACTTCAAATAATATCCTCTAATGACCCATCAAGAAATTTGGGTCAATAAAGATCATTTGGGCTAGGTTTAAGAGTTATTGTGACCGATTATCCAAATTAGGAAACGAGTCGAAAAACCGTTAGCACGGAAACCCGGCACGACAATAAATTAATAAATATGTTGGAGAGACTTCCAACATTATATATTAATGACCCAATATCATAATTGGGCCAATGGACCACATATGGCCCAAAAATCAAATGAAGCAAGAAAATGCATAGAAATTCGTAACTCTAAATAGACTAAAATTAGAAAGAGGCAATTTGAGTTGAATTGGGATGCAATCATGTATTCCTGGCAACCCAAATTCGTGCCTAACTATGGTGGGAGGTTTCCTAAAGCCTCAAACACTCAAAGGGAGGAAGAAATCCTCAAAATAGGAAACTAACATGTCAAAACCGCAACTTGGCTTTCCTAGTCATAATAGAACTCCTAAACACCATGGTTGCTTAAATACTCTTCACCAAACCTTAGGGACGAGTTTTAGAACTTGCTAGGGTCGTGTGGAGGATCTCTTGGTGGCTGAGGAGCTGTGGAACAACCACAAGAAGCTCATCTTCTTCCCCTTCTCGTCTACTACGACCTGCACAAACCGTCCACTTGAGATCGACCAAAGGTGAGTCAAACCATAACCAAACCTTACAAGGCCTATACCCTTGGAAATAGGGTCAAGTCTACGTTCTAACCTAAGTGGAATGCCTAAATTCCATGTAGTATACACGGAGTATTAGGCGTTTTCCTCCAAGTGGTTTGAACACGAGTTTTCTAGAAAAATGGGACTTCTTTAACCCAGAAGGTAGGTTTTCTCGGGCCAAACCTTAACATATCCTATACCAATGTGTATAGCAGCAAGTTAACTTTCATTTCCCACTGGTTTCATCGAATTCCAATCAGTAGATTTTGAGTTATAAGCGTTTTCCCCAAGTTGCGCACTGTCAGGGCCTTTTCTGTTCTTTATATGTTGCATGCGATTTGAGACCAAATTAGAGTAAACTCACAACATGAAAGTTTTTCTACTATTGTCACCGTCATATCTTGTGTTGAACGTTTTATCTAAATGTCATTAGTTAGAGAGTTATAATCATGATAAGAGGGTCTCTGCATTACACTATGTTTTCGGGTTGCACTTGGTTTTTACGTTTGTGTTTGACTTGATTAAAGCCTGTCGAAACCATCCTTGTTTTCTAATTCCGATTTACTGGAAGCACCCTTGCATGTCTAGGTTGGCTTAAAACTAGTTTTGTGATTTTTCATGCACTGTACAATTTGTTCTTAATTTTAGAACAAACCTGTGTCAAAACAGGGAAAGTCTAGTCCGCAATCCAAGAACATGTCTTTTCTCTGTCGGATTCAGGCGCAGACCCTATGAACGTGACGGCTCGATAGGCCGCGTTTTGAGGTCTTGTAGCGAAGGCAAACCCGTCACGTTCTGAACGTGACGAGCGCCCCGTCGCTATCTCTCTGCCTGTTCTGACCCCCTTGTCGCGTTCTGCACATACCCTTGTCGCCTTCTTCATATGAACCCGTCGCGAACTGCCTGCCTGATCAGACAAGCCTATCGCGATCCTTACAAGGCATTGTCGCGTTCTGATCTGACCCCGTCGCGATCCTTACAAGGGTCCGTCGTGACCTCAGGATTTTTCATGAAACCTCACCTATTTCTTTTACAAAACTTACTGCTATACCTGAGGTCTATTTAAATATGATATTTAGCGTGTAATTCACATGTCTTAGGTCTGATCATTGCATGATGGTTTATTTAATGGCCTAAAAGTGATTAACCCATTTAAAAAGCCTTAATTACATGAATATTATTCTAATTGCTTTCTTAATGATATGATCATTCATGAAACTTGTGATTTACTCTCTACCAGTCATTCCGAATCGGTAGACTAGCGACCTTTTCTCCAAGGCCTCCGTAAATCTCCTCTGACCATGGATTCCCACATGGCCGACGAGTTGGTTGTACCATTGAAGTTCCCTGGAGATAGCGTGCATTTCCTTTCTCTTCTTGTTCTCTTGAGTGTGATTTACAATCTAGACTAAAGCCATTAATACAAAGATTGAACTAAAGTATAAATCATGTTGTTATGCTGTCAAATTTATCTCTTGACCATTGTTATCATGAAATCATGTTCAATTACTTATTACTTGTTCCCATCATCATCATGAACATGACATTGCACATGCTTACTTATTGAAACTCTCATTGGCCATTATTAATGACTGTGGGTATCTACATTTAAAACCTTACATGAGATGCTGACCGGGCACGGTGAGTGTCCAAGGGCTCCAGTCTTGCCCCAATGACGGAGAGTCATAAATATATTGTTAACCATGGGGTATAATGATTACTGGCATTGCATCTGCGCTGGGAGTCTTACTTGCTTGTTGAATGATAGATACAATAACCACATACACGTGTCCTGGTGTACATTCTTGATGGATCTTTTCTTGGTGTACATTAGTGTCTACGTGCCTGATTAGTGTTACATTATCGTGCTCGTACATTCTTGCTTGCGTGATATGGCCATCCTGCATTTAATGCAATTAGTGATATCTTGCATTCTTGACATCAATTGAAATCTTGCGTGCTTGTACAAAGTGATCTATTGCTAGTTCTATCTTGTCATCTTGTTCACAAATCTTGTTCTATCATAATCACTCTCTCTAGCTTGTATCATATATCATGTTTTAACGAGTTTTATTTGTACTTTCATATCATTCATCGTACTTACCTAGTTCTAAATTGCTAATCACTTATATCATTGCCCGCACATTGAGATATAAATCCTACTGGGCTAGTTTTCTCATTCCCTACTTTTACCCAATCTAGGTGACTATGAAGATCAAGAGGAAGAGCAAGTCGAGGATGGGAATGCGTCCGAGTGATGAGCGTTCCAATTATGAGTCTATCTATAGTTAGTTTAGTTTGAGTGTTAGAACAATGTAGTAGGAAGTGAGGTATTATGTACTTTTACTTTTATTGAGTCTTAGTCCTGTAATAGTTTCCATTTAGAATACAATGAGTTGAGATTTGAATAAAAGATTAGTTGAGTTCAATATTTGGGCCCTATGATGATGTATGTTGTTAAACACTTAGTGCGTGCTAGCTTGAGGCTTATTTGCCGACTGTTCACGTCTTGGGATATCGACTCGAATTTTTCCGCATTAAATATCCACTGCATAACGCTCGGGACGTGACAGTTTAGTGGTATCAGAGCCTACGAAATCCAAATAAGATATATGTCTCAGGATTAGGAGATACCTATGGAACCTAGGTCATGGAACTTAAATATAGTACCTGGTGAGAATGGGTAGAGACTGGGTATATGCTAGAAAGAATTAGACACTCCTACCCATGGACTCTTATAATATATCTAGAGACATTAATTGGTCTCCATCCTTTTCTCAGGAACCCTCATAACTCTCTCACTCGACCGCAATGGCTCGCAACCTGTGGCAAGCCATGCAAGACACTGTGGCTGGTCTAACCCAGGCATTACAAAGTGTAGTTCAGGCTGGAAATCAGGCTACAGCTGCTAGGAACGAAGCCGGTGATCTACACTACAATTTTAGGAGTTTGAACCCCCCTCGCGTCTCTGGATCCCCTAACCCAGATGAGGCAGAGAATTGGCAATAGGAGATAAAATGAATTTTCCAAGTCATGTAATGCACTAATAGGGAAAAAGTAGTACTTGCCACTTTTCAATTCACTAAGGATGCCCGAGCATGGTGGAAGGCCACATCGGCCCACCTGCCTAATGTTGGCGAACTGGAGTGGGCTGGATTCCTGGAGATATTCCGGGGAAAGTATTTCTCTGAGAGAGTCAAGGAGAAGAAGGCATCGGAGTTTGCCGCACTAAAACAAAAAGGGATGTCCGTGGCTGAGTATGAGGCTCAGTTCACGCGTCTGGCTGTGTATGCCCCACATCTGGTGGGAACGGAAAGATTAAAGGCTAACCGTTTCATGGACGGGCTCAGGCCCATGTTCATCGAGAAGCTCGGACCTCACAACCTCTAAACCTACACTGAGAGGTCCAAAGAGCTCAGCTGGTAGAAGACACTATGGCTAAGGTGGAAGGCATGAGGGGGAAAGACATCTCAAAGCCGACCTTTATAAAAAGGGGAGCAGCCGATACAACTGGAACTTTCCCCAACAACAATAATAATAACTACAACAACAAAAGGCCAACCACGGGGAAGGACTATAGCATGGAGAAAAAGATCAAAGTAGAATAAACAACGATGGTTGAATATTGTAACTTTTGCAACAAGCATGGACACAGAGCAGAAGAGTGCTGGAAGAAGGCAGGAGCTTGCCTGCGATGCGGGAGTTGCGACCACCGCCTTCCCAACTGTCCCATGCTAAAAGACCAAGCTGGAAGGAACCAGGGAGTGGTAAAACGTCAAGGACGTGTGAATGCAGTAATGCAAGCGGAGCTCCCAGAAGGAGGTATAATTGTTAAACCCCTAGACTGAACTTATGATGTTTTCTTAGTGGGAGAGATCATTAAGGAGAAATTAGAAATGAATAATCTAGTAATTACACCATAGTTCACCTGGTGGAGTAAGATAGAGTTATAACAACCGTGGAAGAAAAAGAGGAGTGGAAGAAACCAAATGAATAGTACGGGTGGCCATAGGTGTGGATGTTGGACTAGCATCCACGATTTGGAAACAAGTTATAGGACGTAAATCCGAAACGAGCTCAATGATCATAACTATCAAAAGTCAATTAATGATCTATGAATTTGGGGACCAAATTCTCTTAAGTGGGGGAGGGTGTAACACCCCGAAAATTTTAATTACATAAAAATTCGAATAAATGGAAATAAATAATTTCCATAATACAAGAGTATTTAAACATACGTATCATTATCGTATGTGCCAAAATACATCGGAAAATTTTATAAAAATTATAAATCAACCCTAAACATTATTACTAAATGTTCCACAAAGAAATTTGTGCCAATAAAAATCGGATTAGCCAAGTTTAAAGTGTTTTGCGACTTATTATCGTAATTCATAAATAAGTCGTCAAATCGTTATCACACGTACTTGGATGGGTCAGAAAATTAAATAAAAATCATATATGGACTTCAAATAATATCCTCTAATGACCCATCAAGAAATTTGGGTCAATAAAGATCATTTGGGCTAGGTTTAAGAGTTATTGTGACCGATTATCTAAATTAGGAAACGAGTCGAAAACCGTTAGCACGGAAACCCGGCACGACAATAAATTAAATAAATATGTTGGAGAGACTTCCAACATTATATATTAATGACCCAATATCATAATTGGTCCAATGGACCACATATGGCCCAAAAATCAAATGAAGCAAGAAAATGCATAGAAATTCGTAACTCTAAATAGGCTGAAATTAGAAAGAGACAATTTGAGTTGAATTGGGATGCAATCATGTATTCTTGGCAACCCAAATTCGTGCCTAACTATGGTGGGAGGTTTCCTAAAGTCTCACACACTCAAAGGGAGGAAGAAATCCTCAAAAATAGGAAACTAACATGTCAAAACCACAACTTGGCTTTCCTAGTCATAATAGGACTCCTAAACACCATGGTTGCTTAAATACTCTTCACCAAACCTTAGGGACGAGTTTTAGAACTTGATAGGGTTGTGTGGAGGAGCTCTTGGTGGCTGAGGAGCTGTGGAACGACCACAAGAAGCTCATCTTCTTCCCCTTCTCGTCTGCTGCGACCTGCACAAACCGTCCACTTGAGATCGACCAAAGGTGAGTCAAACCATAACCAAACCTTGCAAGGCCTATACCCCTGGAAAGAGGGTCAAGTCTACGTTCTAACCCAAGTGGAATGCCCAAATTCCATCAGTATACACAGAGTATTAGGCGTTTTCCTCCAAGTGGTCTGAACACGGGTTTTCTGGAAAAATGGGACTTCTTCAACCCAGAAGGTAGGTTTTCTTGGGCCAAACCTTAACATATCCTATACAAATGTGTAGAGCATCAAGTTAACTTTCATTTCCCACTGGTTTCATTGAATTCCAATGAGTAGATTTTGAGTTATAAGCGTTTTCCCCAAGTCACACACTGTCAGGGCTTTTTCTGTTCTTTATATGTTGCGTGCGATTTGAGACCGAATTAGAGTAAACTCATAGCATGAACATTTTTCTACTAGTTGTCATCGTCATATCTTGTGTTGAATGTTTTGTCTAAATATCATTAGTTAGAGAGTTATAAGATGACACTACGTTTTTGGGTTGCCCTTAGTTTTTACATTTGTGTTTGGCTTGATTAAAGCCTGTCGAAACCATCCTTGTTTTCTAATTCCGATTTACTAGAAGCACCCTTGCATGTCTAGGTTGGTTTAAAACTAGTTTTGTGATTTTTCATGCACTGTACAATTTGTTCTTAATTTTAGAACAAACCTGTGTCAAAACAAGGAAAGTCTGGTCTGCAATCCAAGAACATGTCTTTTCTCTGTCGGATTCAGGCGCAGACCCTGTGAACGCGATGGCTCGATAGGCCGCGTTCTGAGGTCTTGTCGTGACAGCAAACCCGTCATGTTCTGAACGTGACGAGTGCCCCGTCGCTATCTCTCTGCCTGTTCTGACCCCCTTGTCGCGTTATGCACATACCCTTGTCGCCTTCTTCATATGAACCTGTCGCAAACTGCCTGCCTGATCAGACAAGCCTGTCGCGATCGTTACAAGGCACTGTCGCGTTCTGATCTGACCCCGTCGCGATCCTTACAAGGGTTTGTCGCGACCTCAGGATTTTTCATGAAACCCCACATATTTCTTTTACAAAACTTACTGCTATACCTGAGGTCTATTTAAATATGATATTTAGCGTGTAATTCACATGTCTTAGGTCTGATCATTGCATGATGGTTTATTTAATGACCTAAAAGTGATTAACCCATTTAAAAAGCCTTAATTACATGAATATTATTCTAATTGCTTTCTTAATGATATGATCATTTATGAAACTTGTGATTTACTCTTGTTACTATTCTAGCTTGATTTAAATGATAATTATTATCTTAAAATCTTGTAAACCCATGTGTAGTTAAATGCATTGTCCATTGCATGCCATCATGTTAAGTGTTTTCCGCGAGTTTGAGACCGTGAATTGAGATGCGTACATCACTACACACTTGCACATCTAGGCAGCCCTTTCTTGGGAAATTGGAAACTCTCTACCGGTCATTCCGAATCGGTAGACTAGCGACCTTTTCTCCAAGGCCTCCGTAAATCTCCTCTGACCATGGATTCCCACATGGCCGACGAGTTGGTTGTACCATTGAAGTTCCCTGGAGATAGCGTGCACTTCCTTTCTCTTCTTGTTCTCGTGAGTGTGATTTACAATCTAGACTAAAGCCATTAATGCAAAGATTGAACTAAAGTATAAATCGTGTTGTTATGCTGTCAAATTTATCTCTTGACCATTGTTATCATGAAATCATGTTCAATTACTTATTACTTGTTCCCATCATCATCTTGAACATGACATTACATATGCTTACTTATTGAAACTCTCATTGGCCATTATTAATGACTGTGGGTATCTACATTTAAAACCTTACATGAGATGCTGACCGGGCACGGCGAGTGTCCAAGGGCTCCAGTCTAGCCCCAATGACGGAGAGTCATAAATATACTGTTAACCATGGGGTATAATGATTACTGGCGTTGCATCTACGCTGGGAGTCTTGCTTGCTTGTTGAATGATAGATACAATAACCACATACACGTGTCTTGGTGTACATTCTTGATGGATCTTTTCTTGGTGTACATTAGTGTCTACATGCCTGATTAGTGTTACATTATCGTGCTCGTACATTCTTGCTTGCGTGATATGGCCATCCCGCATTTAATGCAATTAGTGATATCTTGCGTTCTTGACATCAATTGAAATCTTGCGTGCTTGTACAAAGTGATCTATTGCTAGTTCTATCTTGTCATCTTGTTCACAAATCTTGTTCTATCATAATCACTCTCTCTAGCTTGTTTCATATATCATGTTTTAACATGTTTTATTCGTACTTGCATATCATTCATCGTACTTACCTAGTTCTAAATTGCTAATCACTTATATCATTGCCCGCACATTGAGATATAAATCCTACTGGGCTAGTTTGCTCATTCCCTACTTTTACCCAATCTAGGTGACTATGAAGATCAAGAAGAAGAGCAAGTCGAGGATGGGAATGCGTCCGAGTGATGAGCGTTCCAATTATGAGTCTATCTATAGTTAATTTATTTTGAGTGTTAGAACAATGTAGTAGGAAGTGAGGTATTATGTACTTTTACTTTTATTGAGTCTTCGTCCTGTAATAGTTTCCATTTGGAATACAATGAGTTGAGATTTGAATAAAAGATTAGTTGAGTTCAATATTTGGGCCCTATGATGATGTATGTTGTTATACATTTAGTGCGTGCTAGCTAGAGGCTTATTTGCCGACTGTTCACGTCTCGAGATAATTTCTCGAATTATATTCCGCATTATTAATATCCGCTGCTTAATTCTCAGGACGTGACAGACGATGACAATCGAACCAACATGATTTTCCCCCAGATTTCAACACGAATGATTTAGAATCCTCCATGCAATAAGGACATGCCAACCTCCCATGTGTGCTCCAGCCAGATAACATGTCGTACATTGGAAAGTCTCTTATTGTCCACATTAATGCAGCCTTCAAATTAAAATTATATTTTCTGGATGCATCATAAGAGAGAACCCCATCTGGCCATGACAATTTTAGCTCATCAATCAACGGTCTGAGATATATGTCTATATTTTTTCCTGGACTTTTTGGACCTGGAATTAGCAATGAAAGGAACAAATTCTCACACTTCATGCACATGCCTGGCGGAAGGTTGTACGGTGTTAGGAATACTGGCCTACATGAGTAAAATGCCACCAAGCCTCCGAATGGATTGAAATCGTCTGTGCATAAACCTAGCCGCACGTTGCGTGGATCCCTTGAGAAGTAAGGATGAGTACGGTTAAAATGAGCCCAAGCTTCACCATCGGCAGGATGACTGATTTCACCATCATTACGATGGACTCTTTCCGCATGCTAAGTCATATGTCCAGCTGTCTTCGAGAACATGAACAACCACTGCAATCTGGGTGTGATCGGAAAGTATAGCAATGACATATATGGAACATCCTTCTACTTTGACTTGTCTCCTCTCTTAGGATTGAATCTATCATGCTTACAAATACAACATGATGTCTTATCTGCATCATCTTTGTAGTACAACATACAGTGATTCGGACATGCATCAATTTTCATAAAACCAAGCCCCAGATCATTCACCATCTTCTTCGCACTGTAAAAATCATCAGGCAACCTCTCTGATTGAGGAAGCATACTCTTGACGAGTAAGAGAAGGCGATCAAAACAACTCTCGCTCATATGAAATTTAGACTTCAAATTCAGTAGCTGCGACACTGCAGACAACCGTGTATGCTTCTCACAACCATCCCATAATGGCTCATCAACATCTCGAAGTAACTGATAAAATCTCTGAGCTATATCATTCGACACTTCTTCATTTGTTTGGTCATCATGAATATTGAACTCCGGACCAGCAGCATTGACAACCATGTCTACGTACGTACTTGTGGAGGCAAAGTTGGCTGGTTCAGATGACTGAATATTCAACTCACCATGAGACGACCATAACTCATAATGGGCAACAAATCCTCTCGTATACAAATGATGCTGCACATCCCATGTCGATATCCACTTTCTGTTCTTACAAGCCGAACACGGACATCAGATGTTACCCATCGGATCAACTGCTACTGATGAATTACTCAATGCAAACTGAATGAAACTGTCAACTCCATCTTTAAACTCTCTGTCACAACTCCATTAACTATTCCATGGTACATCCATGACCGATTCTCATAAGACATTTTTCCTACACAAATTAAATGTCATGTCACGAGTTAAAACCCAACACACCCTCACATCGTTCGAGTAAGTCAAAATGAATAGGTAGGGCATTTATTTAGATTATCACTTTTTACCCATCTGTGAATATTTGATCGCACTCAGATGGCCATTTACTATGTGTTTGTATTATTTGCTGAAAATTTCGGCAACATCTCCCCACACCTCTCTGATATACCAAAAATATTTATTGATTAAGATATTTTCTTAAACACTTACTAATAAGTGATTAAGAAAATATTCCAAATCAATAAAGGTATATCAGAGAGGAGTGAGTAGAAACACCCGAAATTTTCAATAAATAATACTAACACATAGTAAATGACCACCTAACTGTGATAAAACATTCACAGACTGTCCAAAACGGGACAATTCAAGACTTTGAGTTAGATATGCACGTTCTCATCATTGAAAATAAGACTCGTGCACATCAATCCAAAAGTCTTGAACGGGAAGGTTCATTGATACGGGCTTAACACGCTCTCGTGATGTGTGTACATTGATAAATTACTATACATGCATAGATCAAATTTAAAAATCACATAAATATTAAAGGAAAATGAAAACAAAATATTACATGTGAACAAGTGCAATATTAAACCAAATTCACACATACATGTAAATGAATTACATTAATGTAATAACTGCAATACTAATCAAGAAAAAAGAATTACAAGTGAAGTATGATTTATGGCCAAGATAAACAAACTAACTTAAGAGTAGGCATATGTCCTCATCTCAAAATTATTCATATCTATCTAAAATTATCCATATCCATATGAATTACACTTATTCCTTTCTCACCATGTCTAGATACCAAACCTAACCAGAATTCTCTATACGGTGACTCTCTCTCTCTATCTCAATAACTAGATTTTTTTTGTAGGAATAAGAATATAATAATAGAAGTTTTTTTTCCATATATACCCCTATTAATAGCATAATTGGGCAAAATTCATCATAATTTTGCATTGTCACCAAAACTTGTTATGTGAAAATATTTCGATCGCATAGTCAAATACATTGGTAAAAATAATCAAATACTTTAGTAAAATAATTAGACATTTTAGTAAAAAATTAAATACTTCAATAATATAATCAAATATTTTGATCAGATAATCAAATATTTTAGTAAAATAATTAGATACTTTATGCAGACAATCAAATATTTGGTTTCACACTAGAGAATGGTTACAGGATCAAAATACATGGCAAAATTAATTAAACTAGAATTAGCATAACATCATGCAGCTTATACATATTATGACTTATGAGTGTGTGTAACAGTCATACTTATGATGCCATAAATATATTCAATTATATATGCATCCACCTACGATAAACGAGTCTTATACGTACACATAACATGAAGTGTATATGCCTTGAGGTGCTAGGAACTCTTATCCATCTTCCTTTAAAGTCATGGGTCACCAGACTTTATGATTTTTCCTGTATGTTTTTAAGTTCTAAGTCCCATACGGATATTTGTAAGGAAAATACATCTCTTCTTAAGATGACACTATTTTTATTTCTTATATATGTGCATCAAAGATTTTATGAGACACAATCTTAAATTAATTCTTATCATACTTATTTTATTTTAGATTAATAGATAGATTTCGTAAACTTAACACACATTTTCTAAATCAAAATAAAATAGAAATCTATTCATGTCAGGGGGAGGAGGGGACTGTGGGGGAGGGGGACGGGGGGAGCGCACTATGGGGAGGGGGGATGGTGGGGGAGGGCACTGTGGGGGAGGGCGGGACGGAGGGGGGGACGGTGGGGGAGCGCACTGTAGGGAAGGAGGGACTGTGGGGGAGGGGGGACGGTGGGGGAGGGCATTGTGGGGGGGGGGGGGACTGTGGTGGAGGGGGGGGAGGGGGACAGTAGGGAGAGGGACTGTGGGGGGGGGGGGAGGGTGGGACGGAGGGGGGAGGGGGGGCGGGAGGGGGCGGGGCAGTTGGGGGAGGGGGGGAGGGCGGGAACAGGGGGGGGGGAGGGGGGGGGGAGCGGAGGGAGGGAGGAGACATACCGGCAGGGCGGCGAGCCAGAGGCGGCCGCAGGCGCTCGGGCGACGGCGCTCGGGGCGCAGCGGCGACGTCACGGAGACCAGACAGAGAGACGCCGAGACGAGAGAGAGAGAGAGAGAGAGAGAGAGAGAGAGAGTAGAGAGAGAGATAGATAGAGAGAGGAGAGAGAGAGAGAGAGAGGCGCGTGGACGGGGAAAATTGCGGGTTTTCTGAGGGAAAAAATTCCGTCGGAATATCCGTCGGTATTTCAGACGGAATTTTCTGACGGACTTTTTCCGTCAGAAAGACCGACGGTTTTTCTGACCGACTATGTTCCGTCGGAAAACTCGACTAATATTTTCGACGAAAATATTATTGTTAGAGATACCGACGCCTTTTCCGATGGCAATATTGCTGTCAAAAAATTCCGTCGGTAAACCCTCTTCCCCTTGTAGTGTCCCAATCAGTCACAAGTTCTGTTATTACCCATCAGTGCATAAAAGTCTAATTATTGTTATAGTAGATAGTTTAGTGAGCTAGGAATCCAATGTACTTGGTTTCATAATTTTTCACGCTCTATACATTGAGTTATAAACCCTAGAAGTGCCCTCTGTCACCCCAGTCTGAGTAGGAATCAAATTGGCTTCATTTACAATCCAAAACACCCATCCAAAATGCAACGAGTTGAGCTATTGCCCAAAGTGAAGAGATGAGACTGCATTTGCCTTCTAAGGATATACATCCTGATTTCCATCGTTCTACATTGTTTCTTCACTTGTGTGGGATATTTCAGCACTAATAAACCCATGAATAAGTTTTAAATAAATTAACATGATTCTAATTGACTTCAAAGTCTTTATCATGCTCTTTACTTTCCAATTGTTCTCTCTCTCTCTCTTATCTTGCATATCGAATGACATCAAGTAAAAACTATGCATGCATGTCTTAAATTCACATTTAAACTTATGTTATCTTCTATTATTCTTGTCTATATTGAAGTTTTTAATGCTTATAATGATTCAAATATAGACTTAATAGGCACTCACACATGTACATGAGCGATTCACGCCGCGCGACATATGTATATACACTTGCACCTATAGGCACTCCTTCTTGGCTTAGATGAACTCTTTGTCGGATATTCCTTCTGTCGAACTAGGGTGTAACGCCCTGATGCGGAATATCGGAGCTGAATTACAGTTATTAAATAGTACATAGTGAGAAAATAAATACAAACCATTGCTCAATTGGAATAATAGCAAACAACCTCAAATTTCATTAACATTCTATCAAATCATGACCTAACTATTACATCAACTAATCAGAGCCAAACTAGGGCCCAGAGTACTTTATTGAAATCCAACTAATACATCAAGACAGACTGACTTACTAAATCATAACTATACTAACTAACTACTAAGCAGATGGTTGCCGAAAAAGGGTCACTCCTGGACGTCGTCCTCGTTCCCATCCATGTGGGTGTGGTCATCATCCGACTCGCCTGAAACACAATGAATAAATATGCAGATGAGCGAATAACGTCCAGTAGGACTTAATATCTCATGAGAACAAACATGCTTAAAGTAATTAATGTCTTTAGGAGGGAGGATACGAGAATAAGTTGTCATGTATAGTCAAGAGAATGATGTAACAAGATAACGTGAAACAATAACTCATTTATGAGAGTATAACATCACAAGAATTGGCCATATCACGAGATAGCAAGTAAACTAATCACGATAGCAAGCATGGGTCGGTATTCTTTCAACCCCGAGTTCAAGTAACAACAAGTGATTGTTTGATTGCTTGATTGTCATGGATTAAATCTTGCGTGTCATGCGTTAGGTGTATGCCATCACCCAGATCATTAGACCCCCGTGAGTTATTGTAACGACCCTCCTTATACCGGTACGGTTATACGAACCCTCATCGATATAATGAACGCCGCTACAGTGGGACATTTACCCAACAATTATATAATAGGCTGGAATATCATAAATACATTCACATAACAGCGGAATTGAATATGGCTGAAAATAACTCTTATTCCATCATCCATATTTTATTCACAGTCCATATAGAAGAAACAACCAAACTTTTCATAATTTAGAAATAAAATAAATAAAATGTCCACATAAGACTACGCAGAGTCTTTATACATACATATGAAAATGAAAATGCAATGTTGAATCTAACAAGGTCTCCTACTCTCCGCCCCGAGTCGCTCCTAACGATCTCATCGGAAGAAGTAGTAATCTCTGCACCTGTACGCCGAAGCAAGAATGAGTTCAAAAGAACTCACAAGTAACACCAAAACACTAAACATACATGCATCACATAACTTTCACTTTTTCATACTACACAATAACATAAACATGGATTTAACAATTAACTAAAGTAAAAATCCTAAACATAATTTCTACACAGGTTATACATGGAAATTTTTTATACAAATTTTCAATAACTCAAAGCCTATCACATGCTTTCTACACACTTTTCAATATATTAAACTAAACTCTTAGCCACATTCACACACTTATAAGCTAAACATTAGTCCTTTTAAACATGTAGTTTGTACACAAAAATAAGAGACAATTCTGGCATAGATTCTATAATCATTTTCATATAGATAACACAATTATACTCTTGAAAAATTTGCTGTTTTGCTATGTACATATTATAATCATTCAAGAAGTTATCAATTTACATGCTGTCACAAGAATTCATATTAATACATGATCACTTACACAATTTCACAATTTACACATTCACTTCCACTTAAACACAAGTTCACATTTATTAAATGCCATGACACATAGCCCAAACCACCTTTTAGAAGGACACACACTAATCACATCACATATCTATCATCTAGGCATTTCAGTGATAAATTTTAGTTATTGCGCAGAACCGGGAGAAGCACCCTCCACCCTAACCAGCGATACTTGTCCGCCTCCAAGATTTAATCCCAATGCCCGTGGGACATCACACACTTTGAACTTTCCCGTGGGGACTTTACCACAGTACAGTTCCACAGCCCTCTAAGGTAGCAGTGTCACCCATTGGCACAATTACACATTTTCCAAACTTTTAACACACACTTAATGCACAATTTATCATATTTATACTATGTTCACATTTTCACATACTTCAGTATTACCTAGTATGGCACTACTGTTTTCAGAATTTAAAAATTTTAAAATAAGTCTAATCATGCTGAAAATTTCAGATTTTTAATATCTACCACATTAACATGTTTTAATCTATCAATAGGTCACATGAAACCGGAATATATAGTCACTATCATCATTTCATTACAAAATTTTAACCAAAAATCTATTATAGGTTAATCATCATGCATACCAAGTTTCACATTTTTTTGAGTTACACACAGTTTCTGAAAATTCTAACAGTTGTATTACATAAGATTAAAATAGTCAAACTAGAATGGAATATCATTATTTGGACTCAAAATTCATTCTATACATGAAAAATGACATTTCTAAGCATATGTGAATTTCTAAGAATTTTACTATTTTTACATTATTTATCTGAATTTCTACACTAATAAAACATGCTCACTGTATTTCAGTTCAGAAAATATATAATTTGCATAGTCATCAGAAAATTTCCAAATCTTAACAACATGCTCTAACAATGATTTAAGCACCACTGAAAATTTCTGACACTTAAATTCCACAAGGATAACATAAACAGTAATTTACAATATTCAGAACCTGTTTAACATGTATTTCAAAATTTTTAATAATTAATACAGTTAACGAAATTTCACAAAAATTACACAACATGCTCCACTACACATATTACATAACATATAAAATTTACCATATATCCTCATGCGCAGAAATCCGAAAAAAAATAGCTTACAAAGGCAGACAGTCCACCGCTCTTGCCTGAAGAACTCAACGGCAAAGGTATGGCCGTTTACTCATGTTAACGGCAACATAGGGTGCCGCCAGCTCAAGATCTTAACGGCAAGGGATCCTGCCGTTAAGTTCCTATCTGTGAAAAACACACACTGAACACCCAAAAGATTATGTGAATGGGGTTCCAGGACATGAGAAAAATCTGTAAAAATTCCTGGGACCTACTAGACACATGTAGGGATTATGTGGATGGGGTACTTGCCTGTAGAAAATTTCTCAATTGATGTTTTGAGTCGAAGAAGCCCTCCTCGACCTGAACCAAAGAGTCCTCAAATCCACCTTTACCCGATTTCTGTGTTGATCTCCTCAGCACACCAGTGTGTGGAAGTCATTCCCAGATGTATTGACTCCTCTCCAGTCGTTGTAGAACGCCGGATGAAGTCGCCAGTCGTCGAATCTCAGAGGTCCAAGTCGGGGTTTCGCACATAAAATATTAGGGTTTTTGACAAAGAGTCAAAATGAGTCAGATCAGCCCACGAGGGTGTTTTTTATAAGGGCAAGGGTCAGAGATGTGTTTGGGTAAGGCATAGAGCCGTTGGGGTCGGTTTCTAAAACAAAAGGCTGTGTTTCCGGAGATGTTTCTGGATCTGGAAAACGTAACTGATCTGGGATATTGACATCAACATCTCTGGCCATCGATTCAGAATAGGCATCCATCGATATTGCCGCTGATTCACAGTCAACGTCAACTGATGTTGACGCCAACTGGTTGATGGAACAAACTTAAAACATGCAGAATTATATACACCACACACATATAGATATATACATATATACAATGTATACATTATCATAACACTAATTCATGCAATACATATAAATAAGTACTACGCACAATACAATTATTCACACAAGCATTTACCCAAAAAAAAATCACGGGCCTTACACCCTCTCCCCCTTAAAGAAACTTCGTCCTCAAAGTTAGACCAACTCTATTCAAACAACTGAGGATACTTCTTCTTCATTGCATCCTCAAGCTCCCAAGTAGCCACCTCTCGCGAGAAGTTGCGCCATAAGACTTTCACCGACGCAATGCTCTTGGTCCGGAGATGCTGAACCTTTCGGTCAAGAATAGCTACTGGTTGCTCCACATAAGAAAGATCTGGCTAGATCTCCAATGGCTCGTGACTAATAACATGAGATGGATCTCTGACATACCTCCTGAGCATAGAAATGTGGAAAACAGGATGAACACTAGCTAACACTGGGGGTAAAGCTAGCTGGTATGCCACGCTGCCCAATCGTCTGAGAATCTGATACGAGCCAATAAATCTAGGACTTAACTTAGCATGCCTGCCAAATCTAACTACACCACGAGTAGGTGAAATCTTTAAAAAGACATGCTCACCTACTGCAAACTCTAAATCCTTCCTCCTGTTGTCGGCATAACCCTTCTGCCTATCCTGTGCCGCAACAAGTCTCTTCCTAATCAACTGAACCTTATCCGAAGTCTCCTGAACTAACTCCGGACCTATCCACTGCCTATCACCTGTCTCCTCCCAACATAAGGAGATCTACAGGGCCTACCATACAAAGCCTCAAATGGAGCCATTCCAATACTCGTATGAAAACTGTTGTTATATGCGAACTCCACTAAAGGTAAATGGCACTCCCAATCGTCCTTCCAATCCAGAACACACGCCCTTAACATATCCTCGAGCGTCTGGATAGTCCTCTCGGACAGTCCATCTGTCTGGGGATGAAATGCCGAACTGAGCTTCAACTCCGAACATAACGCATCTTGAAGACCCTTCCATAATCTCGAAGTAAATCTCGGGTCTCGATCCGAAATGATCGACTTCGGTACTCCATGCAATCTAATAATACTGCTAACATACAATCTAGCTAAACTCTCTACTGACTGCTTCTTCTTCATAGGCAAGAAATGCGCAGTCTTCGAGAATCTATCTACCACTACCCAAATCGAGTCATTACCTCGTCTAGATCGAGGTAAACCCATAACAAAATCCATAGTGACAGCTTCCCACTTCCATACTGGGATCTCCATCTTCTGCATAAGACCAGATGGTCGCTGCCTCTCGGCCTTCACTTGCTAGCAAACTAGACATCTAGACACAAATTCTGCTATATCTCTCTTCATGCCAGACCACCAAAAAGATCTCTTCAAATCCTGGTACATCTTAGTGTTACTCGGATGAATAGAGAATCTAGACCTATGAGCTTCGGCTAATACACGCTCACGGACTTCCACGATGTTAGGAACACAAACACGGTGATGGAATCTAATCACACCATCTTCATCATGAGAAATGCCCGCCTTGCCCACTAACTCTTGGAGTCTAGGGTCGGCTTTCTGTTGCTCGATCACCTCGTCCAACACCGAAGACCTAATGGACAACTGAGCTACAAAAGCCTGGCACAATGATGGCTCTAGCTCAGTCATCGCACATGCTGCATCCTCCAACATCTTCCAATCCTACTGGAGAGACGACCTCTTCCTACTAAGGGCATCCGCTACGACATTCGCCTTTCCAGGATGATACTGGAGGTCAAAGTCATAGTCCTTCAGGAACTCAATCCATCTTCTCTGCCTAAGGTTTAATTCCTTTTGGGAGAAAAGATACTTTAGGCTCTTGTGGTCAGTGAACACCTCAAATTTGACACCATAAAGATAGTGCCTCCAGATCTTCAGTGCATGAACCACTGCCGCAAGCTCAAGATCATGAGTTGGATAAGTTGCTGCGCAAGCAAAAGAGGGTCAACCGGAGTCAACCCGGGTGGGCCCCAAAGCGGTGGCGTGTCGTCGTCGGCGAAGTTCCAGCGAGGCTTCTGCCTGCAAGAAAAACCACCGAGTCCCCTCGATGGGTAGGTCCTCTGACGCTCAAGTTAGATTAGAGAAGAAGGAGAGAAAAGATTTCTAATGCCACGAGTAGCATACCTTTGTCTGGCTGTGCCCCCTATGCTTTTATAGTGGAGTCCTATTAGGCTGGTGGCTATCCGTTACCTTGTTTGGGGGTTCCCTCGTTATGATGGAGGGAGGTTTTTCTGGGCAGGGGGCGCGATCACTAGGGGCCTCCCTGGATCGTAGCTGGTCATTGCCAGCTATAAGTGGAGATTGCGACGCCGTGTCCCGGGATCCTGGGGCATTGCATACCAAGCGTGCGGAGATGATGGGCGCTGAGTCAGACAGGCTTACCTTGTTTAGCGTCCAAGTCTCCTTCGGTTCTTGGATCGGCTGAGAACCTCGACGTCGGGGTCGTCAGATCGTCGAGCCTTGATGATAAGGTCGGCGTCAATTACCGAGGCTACCGATCAGCATCACTGGCCCCCCGGGTTCTTGTCGGGAGACTGCTAGACCCGATGAGAAGCCAGACGAGATTTGACAACCTCCGTAGTGCGCGTAAACCGAGGCCGACTTCGTCGGTGCCGACTTTTGGTATGCGTCTGACATAACGCATGGGAGATCGTGCATCTTAATGGTTGATTTGAGAGGTCGATCGCAGCGTGATTGTCTCGATTCCCCTATTAATGATGGCATTACCTGTACGGAAGTGAACGTTACCGATCCGAGTGAATGTCTCGCATCCGTTGATCTTCTGACGTGTGGCGGTGTCCCGTCCGTTCAACCCTTTTGATGCGCCCGAGTTCATTCGATCATTTTAGGCAGTTGGGCCTATAAATAGGTGGATGATTTGTGGAGGAAGGGTTACAAGCTTATCTCCCTGGGGGTGATCTTCGACGAGTGAGGCGTGTTCTTTCGACGTCGTGTGTTCTTCCGGCGTCGTCTTTTCTACTCAGCCCTGCTCTTTTTTCTTCGAGGTAAGCGATGAGTCCCTCACCGTCTCAATCCCCTCGTGAGGAGTCTTCTTCTAGGACAGATAGTGACGCTCCTTCCGCCTATGATCGGAACTATGGTACCTTCGTTTACGGCCCGGTAGAGGAGGGTTTTCTTCTGAGAGTCCAACCCGGGGGCTATGTCCCCCATGCTCCTTCTGCTCACACTGCGGAGGATCGTCGTCTGGCCGATAATGTTGTTGATGCGTGGTGCCAGACGGACTCCGCGACTTTCAAGTGGGTCTGGAAACGCTTGAGTCCCTCCCTTTCGGCCGACGTTGTGTTTTTCGCCAATAAACATTTCCGCGCGCACTACATTCTAGAGAAGGGGATTGCATATACGCTGAGGTGGTTCGAGCCGGCCTGCACTTCCCTTTCCATCCTTTTACCATAACCTTGCTTTTTGAACTCGGCGCTGCCCCTTCTCAGCTGACACCAAACTCGTGGCGGATGATCATCGGTTTCTTAGCCATCTGCGTGTCGGCCGGCGTGCCTCCTACTCTTCGTCTTTTCTTCTATTGCTTTGCTGTAAAACCTTTCGGCGATTGGCTTTACTTCTCGGCCCGAACTGGGCGTCAGATTCTTAACCGTCTTCCGTCGTCCGTCCACGGATGGAAGAGAAGTTTCGTCTTCCTGTACTGTCCTTCCGGTTGGCCCTTTCCGACCGAGTGGTCAGAGGTAGATGTCCGAAGCAAGGCGTTTGGGCCACCTAGGCTTTGCAAGTCTGAGCTTTTGGACTTCTCCTACTTAAAGGGAGCAGAGAGACCCGACCTGATCGAACCAACCGACGAGTTGCTCAAGCTGATTACTAAAGGCTTAGAAGGTCGTCGTTACCCTGTCTTTGCATTTTTCTTAGAAATTCTTTGATATTTTTCTGATGAATTGGTTGTTTTTCCTACAGTGATGGCTGACGCGGCCTCCCCTGTCGGAGGGGCAGATGTGGGCCCTTCCTTGGCCGACATTGCGAGAGCTCGCCGTGGCAAGAAACGTCCCGAGAGGCACATCACAGAAAGGCCTGAGTCCTCGGTCGGAGTAGGCGAGAAGGGGGAACATGGCTCGAGGGCTGCCATCTCGCAGTTGGTGCTTGAAGAGAGGCCGACGAAGAGCCTCCAGCCTTCGGCGTCGTCCTCGTCAGTGGTGCCTCCCGAGCTACCTCAGATCACGATTCCGCTTGACCCAGTCAGCTGGGGTCAGAGCATGGTACCTGCGGAGCTGAAGGCGGATGCCCTCGGGAAGTCCCCGAGGAGGTTGGTCAGTGAATATTATGCCTCGGTGCTGTCACAGATGGCGATTTTTGATGCTTTAGTCCACCGGGCTGAGGTAAAAAGGGAATCTGCCAACAAACGAATAGCTGAGGCTGAGGCGAAGGCCGCGTCAGAGATGTCCCTTCGTCAGAAGGAAGCTGAGGAGGCGGAGAAAGTAGAAAATGAGCTACGAGCGTCCTTGGAGGACAAGAAAAAGGCGTTGGAAGTGGCAGATAAGGCTTTGGCCGCTGAGGTTGCGTCGCACAAGCGATCACAGGAGCGGATGGCTCAGCTCGAGGTCGATGAGCGTGCGGCAGCAATACGGGAGTATCGATCCTCCGACGAGCTAGCTGAGGAGATTGGGGGGCTATTCCAAGAGGGCTACAATGATTGCCTCGCCCGCATTGCTGAGCTCTTCCCTCACCTCGACCTCTTGGCCGCTCGTGAAGCAAAGGAGGACGCCAAGGGCGAGGTCACCGCCGTTGTAGATGAGGCCATGGCCAAAGCGGCCGATGAGATATATGTTGAGGCAGCCGATAAAGTTGTGGCCGAGGACTTGTAAGCCCTTTTAACTTGTTCAATATGTCTGGACCACTTTGTTGAACCATGCCCGAGGTGTTCTTTTTTGTGGACTTGGGTGCAAGCGAAATGATCTTGTTATGAGTTTTCAGTTGTCCACACATAATCGAGCGCGAGTGCCGAAGTGACCTCGTTTTGCGAGTTTGAGTGCCGAAGTGACCTCTTCAGTGAGTTAGAGTGTCGAAGCGATCTCGTCAGCGAGTTAGAGTGCCGAAGCAACCTCGTTTTACGAGTTTGAGTGCCGAAGCGACCTCTTTAGTGAGTTAGAGTGCCAAAGCGATCTCTTCAGTGAGCTAGAGTGCCGAAGTGATCTCGTTTTGCAAGTTTGAGTGCCGAAGCGACCTTGTTAGAGAGCTAGAGTGCCGAAGCGACCTCGTCATCGAGTTTGAGTGCCAAAGTGACCTCGTCAATGAGTTAGAGTGCCGAAGTGACCTCGTCAGTGGGTTAGAGTGCCGAAGCGACCTCGTTTTGCGAGTTTGAGTGCCAAAGCGACCTCGTCAGTGAGTTAGAGTGCCGAAGCGACCTCGTTAGTGGGTTAGAGTGCCGAAGCGACCTCGTTTTGCGAGTTAGAGTGCCAAAGCGACCTCGTCAGTGAGTTAGAGTGCCGAAGCGACCTTGTTTTGCGAGTTTGAGTGCCGAAGCGACCTCGTCAGTGAGTTATAGTGCCAAAGCGACCTCATTTTGCGAGTTTGAGTGCCGAAGTGACCTCGTCAGTGAATTTCATGCGAAATATTTTCGCAAGTGCTCGACATTCCATGTCCTCGGGATGATGCTTCTGCCGAGGTCCTCAAGTCGATAAGCACCATTGCCGAGGTTCTCCGAGACTCGGTAGGGTCCTTCCCAGGCAGCCGACAACTTCCCATTAGCTGACTTGGGGTTCGAAACCGAAAGCTTTCTTAAGACAAAGCTCCCGGCGTTGAAGCTTCTCTTCTTGACGTTCCTGTCAAAGCTTCTCTTTACCCTTCTTTGATATGCCTCCATTCTTGCCGATGCCTTTGCTCGCTTTTCCTCGATCAGGTCTAATTCGACACGAAGAGAGGTCTCATTCATCTCCTGATTGAAGCCGACGACTCTTCCGGAGGGGGCAAGCATCTCTACTGGGGTGACGGCTTCCACTCCGAAAGCGAGGGCGTATGGTGATTCTTGTGTTGCTTCTCGCGGCGTGGTGCGGTACGCCCATAGGACGTGAAGGAGCTCATCCGTCCAGCGTCCCATGTTGTCTTCTAGCCTTCTTTTAAGTCCTTTCAAAATCATTTGGTTTGTCACCTTGGCCAACCCGTTGGACTGGGGGTGCGACACCGAGGAAAAGCGGTGATCCATGCCTAGGGACGCGCAATTACGCCGAAAGAGGGCGTTGTCAAATTGTCTGCCGTTGTCGGTGATGATTGTTTTGGGGACGCCGAACCTGCATATGATATTTTTCCAAACAAAACCCAAAGCGTTGGTGTCAGTAATCTTTGCTAATGGCTCGGCTTCCACCCACTTTGTGAAATAATCCACGCCTACTATAATGAACTTCTTCTGGCCTGCCGCTGGCGGGAATGGACCGGGAATGTCCATTCCCCATTGTGCGAAAGGCCACGGCGAAGTCAATGGCGTGAGCTCGGCTGGAGGTCATCGATCGATCTTGCCGAAGAGTTGGCATTGGTGGCACTTCTTCACATGTCTTTCTGCATCTTTCAGCATCGTCGGCCACCAATAACCCTGTCGTGTGATCCTTCTGACAAGAGATCTAGCCCCCACATGGCTTCCGCAAGTTCCTTCATGGACTTTGCTGATGATTTCCTCGGTGTGACCAGGGGGAATGCATCGGAGGTGCGGATAACTAAAGCCCTTCCTATATAGGTCTTCGCTGATGAGGTAGAACCTCGTCGCTCGCCTCTTGGTCTTGTCGGCCTCAATTTTATCGTCGGGAAGAAGATCACTCTTGATGAAATCTATCAAGGGTGTCATCCAAGTTGTCGGGTTGCTGACGCACATCATTTCCTTGGCAGGCGCGGAGGGTTCGATTAGCTCCTCAACTAGTACAGACGAATGTGTTTCCGCCGATGATGAGGCGAATTTGGATAACGCGTCGGCCTGCGAGTTTTCTGCTCGCGGGATCTTTAACAGCTCGGCTGAATCGAAATCAGCGAGTAGCCGGCTAACCTCGGTCAAGTAAGGTGCAAGTTTCACTTCTTTTGTTTCAAACTCGTGTGCCACCTGACTCACGACTAGTTGAGAGTCGCTGAAAACGGTGACTCTTTTCGCCCCGAGGGACTTCGCCCTTTTTAGCCCTGAGATAACAGCCTCGTATTCGGCCACGTTGTTAGAAGCATCAATGCCAAAACGAACTGCATACCTTAGAACAAGCCCGTCAGGAGAGTGGAGGACTACTCCCGCACCGCTCCCCTGGGAATTTGAGGCTCCATCAATGAACACCTTCCAGCGCTCATCGTCTTCTTCCTCTCCCTCTTGCTTTCTTGCCGTTCCCTCGGAAATGAAGTCCGCCAGAGCTTGAGCCTTGATCGCGACCTGAGGTTTGAAAGTGATATCGAACTCCCTGAGCTCTATGGCCGACTTGGCCAACCTCCCCGAGACCTCGGGTCAGGTGAAGATCTGCTTTATGGGGACGTCGGTGAGAACGATGATTTTGTGTGCCTGAAAATATGGTCGTAATCTCCTCGCGGCCGTCACGAGGGCGTATGCCACCTTTTAAAGGTCGGTGTAGCGTTGCTCCGCTCCCCGCAGCGCTTTGCTCGTATAGTACACCGGAAGATGGTTGCGATTCTCCTCCCGTACGAGCACCGAGCTGATAGAGTATGATGTTGTTGAAAGGTACAATAGTAGATCTTCCCCGACTATCGGCTTACTCAGTGTAGGAACATGCGCCAAGTGAGTCTTGAGGTCGTCGAAAGCTTTTTGGCACTCCTCGGCCCATTCGAAGCGTCCTCTTCTCAGTACTTCGAAGAAGGGTTTACATCTTTCCGCCGACCTGAACATAAATCTGCTTAGAGCAGTGACCCTACCGTTCAGCCGTTGGACCTCCTTGATCGTTCTTGGGGGTATCATGTTCACGATGGCCTGTATTTTGTCGGGGTTGACGTCGATTCCTCTGTTGGAGACGAGGTAACCAAGGAATTTCCTTGCGCGCACGCCGAAGATGCACTTCTCAGGGTTGAGCTTCATTCCGAATCGCTTTAGCACCTCGAATGCCTCGGCCAAGTCTCAGACATGATCCTCGCCGCGTCGGCTCTTCACCAGCATGTCGTCGATGTATATTTCCATTGTCTTCCCGATTTGTTGCTCGAACATTGTGTTGACGAGCCGTTGATATGTGGCACCTGTATTCTTTAACCCAAATGACATTCGAGTGAAGCAGTATAGACCTTTTTCTGTGACGAACGATGTCTTTTCCTCGTCGTTGAGCACCATTCTGATTTGATGGTATCCTGAGTATGCGTCGAGGAAGCTAAGATGTTCGTGCCTTGCTGTGGAGTCGACGAGCTGATCGATGCGAGGTAGAGGGTAGCTATCCTTGGGGCAAGCTTTGTTCAGGTCAGTGAAGTCTACGCACATTCTCCACTGCCCATTAGCCTTGCGTACGTGGACGACGTTGGCGACCCATTCGGGGTAGAAAGTGTCTCTGATGGTCCCTGTTCGCAGGTATTTTGCCGTGCTGTCATCAACCGCCTTTTGTCGGTCTGTTGACAACGGCCTCTTTTTTTGACGGACTGGCCTAGCCTTGGCGTTCACGTTCAGATGGTGCTGGATTACACTGGGGTCGATGCCAATGAGGTCGTCGTCTGACCAGGCGAAGACGTTGACATTTTTCTTGAGGAAGTCGACGATTGTCTCGTCCAGCTCCCCAAGCTCGCTTCCGACCACCAGCTTTCCGCCGACGACCTCGATAAGTTTGGTCTGTTCAGCCGGTTCGTTCCTTGCAATATTTTCATCAGAAGAGGGTAAATACTCAGTAACTGCTGGTGCTTTTGCTTTTATTGAATTAATATAACATCTCCTGGCCTCGGTCTGGTTTCCCACGACCTCGCCAATCCCTCTGGGGGTCGGGAACTTTAATTTTTGGTGATAGGTGGAGGGGACCCCTCCTAACTTTCCCAAGAGGCCCCGCCCGAAGATAGCGTTGTATGCCGACTTCACTTTAACCACAAGAAAATCGGCCTCAAACGCGCCTAGGGTGACTTTTAATTTTATAGACCCTTTGGCATTAACGGGTGCCCCGTTAAAACCGAAAAGGGGGGTCGCGACCGCTTTGAGGTCGGTGCTCAAGTTTGTCATTTTTACAAAACAGTCATAAAACAAGACATCGGGGGCCGCTCCATTATCTATAAGGATACGATGTACATCATACCCATCAACGTCGGCATGGATTACCAATGCGTCGTCATGAGGAAAACTGATTCCGACCACATCTGCGTCGGAAAAGGTGATGACGTCTTCTCCGAGACATGGCTTGCTCGCCGTGCCACCCGTAGCCGCTGCGTAGGCTTTCCGGTTTCTCCCGCTGTCTCCGCCTCCCGCCGGGCCTCCTGACAGGACCAGGACGGCTCCTTTGCCCCTGTGCATCTCTCGGTCGTCCTCGGGAGTGCGCTCCTTCATGCGGCCGTCGACGACGTCTTTGCCGATGAGTCCCCTCTTGAGCATCTCAGTGATCTCCATCTTTAAGCTTCTACATTGGTCGGTGAGGTGGCCAAATCCTCTATGATATTCACAATACAGGTCGGCTCCTCTGCCTGTCGGCGGCCTCACCATGGGCTTGGGACGCTTGAATTCTGGCAGCTTCTTGATGTTGGGGAGGATCTCGGAGGGTAATCTCCCGAAGCGGGGCAGGTCCCTGACGCGTCGGTATTCGTCGGGGCGACGATCTGACTCTGCGCGACAGTTCGCCTCTCGTCGGTCCACATCTCGACGCTTCTCGCTGCGCTGCTCCTCTCTTTTTGCCTTTTTCGAGCTATGCTCCGAGCTCGCAGCTCCCTGCTCGAGTGACTGGCCGAGCCGTCCCACGGCGCCAAGCGTCGACTCTAGCCGTACATACTTCTGCATCCTAGAAAGCAGGTCAGAGAGGCTCACCGGGGGTTTCTTAGCGATGGATGCAACGAAGGGAGCGTTTAAGCACACCCTTGTCAGAATGTTGACTGCCGTCCTCAGGTCCAAATCCACCACTTTCATTACTTCTAGCTGGAATCTCTTCGCAAAATCCTGAAACATCTCCCCCTCCTTCTGCGAGACGAGCCAAAGGTCGTCGGTGCACAATGAATGTTGCACTGTGTTGTAGAAGTGGTCCAGGAACCGCTGTGCTAGATCAGCGAAACCAGCTATCGATCGGGAGGGGAGTGACTTGAACCATTGCAGTGCTGCATCATCTAGGGTTGACATAAAAGCACGACATTTTAATGCATCATTAATATTTTCCATTTCTACTTGTCCTTGGAAGTGGTCGAGGTGGTGGACGGGGTTCGTCGTTCCATTATAGCGCTTGAACTTTGGCAGTTGCAATTTATCTGGTATGGGTGCCGACATGATTTCCTCAACGAAGGGAGAGGTAGCCAAGAGTGTCGCCACCGAGGGGGCGTGCGTTCCTCGCTGTAGCACCTCGATCTTCCTGTTCATTTCCTGCAGATCATCTTTCCACCGAGGGTCAGCAGCTCGAACACTTGCCAGTGCAGGGGTGGATTTGGCCGAGAAATGATCGACGACAACGTCGATTTTCGCAGTGGGCTCCATTTGGATAGCTGGGACCGTCGGCGGCGGGGCTTCGACCTAGGGTCCTTGCGCTACTATGACCGACGGGGGACGCTGTTCACCGGCGCGGCTAGCTGACACAGCAGGTTGTGCGTACCTGGGGTCGGCGTTCCCCTGCCGAACATCTGTCGTCTGGGTGGTTGGCTGTACTATAGCTTCCTGGTGCTCCGGAGGCGCCTGCCGATCCTACTCCATTCTCAACAACACTTGCTGGAGGTTCGCAAGTGTCTGCTCCACTCGATCTAGGCGCAATGATGTAGTCGAGCCTTGCTCTCCCGCTCCTGAATTATCGCCGGCCACCTCTTCTACTATGGAAGTGGGGAGCATCTCATCACCGGACGAACGAGTGACTGCCTTCGCCTTGGGTGCCATGGGAAGTGGCTTTTTGCTCGAAGTAAAGGAATTCCCACAGACGGTGCCAAATGTTGCTGCGCGAGTAAAAGAGGGTCAACCGAAGTCAACCCGGATGGGCCCCAAAGCGGTGGCGTGTCGTCGTCGGCGAAGTTCCAGCGAGGCTTCTGCCTGCAAGAAAAACCACCGAGTCGCCTCGATGGGTAGGTCCTCTGACGCTCAAGTTAGAATAGAGAAGAAGGAGAGAAAAGAGTTCTAATGCCACGAGTAGCATACCTTTGTCCGGCTGTGCCCCCTATGCTTTTATAGAGGAGTCCTGTTAGGCTGGTGGCTATCCATTACCTTGTTTGGAGGTTCCCTCGTTATGATGGAGGGAGGTTTTTTGGGCAGGGGGCGTGATCACCGGGGGCCTCCCTGGATCGTAGCTGGTGATTGCCAGCTATAAGTGGAGATTGCGACGCCGTGTCCCGGGATCCTGGGGCATTGCCATACCAAGCGTGCGGAGATGATGGGCACTGAGTCAGACAGGCTTACCTTGTTTAGCGTCCAAGTCTCCTTCGGTTCTTGGATCGGCCGAGAACCTCGACGTCGGGGTCATCGGATCGCCGAGCCTTGATGATAAGGTCGGCGTCAATTACCGAGGCTACCGATCAGCATCAAGATAGTTTCGCTCATGCTCCTTCAATTGACGAGAAGCATACGCTACTACCCTTCCTTGCTGCATCAATACACAACCAAGGCCAATCCGAGATGCATCCGTGTAGATAGCAAAACCCTCTACACCACTCGGCAAAACTAACACAAGAGCCGATGTGAGTTTAGTCTTCAATAATTGAAAACTACTCTCACACTCCTCAGACCAGACAAATTTTACTCTCTTCCTGGTTAGCTGAGTCAATGGTGCGGCGATGGATTAAAATCCCTCAATGAATCGCCAATAATAACCCGCCAAACTATGAAAACTCCGAATCTCCGAAGGAGTCTTAGGAATCTCCCAATCCATAACAGCCTGGACCTTCGCTAGATCCACTACTACACCAGCACCGGAGATAACATGCCCAAGGAAATGAACTTCGCGTAACCAAAAATCGCACTTGCTGAATTTGGCATACAGCTTGTGCTCACGGAGAACCTCTAACACTATCCTCAAATGCTGACGGTGTGTGACCTCATTCGGAGAGTAGACCAACACATCATCAATGAAAACTACCACAAAACTATCTAGATATGGTCTAAACACCCTGTTCATGAGATCCATGAACGCTGCAGGGGCGTTGGTCAGACCAAAAGGAAGGACCAAAAAATCATAATGTCCATAACGGGTTCTAAAAGCCGTCTTGGACACATCCTCACTCCTAATCCTCAACTGATGATAACCAGACCGCAAATCAATCTTAGAAAAGACTGATGCATCTTACAGCTGGTCAAACAAATCATCAATCCGAGGTAAGGGATACCTGTTCTTCACCCTCACTTGGTTTAGCTTCCTATAATCGATGCATAACCTAAGTGACCCATCCTTCTTCTTCACGAATAAGACAGGTGCGCCCCAAGGGGAAACGCTAGGGCGAATAAATCCCTTATCTAACAAATACTGCAACTGTTTTCTTAGCTCTGCTAATTCTGCAGGTGCCATCCGATAAGGTGCCTTCGAGATAGGAGAGGTACCTAGAAGCAACTCTAAAGTGAACTCTATCTCTCTAGCCGGTGGCAATCCAGATAAATCATCAGGAAAAACATCTGGAAACTCCCGCACTATATCAATCTCCGCAAGAGTAAGTGACTCATCAGCCTTGGGTACTAATACCACACTGGCAAGAAAAGCGTCACAACCCTTGTTCACCATTCTCATCGCCCTCATGGCAGAGATGACAAACTTCCCTGCCAAGTTCCTCGGCAAAGGACGAGAAAATTCATCTTCACCAGGAATGCGAAAAACGATCTTCTTCCCACGACAATCTACTAACGCATAGTGCTCCTCTAGCCAATCCAGACCAAGAATAGCATCGTAGTCCTTCATCTTTAGCAAGAAGAAACACCCTTCTAGGACTCTATCCTCAATGCACACTGGTAAAGACGGAATACATTTCCTAGTCGATACCGTACCTGTAGGTGTGTGCACAGACAAAGGGACTTCTAAATCCTCAGACTCTATCCCTGACTCTAAGGCTAACTATCTAGCAAAATGCTCGGAAATGAACGAGTGGGTAGCACCTGTATCGAACAAAACCCGAGCATGAACACCTAAGAATAGAATCGTACCTTCGGTGACGTGATCCGCCTGCTTGGCGTCCTCATGAGCTAACGCAAACACTCGAGCTGGGGCTCGAGGTCTCCCTGGTCGTCCCGTCGCTGGCACTGCTGCTGCTGCTGCTGTTGGGGCTGGTCCACACTGGACTCCCTGCTAAAGCCTCGGACAATCCTTGATCCTATGCTCGCTGCTCCCACACTTCAAGCAGTTCCCCGCCAGCTTCCAACATTCCGTACCACCATGTGCCCTCCCGCAATGAGGACACTCCTTCGTACCATTAGGGGAACATTGAGAAGATACCTGACTGCTTCCCGATACCACGGGACGTTGCGGTGACTGAAAAGTCGCCTTCTTTCTCTCTTGCCTCTGAAATGGAGCTGCTGGCCTCTTCTGAGAAGCCTTCTTCTCCTCTAGATACTGCTCCATCTCTCCCTCTTGCTGACACGCCGCGCTAAGTGCTGTTGCCCAGCTAGCTATCCCAGAGGGGGGGTGAATGGGTTGTTAAAGTTTCGATCTCTGATTAAAACTTGTTTACTGAAAAGATTACACAACTTAATAACGAGGTTAGAGTTAGAGCAAATACGACAACAATCACACAAAGCACATCCACAAGACACAAGGATTTTTATCCTGGTTCGGAACTCCTCTCCACAGGAGACCTACGTCCAGTCCCTGAGCAATGCCTCAGGATTTCACTACCAAGGGTACAATCCCCCTTAAGGATCCTTACACCCAGCCTCAATTGGTCTTCCTTCAACCTGAAGGGAAAACAACCACCCTGGATGCCACCAGGTCTTCCTTCGTCCAGAAGGGAACACAACTAAAGAAGAGAAAGTGTAGGAACATGCTTCAGACTCTAGCTTGACCAGCTACAAGCTGAAGCTACCAAGGCCCGAGAGAGAAAGAGATTTAACAAGGTTTTCTCTCCAAGGACTACACAAGCTCTCACAAATAAAATCTCCTTTGATCACTGAGAGCTAAGAGCTAAGAACAAGGTTGGAGTGGAAGCTTCGCTCTTGTTTCAATCTTCTGAAGACTCGAAGAGATGGTGTTCTTTCTTTTCGAATTGCAAGCGTTGCATGTTTGTCTTCTCCGTCTTGAGTCTTATTTAAACTTCAGATTCAAATTTGAACGTTGAAGAATCCGTTGTCTCTTATCCTGGTGTACGTTAGACTGGTCACCAAGGAAGCTTCTGATCTTCAGTCTTTTATCCTTTAGTACACGCCAGAGAAATGTTTAGAATCTTGTATCTTGTATCCAACGTTGTACAGATGAGTCTTGTCAGATATCTGCAAGCATATCAACAATAAATAGTGGACAGCTAGGACTGCCGTCGATTGTTAGTTGCAGATGGAACAGATATTGCAATATATAGCAAAGCTCCTTTCTGTCTAAAAAGTACGTAGACAGAGTAGCATAAAAATGGAAGATATCGTCTGCATGCATGGGAGATACGATCAGAGAGCATTTAATGCGTAGCAGTCAACAGACGAGATATGACTTTGACTTTTCAACGCTATTCAAAAGCATTATACTGATACAGCAAGAAATTCGATATAAATAATCCCGATGCCTTCATGACTTATGAAATCGTTATGCGATAACAGACAAATCGTTATGACAGAGCATTATCACATTACAATGATGAAATCATTATGAGTTATAGCAAGTCGTTATGAACACTTATCAAGTCGTTATGAACTGTAAAGAAATCGTTAAGACTATCAAGTCGTTATGAACTGTAAAGAAATCGTTATGAACTCTAAAGAAATCGTTACAGCAATCAAGTCGTTATGAGTTTCAAAGAAATCGTTATGAGTTATAGCAAGTCGTTATGAACACTTATCAAGTCGTTATGAACTTGTAAAGAAATCGTTATGAACTCTAAAGAAATCGTTACAGCAATCAAGTCGTTATGAGTTTCAAAGAAATCGTTACGAGAAGTCTTAACAAGTCGTTGCACAAAGCAAATCGTTATGAGAATCAAAGAAATCGTTACGAGAAGTCTTAACAAATCGTTGCACAAAGCAAATCGTTATGAGAATCAAAGAAATCGTTACGAGAAGTCTTAACAAATCGTTGCACAAAGCAAATCGTTATGAGAATCAAAGAAATCGTTACGAGAAGTCTAAAGAAATCGTTACCTAGAAATCGTTGCGAGTTCTAAAGAAATCGTTACGAGGTCTAAAGAAATCGTTACGGCTAGAGAGTCGTTGCGAGTTCTAAAGAAATCGTTACGAGGTCTAAAGAAATCGTTACGGCTAGAGAGTCGTTGCGAGTTCTAAAGAAATCGTTACGAGGTCTAAAGAAATCGTTACGCTAGAAGTCGTTGCGAGTTCTAAAGAAATCGTTACGAGGTCTAAAGAAATCGTTACGACAGTCAAGTCGTTACGGGTTCTAAAGAAATCGTTGCGATGTCTTAAAGAATCGTTGCGATATCGATTTGTTTTGAATTTTCCGGTCAGAGAGGAAATCGTTCTGCTTATCAAAGAAGTCGATACAAAGACTTGGACAGAATGTGAGATGAGACTTACCTGATTGTCTTGAACTTTCATTTTTCTTTTATTTCCTGTTCTCAAGGCTCAAGTAATCCATTAGTACTATTTTGTTAATCATCAAAATTAATATATAAATAAATGAATTATTTATTATGGGGACAATTTGGTCATCAATCTCCCCCTTTTTGATGATGACAAAATATACTAAACATCATACAAAAATAAAACATGTTTTTCAGAATGACTTTAGTTTTCTCCCCCATTTTGTCATTAAGCAAAAAGATAGGCTGTGAGACAAAGAAGAGAGATCATTGTATTAAGTGCGAGAAAGATAGTACATAGGAGACAATAAGGAGGCATGCTGTGAGATGACAGTCCATGCCTTGATCTCAAGATCTTCAAAAGTTTGTTGGAAAACTCCAGAGGCAACTAAAAAATTAGGACCCATGGAGGGGGTGGCCCTTTGAATGTATAGAGTCCGTTGCTGATCCAAGAACTCTGCATACTGATCTGGATCCAGGATGAATCTGAAGTAAGTGCTTTTTCCAAAACTGGCTCTATGGAGAAATCTATCCAGAGAGATGGGATAGAAGATCTGCTTATCAAGGAGGTCCTGCTTCAGAGCATAAAAGGCATTGTATCTAGCTGCCCACTGAACATAGATCTCCTGGATTGGAGTTATGGAGTTGAGATCCAAGAAAACTTCTACTGAAAGAAGTGGCTTGCACTGATGGGCTAGATCACTATTAATTGATTCCAAGTGAAGACGGGGGGCAATGTATAGCTTTTCCCATTCTGAGGGAGAAAGCCTCTCACACTCAGACATGAGTGGA
The DNA here is from genome assembly GCA_014218235.1 of Colocasia esculenta. Taxonomy (NCBI): domain Eukaryota; kingdom Viridiplantae; phylum Streptophyta; class Magnoliopsida; order Alismatales; family Araceae; genus Colocasia; species Colocasia esculenta. Next base: position 46,435,528 of record CM024764.1, on the reverse strand, counting down.
GCCAAAGTTTGAGCAGAAATGCGGCCAGAGTGGTATTCTCTGAAGATGAACCGCAAGAAGGAGGGTAATCTGCCCTGCTTGGCTGACATCCGGCCCATCTGCCTTGCAAACATATCCAGTGCATGAGAACCTGCATCTGAATCAAATACTAAGGAATGCAACTTGGGCAGAAGAACTGGAGTATCCACCTTGAAGGATGCAAATTCTATCTTGAGTGGAAGGTTCACAGGGTGCTCTGTTCTTAGCGAGACAATGGTGGAATTGAACTGGCTAAACTGAACTTCAGGCAGCTTGTTCAAGTAGCAGAAATCACTGTAAAGCTGGAAGTTCTTGGCAATCCGAATCTCTTTCAGAATGAAGGATCCCCAAGCGTTTTTATGCTGAATGACAAACCACTCAGAAAGAGTGAGTGGATGAGGTCTGTGGGTGAGAGATTCTGCCCTGGCAGTCAAAAACTTTGCATACTGCGCCTTATTGCCCTTGACATTTGCCCACTGCTCTTCAGTCTTGAACTCAGTGCCCTCAAGGATTTTGGATTTCTGGATGTGGGTCAACTGGGTAAGAGGAAGAGTAATGTTTAGGTGTTCGGATAGGTTAAGGAAGGGAATGCCATATATGGTGGAGAGAATGCACTTCTGAAGGTATTCTTTATAGATTGGTCTTCTTTGAGGCTCGAGGGTAAGAGAGTACCAAAGAGGAGGAAATAAGGGTACAGAGAGGGTGCGAACAGATGAGGAAGTTTTCCTCTTTTTCTTGGCAGGACTGGGAGGATCAGTCCTGTGAATGTGAGTGGAGGTGGAGAGAATTGAAATAAGGGTGTTTCTCTCAAAATCATCCGGAATATTGGTGTCAAAAACACCAAGAAGTAGAGGTTTTTCCGGAAAGACATAGACAGAAGAAGGAGGAGTAGGAGGATAGAAGAGGTGTTTGGGATTGAAGGATGAAGTGGGTTGAATTGGAGTGGTTTGAGTTTGAGGTGATGAAGGTGAGAAGGATGATGGGGCTGAGGTGTGAGAAGGAGTGGGAGAGAAGGTAGGTTGAGATGAAATGATAGAGGATGATGGTTGGGTGCGAGGTACTGGGTGTTTTATAGTTGGTGGAGCAGGAGGGGCTGTGAGAGGAGAGGTAGGTGAGGACAAAATTGGAGTTGCAAGATTTGAAGTGTCAGGGGCCGAAGTAGCTGTCATGGGCTCTTTCCCTTTGGCTTCTCTGACAACTGAAGAGGGTCCTGATGACCCTGAAGCTTGCCCTGATGGCCCTGGTGGCCCTGATGCTTGAACTGGTGGCCCTGTTGGCCGAGAGACTTCTGCTGGAGGCCCTGGTGGCCTAGGAACTGCAGCTGGACTGCTCTGAGTGGGTGCAGGAGGGACACCACTAGACTTTGAAAGAACTGCTAGCATTTGCTTCATATCAGACATCTCTTTATTGAACCACCTCATTGCATTTCGAATTGAGGATAGGTCAGAGGAGGTTGAAGCTTGATTAGCAATAATGCCCTGAACACTTGTCTGAACAGATGACAAGACTTCTCCCTGAGCTTTCAGCAATGCCATAATAGGCTTCAGTTTACTTTTCTGTGGCCCTTTCTTGACCTTCTGAGAGCAACTCTCTTTTGCTTGCTCTGCTGAGAGATAGGCTCCTTAGGATGAACATTGCTAGCATTTGGGCCTTCATTAACAGGAACGCTGGCTGGAGGTGGGATTTCCTGAGATGGTGCGCCTGACTCAGGAACATGTTCAATCACTGGTTCCTCAATGCCAACTTGCTCCCCCTGAATAGGAGTGGGGAGTTCAACACTTTCTTGCTCCCCCTGAGCAGGAGCTTCTTCCAAAACAACTTTCTCCAAGTGGCCTTCTGCCACGGATTCAGGCACTTCAGGTTCAAGGATACTTTGCTCCCCTTGGCTAGGAGCTTCTCTCATGACCACATCTTGTTGAGTACCTGCTTGTATCTCAACATTAGCAATTGGTTCAGACAGAATTTCTGTATGGCTGGTGCCATAACTTCTTCTTCAACACGTCCACCTTCTTTAGAAGTAGCTGAGGTGGAGGGAATAGAATCCAATACCTCTCTTAAAATAGAGGCGACTAAGGTGGTGGGCAAGGAGTCTGCCACACCAGCTGCACCTTCCTCCATCTGAACTTCTGGAGAATGAGAGATAATCTCCACAACAGGTGATTCTGAAACTTCTGCCTGGCTTGCCACAACTGTTACTGCTGCTGCTTGAACAACTGCTGCTGCTTGCTCTGCTGCTGCTGCTTGCTCTGCTGCTGCTGCTTCTTCTGCTGCTGCTGCTTGCTCTTGAACTTCTGGGAAATCTCCAATAATCGCTTCTCCTTCAGCCACAGAAGTCTTTGACCAAACTCCATCTTGCACTGAAAAACCACTCTTCTTCAGGTTTCTGGACCTTATAGACTGGCCCATCTTCTCTACTACTGCTCCAGATAAGTCTACTCCGAAATGCTTGAAAATTTTGGTGAGTAGATGAGCATAGGGTAAGGAAACATTCAACTTGCTCTTGGTTTCCCAGATCTGAGCACTGGCAAATTTCATTCTCTCAATTATTACTGCGGCCAGATTTATCTCCTTGTTCTGGATTACCCAGAACATCAAGTCTGAGTCTGCCCTAGTGCATGAAGAAAAGGTAGCACTCCGAGGAACTATGATTTGGCAGACAATAAAGTGGAGCAACCGATTGAAAGCTGACATCTGATTTATATCCAATTTTCCATCCTTCAGCTTAAACCCTGGACCAATAATGCCAAGACCCTTAGCTCCATCATTTACTGAGTCCACACCACTAAAGCCTGATGTTTTCACTCTAAACAAGGTACTTAGTAACTCACGGTCTATTCTGATTTGGATACCCTTGACAGAGGAGACAAGGGACCCATCTGCTTCTGATTTCAAACAGATGAAGAAAGCTTTCACCAAGTCCGGATAGCTTACCTCGGTGAAAGTAACCACATCTAACCATTGCATCCGTCTCAAAGCTTCAACTAGACTGCTCATTCCACTTTTCTCAAGATTCTGAACATCCACAGCCTTATTTCCACAGATCTTCGTCTTCACAAAGGTAAACCTTTCTTGCTCCTTTGGGGACAGAAACTCAGCACTGTAGCCCCCAACACTTCTAGAGATCATCGGAGCGGCCATGAGTAGAGAGGAGAAAGATTTCTGGAGGAGGAAGATGATGGAAAGGATGGAAGCTCTCGAAGGGATTCTTCGCGGGAAGAGGAGAAAGCTTCGAAAGTTGCAGAGAGTCGATCCCAAAATCGTTAGGGCATCGGCTTTGGGTGACCAGATAGAGGATAAAAGGGTAAAGGTAGAAGACGAGTCGTTCCCGGAATGATTTGACTGATTTAAATTTAATTTCTTGAAAGGCGAAGCGCCAAAAAGGCGGTAATAGCAGAAGGCGACAAAAAGGTTTGACGAGTCAAACCGCTTTCAACACAATAGTGGTCAAAGAAATGTAGATAACTGAGTTTTGCTTATCTTTAAAGAGGGAAAAATTTCATTTATTCTGAAAAAATTTATATGCCAATAAAATTACAGAGATCTTTTCACAAATTGCACATCCCTAATTCCCTTCTAAGAGATGTAAATCTCTCTTCAGGTAGGGCTTTTGTAAAGATATCTGCCAATTGACCAATTGTATCTATAAAAGAAATTTCTAAATTACCACTAGCTACATGGTCTCGAATGAAATGATATCTTACCTCAATGTGTTTAGTCCTTGAGTGTTGTACTGGATTCTTGGTGAGATTGATGGCACTTGTGTTATCACACAATAGCGGAATTTGCTTGATATGAATGCCGAAATCCTCAAGTTGTTGCTTTATCCAAAGAAGTTGTGTACAGCAACTTCCAGCAGCAACATATTCTGCCTCAGCTGTTGATAAGGCTACTGAATTTTGTTTCTTGGATGACCATGATATTAAACATCCTGCAAGAAACTGACAACACCCACTGGTGCTTTTTCTATCTACTTTGCATCCAGCATAATCAGCATCTGAATATCCTACTAATTCTATTTTACAAGATCTAGGATACCAGAGACCTAAATCATGAGTTCTAGCCAGATATCTAAATATTCTTTTTACTGAAATTAAATGAGACTCTCTAGGGTCTGCCTGATATCTAGCACACATGCATACACTAAACAAAATGTCTGGTCTACTTGCAGTTAAGTAAAGTAATGATCCTATCATACCTCGATAATTCTTTTGATCTACCTTTTTACCTTTTTGATCACTGTCCATTCTGGTTGAAGTGCTCATTGGAGTTGATAATGGCTTTGCACCTTCAAATCCAAATTTCTTTAACAGCTCTTTGGTGTACTTGGCTTGACAGATATGAGTGCCATCCTTCCCTTGCTTAATTTGCAATCCAAGGAAGTAGCTTAGCTCCCCCATCAAGCTCATTTCGAATTCTCCCTGCATAAGCTTTTCAAAGTACTTGCAAAGAGATTCATCAGTAGATCCAAAAATAATATCATCTACATATATTTGCACAAGAAGTATATGTTTAACCTTAGATTTTATAAATAATGTACTATCTACTTTACCTCTAGTGAAACCATGATCTAATAAGAAAGTACTGAGCCTTTCATACCAGGCTCTAGGTGCTTGCTTTAAACCATATAAAGCCTTATGTAGTTTAAATACATGATTTGGAAATTCGGGATCATCAAAACCTGGAGGTTGTTCAACATAAACTTCCTCCTTGATAAAACCATTTAAAAAGGCTGATTTGACATCCATTTGAAATAGTTTTAAATCAAATGCAGATGCATAAGCAAGTAAAATCCTAATAGCCTCAAGTCTAGCTACAGGTGCATAGGTTTCATCGAAATCTATGCCTTCCTCTTGGGAGTAGCCTTGAGCTACCAGTCTGGCCTTGTTCCTTAAGATTATTCCAGACTCATCCAGTTTATTTCTGAACACCCACTTGGTGCCAATAACTGAATGATTGGATGGTCTAGGAACAAGTGACCATACTTGGTTTCTCTTGAACTGATTTAGTTCATCTTGCATGGCTAATATCCAAGATTCATCAGATAAAGCTTCATTGACTGTCTTAGGCTCTATTTGAGAAACAAAGGCTAAATAATCACAAGGAATTACATTACCTCTTGTTCTTACCCCTACAGATGGATCACCAATAATGTTTTCAGGAGGGTGATCTTTCTGATGTCTCCATTCTTTTGGAAGATTTTCATGTTGAATTTCAGTTTGCTGCAGTTCTTCCAGAGGAGGATCTTCCTTGTCCTTAATTGAGGTATTCTTTAATTTTTCAGACAAGTCATCTGCATCATCAATGTCACTAATTTCTTCCTTTTTCAAGGAAGGGTTAGATTCATCAAAAATAACATGTACAGATTGTTCAATTAATAAGGAACGTTTATTGAAAACTCTATAACCTTTGGGTTTAGAAGAGTACCCCATAAAGATGCCTTCATCTGATTTGGCATCCAACTTACCAATGTCCCTTTTTCCATTGTTGTGGATGAAGCAAGGACATCCAAATATTCTGAAATGGCTGATCTTTGGCTTCTTTCCTTTGTAGAGTTCATAAGCAGTCTTCTTCAGAATCGGCCTGATCATCACTCTATTTATGATATAACATGCAGTGTTGATGGCTTCGGCCCAGAAGTATCTTGGCAAATCATATTCTGATAACATGGTTCTTGCCATATCCAAAAGAGTTCTGTTTTTCCTCTCAGCAATTCCATTCTGTTGAGGTGTCCTTGGGGCTGAGAAGTTGTGCTCAATTCCTTGATCATCACAGAACTTTGCAAACTTTTCATTCTGAAACTCACCACCATGATCTGATCGGATAGAGACAATTGTGAACTTCTGATCTTTCTGAACTTTCTTGCTGAAGCTGACAAAATTGTCAAATGTGTCATCTTTGTGCTCTAGAAAGGATACCCAAGTGAATCTTGAATAATCATCAACTATTACAAATCCAAAATTCTTTCCTCCAGACTAGTAGTCCTCATTGGCCCAAATAGATCCATATGAAGTAGTTCTAAGGGCTTTGAGGTGGTTACTACAGTCTTTGATTTGAAAGAGCTCTTGGTGTGCTTTCCTCTTGCACAAGGTTTGCAGATACTGTCCAATCTAGAATTGACCTTTGGCAGTCCTTCAACTAGCTTTCTCTTTCTGAGCTTATTCAAACCGTCCAAGCTGCAGTGGCCCAATCTTCTGTGCCACAACTCTGTTGATTGATCTTTACTAGCTGCCAAACACACATCTTGATCCTTGAGTTCTTCTAGATAGAGTACATACAGATTTCTTTCTCTATAAGCTTCAAAAATGACTGCTCCATCCTTTAATATACTGCACTTTGATTCTTGGAACTGAATCTGATGGCCTTTGTCACACAACTGGCTGATGCTGATGAGATTATGCTTTAACCCTTTGACCAGCATCACATCTTCAATTACTGATCTTCCTTTGATGTTTACGGATCCACTTCCTATTACTGTGCCTTTTCCATTATCTCCATATGTGACTGTTCCTTCTTCATCTTGGAGATTAACAAAAAGTTTCTGGTTCCCTGACATGTGCCTTGAGCATCCACTATCCAAATACCATTTGGATGCTTTTGATTTTCCCTGAAAATTAAACACTAAGTTTTAGGTACCCAAGTTCTTTTGGGTCCTGAGAGGTTAGTACCATTGATTTTTCCTTTTATTATCCACTTTTTGTTCTTAGTGGGACATGTTGCTTTGTTATGTCCTAGTTTGTTACAATGAGTACAGCAGGTTATTCTAGTTATTCTTTCAACTGGATTATATTTAAAGTTCTTATATTCTTTATTCTTTTCGGATATAAATTCAGGAGTTGGATAAGTGTTAGGAAAGACTTTTGTTTCTTCATTTTCCGAGGGAGTATAACCAAAACCATGTTTCTTCTTGGTTGATCTTTTAGCTCCACTCATCATTAGAAGAGGTTTATTATTTGTGAACTTGTTTATGGTGCTTGTTAAATGTTCATTTTCTTTATTTAATCTTTCTATTTCTGTTTTAAGTCCACTTAAGTCTTCTTGTTTTTCTAAATGATTTATTTTCTTATTTTTCTCTTTTAAATCTTCACATAATAATTCATTTCTTCTTTTATGTTCAGTTATTTGTTTTTCAAGTTCTTCATTTTCGGTTTTTAGATCTGAGTTTGTATTTTCTAAACAGATTAAATTCTTCTTACTAATTTTAAGTAATTTAGATACCTCTTTATATTTTTCATAAAGTTCATTAAAAGCACTTTCTAAATTATCAGAATCTGAATCATTGCATGAGTCAAAGGAAGAGTCAGAAGTTACCTTGTCTTCGGTGTTGGCCATGAAAGCCAAGTTGACTTCTTCACCTTCACTGCTCGAGCTTGACTCACTGTCTGAGTCACTGCTGTTCTCCCAAGCAGCTGCCATTGCCTTCTTTTTGTACTTCTTGAATCTTCTGAAGTTGTCCCTCTTTTTGTGATCATTTTTCTTAAGCGTTGGACAGTCTGCCTTGATGTGTCCAGGCTTCTTGCATTCATAACAGATCACTTCTCCTTTCTTCTGATCCTTTGCTTCTGGTTTTCTGAAGTCTTTGTTTTTCTTGAAAAATCTTCTTCCGGACTGATACTTCTTCTTCTTTGCTAGAATCCTTTGAAGTCTTCGAGACAGCATGGCTTCTTCATCATCACTGTCTTTACTACTTTCACTATTATCCAAAGATTCTTCTGAATTGACTTCACTTGCTTTGAGAGCATTTGATTGTTTCCTTCTGCTGGAGGATTCTCCTAATCTCTCCATGTTTATCTCGTGAGCCATGAGAGATCCTATTAGCTTTTCCAATGACATTAATTTTAAATCATTGGCTTCTTCAATGGCTGTTACCTTTGGAGTCCATGAAGATGGTAGAGATCTGAGGACTTTTCTAACCATGTCTGGTACATTATAAACTTTTCCCAATCCAGCTAATCCATTTGTAATGTCTGTGAATCTACTGAACATCTGAGTTATTGATTCACCTGACTGCATCTGGAATCTTTATATTGAGCTACCAGAATATCTATTCTTGTCTCCTTTACTTTGTCTGTCCCTTCATAGGTAATTCTGAGCTTTTCCCACATCTCCATTGCGGATTTGCAGGCTGAAACTCTATTGAATTCTTTCTTGCTTAGGGCACAACATAATATGCTCTTGGCTTTGCAGTTTAAGGATATTCTTTTCCTATCATCATCTGTCCACTGAGCCTTAGCGTTTGTGACCAAAAGATCACCTTCTTCTACAATGGACCAAATTGTATAATCATGGCCTTGTAGAAAATATTCCATTCTAGTCTTCCAGTAGGTGTAGTCTTCTCCATCGAACAAGGGAGGCCTGTTGACTGACTGACCTTCGAAGTTGCTTTGGGCTGCCATAGATCTTTGCTCTTCAGATCGTTGGATCTTCTTCTTTGTCGAAGAGACGGGCTCTGATACCACTTGTTGCCCAGCTAGCTAGCCCAGAGGGGGGGTGAATGGGTTGTTAAAGTTTCGATCTCTGATTAAAACCTGTTTACTGAAAAGATTACACAACTTAATAACGAGGTTAGAGTTAGAGCAAATAAGACAACAATCACACAAAGCACATCACAAGACACAAGGATTTTTATCCTGGTTCGGAACTCCTCTCCACAGGAGACCTACGTCCAGTCCCTGAGCAATGCCTCAGGATTTCACTACCAAGGGTACAATCCCCCTTAAGGATCCTTACACCCAGCCTCAACTGGTCTTCCTTCAACCTGAAGGGAAAACAACCACCCTGGATGCCACCAGGTCTTCCTTCGTCCAGAAGGGAACACAACTAAAGAAGAGAAAGTGTAGGAACAGGCTTCAGACTCTAGCTTGACCAGCTACAAGCTGAAGCTACCAAGGCCCGAGAGAGAAAGAGATTTAACAAGGTTTTCTCTCCAAGGACTACACAAGCTCTCACAAATAAAATCTCCTTTGATCACTGAGAGCTAAGAGCTAAAACAAGGTTGGAGTGGAAGCTTCGCTCTTGTTTCAATCTTCTGAAGACTCGAAGAGATGGTGTTCTTTCTTTTCGAATTGCAAGCGTTGCATGTTTGTCTTCTCCGTCTTGAGTCTTATTTAAACTTCAGATTCAAATTTGAACGTTGAAGAATCCGTTGTCTCTTATCCTGGTGTACGTTAGACTGGTCACCAAGGAAGCTTCTGATCTTCAGTCTTTTATCCTTTAGTACACGCCAGAGAAATGTTTAGAATCTTGTATCTTGTATCCAACGTTGTACAGATGAGTCTTGTCAGATATCTGCAAGCATATCAACAATAAATAGTGGACAGCTAGGACTGCCGTCGATTGTTAGTTGCAGATGGAACAGATATTGCAATATATAGCAAAGCTCCTTTCTGTCTAAAAAGTACGTAGACAGAGTAGCATAAAAATGGAAGATATCGTCTGCATGCATGGGAGATACGATCAGAGAGCATTTAATGCGTAGCAGTCAACAGACGAGATATGACTTTGACTTTTCAACGCTATTCAAAAGCATTATACTGATACAGCAAGAAATTCGATATAAATAATCCCGATGCCTTCATGACTTATGAAATCGTTATACGATAACAGACAAATCGTTATGACAGAGCATTATCACATTATAATGATGAAATCGTTATGAGTTATAGCAAGTCGTTATGAACACTTATCAAGTCGTTATGAACTGTAAAGAAATCGTTATGACTATCAAGTCGTTATGAACTGTAAAGAAATCGTTATGAACTGTAAAGAAATCGTTACAACAATCAAGTCGTTATGAGTTTCAAAGAAATCGTTATGAGTTATAGCAAGTCGTTATGAACACTTATCAAGTCATTATGAACTTGTAAAGAAATCGTTATGAACTCTAAAGAAATCGTTACAGCAATCATGTCGTTATGAGTTTCAAAGAAATCGTTACGAGAAGTCTTAACAAGTCGTTGCACAAAGCAAATCATTATGAGAATCAAAGAAATCGTTACGAGAAGTCTTAACAAATCGTTGCACAAAGCAAATCGTTATGAGAATCAAAGAAATCGTTACGAGAAGTCTTAACAAATCGTTGCACAAAGCAAATCGTTATGAGAATCAAAGAAATCGTTACGAGAAGTCTTAACAAATCGTTGCACAAAGCAAATCGTTATGAGAATCAAAGAAATCGTTACGAGAACTAAAGAAATCGTTACGCCTTAGAAAGTCGTTGCGAGTTCTAAAGAAATCGTTACGAGGTCTAAAGAAATCGTTACAGCTAGAGAGTCGTTGCGAGTTCTAAAGAAATCGTTACGAGGTCTAAAGAAATCATTACGCCTTAGAAAGTCGTTGCGAGTTCTAAAGAAATCGTTACGAGGTCTAAAGAAATCGTTACGGCTAGAGAGTCGTTGCGAGTTCTAAAGAAATCGTTACGAGGTCTAAAGAAATCGTTACGGCTAGAGAGTCGTTGCGAGTTCTAAAGAAATCGTTACGAGGTCTAAAGAAATCGTTACGACAGTCAAGTCGTTACGGGTTCTAAAGAAATCGTTGCTATGTCTTAAAGAATAGTTGCGATATCGATTTGTTTTGAATTTTTCGGTCAGAGAAGAAATCGTTCTGCTTATCAAAGAAGTCGATACAAAGACTTGGACAGAATGTGAGATGAGACTTACCTGATTGTCTTGAACTTTCATTTTTCTTTTATTTCCTGTTCTCAAGGCTCAAGTAATCCATTAGTACTATTTTGTTAATCATCAAAATTAATATATAAATAAATGAATTATTTATTATGGGGACAATTTGGTCATCAAGTGCTGCCTCAAGGGTACGATGATCAAAAGCCACTAACCTCGTCCTCAGTGATGGTCTCAGCCCCATCACGAACTTCTTCACCTTTCTGCGCTCATCAACTACTATATGAGGAGCATACTTTGATAATTCTGCAAACCTGGCCTTGTACTCTAGTACGGTCATGGAGCCCTGAGTCAACGAGAGGAACTCTTGCTCCATCTTGTCCTAGATGTGCTCCGGAACAAACTTGGCTCGGAATAGCCTCACGAACTCATCCCAACCAACCTCCACAGCACCATCCTCGAACCGAGTACGCAGCAACGAGGACCACCACACGTCGGCTCGCTCCTGCCAAAACCATCCATAAGGACTAACCAACATAATTTATACTTAAAGAAATAACCACCAAATTAATTTACACATACCTGTAGCATATAGGTGGCTAAAGTGACATTGTCATCCTCATCGCACCTAATAGCCCGGAAGATCTTCTCAATCTCCCTCATCCAGCTCTCAGCTAATAATGGATCGCTCTCCCCCTTAAAAGAGGGTGGCGACATCCTCTTGAACCTTTCCATGATGGAGGGTCCACCATGGTCAGCCTGGGGAGCTGGCACCTGAGCCTGCTACAATAAGCATCATAAGCAACACATACAACATATCAAACATGCATTTAATAAAACAAACTGCTTTATCTTATTATTCTAACCTGAGCCTTCAGCTGAGCTTGGAGTGCAGCCTGGGTGTGGGCCTACGTCTGCATGGCCTGCACTAAACCCTGCATGAACACTCCATAGTCTACTGGTGGCGGTGGGGGAAGCACAGGACCCTGGGGTGCTGGGGCCAGCTGCTCACCCTGATCCTCATGCCTAGGCTCATTGCTCCTCTGCTCACCCTCACGAGCAGGAACACCACGCCTACCACGTGAAGCCATAGCCTGCAAAATAATTTAATCACAATTTAGAAACTAGGCTATCTAATTTCTAAGTATCCATATGTGGACAATCTACACAGACTTAGCATACAATGAAGATGATGGTCTATGTGTATATTTATGTACAATTTCATCCTTGTCTCTGATACCAATCTCTGTAACAACCCTCCTTATACCGGTACGGTTATACCAACCCTCATCGATATAATGAACGCCGCTACAGTGGGACATTTTCCCAACAATTATATAATAGGCTGGAATATACATAAATACATTCACATAACAGCGGAATTGAATATGACTGAAAAGTAACTCTTATTCCATCATCCACATTCTATTCACAGTCCATATAGAAGAAAACAAACCAAACTTTTCATAATTTAGAAATAAAATAAATAAAATGTCCACATAAGACTACGCAGAGTCTTTATACATACTTATGAAAATGAAAATGCAATGCTGAATCTAAACAAGGTCTCCTACTCCCGCTCCGAGTCACTCCTAACGATCTCCTCGGAAGAAGTAGTAATCTCTGCACCAGTACGCCGAAGCAAGAATGAGTTCAAAAGAACTCAACAAGTAACACCAAACACACTAAAATTACATGCATCACATAACTTTCACATTTTCATACTACACAATAACATATAAACATAGATTTAACAATTAACTAAAGTACAAATCCTAAACATAATTTCTACACAGGTTACACATGGAAATTGTTTTATACAAAATTTTCAATAACTCAAAGCCTATCACATGCTTTCTACACACTTTTCAATATATTAAACTAAACTCATTTAGCCACATTCACACACTTACAAGCTAAACATTAGTCCTTTTAAACATGTAGTTTGTACACATAAATAAGAGACAATTCTGGCATGGATTCTATAATCATTTTCATATAGATAACACATTTATACTCTTGAAAAATTTGCTGTTTTGCTATGTACATATTATAATCATTCAAGAAGTTATCAATTTACATGCTGTCACAAGAATTCATATTAATACATGATAACTTACACAATTTCACAATTTACACATTCACTTCCACTTAAACACAAGTTCACATTTATTAAATGCCATGACACATAGCCCAAACCACCTTTTAGAAGGACACACACTAATCACATCACATTTCTATCACCTAGGCATTTCAGTGATAAATTTTAGTTACTGCGTAGAACCGGGAGAAGCACTCTCCACCCTAACCAATGATACTTGTCCGCCTCCAGGATTTAATCCCAATGCCCGTGGGACATCACACACTTTGAACTTTTCCGTGGGGACTTTACCACAGTACAGTTTCGCAGCCCTCTAAGGTAGCAGTGTCACCCATTGGCACAATTACACATTTTCCAAACTTTTAACACACAATGCACAATTTATCATATTTATACTATGTTCACATTTTCACATACTTCAGTATTACCTAGCATGGCACTACTGTTTTCAGAATTTAAAATTTTCAAAATAAGTCTAATCATGCTGAAAATTTCAGATTTTTAATATCTACCACATTAACATGTTTTAATCTATCAATAGGTCACATGAAACTGGAATATATAGTCACTATCATCATTTCATTACAAAAGTTTAACCAAAAATCTATTACAAGTTAATCATCATGCATACCAAATTTTACATTTTTCTGAGTTACACACAGTTTCTGAAAATTCTAACAGTGGTATTACATAAGATTAAAATAGTCAAACTAGAATGGAATATCATTATTTGGACTCAAAATTCATTCTACACATGAAAAATGATATTTCTAAGCATATGTCAATTTCTAAGAATTTTAATGTTTTTACGTTATTTATCTGAATTTCTACACTAATAAAACATGCTCACTGTATTTCAGTTCAGAAAATATATAAGTTTACATAGTCATCAAAAAATTTCCAAATTTTAACAACATGCTCTAACATCGATTTAAGCACCATAGAAAATTTCTGACACTTAAATTCCACAAGGATAACATAAACAATAATTTACAATATTTAGAACCTGTTTAACATGTATTTCAAAATTTTTAATAATTAATACACTTAACGAAATTTCACAGAAATTACACAACATGCTCCACTACACATATTACATAACATATAAAATTTACCATATATCCTCATGTGCAGAAATCCGAAAAAAAAATAGCTTACAAAGGCAGACAGTCCACTGCTCTTGCCTGAAGAACTCAACGGCAAAGGTATGGCCGTTTACTCATGTTAACGGAAACATAGGGTGCCTCCAGCTCAGGATCTTAACGGAAAGGGATCCCGCCGTTAAGTTCATGTCTGTGAAAAACACACACTGAACACCCAAAAGATTATGTGAATGGGGTTCCAGGACACGAGAAAAATCTGTAAAAATTCCTGGGACCTACTAGACACATGTAGGGATTATGTGGATGGGGTACTTGCCTGTAGAAAATTTCTCAATCGATGTTTTGAGTCGAAGAAGCCCTTCTCGGCCTGAACCAAAGAGTCCTCAAATCCACCTTTACCCGGTTTCTGTGTTGATCTCCTCAGCACACCAGTGTGGGGAAGTCGTTCCCAGATGTATTGACTCCTCTCCAGTCGTTGTAGAACGCCGGATGAAGTCGCCAGTCGCCGGATCTTAGAGGTCCAAGTCGGGGTTTCGCACATAAAATATTAGGGTTTTTGACAAAGAGTCAAAAGGAGTCAGATCGGCCCACGAGGGTGTTTTTTATGAGGGCAAGGGTCGGAGATGTGTTTGGGTAAGGCATAGAGCCATTGGGGTCGGTTTCTAAAACAAAAGGTTGTGTTTCCGGAGATGTTTCCAGATCTGGAAAACGTAACTGATCTGGGATATTGATGTCAACATCTCTGGCCGTCGATTCAGAATAGGCGTCCATCGATATTGCCGCCGATTCACAGTCAACATCAACTGATGTTGATGCCAACTGGTTGACGGAACAGACTTAAAACATGCAGAACTATATACACCACACACATATAGATATATACATATATACAATGTATACATTATCATAACACTAATTCATGCAATACATATAAATAAGTACTACACACAATACAATTATTCACACAAGCAATTACCCAAAAAAAAATTACGGGCCTTACAGTTATAGCCTTTCAGGTGCTCCTCCCAAGGACCAGATCGGGCCCTTATAATGTTGCCTAGCATAGTCATGTTTGTTATCTTAGACAATCAATTGATGGCCAAGTAGAGTACCTAGAACAGATGAGAGTAGTAGATGAAATAGATGAGAGTGTAGAGAGAATGTGAACAGATAAGAGGATATAGATAGTAGACGAGATAGGGACGATATCATAAAATAACGTAACACCAAAAATAACAGTTGCGCGGCACCAGGTCGAGTACCGGCAGTCTGGTAGAATCATCACCGCCCACTATCCGTGCTGTGCACATAGGCTAGATGGTCCGGCGTGATCATAAGATAAGAAGAGAACACACTAAGGCCATTGATCGTACTGATCCCTAAAAGTGTATCGGGTTTTAGGGTACAACCAGCTCGTCGGCAATGGACGTACGCCAAAGCCAAGAAGACTTACAGAGGACTTGACAAGGAGTCCCTGGCCCAGTCGAGAGTATTCCCGATGGAGAGGTGGTCCAAGTCAAGAGAAAGTGTGTAGAAAACGGGTCCGTCGTGCCTCGAGTGCTCGAAGGCTGAGGGAAACGGTAACGGTGTACAAAACACACGTATAAAACAAAGACAAACGTGATTAATTAAATAGAGAAATTTAGTCATTTATTTCGCTAATTTACCAGATACGTTATTACATAATTTATTAGGGTCAAATGGCAATTAATAATGTTATGTGTGTGTAAGTGTAAAGAAATCATGAGATGATGATAAATCGTGCAAATATCCTTTAAATAATTAAATTTATATCATTATTGCCATTTATTAATTTACCAAGTCGAATTAACTATAACATGGGTTAATCATGGCTAGATAGGGGTTATATAGCCAAATCAGCAAGGGCATGTGCATAAATTAAATTCAAGTCGCGACGGGCGGCTCGGTCGCGGTCCAAAGACCCACCGGCCCGGTCCGGCCCGCGCCAGGAATCGCGGCGGCTTAGGCCACTGCGTTTCTCAATGTGACGCGCCCGCCGGCCGCGACCCCGCTGGTATCACGACGGGTCACGCCGCCGCGATATCAGGGTGTGTCTGGTCTTTTACCCTTTTTTTCAGGGTACATCCTCTTTGATAGCGGGTCATTCTAACTTCCATATAAAATTGCACGGTGATCCAAAAATCACGAAATCAGTTTTAAACGGAAGTAGATATATATATCTATCAACATTATGATTAATTTGAAAATAGACAAGGTTTAGGCATGGTTTGATCAAGTTACATTTCAATGACCTAAACATGCACAGTCAAAGTTCAACAAATTAATTAGAGATGGATACATGATGAAAATTAGGCAAACTAGTGGCGTTTGAAAGCTAACATGATGTAGTATTTATGAGAATTTTCTCATGGCATGGGGTCATGTATGCTCGAGGTTTAAGAGTAAACATGAAGGGTCGGGTATATGGAACTGACAGGGATTCAAAGAATTAATTCTCCCTCATGGGAGATCGAAATGGAGCGAAACTAGAGGGCATCTGCTCAGGAAAATGAAGTGTTCCTAGGGTAATTTTTACTCAAATTTAGCTTGAGAGATTGCCTACCTTTTATTGAAACAAAGAAGAACTCTAATTCAGAGATGAAAACGAGATGAAAACTCCTTTGTCCAAGCTTCCTTCTCCAAGCTCCCACCTTCTCCAGCCTCTCCCTTCGTCTCCAGAGCTTCAGCCATGGTTTGGGTAGGGATGAGATTAGGGTGTTTTTACTAGCTAATAGAGTCCTAACATCTTCAAACTCTTCACTTCTCCTCCAACTCCGAAATTAGCAATTATTCTCTTATTTCTTTCATTTATCTTCCTAATTTGGATGAGGAAGAGGCCTAATCTCGTGGCCAAAGGGTTAGGATGGGCTAAGGGCTCTTGTTTTAGATAAATACAAGTTATTTAGTATTTATCCTACCCTTTTACTATTTACTAATTAATTAAATCCGAATTTAGGATAATTAATTCCCATCCCATGTTGGGCTCCACTATATTAGGCCCATTATTTTTTTAATTAGACCATTTACACAACCCATTAGGATTTTAACTTAATGAGCTTGATTTAATTCCCTTTTATCTCACTTATTGCTCATTTATTCTAATTAAATCTATTTTCCTCATTTATTAAAAATAGAAATTTTATTTTATTTGGGTTTTAAAAATCAAGGGTTCTACATCCTCCCTCTCTTAAAAAGAATTTGGTCCCCAAATTCATATGATCGTAAGAGGAAGAATGACTTACTGAATAACTCCAGATAATTCTGTCGCATTAATGCTTCGGGCTCCCACGTGGCCTTTTCAACTTCATGGTTTCTCCATAATACCTTTACCATAGGTATAGATATATTCTGAAGCTGTTGCATCTTCTTGTCCAAGATCTTCACTGGCCTTTCTTCATAGGTTATATCGTTATTCAGAATAATGTCATCATAGCTGATTACGTGTGACGGATCATACACGTACTTCTTCAACATGGACACATGGAACACATTGTGCACTATTGAGAACTGGGGAGGTAGTGCTAGTCGGTACGCCACCTCGCCAACTCTATCCAACACTTCGAATGGACCTATGAATCTTGGTCTCAATTTGTCTTTCATCCCAAATCTTTAGAATCCTCTGGTTGGGGACACCTTGAGCATCACATGATCTCCAGTTTGAAATTCTAAGTCTCTTCTTCTTTTATCTGCATAGCTCTTCTGCCTAGACTGAGCTATCTTAATCCTATCTCTGATAATCTGTATATCTCTGCTAGTGCTCTGCACCATGTCTGGTCCCAGGCATTGCTGTTCTCCTACCTCATTCCAGCATATAGGTGATCTGCAACTTCTGCCATACAGTGCTTCAAAAGGTGCCATCTTAATGCTCGCCTGATAGCTATTGTTGTAGGCAAATTCAATTAGGGACAGTTGTTCATTCCAATAACCTTCAAAATCTATAGTGCAGGCGTGAAGCATGTCTTCCACTATTTGATTTATCCTTTCTGTCTATCCATCCGTCTGTGGGTGGAAAGCAGTACTGAAATTTAACTTGGTTCCCAATGCCGTCTGAAGTCCCTTCCAGAATCTAGAAGTGAATCTGGGATCATGGTCTGAGACAATGGTTACTGGGACTCTATGAAATCTTACTATCTCCTTTACATACAATGCTGCTAACACATCCACACTCCAAGTGCTCTTAATGGCAAGGAAGTGTGCGGACTTGGTTAAACGGTCCACAATAACCCAGATAGCATCAAGTCCACCACGAGTTCAGGGTAAACCCATGATGAAATCCATGCCAATACTCTCCCACTTCCATTCAGGTATGTCCAGGGGTCTAAGTACACCCGCAGGACGACGGTGTTCGACTTTCACCTATTGGCATGTGAGGCAGTGTGTGGCATGCTCAGCCACCTCACGCTTCATGTTTGGCCACCAAAATGACCTTTTCATGTCCTGGTACCTCTTGGTTACGCCTGGGTGAATTGTGTACTTGGTCTTGTGGGCTTCATCCATCAACTTTCTCTTCAATTCTTCATTGTCAGGCACACAAGTCATGGCGTGGAATAATATCCTCCCATCTTCAGCGATGGAGAAGTCTGGCTTGTCAGCTATGGTCTCTCTGACCTTGACTAGAAACGGATCATTTGCCTGTTGCTCTTTAATCTTGACAAATATGTCGGGTTGAGCTCTTAAGTTGGCCACTATCATCTTATCACTTCTTTTCTCAATGTTCAGATCCAGACTGGCGAACTGTTCCAGTAATTGCATCTCGCCCATGACTAAACAAGATAAAGATGCTACTGGCTTCCTACTAAGTGCATCAGCTACTGCATTACCTTTGCCTGGGTGATATTGACTGTTGAAATCAAAGTCCTTCAGATACTCCAGCCATCTCCTTTGTCTCATATTAAGCTCCTTTTGAGAAAACAAATACTTCAGACTTTTGTGGTCAGAGTAGACAATAAATTGCTCCCCATATAGGTAATGTAAGGAATCGATTAGAGCGCAGTGGAAATGCGATTCCTTCCATTTGATATCGTTGTCGGCGGTCGGAATCGATCGAAAAATGGAAAAACCCACGCGGGAAGATCCGATCTTTACCTTTGCGGGGTTGCAAAACTCCCGAATCTGGGGAGAAGATTGCACCGGAGGCGCTAGTGCTGTAAGCCATTCAGGTGTCCAGCCTCTAGACGTATCCACGCGAGCTTCAAACGCAGACGGGATCTCCTCGGTCTCCACGTGTCTCCCGGATCTCAACTCCACCATGTGCCAGAGAGAGGAGAGACAAGAGGTGGGGGCGCCCTAGGAGAGAGAGGAGGAGGCGGCCAGAGAGGACCCTGTAGCTTGGCCTAGGGTTTGACTCTCCACATGCATATATAGACTCTGCGGTTTTTCACAAAAACCTAATTAATGTCTATAACGGTCATCCTGCCCAGTCTGCTCAGAACTCTATTGCGTGTGACCCTCTAGGCCCAAGTACAAGTCCAGTTTTCAGCCCATTAAGTCCAATAACTCTTTATTGGCTTACTGTAATTAATTTAATATCTCATATTAATTAATTACTCAATTAATTATTGTCTCACGATAATTGACCGGGCTTCCAATCAAGTTGGGTGCCAAGCAACACCACTTGATCATGGAAAGCATTGGGATTCAGCAACCCAATCAAGGAACCCTTTCTGTCAACAGATACCACGTGACTATAGTCCTTCGCTTGTACAATACTCCCGAGCGAACTTAGGGTATGGTCAACTGTCAAACCCTAATATGTGCATTCACTTGGATTAGATGCCGCATAACAATATCAGAAAACTACTTTTCTGATAAGTAGTCTTGCCCTGGCCAGGGACTCTCAGGCATCTTTCCCTAGAGCATTCACTCTCCTATTACTGAGAGCGAGCAATCCCATATTGACCACACAATCACCTTCGAAGGTATTCCTCTAGATCCGAACACTTAACTGATTAAGACCTCATGGCTAGAGATCTATAAGTTAAGGTCAAAACATAGAAGTCCACCGACAAGGTGTCCTTGGTGTCTCAGGTCTAAGGACCAATCACACCACTGTGACAATGAATCTAGCTGGTTGACAGTTAGGTAATATTACCATCCAGCGATTCATAACGGATCAGTTCAATGAACTCATTCTCCAATGAGCACCTACATATTCACCTTAGTGTCTCCACACAAGTGACTATGAGACCAGTCACCCTCATCATATGAGCAGGTGCAACCTGTACTAGTCTAACCGGATATTCGATGTCCTTCTCGAATATCCTCCGACTAGGAACAATTAAGAATATATGTTTAAAGGATATTAATCCCATTATTATGATCTCATCATAATTAATATCCATTGCGCATATTCATGGACTTCATAATGAAACGCCAAATGAATTACACATAATGAATATAACAGCCTTATTATTATTATTAAAGAACAAAATTGTACAAGTTATGATTGGCTTGAGGACACCCATAACTAACAGGTAAGGCCGCCTGATCTTGAGTGCAAAAACCACTGCAGCTAATTCTAAGTCATGGACTGGGTAGTTGACTTCGTGTGGCTTCAACTGCCTTGAAGAATACGCGATCACCTTTTCATTCTGCATTAATACGCAGCCCAGACCGATTCCAGATGCATCAGTGTAGACTAAGAATCCTTCGCCCTCGACTGGTAATGCGAGGACAGGTGCAGATGTCAATAATTGCTAGAGTATCTGAAAGCTCTTCTCGCACTCCTTGCTCCAGACGTAGGGGTTCTCTTTCCGCGTAAGACGTGTAAGAGGTACAACTATCTTGGAGAAGTCTTTTATGAACCGTTTGTAATAACTAGCCAGTCCAAGAAAGCTTCTTATCTCTGTGACATTGGTCGGCCTTTCCCAGTTTAGCACAGCCTCTACCTTGGAAGGATCGACAGTGATACCATCATTGGAAATAACATGGCCTAGGAAGGACACCTCCTCGAGCCAGAATTCACACTTGCTCAATTTGGCGTAGAGCTT
Source organism: Colocasia esculenta (assembly GCA_014218235.1). Classification (NCBI taxonomy): domain Eukaryota; kingdom Viridiplantae; phylum Streptophyta; class Magnoliopsida; order Alismatales; family Araceae; genus Colocasia; species Colocasia esculenta. Next base: position 46,414,680 of record CM024764.1, on the reverse strand, counting down.
GTTGTGCCGCAGAATCTACAGAGTGATCCTCAGATGCTCCTCATGCTCTTCTTGGGTCTTGGAGTATATGAGAATATCATCAATTAAAACCACGACGAACTTGTCAAGGTAGGGCCGATATATGCTATTCATCAGTTGCATGAAAGCTGCAGGAGCATTGGTTAGTCCAAAAGGCATGACTACAAATTCGTAATGACTGTACCTGCTTCTGAAAGCCGTCTTGTATATGTCTGCATCTTTAATCCTCATCTGATGGTATCCCGATCTAAGGTCAATCTTAGAAAAATATTTGGCTCCTGATATTTGATCAAATAATTCATCGACACGAGGCAGAGGGTACTTGTTCTTGATAGTGAGATTATTCAACTACCTGTAATCGATGCATAACCTCATGGATCCATCCTTCTTCTTGACGAACAACACTGGTGCTCCCCAAAGAGAAGTACTTGGCCTGATAAATCCATTTTCTAAAAGTTCCATCAGTTGCTCTTTCAACTCTTTCAATTCAGCGGGGGACATCCTGTAAGGTTGGCGTGATACCGGTGCAGCTCCAAGTATGAGATCAATTGAGAAATTCACATCTCTCTCGGGTGGAATGCCTGGCAGCTCATCGGGAAACACATCGGGATATTCTTGCACTATATGAATATCCGATATCTTAGTTGCTTTCTTTTCAACTACAATTGCGGCAAGAAATGCCACACAGCCCTTTCTTATCATGTTTTGTGCCTTTATGGTAGAGACGAGAGACAAGTGCCTCTTGTGTCTACGTCACGTGAAGGTCAGCTTAGGGAATTCACTAAAAGTAATTTTCCCTCTTCTACAATCAACACAAGCCCCATAAGTAGATAGCCAATCGGCTCCCAGAATAACATCGTAGCCCTCCATGGGCATAGAGATTAGGTCAGCTCTAAGCTTAAGTTCACCAATCTTAACATCCGCTAAAGGAAAATATTTATTCAATTGAGCCTTTTCCCCAAGTGGTGTCGTGACATGTAGTTCAAATTCCATAGATGCAGGTTTTTCCTTTAAGGTGTCAGCGAATGCTTGTGATATGAAAGAATGCATTGCGCCAGTATCAAACAAAACAAAAGCTGACTGAGAGAAAATTGGTAAAGTACCTTCTACAACTCCACCTTCCTCAATGTTCTCTACCTCTTGCAAGGCCTGCAGTCGGCCGGGCTTCTTTTGTCCCATCAGACGCTTCTCCTTCTCCTGCTCCTTTAACACAGGGCACTCAGAAATGCGGTGATTACGATTTCCGCATCGTAGGCAAGCGCCTGCTTTTCTCCAGCATTCAGCGGCAGTGTGACCAGGCTTGTCAAAATGTTCACAATTGGTCTTGTTGGTGGTTGGCGGTGTAGGTATCTTGGGCCTTCTTTCCTGGTTCGACCCTCCAGTGATGTTGAATGGCCGCTTCTTGCCATTTGTGGGCTTGCATGAGGAACCCGATGCTGGTTCCTTCTTGACCAATCTACATTTAATGCGATCAGTGAGATCGGTTGCATCTTCCAGCAATTGAGCCTTCTTAACCATTTCAGCATATGTCTGAATGTCCATAGGTGCAAGTTGAGTAATATAAGAAGGCTTAAGCCCATTAAGGAAGCGCCTTGCCTTCATCTTTTCGGTGCTGACCAGGTGATTGGCATATCAGGCCAATCGAGAAAACTGCGCTTCATATTCAATGACTGTAAGGTGCCTCTGCTTTAATGCGGCAAATTCCAATGCTTTCGTCTCTTGGACTCTTTCGGAGAAATACTTGGAATTGAAGTGTTCCTTAAATTCCTCCCAAGTAAATTGTGCGTCTGCCCTGGTGGCGTCAACGGACTCCCACCACGCATAGGCGTCCCATTCCAGCTGAAAGGTTGCAAGTAACAACTTGTCACCATCCGCATTGCATGACGCAAAAAATGCACTCTATCTCCTTGAGCCAATTCTCGACCTCGTCAGGATCAGTGGTCCCACTGAAACGAGGTGGATTTAAGTTGCGGAAGTTCCTGTGTAGTTCACCAGCTTCTCGGTGGTTGTTGTTATTAGCTCCAGCAGCCTGGAGCAATGCCTGAGTAAGCTGTTGGATTATGTGTTGCATGTCACGGAGTTGAGCACGCTTCGCTGCCATTGCTAGTGTTTAAGTTCCTTCAAAAGAGAATTTTAAATGTAAGTCATTAAGTTTGCACTAAGTTTGTGCGTGTGTGCATTTATTTTATCATATTACCCTTGGTTCTACCCATCTCACATAGGTGCGGAATTTAAACTCTAAGTCAAGACAGGTCAAACCTAGATCATCCTATACTTAAGAATAACCTAGGCTCTGATACCACAAAACTGTAACGCCCCGACGTAGAATATCGGAGCTGAATTACAGTTATTAAATAGTACAGAGCGAGAAAATAAATACAAACCATTGCTCAATTGGAATAATAGCAAACAACCTCAAATTTCATTAACATTCTATCAAATCATGACCTAACTATTACATCAATTGATCAGAGCCAAACTAGGGCCCAAAGTACTTTATTGAAATCCAACTAATACATCAAGACAGACTGACTCACTAAATCATAACTATACTAACTAACTACTAAGCAGATGGTTGCCGAAAAAGAATCACTCCTGGATGTCGTCCTCGTTCCCATCCATGTGAGTGTGGTCATCATCCGACTCGCCTAAAACACAATGAATAAATATGCAGGATGAGTGAATAACGCCCAGTAGGACTTAATATCTCATGAGAACAGCATGCTTAAAGTAATTAATGTCTTTAGGAGGCAGGATATGAGAACAAGTTGTCATGTATAGTCAAGAGAATGATGTAACAAGAAAACGTGAAACATTAACTCATTTATGAGAGTATAACATCACAAGAATTGGTCATATCACGAGATAGCAAGTAAACTAATCACGATAGCAAGCATGGGTCGGTATTCTTTCAACCCCGAGTTTAAGTAACAATAAGTGCTTGTTTGATTGATTGATTGTCATAGATTAAATCTTGCGTGTCATGCGTTAGGTGTATGCCATCACCTAGATCATTAGACCCTCGCGAGTTATAGCCTTTCAGGTGCTCCTCCCAAGGACCAGATCGGGCCCTTATAATGTTGCCTAGCATAGTCATGTTTGTTATCTTAGACAATCAATTGATGGCCAAGTAGAGTACCAAGAACAGATGAGAGTAGTAGATGAAATAGATGAGAGTGTAGAGAGAATGTGAACAGATAAGAGGATATAGATAGTAGACGAGATAGGGACGATATCGTAAAACAACGTAACACCGAAAATAACAGTTGTGCGGCACCAGGTTGGGTACCGGCAATCTGGTAGAATCATCACTGCCCACTAGCCGTGCTGTGCACACAGGCTAGATGGTCCGGCATGATCATAAGATAAGAAGAGAACACACTAAAGCCATGGATCGTACTGATCCCTAAAAGTGTATCAGATTTTAGGGTACAACTAGCTCGTCGGCAATGGACGTACGCCAAAGCCAAGAAGACTTACGGAGGCCTTAACAAAGAGTCCCTGGCCCAGTCGAGGGTATTTCCGATGGAGAGGTGGTCCAAGTCAAGAGAAAGTGTGTAGAAAATGGGTCTGTCGTGCCTCGAGTGCTCGAAGACCGAGGGAAACGGTAACGGTGTACAAAACACACGTATAAAACGAAGACAAACGTGATTAATTAAATAGAGAAATTTAGTCATTTATTTCGCTAATTTACCAGATACATTATTGCATAATTTATTAGGGTCAAATGGCAATTAATAATGTTATGTGTATGTAAGTGTAAAGAAATAATGAGATGATGATAAATCGTGCAAATGTCCTTTAAATAATTAAATTTATATCATTATTGCCATTTATTAATTTACCAAGTCGAATTAACTATAACATGGGTTAATCATGGCTAGATAGGGGTTATATAGCCAAATCAGCAAGGGCATGTGAATAAATTAAATTGCTGGCCGAAATTTCCAAATCGCGGCGGACCTACCAGCCGCGATTCAAGTCGCGACGGGCGGCTCGGTCACGGTCCGAAGACCCACCGACCCGGTCCGGCCCACGCCAGGAATCGCGGCGACTTAGGTCATCACGTTTCTCAACACGACGCACCCGCCGGTGGCGACCCCGCTGGAATCGCGGCGGGTCGCGCCGCCATGATATCAGGGTGGGTCTGGTCTTTTACCCTTTTTTCCAGGGTGCATCCTCTTTGATAGCTGGTCATTCTAAATTCCATATAAAATTGTACGGCAATCCAAAAATCACGAAACCAATTTTAAACGGAAGTAGACATATAGATCTATCAACATGTATGACTAATTTGAAAATAGACAAGGTTTAGGCATGCTTTTATCAAGTTACATTTCGATGACCTAAACATGTGCAGTCAAGGTTCAATGAATTAATTAGAGATGGATACATGATGAAAATTAGGCAAACTAGTGGCGTTTGAAAGCTAACATGATGTAGTATTTATGAGAATTTTCTCATAGAATGGGGTCATGTATGCTCGAGGTTTAAGAGTAAACATGAAGGGTCAGGTACATAGAACTGACAGGGATTCAAAGAATTAATTCTCCCGTATGGGAGATCGAAATGGAGCAAAACTAGAGGGCTTTTACTGAAGAACATGAAGTCTTCCTAGAATAATATTTAATCAAATTTAGCTTAAGAGATTATCTACCTTTTGTTGAAACAAAGAAGAACCCTAATTCGGAGATGAAAATGAGATGAACTCCTTTGCTTCCTTCTCCAAGCTCCCACGTTCTCCAGCCTCTCCCTTCGTCTCAAGAGCTCCAGCCATGGTTTGGGTTTGGGTAGGGATGAAATTAGGGTGTTTTTACTAGCTAATAGAGTCCTTACATCTTCAAACTCTTCACTTCTCCTCCAACTGCGAAATTAGCAATTATCCTCTTATTTCTTTCATTTATCTTCCTAATTTGGATGAGGAAGAGGCCTAATATTGTGGCCAAAGGGTTAGGATGGGCTAAGGGCTCTTGTTTTAGATAAATACAAGTTATTTAGTATTTATCCTACCCTTTTACTATTTACTAATTAATTAAATCCGAATTTGGGATAATTAATTCCCATCCCATGTTGGGCTCCACTATATTAGGCCCATTATTTTTTTAATTAGACCATTTACACAACCCATTAGGATTTTAACTTAATGGGCTTGATTTAATTCCCTTTTATCTCACTTATTGCTCATTTATTCTAATTAAATCTATTTTCCTCATTTATTAAAAATAGAAATTTTATTTTATTTGGGTTTCAAAAATCAAGGGTGCTACATAGGGATTCCTTTCCCAAAGCCTCCATAAGTCTCCTCTGATTGTAGATTCCCTCATGGCCGACGAGTATGTTGTATCATGATGTTCTCCAAAGTTAATGTGTACTTCTCTCTTTCATCTTAATTTTCTCGAAGTGATAGAGTATAACACATAAAATAAATTTATTAATTAAATATAGAATTAATGTAAATATGTCGTTATGCTACTTGATTGAACTCTTAACTTAACATTCCCAAAATACCGTTGAACTTTATATTGACATGACATTCTTGATAATACTTCGAATCGTTACTATTGACATAATAGTCTCGAACTTTCTTGACCAGTCTATCCTTAATTATTGTCATGCCTTCTGTTGCCCTGTTGACAAGCCCAGAGGGGGGTGAATGGGTTTTTATAAATTCAATCTAGGAGATACCTGTAACCAAAAACAATCACACAAACGATCTTCGAACTACGTTAGTTACTTGTTAGTTTAAATAACAATTACGCTATGAAGACAATCACACAACACAAGGATTATCCTGGTTCGGACTTCCTTTTCTTAGGAGTCCTACGTCCAGTCCCTGAGCAACAACTCAGGATTGCACTAACTAGGGTACAGTCCCCCTAAGGACGCTACAACACCCAGCTCAGCTGGTCTTCCTTCACACACGAAGGGAACAACACCCTGGATGCCACCAGGTCTTCCTTTACAACCAAAGGGAGCAACACCCTGGATACCACCAGGTCTTCCTTCACACCCGAAGGGAACACACAGAGAAGAATGAAAAAGACTTTCACGCCCCTAGATCCAGCTTTTGATAAGAGAGGATCTGAAGCAACTAGAACTGAGAGCGAAGAGATTAAGAACTATTCACACTCTCAGAACTGTACAGGCTCTCTCAAGATTTTCACAAGAACTAGCGGAGAGCAAGAGAGCAAAAGAGCAAAAACGGAGTGAAGGATCTTGGCTCTTGATTTTCTTCAGAAGAATTTCAAAATAGTCTCTAGATCATATCTGCTTCTATTCTTCTGTCTTGTATATATATCTTCAATTTGAAATCTAGTCGTTGAAGAGATCGTTGTCTCTCTCTTGAGTAGCCGTTAGACTGAATGACATCTGGAGTCTCGGAAGCTTCCTGTCACAGTCTTTTGATCACTTGAGCACGCAAAGAGATGAGATCTTCACAGAGATCCGTTGGCTTCTATTGTCTAACGTTGTACAATGAAGCTACATCAAAGGTCTGCACAGATGTCAAGCTCAAACAGCAGACAGATAGGCTGTCTCTGATATCAGTCAACGTCAGTAGCAATAGTCAAGAAAATAGTAATACCAACTGGCTTAAGTCTAAAGGACGTTATCAGAATAAGCACGATAAAGGAAGATATAGTCTGCATGCATGCAGAGATACGTTCAGATCTCATAAATGCAAAAGCGTCAGAGAGATGTCTACGTGGATTTTGACTGGTCAATGCTTTAAGATGAATAAGATATCAAAATATGAAGTTGAAGACTATATGACTTATGAAATCGTTATGAGTTATAGCAAATCGTTCTATAACAGAGGATATAAGAAATTGTTATGAATTATGGCAAGTCATTTTGATTCTAAAGAAATCGATGTGAAACACTTAACAAATCGTTACATAAAGCAAGTCGTTACGAGTATCAAAGAAATCGTTGTGAGAACTAAAGAAGTCGTTGCGGCTATCAAGTCGTTACGAGTATCAAAGAAATCGTTGCGAGAACTAAAGAAGTCGTTGCGGCTATCAAGTCGTTACGAGTATCAAAGAAATCGTTACGAGAACTAAAGAAGTCGTTGCGGCTATCAAGTCGTTACGAGTATCAAAGAAATCGTTACGAGAACTAAAGAAATCGTTGCGGCTATCAAGTCGTTACGAGTTCAAAGAAATCGTTGTGATAACTTATGAAGTCGTTACAATAAGCAAGTCGTTGCGAGTTCTAAAGAAATCGTTATGATAACTTATGAAGTCGTTACAACAAGTAAGTCGTTGCGAGTTCTAAAGAAATCGTTATGATAACTTATGAAGTCGTTACAACAAGCAAGTCGTTGCGAGTTCTAAAGAAATCGTTATGATAACTTATGAAGTCGTTACAACAAGTAAGTCGTTGCGAGTTCTAAAGAAATCGTTATGATAACTTATGAAGTCGTTACAACAAGTAAGTCGTTGCGAGTTCTAAAGAAATCGTTATGATAACTTATGAAGTCGTTACAACAAGCAAGTCGTTGCGAGTTCTAAAGAAATCGTTATGATCACTTATGAAGTCGTTACAACAAGTAAGTCGTTGTGACATCGACTTGATTGAAACGACATGACTTTTCAGTCTTATAAGAGAATCGTTATGAACTTTAACAGAAATCGATATGGACTTAGAGAAATCTCATGTTGAAAAGATTAAAGCTTCAGAGTAGTAATGCATACCTTTATTGGCTTGTTTGACTTCGGTAATTTTTCCTGTACTTAAGACTTATGAGATATTCAGCAGATATAATTGATAAATTCTTGTTTGGTTTTGTTAATCATCAAAATATGTATATATATACAATTAATTAAAATTGCATGGGGACAGACTGATCATCAATCTCCCCCTTTTTGGTGATGACAAAACTGAACAATAAGCATAAAAAATATCTGAATTTTTTGTACTTTTCTCCCCCTTTTTGTCATTAAGCAAAAAGAAACACTTTGACAAAGAAAGAAGAGAGAAAGAGAAGAGAGAATACACATAGAGTCATGGCATTCATTGCGGAGGTACAGGCAAATAGAAGGCAGGAGACAACAGAGAGGCAAAATGGGAGATGGTTTCCCATGCCTGAACTTCCTGCTCTTCAAAAAAAGTCTTAAAAGCGCCAAAAGACACAGAGTAAGATGGTCCCATGGTGGAAGCCATCCGTTTGATATGAAGATCTAAATGCCTATAGAGAAGATCAGCATAGGCATCTTTGTCCATGTTGAACTTGAGAAACCGAGAAGTGCCAAAGCTGGCACAGGAGAGGAACTGGTCCATGGTGACCGGGTAGTGATTGTGGTTAGCTCTGAGAGCTTGGTGCAAAGCCACATACACTTTGTATCTTTCTTCCCAGACCCTGAAGGGGTCATCAACAAGATTGATGGAGTTCATATCTAAAAAAGTGGCTGGAGAAATAGCTGGTTTGCCTTCCCTGGCCTGAGCTTCATTGAGTGGACAACTGCTGAGCTGACAGAGGGTAGAATGTGGACCAATCAGAAGATGTGAGCCTTTCACATTCAGACAAGATAGGGGAGAGAACTTCAGCCTTGACATGGCCCTGGTGATATTCCCTGAAGAGGAATCTAGAAAAGGAAACCATGCATCCTTTCTGTACTTTAATTCTGCCCAAAACCCTGGCATAACGCTCAAAGATGATGGATCCTACAGAGGATTCCATAACTAGAAAGTGAATTTGAGGCAGGGCTATCTCCTCAGGTATTTGAAGAGTAGCAAAGTCTACTTAATATCTGAAGAGTGAGCTGGAACTGGAGACAAGGCTGAAATGGCCTTCTTGAACTGACAGAGCTGAACTTCTGGAAGTTTATTAATGTATCTGAAGTTGTTGAAGAGCATGAAATGCCTGATCATCTTGATTTCTGATTGAATGAAGGGTGCCCAGAGTTCTTTGTGATACATCCTGAACCATTCAGAGAGAGTCAAGGAGTGGTCCCTTGGAGGAAATCTGGCAGATCTGGCAAGAGTGAACTTCTTGAGAAGATCCTTGTGACCTTTGCCCCACTGCTCTTCAGATTTGGAGTGAGCAAGAGAGAAAATTTTGGATTTTTCGGTTTTTGAAAGAGAAGTATAAGGAAAAATAGTGTGCAGATAATCTGTAAGGTTTTGAAAAGGAAGGTTGATGATGGTGGCATAAGCAACTTTAGAAAGGTATTCCCTATACAGTGAGTTATGGTGGTTGGCCACTGTGAGAGAAAACCACAAAGGAGGGTATTTGGGTTCAGAGGAAGAGGAAGAGGTAGAAGTAAGTTTCCTCTTCTTGGAGGCAGGAACAGAAGGATCTGTCCTGTGAATATGGTCTCCCACTTTCAACACAGACCTGAGGATCCCTTCCTCAAATTCATCCTTTATCTTTTCAATAAAGGGAGAACTGAGTTGAGCATGTACAGGTATGATAGTGATGAAAGATGGTGGAGGAGTAGGATGAAGAAAAGAATGTGAAGTAGTGTGAGGAGCATCAGTGGGTCCAAGGGAGGGACCGGAGGAGGAGGATGATGCTCCAGCTGAGGATCCAGGAGGGGCCTCAAATGAAGGAGAAGGAATGGTGGACTGAAATGGAGTAGGAGATGAAATTGGTCTAGATTGAGGCTTCTTAAATGTTTGAGGAGCAGGAGGTGCTGTAGGAGCTGATGGTGGAGTGGGAGGAATAGGTGTGTGAGAGGGGGAAGAGGGAGTTGGGGGCTTGGGTGCCAAGATCTCTTCTGCCTCTAACTGCACAGGCTTACTCTCCAATGGTCTGGAATCTTGCACAGATGGCCCTGATGGCCCTGCATCCTGAACATCTAGCCATGTTGGCCCTGCATCTTGAACATCTGGCCCTGTTGGCCCTGCACTTTCTGATGCTGCTACTGCTCCTGGTGAAACTGCTTCTTCTTGAGGAGGAGGAGCATGAGCTCCAACTACCTTGATAATATCTGAGAGCATCCCTTTCATGCTGCTCATTTCCTGGTTGAACCAAGTCATAGCATTTCTGATTTGGGCCAACTCTTTGTTAGCCGAAGCTTGACTCAGAAAAATAGAGTTGACATCTGACTGGAGAGAACATAGTAGTTCACCTTGAACATTTAACCTTTCAATTACTGGCTTCAAATGTATGACAATTTTCTTCTTAGCCTTCCTCTGAAATGGAGAATCAGCCAGGAGAGGAACTCCAGAGGCAACCGCTTTTCCTTTCTTCTTACTTTTATTTTCTGGGGGAGGGACATCATCATCTGAGCTCGAAGAGCTTGCAGTCACTCCTTCTCTGTCATCCAGATTGGAAAAATCTCTTTGCTCTTCAACCTTCTCAACATCTGGAGATGCACCTTCATGACCTTCTTTTGATAGCTCCCCCTCAATAGGAGCATTTTCTTCATCTGATACTTGCTCCCCCTGACTGGGAGCAGGTTCCACTTGTGAGTCACCTTGGGCAGCTTGGTGCTCGACCTCGACTGGAACATCTTCCATCTGCTCATCAATGTGGCCTGGTGCCACAGTCTCTTTAGCAACACTGCTACTTGCTTCTGGAGCACTGGAAATAAAAGGAATGGAATCTATGATGTCTGCCAGAATCGATGCAACTACAATTGAGGGATGTGGGTCCTCAACAGGAATAATGTCCTCTGGGAGGAGATCCTCAATGCGCCTTTCTGCAAAGGTTTGAACTGGTTCTTCTGGAAATCCTGAAGCTTCTGCAGACGCCCTTTCTTCTTCTACTGCACTTTCATACTGAACTTCTGCAATGGAGGGTCCTGAAGATTCTGCTGCTTCAACTGCTGGAGCTAAAATTGACTCCACTGGCAATTCTGGATCCATATTTGCTGATTCCATCTCCGGATGAACAACTGCAGTGTCGATAATGATGGCCTCGCCTTCGGCCACTGAAGCCTTGAACCAAATACCATTCTCCACAGAGAAACCACTCTTCTTCAAATTCCTGGACCTGATTGCTTGGCCCATTTTCTCTACAACTGCCCCAGAGAAATCAACACCGAAGTGTTTGAAAATTTTGGTGAGTAGATGGGCATAAGGCAGGGACACATTTAACTTACTCTTGGTGTCCCAAATCTGATCTCTTGCAAACTTCATTCTTTCCATTATCACTGCGGCCATATTTATTTCCTTATTCTGAATGGCCCAGTACATCATGTCCGAATCAGCCTTTGTGCAAGATGAAAACGTTGCACTTCTGGGAACTAGGATTTGACAGACAATAAAATGGAGAAGACGATTGAAGGCTGATAGTTGATTTATGTCGATCTTGCCGTCTCTCAGCTTGAATCCTGGCCCTATAATTCCCAGACCTTTCACTTGGCATCCTCAGAGTGAATCCCACTAAATCCGGAAGTCTTTACATTGAACAACACTTTCAGCAACTCAGGGTCTATTCTAATCAAAGTTCCCTTTACTGACGAAACCAGAGACCCATCTTCCTCTGTTCGCATACACACAAAAAAGGCTTTTACCAAGTCCGGATAACTGACCTCTGAAAAGGTGGAAATTTCTGTCCACTGCATCTGATTGATCAACTCTACTAAGCTGCTCATTCCACTTTTCCGCAGATTAGCTACATCTACTGCTTTGTTGCCACAGAGCTTCGTCTTCACAAATGTGAACCTCTCCTGCTCCTCAGGAGTGAGGAACTCGGCGCTGTAGCCACCCAAACTGCCGGCGATGATAGGAGCGGCCATAGATTCAGGTGGGAAAGATAACGGAGGGTGGAGACGGAAGGTGAGGAGAAAGAATCCTCAAGAAATTTTGCGGGAAGTAGGAGGAAGATTCGAATTTGCAGAGGATTGAGATGGAGTTGTTAGGGCATCGGCTCGAGCGGCAGGCTAAAAGAGGGGAAAGGGGTAGACGATGAGGCACGAATCGTTCTGACATCGATTTTATGAATAAATTAATGCTACGTGGAAAGTGAGGCGCCAAGCGGCGGAGAAAACGACAAAAGATTTTGACCGTTCAACTGGACTTCAATGAGAGAGAGTTTATTGCAATATAATTTGAATTTTTTCTTGCTTATCGCCAAGGAGGGAAAAATTGCTTTAATTCTAAACTTTAATATGCCACTTGTAAGCAAACTTTTATCACAAATTACACATGCCTAATTCCCTTCTAAGAGATGTAAATCTCTCTTCAGGTAAGGCTTTTGTGAAAATGTCTGCTAATTGGCCATTTGTATCAATAAAAGATATTTCAATATTTCCATTTGCAACATGATCACGAATAAAATGATATCTAACCTCAATATGTTTGGTCCTTGAGTGCTGGACTGGATTCTTGGTGAGATTAATGGCACTGGTGTTGTCACATAGCAACGGGATCGATTTGATATTTAATCCAAAGTCCTCAAGCTGTTGCTTTATCCATAAGAGTTGTGTGCAGCAGCTTCCAGCAGCCACGTACTCAGCTTCAGCTGTAGAGAGTGCTACTGAATTTTGTTTCTTTGAGGACCAAGATATCAAACACCCTGCAAGGAACTGGCAACAACCACTGGTGCTCTTTCTATCTAATTTACATCCAGCATAGTCAGCATCAGAGTAACCTACTAGGCTAATTTCACATTGTTTTGGATACCATAGACCTAAGTCATGAGATCTTGCTAGATATCTAAATATTCTTTTCACAGAAATTAAATGCGATTCTTTAGGATCTGCCTGATATCGAGCACACATGCATACACTAAATAAAATATCAGGTCTACTAGCTGTTAAATAAAGGAGTGAACCTATCATACCTCTGTAGATCTTTTGATCTACTTTCTTACCATCTTTGTCACTGTCCATTCTTGTTGATGTACTCATTGGTGTTGACAGTGGCTTGGTATTTTCGAATCCGAATTTCTTCAATAGTTCTTTTGTGTACTTAGCTTGACTGATGTGAGTTCCTTCCTTTCCTTGTTTGATTTGTAGTCCAAGGAAATAGTTGAGTTCTCCCATCATACTCATTTCAAATTCTCCCTGCATTAACTTTTCAAAGTACTTGCAAAGAGACTCATCAGTAGAACCAAAAATGATATCATCTACATAGATTTGAACCAGTAGGATTTGTTTGACTTTTGACTTTATAAAAAGTGTACTATCTACCTGACCTCTGCTGAAACCATTGTTTAGAAGGAAAGAGCTAAGCCTTTCATACCAGGCTCTAGGAGCTTGCTTTAAACCATATAATGCCTTGTGAAGTTTGAAAACATGATTAGGAAATTCTGTGTCATCAAAGCCCGGAGGTTGTTCCACATAAACTTCCTCTTTTATGAAACCATTTAAGAAAGCGGATTTAACGTCCATTTGAAATAGTGTCAAGTTCAAAGCAGATGCATATGCAAGTAATATTCTAATGGCCTCAAGTCTAGCTACAGGTGCATAGGTTTCATCGAAATCTATGCCTTCCTCTTGAGAATAGCCTTGAGCTACCAACCTGGCCTTGTTTCTTAAGATTGCACCAGTTTCATCCAGTTTATTTCTGAACACCCATTTGGTGCCAATGACTGGATGGTCTGATGGTCTAGGAACAAGAGACCATACTTGGTTTCTCTTGAATTGATTTAATTCATCTTGCATGGCTACTATCCAAGATTCATCAGAGAGAGCTTCATTGACTGTCCTAGGCTCTATCTGAGAAACAAAAGCTAAATAATCACAAGGAATAACATTACCTCTTGTTCTTACCCCAATGGATGGATCACCAATGATATTTTCAAGTGGGTGATCTTTCTTGTATCTCCACTCCTTTGGAAGGTTTTCATGAGTAACTTCTTCTTGTTGTAATTCTTCCAGAGGTGGATCATCCTTGTCCTCAATTGATGCATCCTTTAGTTTCTTGGATAGTTCTTCTGCATCATCATCGTCACTATCTACTTCCTTTCTCAAGGAAGGGTTAGTTTCATCAAAAATAATGTGCACAGATTGTTCAATCAACAAGGTACGTTTATTAAACACTCTATAGCCTTTAGGTTTAGACGTATACCCCATGAAGATGCCTTCATCTGATTTGGCATCCAACTTACCGATATCTCTTTTTCCATTGTTGTGAATGAAGCAAGGGCACCCAAAGGTTCTGAAGTGACTGATCTGAGGCTTTTTCCCTTTGAATAGTTCATATGCAGTCTTCTTCAGGATTGGCCTGATCATTACACGGTTGATAATATAGCTTGCTGTATTGACTGCTTCAGCCCAAAAGTATCTAGGCAGATCATATTCTGAGAGCATAGTTCTTGCCATGTCCAATAGGGTTCTGTTCTTCCTCTCAGCGATGCCATTCTGTTGAGGTGTCCTTGGTGCTGAGAAATTGTGCTCAATTCCCTGATCATCACAAAATCTAGAAAATTTCTCATTTTGAAATTCACCACCATGATCTGATCTGATAGACACAATGCTGAACTTCTGATCTTTCTGAACTTTCTTACTGAAGCTTACAAAACTCTCAAAAGTATCATCTTTATGCTCTAGGAATGATACCCATGTAAATCTTGAGTAGTCATCAACTATGACAAATCCAAAATTCTTTCCTCCAAGACTGGTAGTCCTCATTGGCCCAAATAGATCCATATGAAGGAGCTCCAAGGGTTTTGAGGTGGTCACCACCGTCTTTGACTTGAAGGAGACCTTGGTGTGCTTACCCTTAGCACAAGGTTTACATACACTTTCCAACTTTGTACTGACCTTAGGTAGACCTTGCACAAGATTCTTCTTTAGTAATTTTCTCATGCCATCTATGCTGCAGTGTCCAAGTCGTCTGTGCCATAATTCTGTGGATTTATTTTTATTTGCCGCCAGGCAAACATTTTGAACCTTGAGTTCTTCAAGATAGAGCACATACAAATTCTTTTCTCTATTAGCTTCGAAGATGACTGTTCCATCCTTTAGTATACTGCACTTTGACTCTTGAAATTTGATCTGATGGCCTCTGTCGCACAGCTGGCTAATGCTAATGAGATTGTGCTTCAATCCCTTGACTAGTAGCACATCTTCTATGACTGTTTTTCCTTTGTTTTCCACAGAGCCACTGCCTATTACAATTCCTTTCCCATTATCTCCATAGGTAACTGTTCCATCTTCAGCTTGGAGATGAGAGAACAACTTCTGGTTTCCTGACATGTGTCTTGAGCACCCACTATCCAAATACCATTTGGATGCTCGAGGGTTGTCCTGAAATAAAGACATCAAGCTTTAGGTACCCAAATTCTTTTGGGTCCTGATTGGTTAGTATCATTAACTTTATCTTTTAATATCCATTTTTTGTGTCTTGTTGGACATGTAGTTTTAATATGTCCTAACTTATTGCAGTGACTACAGCAGGATAACTTAGTCACTTTTTCTATGTATTTAAAATCAGCTTTGTATGCTATATCTTGTTCGGGTACAAATTTTGGTGTTGGATATGTTTTAGGATAGACCTTGGTTTCTTCATTATCTGGGGGTGTATATCCTAATCCATTTTTCTTCTTACCTGATCTTCTCGCACCTTTTAATATTAGAGAGTTTTTACCATTAGTAAATTTTTCTAGTGTGCTTGATAGTTTATCATTTTCTTCATTTAAGTTTTCAATTTCTTTCCGTAATTCATCAGTACTTTCATGTTTTTCTAGTTTAGTTATTTGTTCATTTTTAACTTTTAGGTCTTCACATAACAGTTCATTTCTTCGTTTAAGTTCAATTATTTGACTTTCTAGTTGTTCATTTTCTGATTTTAGATCTGAGTTTGTATTTTCTATACAGACTATGTTTTTCTTACTTACTTTTAATAGTTTAGTTACTTCTTTATACTTTTCATAAAGTTCATTGAAAGCCTCTTCTAAACTATCGGAGTCTGAACCATTGCATGAATCAAAAGATGAGTCAGAAGTTACCTTTTCTTCAGTGTTTGCCATGAAAGCCAAGTGGGCTTTTTCTTCATCACTGCAGGAGCTCGACTCACTATCTGAGTCGCTACTGTTTTCCCATGCTGCTGCCATTGCTTTCTTTTTGAACTTTCTAAACTTCTTGGAACTGTCCTTCTTCCTGAATTCTGATTTCTTTAACTTAGGACACTCAGTCTTAATGTGTCCTGGCTTCTTACATTCGTAGCAAATGGGTTCTCCTTTCTTCACTTCTTTTCCATCTGGTTTCTTGAAGTCCTTATTCCTTTTGAAATACTTTCTACCAGATTGAGACTTTTTCTTTTTAGCCAAGATTCGCTGTAACCTTCTGGATAACATAGCTTCTTCATTTTCGCTGTCTGTATTACTTTCACTTTCAGCTGAGCTTGCTTCTGGTGAATCTTCTTCAGCTTTTAAGGCGTTGGAGTGCTTCTTTCTGCTAGAGGACTCTCCTAGCCTTTCCATATTGATTTCATGGGCCATAAGGGACCCAATGAGTTTTTCTACAGACATTCTCTTCAGATCATTAGCTTCTTCTATTGCTGTGACTTTTGGAGTCCATGAGGACGGTAAGGATCTAAGTATCTTTCTTACCATATCTCCCATTTCATATACTTTCCCCAGGCTAGCCAGTCCATTTGTGATGTCAGTGAACCGGCTGAACATTTGGGTTATGGACTCACTTGATTGCATCTGAAATCTTTCATATTGAGTGACAAGAATATCAATTCTTGTTTCCTTCACTTTGTCTGTGCCTTCATAAGTAATCCTGAGCTTTTCCCACATTTCCATTGATGATTTGCAGGCTGAAACTCTGTTGAATTCCTTCTTACTTAGAGCACAGCATAGGATACTTTTTGCTTTGCAATTCAGGAAATCTTCTTTCTGTCATCATCTGTCCATTGTGCTTTCTCATTTGTGACTAACAGATCACCTTCTTCTACTATGGACCAAATTTGATAGTCGTGTCCTTGTAAAAAGTATTCCATTCTGGTCTTCCAGTAAGGGTAATCTTCACCATCGAAGAGAGGGGGTCGGTTGACTGACTGACCTTCAAAATTACCTTGGGCTGCCATGGATCTTTACTCTTCAGATCGTTGGATCCTTTCTTTGTCGAAGAGACTCGCTCTGATACCACTTGTTGCCCTGTTGACAAGCCCAGAGGGGGGTGAATGGGTTTTTATAAATTCAATCTAGGAGATACCTGTAACCAAAAACAATCACACAAACGATCTTCGAACTACGTTAGTTACTTGTTAGTTTAAATAACAATTACGCAATGAAGACAATCACACAACACAAGGATTATCCTGGTTCGGACTTCCTTTTCTTAGGAGTCCTACGTCCAGTCCCTGAGCAACAACTCAGGATTGCACTAACTAGGGTACAGTCCCCCTAAGGACGCTACAACACCCAGCTCAGCTGGTCTTCCTTCACACACGAAGGGAACAACACCCTGGATGCCACCAGGTCTTCCTTTACAACCAAAGGGAGCAACACCCTGGATACCACCAGGTCTTCCTTCACACCCGAAGGGAACAACACAGAGAAGAATGAAAAAGACTTTCACGCCCCTAGATCCAGCTTTTGATAAGAGAGGATCTGAAGCAACTAGAACTGAGAGCGAAGAGATTAAGAACTATTCACACTCTCAGAACTGTACAGGCTCTCTCAAGATTTTCACAAGAACTAGCGGAGAGCAAGAGAGCAAAAGAGCAAAAACGGAGTGAAGGATCTTGGCTCTTGATTTTCTTCAGAAGAATTTCAAAATAGTCTCTAGATCATATCTGCTTCTATTCTTCTGTCTTGTATATATATCTTCAATTTGAAATCTAGTCGTTGAAGAGATCGTTGTCTCTCTCTTGAGTAGCCGTTAGACTGAATGACATCTGGAGTCTTGGAAGCTTCCTGTCACAGTCTTTTGATCACTTGAGCACGCAAAGAGATGAGATCTTCACAGAGATCCGTTGGCTTCTATTGTCTAACGTTGTACAATGAAGCTACATCAAAGGTCTGCACAGATGTCAAGCTCAAACAGCAGACAGATAGGCTGTCTCTGATATCAGTCAACGTCAGTAGCAATAGTCAAGAAAATAGTAATACCAACTGGCTTAAGTCTAAAGGACGTTATCAGAATAAGCACGATAAAGGAAGATATAGTCTGCATGCATGCAGAGATACGTTCAGATCTCATAAATGCAAAAGCGTCAGAGAGATGTCTACGTGGATTTTGACTGGTCAATGCTTTAAGATGAATAAGATATCAAAATATGAAGTTGAAGACTATATGACTTATGAAATCGTTATGAGTTATAGCAAATCGTTCTATAACAGAGGATATAAGAAATCGTTATGAATTATGGCAAGTCATTTTGATTCTAAAGAAATCGATGTGAAACACTTAACAAATCGTTACACAAAGCAAGTCGTTATGAGTATCAAAGAAATCGTTGCGAGAACTAAAGAAGTCGTTGCGGCTATCAAGTCGTTACGAGTATCAAAGAAATCGTTACGAGAACTAAAGAAGTCGTTGCGGCTATCAAGTCGTTACGAGTATCAAAGAAATCGTTACGAGAACTAAAGAAGTCGTTGCGGCTATCAAGTCGTTACGAGTATCAAAGAAATCGTTACGAGAACTAAAGAAATCGTTGCGGCTATCAAGTCGTTACGAGTTTCAAAGAAATCGTTGTGATAACTTATGAAGTCGTTACAACAAGCAAGTCGTTGCGAGTTCTAAAGAAATCGTTATGATAACTTATGAAGTCGTTACAACAAGCAAGTCGTTGCGAGTTCTAAAGAAATCGTTATGATAACTTATGAAGTCGTTACAACAAGTAAGTCGTTGCGAGTTCTAAAGAAATCGTTATGATCACTTATGAAGTCGTTACAACAAGTAAGTCGTTGCGAGTTCTAAAGAAATCGTTATGATAACTTATGAAGTCGTTACAACAAGTAAGTCGTTGCGAGTTCTAAAGAAATCGTTATGATAACTTATGAAGTCGTTACAACAAGCAAGTCGTTGCGAGTTCTAAAGAAATCGTTATGATCACTTATGAAGTCGTTAGAACAAGTAAGTCATTGTGACATCGAGTTGATTGAAACGACATGACTTTTCAGTCTTAAAAGAGAATCGTTATGAACTTTAACAGAAATCGATATGGACTTAGAGAAATCTCATGTTGAAAAGATTAAAGCTTCAGAGTAGTAATGCATACCTTTATTGGCTTGTTTGACTTCGGTAATTTTTCCTGTACTTAAGACTTATGAGATATTCAGCAGATATAATTGATAAATTCTTGTTTGGTTTTGTTAATCATCAAAATATGTATATATATACAATTAATTAAAATTGCATGGGGACAGACTGATCATCACCTTCTTGTGACATGTTCTTGAAGAACATCAATGATATTGGAGTCGTAGACTCAAAACACATTCTTGTTACCCATGAGTCGACGGACTCAATGAGATAAATGCAAGTATTTTGCAATACAAACTTGACTGTGGGCCTGTATCTTGTCCTAGAGATTCTAACAAAGTTGTGTTGCCTATGGGTGTAATTGTCAGATTTACTCCCGACAAAGTCGTGTTACTCCAAGATATTGATTGTTTAATTTCCCAAAGATGTTCGTTACCCCAGGTGTTGATAGTTAGGCTGATGATCTCCTAGCAAAGTCGTATTGCTTGGCATGGTGCGGAATCATGGGTGGTTAGCATGACACATACTTATTACATGTGATATGCTTGTTTGACTTGACTTGTTACTCGCTACTGTGTGTTGATCCTTAACTCGAGTGGTAGAGGGACATACTTGCCTGAGGTACTAGTAGACCCTACGTGATATTATTGTGAAGTGCCTAGAGAGCGTTACTCAAAATGCTTGCTAGTGAATTGTCCTATGTACTTGTACTTCTCAGTGCTATCTAGATCTCTTGAAAGATACTCCAGTGACCTTCTTACATGTAAAGAACTTTCTTATACAATCTCAATTCTTCTCTCTTCAATGATACTGATGTGAGAGTTTAATTTCCTAACTTTCTTTCTCTATTGAGCATGTTACTTTCAAATGTGAATACTTCCTAATACATGCAATATACTTTCAGACATGATAATCTATCATACTTACTTGTTCTGCTCACATGATATCTCGAATTAATTGGACGTCTCTTGATCACATTACTAGTCATGTTTTCTGATCGACTTTTACTTGCATATTTTGTTCATGACATACAACTTGAAACTGTTAATTACTTATATTTACTATGACGATGTAAATCCTACTGAGCGAGTGTGCTCGTACTTGCTCTCTTTAATATTTTCAGGTAGCAAAGGTAAATAATAAAGCTTATGTGGGACTTGTGCGCCGAACATGGAGTACACCTAGAGAGTCGTTTCTTAATTAGTTAAGGAGAGAGAGATCATTAATGTAATTTTTACCTTTCTTTTTATAGATAAATAGATTGGTGAGCAAAGAGTGTTTTTTTGGACATTGAAGATTATAATATTTATTTTTGATAAATAAAGAAAGAGAATTTGATTATTCTTTTATGGGTCCTATTGGAATAGTTATTTATTTATAACTTCTAAAACTTTATTTGTTCGTCACGTCTCCCGACTCATTTCGTTGTTAAAAATCAGAGTTGTAACACTGCACAACAAAGTGTGCACTAATTATTTGTCCTTTTGGAATGGTTGGACTTGGTCTTCATTAGATTTTGTGTCCGATTGTATCTTGGCTGGTTTTAGAATTTGCAATATTTCCGTGAGATGATGAATGGTTCTCATTGCAATTATCGTAGCTTCAATTCTTGGTGTTTCCTCTGCATCTTCCACATTCTTTCGCCGTTTAGCGATTGACTCCGAGTGATCTATCTTGAACTTTGACATTCTACAAACGCGTGGGGCGACTGGACTTCTGCTTTCTAATTTCTTCCTTTCTTTTCTTTTGTGTTAGAAGGCAGAAATTTTCCCAAGTAAACAACGGGGCACTTTGAGCTAAAGAAGATATGAAAATAACATTCTTATTAATACTTGCAACTTTTAATACAACACTGAAAGTACCCATAATTATTTTCACCTTAATTATGTCGATTGTTCTAAACTAATTTCCTAACTACGTATGTGTAATATGACAATAAAGTAGAAATAAATAGACTTTTATATTTGATTAAAATCCAAATGTAAAGGTCATTTATTGACGCAATGAACGAAATATGATATTTTCAAAGGTAAAATATTATGTATTCAGTATATTCATTTATATTACGATATTTTTACTTTTTGATGAGGAGGAGAGATCGAAGTAGAATTTAGGATGCCATAGCAAGTCATATCATCTTTTAGATATTTTATGTTTAAGAATACTATAGTTATGGTTTGTGGGTTTAGTTTTTTTTTTCCTCACTTGTGAAAGAGATTAGTATATAATTATTTAGAGTTTATTATTTAGGTATCCCTAATAGATAAATTGAAAGTTTCATTTTACCCTTTTCAATAATTTTCTTTCTTCTCTTTTCCTTTTGAGCTTTTGACTTTCATTTCGTTCATTGTGAGTCTTTTAGAGATGGATATATAGTTTTCATATATGCAAGACCTTGGACCCATGGTTGCCTAATATGTATGATTTGTAGGATTACTTTTCCTTCAAAGGTCTAAATACTTAGCATTTCGATCGATCAACACAAAAGGAAAGGAGAAATAAAATCTTATACTATTTTATTCTTCCCGAATTGGGCCGGAACATGGGACACATGAGTGGCCATCTACACTACATGCGTGTTCGATATCTGTAAATCAAATTTTTTGTCCCATTTACATGACATCCAAGGATTCATAATTAATCAAACTTTTTTTCCCATGTCTATCGAAATTCTAATCTTTATATCTACAAGTTGAAAAATACTTACCACACTTGTGACAATTGCACTTTTTACAGGCTCTTTCATAGATGGGTACATTGGGCCATCAATCCATAAACTTGTGAAAAATATAATTATTGCATTTTCATAAGTGAGTAAGTATCTCTCAAGTTTTATATGTTATTGACAATATCGCAGCTCCAAATATTATTTTACTAGGAAGGGCAGTTAAAAAAGTGAAAAAGCCCATAATTATTTGAAAAAGGCTTAATGCTCTCGACCAAGTAAGTGTTGAACTGAATCCTCTACTCTCATAAGTGGAGGGGTTTCATTGTCATCGTGATAACCAAATCCACACCCATTTCTAAGAGTGAGTAATATCTGATTGAGTATTTCGGCCGAACATTAAATCTTTATTTGATTCTTTAGTCACACTCTCTTCATTATACAAGCCAACAAAATGTTGCGGAGGGTTCCCATTTCCACGAGAGTGATATATATGTTGCATGCACTTCAATTTTGTAGAGCCTGGTTCAAGAAACAAGGAAGAAACTAGAGTCACCCAGTCATGATAATGTGAGCTGGGAAGACCTCAGATTTCGTGTACGGTGCCTGTTTCGCTTCGCCTCCTCCGATTGAAATTAAGATGTGACCCTTTGATAGAACACTTCACCTGTTCCATGCAAAGGCGTTGATGTCTTTACGAAGTTAACTGGTTTCCCTATTATCGCGATCTGATGGGATAGTTACGCAAGGGCGATGCACATATATACTCGATCGAGGATAATGCTGTATAGATTTGAAACAAATTGACGGCATTGTTAATATGAAGTACTGCAAAGCTATCAAGTAAAATATTATATTTTGTGTGTAAGAACCAAGAAACAACATTTTATATGGAAAGATCCGTGGTTCAACATTCGAATGATTTATTTGACTTACATGAAATCTTGAAGGGTCGATATATATGAGAAAAATTTATTGCACTAGTACATTGCATTAAGTGCAATGTGACTAGACAATATTTCATGTGACACCCCTCGTATAAGGAGTGATAAAATGACAATCTAATTATTAGATTGTACATGAGTTTATTATCTAATCACATTGCACTTAAAGTGCAATGTACAAGTGCAATAAATTTCTCATATATATATATATATATAGACTTAAATTTACCAGTCTTTAAAAACAAATCCTGTAATTAATTACACATCTATCGAGTTTTGAACCTGTTACTTCAAACCAGACACTAAGTCTCACTAAACTAAATTTCCTGTAAAAAGGTAAAAGAAAAAACAAATAACTTTCTAACTAGACCAATACATGCACAAGAGCTTTTTTTTTAAACGTTCAGCTCGCCGGCCCCCCGCTTGAGGACAGAATTAATGACCGGCCATGTAGATTAGTTTTCGCATTAATCCGGCCGGGTGTCGTTTTCTCTGATCTGGTCCGGTCATTTGGCATTCCGCGTATGAAAGCCACAATTTTATGGGCGTTTAGACGGTGAGAGCGCTGGTCAGCTCATCCATCCCATTTGGAGGAAGACGTTACTTAACGTCACTTCCAACATTAATCCCTGCACTTATTCCACGCACAGACCGACCATCATATAAAACTCTTATCTACCAAAAAAAAATCATATAAAACTCTTATATCCTACAAAAGTTGCTTAATTAGTTGGACTTTTCACGGTGCATGAGAGAAGTTTAATACCTATATCTATCAAGTTAATTTATAAAAAAGTTTTCTAAAAAATAAAAAATAATCAAAGTTGAGGCACGGGCTTGAGTCTTGAATTTAAGACATTTATTTATACAGTTTAAGAAACTAGATCAACTAACATAACACATATATATATATATATATATATATATATATATGCTTGGTGCACGCATTAAATTTGAAAAAAAAAAACAGCAAAGCCACGTAAAAAATGGGGATTTTTAAATTATAGGATGGGGCAATGTAGGTCCCTGAAAGATAAGATCATCCATACTGTCCAAACAACTATTGCACCTAGAACCAATTCTGTCATAAAACCCAACCACCTAGCTAATAATATTTGTTTTTAATTTGTTGTGGTTAGTTCCACGTAGAGTTATTCATATTATTTATCTGATATATATGTCAGAAATTTTCTCAATTCAACGCTTTGAATTTTGAGTTAGAATTTTGTGGTGGCTATTTCTAGCCCCCTAGGTTTGCAGGGCCCATCATGGCCCGTTATGACCCATCAAGGTCCAGTACGGCCCCTTTTTTGACCCGTCAAGGCGTCAGGGCTCCGGCCTTTATGCCACGTGCCCTCGGAGTCAGCTCGAACGCTTCCGAGCACGTTCTGGCAACCAAGATGTTCAAGGGTCCCCAAGTATGATCTCCAGACAGCCCTTAAGTCTATTCGGTCTAGGCATGGCCTACCGAACAGACCCTACTCGAAGCACGTCGCGACCCTGCCAATGCAGGCTATGCCTCCGAGCAGGAGTCACCGAACAGCTGCTCCAGTTACCGAGCACGCCCCCTGCTCGGTACCATTCGACCAGAAGGACCAATGAAGACCTTCATCTCCCAGCAGCGGTTACGACAGCAGCGCGACATGCGTCCCACGATCAAGGGGAGCATTAACCGCAGGGCCCCTCAATGGGTGCCTTAGCAGATAACTCCCCTCTAAGGGCGCTAACCGACGCGCTCTTTCCGGCATTATCAAAGGGCGACGTGCCCACTCTCTTCAGAACCTTCGCCTATAAAGGCACAGGTGACTCCCATGCAAAGGTACGCAACCCTGGCCATACACTCACCTCCATGTGAGGCACACACTAGTGAACTCTTCTTCCTCAAGCCTTTCTACAGTCACCTGACTTAGGCATCAGAGGGTTCCCCCCGGTTCTTCAACCGGGCCCCCTGATCATTTTCTGGTTTTTGTAGGCTACTGTCCCCACTGGCGATCGTTTCCCTTCATCCCTTAGTGGAGGCCCGTTTGGCTCTAGCCCAAACAGGAAAACATCACCACATTTTGGCGCCGTCTGTGGGAACGACATCAGCCATGGCTCGCTGACGTTCCTCTCACTAGAACCCCGGCAGCAGGGCGACGAGGTCTCGACAGTCGTGTGTGGACTCACGCGACAGAGTCCCCCTTGTCGACGTCGTCGTCGCCCCCACCAGTGCAACCGGTGATGTTCTTGCTGATGCTGTGCCAGCAACCGCCCTAGAGATAGCGGAGCTCTGGGGGCAGATGCATCATCTGGTAGGGATCTGCGAGGGCCTCCAGGCCCAGTTGGCCGCACAACCGGTCCTGACGGTTCCCCCGCCACCGGAGCAGTATGTGGAATCGTCTCATCGACGATCCCGTGCCCCTCCAGCGCCGCAAGAGCAACATGCAGAATCGCCCCGACGATCACACCGGGCCCTGTCGGAACATCAGACACCGGAGCGACAGGACAACTCACCCCGCCGCTCTGCGGTGGTTCCGCCTCCCCCACGTTCCGTCGTCGGAGCCAACTCCCATGCGTCTAGACGCGAGGGCTCAGCACATTCCAACCAAGAATTGGTCAGACGCCTCCGCCGTGTCGCTGACCTTGAGCGCCGCATGGACGCGATGGTTCAGAGGGCAGAAGGCAGAGTCTTGGGGGATGATGACCTGGACTTCTGCTCCCCATTCACCGCGAAGATCTTGGAGGCCCGGGTCTCCCCAAAACTGCCCCTACCTTCCATCGTGCTCTACGACGGCACCACTAACCTAGCGGACCACATCCATGGGTTTGAGTTGCACATGGTATTCCATGGAGCATCGGATGCGGCCAAATACTAAGCTTTTCCAGCCACATTGAAGAAAGCTGTACGGGCCCGCGGGTTCCATCTCTTCCTTCCATCAGTTGAAGAAGTCCTTCCGGGACAACTTCCTGGGCAGGAGGTCACAACCGCGCACAGCGGCTTCCCTTCTGTCTGTTCAGTAGAAGAAAGGCGAAGCACTCTAGGACTACGTCAAGCGGTTCCAGATTGAAGCACTTCGTATCCCACGCTTAGACGTCCCATTAGCCACCAATGCTCTCATCCAGGGCACTCGCGACGGCTTCCTGCCAAGGACACTAGGGGTGCAGCAGCCCTCCACCCTCGCCGAGCTTCTCTCCACTGCCCAGCACCACGTTGCGTGTGAGGAGAGCTTGGCCGCCGGCCGAGCAGAGCAGGGCGACCCATCGGACCCCCGAAGAGCAACTGGAAAACTCACCCCGAAATGGGAAGGACCTTATCAGGTCACCCAGGTTCTTGGAAAATGCTCTTACAAGCTAACTACCCCTAGTGGCGACGCCATACCTAGAACCTGGCATGTGTCCAATCTGAAGGCTTATTATTTATAAAAGCCTCTTGTTCGGCATCCTACTTCTCTTATTCCCGTTCTTTCGGTCTGCTCAAAGGGGTACTCAGGTCATCCCTAGTCAAAGCTTTTCAGCTCAAAAGGCTAGAGCGATACCTAAACCCTAAGGCAAAAGGTGTTCGGTGTAAACCCCTGGTTGG
The DNA here is from genome assembly GCA_014218235.1 of Colocasia esculenta. NCBI lineage: Eukaryota > Viridiplantae > Streptophyta > Magnoliopsida > Alismatales > Araceae > Colocasia > Colocasia esculenta. Next base: position 46,388,442 of record CM024764.1, on the reverse strand, counting down.
GACTCCCTCAGTTCCAAACAACCTATGCAGTATTCACGAAACCCTTAAAACGACTGACGAATTCCGATTCGAACAGAACAAGCGCAAGGGAAGAAGATAGAAAAAGAGAGCCATTCACATATTTGAAAAGGTAATCTATTCAGATTCCTTAAAGTACAAAAAGCTCGTTGAGACCGAACTATAAAAAAAAAAGGAAGGAAAAGAGATACATCTATGGGGCCTGCTCGAGGGGCCTGCACCATCATCCCCAGGAGTCATCCGTCCCGCCTGGAAGTGCGCAAAGTGGACTCCATCCAGGCGCGGATCCTGGGTCCGTCGTCGGTATTCTCGAAGAGCAGCTTCAAAGGCCTCACGAGCATATTCGATCGTGGCCAGCCTCCGTCCTCGGTCCTCGCCGGCCTCAAGACCCACTTTGTAGCAGAGCACGTCGTATTGCTCCAGGTCTTCATTGAAGCCTGGCCCCATCTTGTACTCGGCCGCGCCGCGAGTCCCGGCCTCGAACAGGACGTTGGCGAGCGCCTCCTTCTCCGCCCAGACGACGACAAGGTCCAACTCGGAAGCTCGGAGCGCTATCTGAAGGTTGCACACCTTCTTCTGCAGATCGACTTCCTGGGCCTAGTGCTGCGCCTGGAGCTCCTCGCAGAAGGCAAATTTTGCGTCCCACATTAGATGGTGGTCCCGAGCTCACAGAGCGAGCCCCCTTCAGCACCCCCAGCGACCGCGTGACGCCATCCACCAGCGCCTCCACATCGACTTCGGCGTCATCGTCCGCACAGAGCTCCCTCTGGTGGACCTCCTTCGAGCATTCGGGGGTGTCCTCTGGGCCCAGCCCCTGACACCGAGCCAACACTTCCAAATGGGAAGCGCTGGGGCAGGGTGGCAGGCCCTTGGACGGACCCCCTTGGAAGCGTTCCAAGGCCGCTTCCAGAATTGACACCGAAGGCTATGTCGAAAGACGCACCCTTAGCGACTACGACAGAGGCATCCGGTCCGGAAGCAAGCTCGATGCTCGGTGGCAGCACCCGTCTGCCCGCTAGAAGGGCCCTCTCCGTCAACCGCGCTGCCATCTCCTGGCGACCCCCGGGGTCCTTCCTTCTCATCCTTATAAGGAGAAAGAAGCGCAAAATTCAAAGGCAAAAGTGGAGGTTCTCTCGTTCCAACGGCCCGTTTAAACGGACCATGAAGGGTTTCCCGCTCGATGCATCCTCACTGCCATGATGGCAGTTCTGTCCCCAAGAAGAGCGCCTAACGGCGTCGCTCTGGAGCCGTTCACCATCACGATCGGTATCGCATTTAATGCAAGAGACAACCGAGCAGACCTCCACTCTCAAGTGCCGTGGTTCCGAAGCCAGCTTGAGAGCGTGGGGGGAAAGTGTGGTGGCTATTTCTAGCCCCCTAGACCTGCAGAGCCCATCATGGCCCGTTATGGCCCATCAAGACCCAGTACGGCCCCTTTTTCGACCCGTCAAGGCGCCAGGGCTCCGGCCTTTATTCCACATGCCCCCGGAGTCAGCTCGAACGCTTCCGAGCACGTTTTGGCCACAAAGGCGTTCAAGGGTCCCCAAGTGTGATCTCTGGACACCCCTTAGTCTGTTCGGTCCAGACATGGCCTACCGAACAGACCCTGCTCGAAGTACGTCGTGACCCTGTCAACGGAGGCTGTGCCTCCGAGCAGGAGTCACCGAACAGCTGCTCCAGTTACCGAACAGGCCCCCTGCTTGGTACCTTTCAACCAGAAGGACCAATGAAGACCTTCATCTCCCAGTAGTGGTTACGACAGTAGCGCGGCGTGCGCCCCACAATCAAGGGGAGCATTAACCGCAGGGCCCCTCAACGGGCGCCTTAGCAGATAACTCTCCTCTAAGGGCGCTAACCGACACGCTCTTTCCGGCGTTATCAAAAGGCGACGCGCCCACTCTCTTTAGAACCTTCGCCTATAAAAGGCACAGGTGACTCCCATGCAAAGGTACGCAACCCTGGCCATACACTCACCTCCACGTGAGGCACACACTAGCGAACTCTTCTTCCTAAAGTCTTTCTACAGTCACCTGACTTAGGCATCGGAGAGTTCCCCCCGGTTCTTCACCCGGCCCTCCTGATCCTGTTCTGATTTTTGCAAGCTACTGTCCGCACCGGTGATCGTTTCTCTTCATCCCTTAGTAGAGGCCCGTTTGACTCTAGCCCAAACAAGAAAATACCACCACAAATTTCAAACCCGTTATTCAAAGCTGTATGATGAGAGTTATATGTGCCCCAACTTATATATAGGTCTCGAGTCGGGTTGAGGAGATGGCACATCACGTTATATGTGCCCTGAGTTGAGGTGAGATGGGATGTTGTGGTTGATCTCATATTGAATTTTCTATATTATTTATTTGATATATATGTGAGGATTCCTTGATCAACTCACTACAGATAACACCTAAGTTTAATTTGGATCGGACCTAACAACAATTTTTGGAGAAAGAAATTAAAAATGAGCAGTAAACGAGAGTATGGTCCGCATGCTGTCGTTTGTATATATCGGCACTCTGGCCTCACTATGCCACCTCTTTAAAAATGACGCACGTCGACGAAACTGCGCCCCCTCCTTGGAGAGGCCTAACCCGGGGCCGGCTGGGTGTTTTAATCCCCCAATCAATCTTTTCTAGTTAATTTTTAATCTCTGCAGTTTATCCTATCTAATTTGGAATGCAAGAAACTTAACTTAAAAAATCCAATTATAAAAACTTAAAAAAAATCCTTAAAAATGATGATTTACTTTTAAAGAAAATTAAGTTCCTGAGTTCAGGCAAGGCTAAAATAGTCAGATTACAAAAAATAGAAACTAGCTGCAGAAAGTTAAAGAGACTAAAAATTAAGTGAAGAAAACCCTTCATTAGTTTCCTTTTCATCAGTCACGGAACGTCAGTATAATCTGGCTTTTCCTCGCTTTTGGACGTTCCTGCCTATGGACAGAGATGCTCTACACTTCTGTTGGTGTCCCATTTTCTACTTTATAAAATTTTAACAATATTTTAAAAAATTAGAAAATATAAAATTTTCATTATTATAAGAAAACTATATTTTATTTAAATTCTATTAAAAATAGATAAATCTTAAGAGAATGAGTCATTCTCTTGGAGTTGATGAAGATTGATTTATTTTTAACTGAAATAAGTCAATTTAAAAAAATGACTCATTCTTTTGAGGTTTAACCCTTTCTAATTGAAAATTTTATAAAATATATTTTATTTATAAAAATAAACATATATATATATAAAAAATTGAAAGTATTTTTAAAAATTTATGAAGTGCGAGGATCGTTCCCCGTCCCCGTGCGTACGAGGACGACATGGAAGATGACGTTTGGTTGGCGCAGGACCCTATGAAATTTACGCTTGTCTCGACGTGCCCTGGCACGGCATAATGTCACGGGAAATTTAATTTAACTGGATGCGCCTGAGCTGATCAGAGGAAGTAGCTCTTCATGCTTCTCCCTAGCGACCGGTCAAGAAAGAACAGAGGAGATTATAAGCGGACAGGGAGATGAAAAGTTGCAGAGGGACCCATGAAACTTCGTTCGTTGGAGATCATGTTCTTTTCTCCTCCCTTGGAAACAGATGAGAAGTCCGGTGAAGCTTCGTAAACAGGCTGCATATAGCGACTGGGTCGTCGCTAGCCACATGCACGCACGCGGAGGCTTTATCTTATACTAATCAACCGGCGACTAACCGGCGAGCGGCCGAGGGCTCCTCCAGGTTTCAACTCCCCAGAAACCCACGGGAAGACGCAAGTTTGATTCATTCGTTTTCTTCCTGAATAAGACGGCGAATCGATGGGTATAGATAAGAGAAGGAGCTAGGCAGCGACCGCCAGAAGCAGCCACCACTTGATCAATTGCCGGCCGGCGCTCCGTCGACGCCCGCAGCTAGCTAGCAATATACCTCTCATCCTCCAGCTGGTTCTTTTTTGGTTAATTAATTTCTGTGTAACTCTGCTCATCCTATCCCCATGATGGAGGGGCACTTTGCAACGCGCGTGAAGTGGCACCTCCTCGTCGCCTTGCTCGTCTCCGGTCTCTGCCTCGGCTTCTTCCTCATCTTCTGCTTCGACCTCGAGGTGACAAGATCCATCCGGACCATCCCCCGGTCGCTGGGCTTGTGCAGTGCTGTCGTTCCCGACTACTCGACTCCCGCCAGCGCCTACCTGGTGGACCCCCGAAGCCTGGCCGCGTCCCCCGCCGGCGCCCCCCGCCGCGCCCAGTTCAGCGTGCTGGTCGGCATCCCCACCCGGCCCCAGGACTTCGACACCCGCCACTTCCTCCGGCTCGTCTACAACCCGAAGCAGCAGCCGGCCGTCGCCGACGTCGACGTCAAGTTCGTGATGTGCAACCTCACCACCGAGGAGCAGCGGGTACTGGTCTCCCTAGAGATCCTTCGCTTCGACGACATCATCATCCTGGACTGCGCCGAGAACATGGACAACGGCAAGACCTACACCTACTTCTCCTCCCTGCCCAGGATCCTCCCCCGCCGCTACAACTACGTCATGAAGGCCGACGCCGACACGTACGTGGTGCTGGAGAACCTGGCGCGGTCCCTACGCCGGCTGCCGCGGGAGGATCTCTACTACGGCTTCGTCACCCCGCCCTGCAACAACATGAAGGCCAACCAAGGGTACATGTCCGGGATGGGGTACGTGCTGTCGTGGGATGTGGTGGAGTGGATTTCGGAATCGGACATCCCGCGAGCCGATGTGGTCGGACCAGAGGATCTGATCGTGGGCAGATGGTTGGACAAGGGGAAGAAGGCGAGGAACCGCTACACGGAGAAGCCGGGCATGTACGACTACGAGAAGGCCGACCAGGGGTGCCGGCACCCGCTGATTCCGCACTCGGTGGCGATCCACCGGCTAAAGACTCGAGAGTTCTGGCTCGAGGTGCTCAAGTACTTCAAGGTCACCGGGCCGCTCCACCCTTCCAAGCTCTACCACATCGATTGATCAACAGTACTGATGAGAGAAAGGAAGTCCATTCTGGAAAATTAATGGCCTCAGCAACTTGCTAGGTAAATGTTTCCAGTGCCTTCGGTCAATTCTTTCACAGGCCGTGTACAGAGAATATTGGTTGTATTAAGGCAATACGAGTACGAGTAGAAATTTTTTGGCTTCCCGGCCCATCCTATGCATACAATTGTCATCGCACATCGAACGGACGGCTTCTGCTCTGGACTGCCGGAGCGGTGTTCTAGCTATCATATTGGTCATGCACTTACAAATAATGGAGCAGCCGGGCGGCGTTTGATTAAAGCAGAAAGGGTTGTTGACTTGTTGTACGTGGCTAGTGGCTCACCAGGAATCCAGCTTATGCACGCTTCCGTTGCCCCCATGAGATTCACATATTTTGGTGATATGATTCACACATGCATTCTCTCTTTGACGACTCGTTTGCCGGCCTTGAATGGCTGCTGTTTTGACAATTCTACACAGCAAGGCATGTTTTATTTGTTGCTTTGGTCCCCGGAAGAATGCTGGCGGGTAGGGGTGTTAATGCTTTGGTTTGGTTTTGTTTAGAGGGAATTTTTTAAAACCAAACCAAACCATCACCAAAGCCAATCCGAACCAAATCAAACCGTAATTTTTTCAAACCAAACCAAACCGAACCGATATAATTCGGTTTGGTTCGGTTTGGTTTGGTTTAACCCGAAAATAAGTGGAACTTTCACAAACAAGACTTTAACCTACTATTTCTTTTGGAGGTAAGGCTTTAATCACATATTCACATGTTGACTCAATTTAACCATCAACCTATATAATGAGAAAATATTATCTATAAGTGAAAATTTGATGACCATATTACTTTACACAATGCGTAATATTTACATATATACATATATATATACATGTATGTATATATTAAACAAATCTGAATACTTGATACATATGTATAAATTAAAATTATATTATTAAAATTTGGTTTTATCGGTTTGGTTCGGTTTACAAGATCTGTAAATCGAACCAAACCGAATTTACAATTTCGGTTTGGTTTGAAACCAAACCAAATTTGTTTCACTTTCAAACCGAACCAAATTGATCGGTTCGGTTTGATTTTTCGGTTTGAACCGAATAGTGAACACCCCTACTGGCGGGGCGGCATTGGCTGAAGACAGCAAGTCAGACGTGACCGTCTGTTTCTTCATGGCAGTTTTGTCCTTAAACCCCTAACATGTTTCATCTTTACAGAAAGGTATCCTCATTCCCGATATCTATCTGCAGCGTTGAAAAGTCTAAAGTTAAACACCTCGTGATCGACGTAATGGAGAGGATACTCGTGATCCAATCTCATTCTCTATTTTTTAGATAGAGTTGATTTTCATATGTGCAAGAAAAAAAACTTACAGTCTACGAGAAGGACAATATCACAGGGAAAACTTCCCCACTTTTCTTTTCGAGATAACATAGATCAGAGTTTGTTGAATCGGGATGAATCGGTCCGATTCTTTCGAATCGGTGCGAATCAAGAGAAATTCGATCCTTGATTCGTCTGATTCGTCTCGATTCCCTTTATATATATATATATATGTTATATATTATAAATTTGATATATATTATATATATGTATTTAATCAATATAAATGTATCTGAAATATATATATATATATATAATATTATATCATATTTGTAATATATGTTATACATTATAACATGATATATATTACATATATGTATTTAATCAATATAAATGTGTCTGAAATATGATATATGTAATATATATAATATATATGCAATATATATATCATATGATATATTATATATATAATATACCCATGCGAATCGGTTCGATTTGGACCGATTCTGGGGGAATCGGGGAGAATCAGGAGCAACCCGATTCGCCTTCCGATTCTGATTCGACAAACTATTACATAGATATATTATAAGAATAAATACGCACCGAAGAGGGTGATCTTAAATTTGACAACAGAATATTATAAAACTCTTTTGAGAAGTCTATTTGTAAGACAGAAAACAAAAGAATTAGGAGTCTTGAAAGATTTTCTCAAGAAAAATCTTTCCCTGTCTAAGGTGCCATTTGGAAACCGGGGGGGGGGGGGGGATTTCCAGGCGCAAAAAGCTCTGTCAGGTGCGCCGCGTTTCCAAACAAACTCGGCAGCCTCGGCTTCAACGCACAGCCGATTCCCGCGCGGAGGAGAGAGACGGACACATCGTCCGTTCTCACCACCGCTTCCTGAAAGCGGGTTCCAGGCCGCTTTTTTGGATTCTGCGCAGGCGAAAGACCGTTGTCTTTGTAGAAAATTTTTGAATTTTTTTATTTTTGACAATTCCACCGCGTTTCCAGGTGGAGAAGCGCCTCCGTACTCGCTTCGACTGCACAATCGGCTTTTGCGATTATTTATTTTTAAAGCAACGTTTCCAAACGATGCCTAAGTCAAATTCAGCTAGAGTAAGGGAAAAGTAAGATTACTCTTCACCATCTAAGATAAATTTATTTATCAAATTCAGCTAGAGTAAGGGAAAAGTAAGATTACTCTTCACCATCTAAGATAAATTTACCTATCAAATTCAGCTAGAGTAAGGGAAAAGTAAGATTACCCTTCACCATCTAAGATAAATTTACCTTGGTCTGGTCTGGAGGTAATTAATTGGATGTCTTAATTATAGGCCTCGTCTCTTATGTGAATCCTATTATCATTAAGGGAAAGTATGATCATGATCGTGGAGAGTTAAGAAAGTAAATATTACGATACTTAACGTGAGTCTATTTTTATGAGTTACTCTTCAATCATGAGGTATCCATTGAATTGATATACCCATGCGAATCGGTCCGATTCGGATCGATTCTGAGAGAATCGAGGCGAATCAGGAGCAACTCGATTCGCCTTCCGATTCTGATTCGGCAAACCATGACATAGATATATTATAAGAATAAATACTCACCGAAGAGGGTGATCTTAAATTTGACAACAGAATATTAAAAAACTCTTTTGAGCAGTCTATTTGTAAGACAGAAAAAAAAAAGGATTAGGAGTCTTGAAAAAATTTTCTCAAGAAAAATCTTTCCCTGTCTAAGTCAAATTCAGCTAGAGTAAGGGAAAAGTAAGATTACTCTTCACCATCTAAGATAAATTTACCTTGGTCTGGTCAGGAGGTAATTAATTGGATGTCTTACAGGCCTCGTCTCTTATGTGAATCCTATTATCATTAAGGGAAAGTATGATCATGATCGTGGAGAGTTAAGAAAGTAAATATTATGATACTTAACGTGAGTCTATTTTAGGAGTTACTCTTCAATCATGAGGTATCCATTGAATTGCCCACGTAGCCTAATGTAAATGCCTTCACATTCATAGGGAGTTAGGGCCAAAGATCATGTGGGAAAAATGGCCATCTCTTTTTCACTTTCTTGTCGTTCTAAAACTTCAGAGCTCTTTCCATTTTCTCTCTCAGCCTCCCCTGGCAACCATTATCTTCCTCCACTACATTAGCCTCACTCTTTCTTAAGGCTACCATCTCCGATAAGTCTTAAAAAATGTTACGAGTTCATGATGTTGATCCTTCTTCCCCCTTGTCTTTTTCTTCTGACTCCTCTAGATGCCCAGAGAGCTTCTTCCAAGGGCAAGGGCAAGAAGGAAGAGGACATCCCCTCCTATTACGAGGTGTACAACACCATCATAGATTGGAAGGTAGAGAAACTCTCCTACTAGTATCGAGTCCTGACTTCCTTTCACTTTTCTGCCCCACTTTTGATGAGCTCAACACTACCATCTGAATTGGGCAATTCTTCCTTTACCGGTTGGCTCTTGAATCTTGGTTTCAGATCCCAGTTCCTCCTTTCATTGTTTTTATTCTCAACTTCTATTACCTGGCACCGGTGTAATTGGTGTACAACGCACATCTCCTTCCTTGTAGTTTCATATCACTTGTAAATTAGTAGGTATACATCCCAGCCTCAACTGCTTTTGATGCTTATTCTTCCTTTTCCATCAGCCAATTGGCGGCCAACAACTTCTATCATTTCAAAGCCCACTGTGGTAGATCCTTCTTCCTCATCATCTCCTCTAGATGAAGTTCTCACAAGGGATGGAAAGTCCAGCACCTGTGGGTCTCCAAAGATCCTGATACTCTAGATTGAGATTCCCCAATATATCCTGACCTCTCCCTCCCCTAACACTCCAACCTAGAGCCTAGTCTGTTAGGGCTTGATGAAAACATTAGCCTCCTCATGGCTCGAAAGTTCAAGGTTGATGAGCTGGTCGATGTGGAGAATATCCGTCTCTATAGAGATGGCCCCTAAGAGAACTAAGGTAGGATTCTTTATTTGAACATGTATTAACCCATTTTTACTTGGTGCAGTTTCTCCACGTCGCCATAGCATCCTAGATGACACCATGGTAGGTGGTCAGGCAAAGGCTAAGTCTGTCCCCCTTCATCGTCAGCCAAGGATGTCTCGTTGGGATAAGGCAATGACGATCAGTGGTAGGGGCCCCGTCATCAGAACTACCTTAGCAGGGGCATCAGAGAGGGAGTAGTTGTCTTAGACTTTGGTGGCACAACAACTTCAAATCAAAAGGCTTCTCCACCAAGAACAGGGCTCCTCAACTCCCTCGACGAAGGTGGCGCAAAGGGAGGAAGTGCCTTCAAGCAAGGTCTCTTGAGTGAAGGATGATACTTTTGGGGCCACCATCCGCCACCACCACCACAACAACAACAACACCGGTGAGTCAAGTCTCGCCACGACCTTCCGCGACTTCCCCTCCAGCCCCACCAAAGTATATTCTACCCCAGTCTGTGGTGGTTGCAGGATCAAACTTGGCCAGAGGCCCATTAGTCTCACATTAGAGATAAAGTGAAGATAAGTGTGTGCATATAAGTAAGGCACATACCTCTTCTTTCTAGATAGTCTTTTTTTAAGGAAAAAGACAAACTCCAAATGAGAGACAATACTTTTTGAGAGAGACACACTGAAAATTCACACATCTTCAGTGACATCATTTGTGGGAAGTTGAATAAGAGATCATATACCCTGCACATCCTTATTCTCAATAAAAGGGGGGAATCAGATATAAGTGAAACTAAATATGTTAAAAACAAAATACGTCTCTTTCTTGAAGAGGACTCATTTCTAAGAAAAACATAAAATCTAAAATAAGGAACAATATTTCTTAGGAAGAACACACTTAAATTTCGTCCATTTTCACTTACTATTAGCTGGCTAACATAATAGACCTGATTTAATTCATTTGAATTACGTTTACCATTCACTTTGTCACCCCTCACTATAAGAAAAGTGGGATTTGTCAATAACTTTTTGTCAGCGACTAAAAGCAGTTGTTGATATATAAGGTATATGTCAACGGCTCCTTGAGGCTGTTCACATATGATCAACATATGTCAAAGACTATCGGCATATATTAAACTTATGTCAACGGTCTCAGGGATCCGTTGACATATATTAAACTTATGTCAATGGCTATCGGTAGTCGTTGACATATGTTTCATATGTCAACGGCTACTGTGAATTGTTGACATAAACCTTCTAGTGGCCGTTGACATAAGAAACATATGTCATAAGCAACATATGTCAACGGCTTACTGCAGCTGTTGACATATGTTGTTTATGTCAACGGTTATAATAGTCGTTGACATATGTTCAATTGTATTAAAAAAAACCCCACCCACCGGCCCCGCCCCGCCCCCTCCCTGCTCTCTCCCACCCCATTCCCTCCTCTCCCCACCCCGCCCCCTCCCTGCTTCTCTCTCTCTCTCTCTCTCTCTCTCTCTCTCTCTCTCTCTCTCTCTCCTCCTCTCTCTCTCTCCTCTCTCTCTCTCTCTCTTTCAGCCCAGCGGCGGTCTGTGGACAATGCGCCCCCCCCCCCCCATCCGCCCCTTTCACGTCTCCTCTGCAAGATCGCGTATTCCTCATCTTTCCTCCTCCTCCTCCTTGTTTTTTTGGTTCTGATTGGGATCTTTGTGTTTGGGGCAAAATCCCCAGGCGAAGCTATACTGGGGGGATGCTCGTGAGAAGCTCTAAGATGCCATGGAGGACCTGAAGCCAGACTCCCTGGTGATGGGAAACAGGGGTCTCACCACCCTCAAGAGGTAACCTCCCCATGCTGAGAATCCAGATTTGCCTCTGTTCTACGGATTTAATTGGAGTTACCGCCAGATCAATTAAAAAAGACAAAAACAAACAAAAACTGGATCAGGCAATTCACGTCAAGAATCGACGAAAAGATGAACGATCTTCTCAAACAAAAGAATTTGCCTCTCCCATGCTTCCTGCATATTGTTCAATTTTTCTCTCTCTTCATTGTGCTTCTGCGAGAACAGACATTGGCTGATCAGATAATCTAGATTATTGGCTCGACTGATCAGATAACCAACGATTGGTGAGACCGAGATGTCGAAGGGCTTGATTATGTGAACTGATGACAGCATGGGAACTCCTCTTTGTTGCGGATCTTCTGGATCCTTCCTTCAAGTCGCTGGATTCGAACTCTGCATCCTGTCGAGCGCACACACCAAAAGAGAGAACACAAAGAGATGGACGACATCAAGAAGGTGCTACTCATGAATAGATAAACTTCAAAAGCGCAGGTATGTAGGCACAGTAATCGCATAATTCGTATAATGAAGTGTATCCATGCTCCAACGTGCCTGTCCCTCCCCCACCATCGCTGGAGGAAGTTCTTGACTCCGGAGCATCCCCTCTCGCCAGCAGCCACAGAGTCATGCTCGATCCCACCACAGTGGAATCCCTCGTTGCCGCCTCCTGCTTCGGCTCCCTGTCTCTGTGGAACAGGGAGAGCTTCCCCTCCACGTTAGGCAGTAGAGGCGGCCGACCCGATGCCGCCCAACCCGCCCACGTCCGCCTCGGGAATCTAGACACCGCGGTCCGGTGCTTGCACCCCACCCGCAGCCGGCATCTTCTTGGGGTGGTAATCGCCACCGACCACCCCCAGGCCACCACCGCCTTCGTCCTCCCCCAACGGGTAGTCGAGCCAGGACGCCATCTTGTCCTCCTCCATGAACAATTTGGTCCCGACCACGGGGGTGGCAGCAGAGTAGGACCACACGGAGGGCTCCATGTGGCTGGGGAGGGCAGAGGGCGCCTCCGATGTTCTCTGGTGGAGGACCGGTCCTTTCTGCCATAGCAGCTCACCGAAGTCCTCTTCGGTCCTGCGACCCACCACAGAATTAACATAGGAAAACAGAGCGCAAGATCAAATCTTAATTGTTCGAAGGCATTGACCAAACTCAGAGCAACAGCCTACTGTCAGCCCTACGCGCCAGCTCAGAGCTTAGCGCCAGGGCCGGAAGACGACTACGGTGTCCTTCGGCCGCCTGGCCTCGCCATACGAGCTCCTCCGATGGAGAAGAGGAGGAGTTACTGACAGGTCGGCGTGCGCCAGCAACGCAAGCGACCTGCAGAAGAGGGAATGGGTGGAACAGGCGAAGCAGGCTTGTCAGCGGCATTAGGAATCCTTAAACCTTTGTCAGCGGCTTAAGGAATCCACTGATATATTCCCGATATGTCAACAGTTAGAATCCGCTGACATATGTCTCACTACAACAAAATCAGGCTATACTTATAGTTCTTACTTACGGTTATAATTTTCGTAAGAAAAAACCGTAAGTAGAGAGTTATTTACTTATGAAATTTGAGAGCGTAAGGGCCTCATTCTATAGAGACAGTTTTTAAACCGTAAGTACGAAAAAATTTCGTAAAATTAATATACTTACAGTGTAAACCGTAACTATATTTAATTAAAATTTAACTTAAAAAAAACCCAAAAAGACCAAAACAAGTAATCCCGCGTTAGAAGTCCTCTAATTAACCCCCCCTCCTCCGACGGGGTTTAGAACTTTGGAAGGAAAAAATCGAAAGATAGAAGAAAGAGGGGGCTGTGGTAGCGCGTGGTTCCAAGAGAGATCGAATGTGCACCGCGATCTCAAGAGGCCGGCTGGGAGGGCAAGAGGCAGAGCCGGCTGGTCATGCTCTTCCTTGAAAGCTGCAGTTTGGATTGCTGTGAAGGTATACTTGAGTTTGCTACGTGAGATATCTTCCTGCAAAATTTTATTACTTCCTGCGTAAGACATGTTGGGTTTGCTGTGTGGTGAGGAAGCCTTATGCTGCATATTTGGGTTTGGATTGTTGTGAAGGCATATTTCGGTTTGCTGCATGCGTGAGATATCTTCCTGCGTAAGACTTTAACGCCAGCATCGTCCAAGACTTCTTCTTGTTCCTTCTCTCAAACCTAAGGAGGTAATATTTAATCCAAATTTAACTAAATTAATTGCTCTATAGATATTTACTTAAGGCTTAATTAAATTAAACACCACCATAGATAGAGAATATTGGATGTGATTTATTAATCATTTATATGCTTGCTGGTAAGCATTGAAATAACCATGTTTTTCTTATGTGTTGGCTTTCTGATTAAGCTTTAAATGTCCTACTGGTTAGATTATAGTCAAATAGACGATTTTATGTATGTTGGGTTGATTTTAAGTTAAGAATTGTATAAACAATCAGTTGATATGTATGATTATACTCTAATAAATAGTGAAAATCATGCTGTATTCTGGTTAAAGTTTTATTAAACTCAATTGTATGATGGAGGGGTTAAGCTTTAATAATCTATTGTATGTTTTCTGGAATACTTAAGCTCTAATAAATGTATTATGGGTTGTTTTTTTTATTAACCTAAATCCTATCTAATATAGTAAAGTAAAACCTTTATAACATGATAATTCATAATTAAAGGTTATAACCATAATGATAACTCCTAATGATCATGATCCCTGCATTTTAACTCATGTTCCCCTTATTGGATCTTGCCCTTACAAGTTATTAACCTTATGTACTTGTAGTTTTTATGCTATTGGTTGTATTGTCTAATGAATTATGAAAGTTATAGTTTTTTTTACAATTGAGAAATTTTTTATGCTTGCATTTTATAAGAAATTTGTATTTTAGTTATTGAACATGTTATTGTTATAAGGTGATGGTTGCATTAGTAGTCATAGTTTTAGTTTGTTAAAAATGAACGATGACATGATGACAATTGATCTCTCTTGATTGCACTTCTAATATATCCCCATAATATTTTCCATATTTTGTCTACATTCTTTTGATAGCATATTGTGAAAATGGATTGGAGTTGGATGGATAAGCCCAAACAATCAAAGGAATATCTAGATGGTGTTGACATGTTCATTGATTTTGCTTAACACACTCGTTTCCATCAACAAAAATTAAGTGCCCTTGCATCAAGTGTGCATGCATGTGCACATTTGAAAAGGAAATAATAAGAGAACACTTGTATTTCAATGGAGTGATAAAGGATAAACAATTTTGGGAATTTCATGGGACTTGTTCTTCTTCTAAGCAAAGATCTTATGATTCAGCACGACAAGATTTTAAAAAAGATCATGCTTTGCATTCAATGTTGCAAGATGTCTTCTACAATCATGCTGAAGCTAACACTCCAAATGAGAATAAAGGAGAATATGATGTTTTTAAAAAGTTGCTTGAAGATGTTGAACAGCCCATTGTACCCAGGTTGCATGAAGTTTAGCAAACTATCATTTTTAATATGGTTGTTCAACATTTAATGCACAGGTAAGATGAGCAATAATCATTCAATACATTGTTAAAGTTGTTGAAAGAAGCTTTGCCTGAAGGCGAGCTTCTGCCAGGTACATTCTATGAAGTGAAAAAGATTATTGCTCAGTTGCGATATGGTTATCATAAGATACATACATGTCCTAATGATTGTATTTATATCGGAATGAGTATGAGTCCTATGATCAGTGTCCAAAATGTGGAGAATCTAGATGGATTGCAGGACAAATGAGTTTGCATAAAAGAAACAGGTGCCAAAGAAGGTTCTTTGCCACTTTCCATTAATTCCAAGGTTGCAGCGTTATACAATTGTAGCGAAATTTCAGCACTTATGAGGTGGCATAGTGATGAGCGCCAAGAGAATGGTTCATCTCTATATACTTTTTAATTGTGAGATCTTATCTCCATATACAGAGTAAGTGAATGGATAATTCATATTTTCATATTTCAAGTATAAACAAATTTTTTTGTCTTTTTATTATATGCATTTTATGTAGCATGCATCTAGACATTATACGTAAGGCAAGACCACGATCCATAGAAATGGAGATCGAGAGACATCATACAATACAGTTTCCACTTTGGTTTAAACACAAAGTGAGTGCTAAAAATTTTCACCATTTTTACTGATATGTCATATTTTATTTGACAATAACTCGTGTGCTTTATCTTTACAGATTGAGACATTGTATGATGAGTATGGAGAAGGATTGGATCGAAACATTAAATTGTTAAAAGATAGGCCATTGCCTTTTGCGAAGAAGTTTGATACTTGCTTGATAAATAGATTTCGTTTCCAAACTAACATGTAGAACAACATAGAAGGACACAAATAGTGGAGTTGTCATGTCTGCAAAGACTTCAAGCTTTTCAAGCTCTAAAGATAAATGTCCATTCGAGGAGATGTTACATATTATGGTGTTGTAAAAGAAATCTTGGAGGTAAACTATTATGGTGGAGGGAAAGTTATACTTTTCAAATGTGAGTGGGTTGATGTCCAACGAGGCTTGAAAGTGGAAGAAGGGTTCCCTTAGTCAACTTTGCATATAAATTACGAACAACGAGCCTTATGTTGTAGCCTCACAGGTGGAACAAGTTTGGTATATAGATGATCCAAGAAACGAAGGGTGGTGTGGTGAGGAAGACAAAGCCAAGGCACTATTTTGATATTGAAAGTGTAGAAAGTATTGAAAACATGACAACTCAACCATGTTAAACAACACCTTTGATGATTGTGACATGAATTATTTTGATGATAATAATGTTACATGGGACAGGGTGGACATTGACGGTGCAGAAATTCCAATTTGAAATCTCATGTATGTTAATTTAATGATTTATCTTATGCATTACATTTTAGTTTTTCTTAGGTAAAAGTGTTATTATTATTCATCTTGTATAATTATGATTCAAATATTCATTTATGGAAGTCTAACATCTATTCAATTTCATTAATGTTTCAGGTATCCAGGGTCAAGAAACATGTAAGGAGAAAAGGAATAACAAAATTCTAATTTTATGTTGCATTTCTTATAGACATTGATGGTTTATTGATTTAATGTATTTTTACAATTAAAAGGGCCGTAAAAGAAAATTGGGCATTGTGGATGTTGATGATGTCAAGAACAACAGAGATAGTACACGAAAAAAATGTGTTCATCCTAATGCTAATGCGGATGTAGACAAAGCTAAGAAGAAAATTTTAACAGAGGAGTATGGACAAGATGTAGACATAAAATCACATCAGAAGTTGAATACTAGAGAGTTTCAAGAACATGTGCAGTATGTTTTCATTAAATAAATCATTGACATTATCTAACTTTAGTGATGACATTTTAATGATTATTTTAAATTTGTAGTTATATGTGGAGTGTGATCCCATTTGAATTTTTAGAACATTTTGAATGTTGGGATTGTATATGGTTATCATACCATAACTTCACCAATATTACTAAGAAGACAATGCTTGGGTGGGCTAATGCAAAAGATGTATTGGAGAAAATGTACTCATTCGTTCCCATTTGTATACGGTAAGCATCGTTGGACACTTCAATTTTAAGAAGTTCATAATTTTATTACTTCTAATTATGCCTTATGGTTTGAAGGGATCATTGGAGTATTGCAATTCTTTGTCAACGTGGCAATGATAATTCACCATACCTCATACTTCTTGATTCTCTTCAATCTATGGATTCTAGTAAAACTTTTGAACCATTTAGAAGGTAAAAAAGTTTTGGATATTATTAGATTTTTCATATTCTAGTTATATTCAATTGTCATTTTAATGATTTTATTTGTCTTAGCTTCTTGAAGGATATACTAACTTTAAAGAACAAGAAGGATCTTGCAGATAAAATTTCCTCTATTGAGATCAAAGTGCCATCAGTACATGTTTATTATATACTTATCACATTAACTGTTTTCTCTATGTAAAATATTTATGACTTGTGTTGTTAACATATAATGAGCATATTCTTTTTGTAGGTACCACAACAGAACAGTGGTTCCGAGTGTGGATTTTTTGCGCTATATTACATATGTAGATTTATGTAGGCTGCTCCATTGTCATTTTCTTTAGTTGATTATCCCTCTTTTGTGTGTTGCATATGAACTTGAACCTTTCCATAATACTTTTTATAGCTTATTATTTTAGTTGTGTAGAGATTATTAACTGCTATTACTACTTTGACAGCTCACCAAGGATTGGTTCTCTAGAGAAGAGTTTGAAAAGTTTGTACATGATTTGATTCTGAATAAATTGCAAGTTGAAGTCATAAATGTGCAGACCCAGAGAATGAAAATGAGAGGCCCTACATTGGTGGCATCTATTCATGGTATGGATAATGAAAAACAGATTATTGTGGACATTAATGAGCTAGGACAACCAATTGGAGAAAGTGGGCACAAACTTAAAATTTTTTTAGGAACAATTGCTAGACTGTCTGACAAATTGCCCATTGATGTTCCAACATGGAGAGCAATGCCAACTGTGCAGAAGGATGATGTCTGGGAGTATGTATTGGTGAGTTAAATCAATTCATAACTTATAGTATTATTTTTTACTATAATAATATATTCTAACTTTGCATATTCTACTCATGAAGAAAAAATTTGATGTTCCATCATATTTTAGAGAGTGGGTTATGAAAGATTTAGACCAAAAATGGAGATCATGGAAGTATGCACTCAGGTATAAATATTTCAACCCCTCCTTAAAACCAAATCAACAAGTAACTCCAACAGATGCAAGAGTGGATCAAGAGCAATGGAAGAAAGCAATTCAAACATGGACCTTGACTGACTGGAAGGTATTATATTTTTTAAGTTTCATTTTAGAAGTATCATACACTCATTTCAATCATCTAACTGTTCCTATTTTTGTGTTCTACAGAAACACAATGAAATCAACAAGAGGAACAAAAGTCTTTACAAGTATTACCATTGTGCAGGAACCAAGAGTTTTGCAGACATTAGATTAGAGGAGGTAATATATATTATTCTAATCATTGATTAATAATAAACTTTAGTAATAATTGATCTAAGTATAACTCGGTTAAATGTTGCAGTTCAAAACTAATGGTTCAACACTTGATCGAGGGGACTTGTTTTTAAAGACCCGTGTAAAGAAAAATGGACTCCCAGTGAATGAAGATACTGCTACAGTGATTGTATTTAATTTTGAAATTCTTATTTCTATCTACTCATATTATGACATATGTTTGTATTTTTGAATAACATTAATATTTTATGAATATTATTTGCAGGAAAAATTTCAAAATGTGAAGCTCACTCAACTTTCATCTTCCAAAAGTTCATTTGCTAGCGTTAATGATACATACGAGCAGGTTTTTGGGAAGGATAGGCCTGGTAGGGTACGAGGAGTTGGGACAGGTCCCACCCCAAAAAGTATGTGGGGAAGTAAAGAGGAAGCTTTGAGGGAACAAAATCTTATGTTGCATAATACTCTTACAGACATGCAAGATAGATTGAAAAAATTGGAATGCATTGCTAATGAGGTAATTTCAATAAATCTTTGTTAGTTTATGTTTTAATTACATATTTATATTTGTTATTGTTAACATTCCTCATTGACAGTCAAAACAAGTTGATTATGTTGCTGGTCCAGAAAAATGTGTACAACCATCTATAAGTACATTTGAGCCTAAACAAAAATGGTAAAATTGTTAAAATTTTCTTATGTTCTCTATTTTTTTAGTCAATGTATTATATTTAATGTTTATGTACACATTTTATAACAGATTTCAATGCTCGGAAGGAAGGTGAAATTATGTGATATGTATAGACGACCGATTGCCGGTGGTATAGTCATGGCCGAGGAGATAAGTAAGATTGTCATGGGCAAGAAGTTAGGTGAGGAGTACTTGGTGATTTCTGTTCTCATAGAGTATGATCCAGATGCTCCTCTTTTCATGAGAGACAGAGATAGAGAAACAATCAAAGATGCCGTTGGTAGCCATATCATCTGGCTTATAGACTTTGTAAGTGTTGATATTATATGTTCCTTATGATAATCTGTGTTACTAAATTCTTCAATTTTCTTATATGAACTTCATTGTTTTTGCAGGTTCACTTGGAAGAAGAGACTTAATCTAAAGTAATATTTTTATTGAACTATAAACTTTTAATTTGTATGTGGTATGTTTTACCCATTTCAAAATATTTTTTGCAGGGATTATATACGAGTTTTGAATGCTGCAAGACATCATCAGAGAATTTGATGTTGATGCAATTGTTTTATTTTTCTTCGAAATGATGTTTATGCATTTCTAATGTAGTCTTTATAAACTCTTTTTCAAACATACAAATGGCATTCAGCAAAGACTTGTCATGTAACTTGTCATCTAAACTTTCATAGTTTTAAGATACAAGTTCTGTGTATTTTTATGGATGTGGTTTATGTGGATGTGTATGAGCGAATATTTGTGGTTGTTTGTGAATGTATGTGGATGTGTATATGTGGATATGGATGTATGAGTATGTAGATAAAATATGTATGGATGTGTATAAATGTGGATGTATCGTGTGAAAACAAGCAGATTATGGAGCACATGTTAGTTTTTAAATATTTAAATATTTAAATATTTTATTTTTTTATTAAACATACATTACTTACGGTTCTAAACTCCGTAGGTATTTAATATTTGTACGGTTTTTAATTTCGTAGGTATGTGTCTACTTACAGTTCAAATTCTGTAGGTCTAGCACTTCGCCGATTATACCTCAAAACCTACAGTTTTCCTTACGGCACATATGCGTAAGTACTTGCTACGGTGTAAGATCTCCGTAGGTACTACCTACGGAGGGCAGAACCGTAGGTATAGCTTTAGCTATGCTAGCTGTATCTACGGAACACAACTGTAAGTAATTTCGTAAGTAAATATCTATACTTACGGTTGTAGAGTCTGTACCTACGGTTTTCTGCCGTAGGTTTAGCCCAACTTTGTTGTAGTGATTCATATGTCAACTGCTACTATTCGTTGAGATATCCCATATATATAAACGGTTATGAACCGTTGACATATGTATCATATGTCAACGGTTAAGAGTAGCCGCTGACAAACATAAGTCGACGACTCATTTGTCAACGAATTTATCAATGGCAATAAGACCGTGGACATATGTTTATGTCAACGAGTTTTTGTCTTTTGTCAACGGTTGTTAGCCACTGACATATACCATTTTCATTGTAGTGCCTATGCTATCGTACCCCTCGGAATCTCATCGTTGCCACTCACTATTTGATTGCTTTTATCATCATCCTTGGTCGTGATATTATGTCTGTCATAGCTGTTGCATTTGAATGATAAATCGGACATCATATAATCTAGTTGAATTGAATCTTATCAATCTATATCAGACAAATTTTATTCTAGAAAGTCTAGTGAGACTCTGTCCTAAATTGTCACGCCCGTCATTGTACTTGTTCCACTTTGTTCAATAATAAAGAGAAACCGGGACACTTTTCACACTTCAGGAAACTGCCAAAACAAAAGGTCGTCGGTTGACTGCAATCGGTTCATTTCTGGGGCAAATTTGGGTCCAATTATTTTAAAGAGTGGACAGCATCTCTTAAGAGCCGTCTAGGGTTTTCCATCTTCCACTAGTTGTACACCGGAGACTTTTCTATGTTCGGCACTACATCTTTAATTTTGGGGCAGTGACAGTACTAAAACACTTTTATTCTGGTCAAATCTTACAAATCCTTCTTCTTCCTCACTCCTTTAACACAGTTATATAAAGAAAATAAATCTCTCATCTAAATCAATGAAGAAATCTTTCTAAACCGACATGCTAAATTTTACATATAATTTTTTTTAAAAAACATTTGAAGTTTTAATTTTAAAAACATCTTACTAAATTTTACACATATTTTTTTAAAAAACTTGTTAAATCTCACTGCCATTCAAATTCAATAAAATGCCGCGGTTCTCTTTTTCGTAATTGACTTTAATACAAAAAGTAATTTAAATATAATTATAAAATTAAACTTTTCGTGGGATGCACGGACATAGAACTAATATTCATATATAAGCCACTCCTTATCTATATTAATACTAGTTAGTTAGCCTTGAGTTGTTGGCTGGGCTTAGCAACAATATATATAACACTAGAGATGATACATGTTCCTGCGGCATCTAACTTGGCAATTTGAGAGCTGAGTACTGTCCCAAATGTGGATTACGTCTTCATGCATGTGGCTGTTGGGGGATGGGAAAAGATGTTGAGAAACGTCGTTAAATAGTCGTCTACCAAGAATTCATGATCCACCTCTTGCCCATATTTATTAAGGACTTCCCACTAACTCAAATGTTAGCTTGGCAATTAACTGATCACCACTAACGCAGTAACGCTAGAGGGCCGAAAGATATTAAGAAAAAAATTTAACTATAATTCAATCTTGTCAGTTTCTAGTTTAATGTATCGACTTTGAAACAAAAGTGTCTTAAGTATGAGAAAAAGTTCGTATCTCTCATCGATCAACATATTGTTAATATATTATGTTCAACTAATAAGAAATATAAAAGAGTAATAAAAATACACGAAAAAAAATGTAGCAAGAGAATGTTTTATCTTGAAGAAACTTTTCCTACGAAAGTTGATGCTCTGCCAACCATTACCCTGCTCTAAGACATCCCGTGGAGGATAATGAAATTAGTTTCTGGAGAAGACAATCAAGAGATTCTTTGCACGGCCGCTTTAACTGGATGCCCTTCCATTCTGATTTTATATGTGCAACATGATGCCTATGTACTGACTTTGAAACAAAACTCCGGGAGTTTGGATAGAATCACGTCCCTGTGCACTTGTGTGAAAGTAATCAAGGTCTATTATTGCAAAACACATTTATATTTACAATAGAAAATCGTCAATAATGTAAAAATGTTGTAGGTAAAGATGTTTACCAATGACAGTAGTTATGACTTTCGTCATAAGTAAAGTACGTGTAGGTAATGTTATTATTTACGACATTGTCGTAGGTAAAGTACATGAACTTTACCTACAAAGTTGAATGTCGTAAGTTTTTTATATTTATAAAGTTAAATGTCGTACTTTTTTAATACCTACGCTTTCTTCCTCACGTAGGTAATTAAATATATCAAAACTCTACACTCACATTATATTCACTCACATTTCACATTTTAACAATCACAATTCATTGGTACATCCACACATTCACTTTATACCCCATCCACAAGTTCATTCACTCATGTATATTCACCTTATCTCATTCATTCATACACTTCATCAACACAACCACATTCATTCATTCATTTAAGCACATATTTTGGTCATTCACAACACTTTTCATATTAATGTCAAATATAAATTCACAACATATATTTGTCCAAAATTATATATATACATCTAAGTGTTTCCATGCCATCAAAAATTTATAGAACATTCATTAATATCTATCCAAAATGACATATAATTTCCTTCCATGCCATCCAAAAAGTGGTGCACAATAAAAAATTTAGGAAGACTAGTTAGAGTTCCAAAGTGATAAAAAGTATATAGTGCTAACCATTAAATAGTTGTCGTTTTACCTCATCCAACAACACCTACATAAAAAGAAAATAATAAAAGAAGTTAACAAAAATGGTAGACGATTTTTAGGTAGTATAAATTCTAAATAAACAAAAACCTCACATAATCTCGAATCCATAGAATATGAATGCCAATGGTATCTTTCATTCGACATCTTTGGTCATTTTTAACAAATAAGGGAGCATTATGTTTGTTTTCATAAATGATTGAGACTTCACAATACACATGTCCAATAAGCCTCTCCATAACAATTTTGTTTGGATCTACACTCATAATAAGGTCTTCTCCCACTTGTTCATTCTCTAAATCCAACCATTTCACCTTCTTCCCTATCATTTGAAATTACATAAAAATTATTCATTAATTATATTGGAAGAATTATATAAAAACATTATAACTAGTGCACAAGGTATATATTGAAATAACAGTTGTAATCACTAAATTTCTTGCAATTACTGAATATTCTTAATCCCATTTATTTCTACCAAATAAATTAGGAAGAAAGTGGGACTGAATAGATGTATGCAAAGTTAGGTCTGAGTTCAATGAAATCATGCTTGGATCTGAGACAAGGGCATGCCCAGGCCTTAAAAGAACAGAGGGAGAGTAGGGGAGGGAGAGGTACTATCAAATTAATTTGGAGTCAGAAGTATAGATCTTATTGTGGTTCCACACCAACAATGGGCATGCCGAGGCCTAGGGGAGTTAAAAGGAAGGTTTTTGATGCATGGGGCTTGAGGGAAGCAAGAGTGAAATAGGAAGAAGGGTCAAAATCATGCTTTGTCATCTCACAGTTTGACAAATGCTTGTCAAGTTAATACTAGCTTGGCATCATTATTGTCATTTGATATTAAGGTTGGTTAAGGATGACAACATGTAGGTCAAAGGTGGAACAACTTCGATGGTGAGGATTCTAGCAATTCTACTAATCTACTAGACTAGTTGAGGGCACTGGTTTGGCAATAGGAACAGAGGAAGATATAAAAGAGACTAAAATGTAAATAACTGAGGGTGGGGGACGACAATTGCTGTTCACAATGATCTTATCTTAAAAATTCTATTTCAAGTTGGCATGTTCAATTTCTTTAATACTTTGAACAATTATTTTAACTATAACTGCAAATTTGCTCGTGTTGCAATTTATCTAGCATAAGTAAGACCTATGAAATGGACAAAATCTTAGGTTCCAAATCATAGAAACTGAATAACCATGCATTCTAAAGCTAGTAGTTGTTCAGTCTGGGTTCCCATTGATGTGGGAGGAATAAGTTAACTGAAGACTTCTAGGAAAAGGCCCATGAAGGTTAATGGCTCATATTTAACTTGTAATGGACTATCAAATTAGTTAGCTCAAAGGCCACATTGGCAGGCTTCTCTATCTATTAGCACTATCAAATTAAAGTTAGTTAAAGAAATTATCACTTACTGATTCCATACTCGATGTACACTTCTTACTTGCCATAGATGAGGTGAAAACCTGTGGTGAGTCTTTATGCACTTGTGACTCATTCTTTTTGACATGAAACAACAAACAATCAGTTAATATTAATAAAAGAATGAAAATAAGATATTTTATATGCAGTATTATGCAAATAATTATATACGTCATCCATATCCTTCTTCTCAAGTTGTGCAAATTTCTCCTCAAGAATTTTGATTCGTTCATGCAATGTCTTATTTTCAAACTTTAAATTTTCTGCCCCTAGTGTTGGCTTAATGCCTACTCCTCGTACTCGACTAGATTTTCTTCTTCGAACACCATACAAAATTTATCATCTTTCACTACCACTGGATATGAAGAGTTGATTGAAATTTGAGACTGTTTCAGAACTTTACGTTTTTCATGTTTAGGCAAATAGTTCTTTTTTCAATATGATGACATGTGAAAGCATTAAACATAGAGGTATAGATGTAAGAAGTAACATTGTTAAAGAGTTTGTTTAAAAAAAGACTTACAATTCCAATTGCACACCCCTCATTTATGAGATTGCAATTTTTTCTTGTGTGTAATAATGAAAACATCTACTCGATCTAGATCAATCCCAGTTTTCTCCTTCTAAAATAAATAAAATATCTACTTTAACAACATGTTTGAGCTCTATATAGTATATCTAATGAAAAGTGTTTCATAATGTGTTCACCTTAGCTTGTTAGATGTCTATAAATGATCGAGTCCCTGCACAATGAAACATAGTGTGGAGGTTTTCATTTTTTGTATTGATTTCACTTCTTCTATGCACAACAATATTTAAGAGTTACCCATGATCCACTGCTTATAACTTTTGATATGTAAAACCTCTTACTCAAAATACAGAAGATGTCCAAGTTTTAACCGTGTCTCTCCACATGTCTCTAGTAATGTGATATCTGCTTGCTAGTTTCATTTGAATGTCTTTTTTATCCTACTTCAAATATTTTCTTCACATATCATACTTATGAAACTTCCACTTAAATGAGAGATCTTTCATTACCCAACTCTTGTACAAATCTTCATCAGGAATATCATACTTTCTCTACAAAGAAAGATAAATGTCATCAAAAATATTATCAAATATCATGAATTCAACATACATAAGGTTCAAAAAATATAATTACCTAAATAAAAAGCCACACATTTTCAATACAATTTTGTGGCATTTTATCCTAACTTTGAACATTAATAGGACACTTGTTTGTATTTCTTGCCACTATTCTCAAAAATGACTTCAATGATTTACCAGCCTTGCCAACTGGTTGACCAAGATTATCCCACTCCACACAATTTTTTTTCCATCTTCCAAAGTATGCACCTCATGATACATCATAGGTCCTCGCCCTTTCCTCTTCTTCTCCACATCATGAACCTTCATTATGATTTCACTTTCATCTTCCAACTCTTCACTTTCACATGGCATCCTAGGTGAATCATTTAGTGAGAGATCCGCAAAAGTTTTGATCTTGTGCTTAAATGCATCAATATCTGAATGTGAAAACTAAGTGTTAATCATATGTAGAAATTAAATTTACATTTTAGTACAATAAATTAGTGAAGATATTACTAAATGATAACAAATGTAATGTATGAGTTTAGAACAATACAAAATATGGATATGGTGCATAAGAAAAAGTGGCAGGAGCACTTTTTAGAAAGAGGTATATGTAATAGAGTGTGAACACACCACACTCCTCTCCATCCTTTTGTTTTGGTACCTATAATAACTTAAAATGCCATTTAAATGCATTCTAAAGCCCAATATAAATGTAACAAATATTTTAAATTAACATCTGGGGCTTTGGTTGACTTGTTGTTGATCTTGGGATCGCAACAGATAGGGCTATCGTGTTCTGAATGTGACATGTTCTGTGTCGCCTTCTGGTTGAGAAGGCGACGGCCTTTGTGTCGCGTTCCTGTGGTCTTCTGTGGCTGTATGCCACATGTCCGCAGCTTGTGTGTGAAGGCGACGTGCCAGTTGTCGCGTTCACCTGAAGCGCCATGTGTGACACGTGGTCTGGAGGCTGTCTGTCTGTCAGAAGACCTGTCAAAACTTTTGAGAAGGCGAAAAGATGCTTGTCGCATTCTAGTTAAGAACGCGACACCTATCTTGTCGCGACCTTAGTTCCGAGGCCTTAAGACATGCAGACTCCTCTTTCTTCTTCTTTCTTCTCCTTTCTCCTTCTTCTCCTCCTCTCCGAGGTGGGGGAGCTCCTTCCCTCCTTCTCAGGATTTCGACATGGTGGAGGTGCCGGCGTGCTCGTGGCAGAGCGTTGGAGCGGCGTGGAGTGAGGAGGAGGCGGCCAATCTGACGTAAAGGGCCCCAACGGGTCTGGCTCTTCGATTGCAAGTAGGGATTTCTTGCTCTCTTCCTTGTTAGTGTAGATGGAGCTTGGTTTCGAGCTATCCTCAATGTGCTCGTGGGTTCTCTTATGGTTTTGCACGGGTGGATGCTTGCCGGTGGTGCTCCTTCTTCGTGTAGCTTCATCTTTGTGGTTTGTGGGCAAGGAGAGGTGGCATCGGTGCCCCTCGAGCCACATTCAGCTTCCTTTCTATGTGTGCTTTCTTTCCTCCCTTGTTTGGAGGCTTTTATGTAGTTTGTGGGACCATGGGATGACCCCCATTCATGGTTTGGGCTTTTGTCTGAGGTCGCGACAGGTTAGCTATCGCGACACCACTCAGAAGGCGACGTACAACCTGTCGCGTTCTGATGGCGACAGGTTGTCCATCGCGTTCCCCTTTGCCCTTTTGTTTACCCATTTCCAGTCTTGGTGGATGGCTCATGTCCAAGTTGGTTAGAGGGAGGTCTCCCCAACTTGGCACGAGGCCTGTTGTGATGGTCCTGGATATTTATGCCCATTAAGGCTCCATATCTAGATCCGCCTCCCGCGAATGGACCGAAGCCTCGCAAGGGATAGCTCACACAAGTGTCCAATAAGAATATAAAAGACAACTACATAGTATAAAACACAAGAAAGTACATGTGCTCATACCTGCATATAACAATTTACAACTGTTCCATTACATTATTACATGTCCAATTACAAAGTACAACTACCTGGGGCATACCCCGAGGGAGCACGAGCTCACACAGCACTAACTACTACACTACTACTGGTGGTACAAGTCTGACACAACGCCGCTGCAAGCCAAACACACGGCAAGTCCTGAAAAGAACTGTAGGGAAGTGAGCCTCAACAAGTTACAGGCTCACTAGGGGCTACCAAAAACAACAACAAACTACGGACACCTCAACCTTAGAGGGTCTCATTGGCAACGCCAATAGCCAAACCATTTCATGCTCATAACAATTGAATTTAAACCACCATTAAATATAAACACTTTAATCAAACATAACCTTGGAAGGTAAGAAGAAACAACAGGACTAGTTTCACATCGCTAGTCCACACAACAACTAAAACGCCTAAGCTTTAAGCCTCACAGGCAAGCCCCTGCCTAGGCTGCAAGCTTCCCAGGCGAACCTCAACCTTGTGGGTAATAGGACAGCTAACTAAGTGCTGGTCAATTAAAACCCATACCACGATATACCAAAGGCTACACATACCAGATAACATGATCGGCTACAGTGGGCCTATTCATCACATACTAAAACAGTAATCGAAAGCTTATCTAAAAGAAGGTAAAGCACAACAAGTGGAAGGTCTCATCATACGACTTCCATGGAACACAGCTCCACCAAAGCACAGTTTGCCTAGACCACAAGCCTCATCGACAAACTACTCACAAAGAGTAACAGGATTGACAACCAAAAGCCAATCCATTTCACAATAAACCATAAACAAAGATCTACTCAAAACGGATAGGATACAACAAGTGGCAGGTGAACTACAAGACCTCCACGACACACGAGTACCTAAAAAGGTTGGTACACAATGTACCACCACAAAACTGCAAAGTAACCCACGAAGGGTATAGGTACCTGCTACCTCAAGGTACCACAACACAAACACCCTTACGAATGGTACAAGTAGGTGATAAACACCACACAGAACCACAACTTTACTATGCCATCACTTAGGCACAACATTACATGTGAAACCTCAATCGGCAAGTCACACAAGCCACAACCAGAACCGGAAAAGCACGAGTCGAAAAGAACGATGCCACCACACATGAACGAACTACTGGCTGATCAGGTCAGTATCTAACTCGGACAACAACACACAAGAACAACCTCTCAGTCTCGCAGTCACAGACGAAAGGTCCAACTGCCGCTCCACGAGAACAAGTCAAACAACTGTGGAGACCAACCAACACTACACCTGCAGACACACAGGTGCAGGTCCATGCCTGGCACCTCTAGGGTCTCTGGCCGGAGCACCCTAAAGTGAGGCACTGGAAAACAGGACTAGCTGGGGATCAGTGTCGACTACTGGTCTCCATACCCCCAACTACGAGTGCGCTACAAGCGACTGCACACCCACAAACACAAGCCGCTGCCCTACTATCGTCTTTCCCTTAGCCGGACGTACAACTCAAACACAAGAGTGAGGGTGTCCAGGAAGACGACACAGACCTCGATGGTACCACACTGTACCGGGACAAACCCCGAGCACAACAAACACACATGCCTGGCTCACAAAGAACCTGGGGTACCCGACTAGAGAGGCATTCTGGAATAGGCGCCGGACCACCACACTCGGCTAGCACAAATCACAATACTTACATGTTCCATCTTTATTACAAACCACGGTACATATGTGAGGAATAACTTGTTCTGGTCACACGTGACTCACAAGCTAACCTACACCATAACACATATAAACCATATTAATAATAATACCACGGCCTGTCACTGGTCACCTTGTGACAGTGGAGGTCATACTAAACACTGACCACGATGATCACATAATAATTAAACTTACACTTTACTAATCATTCATCCAGAATAATTTACATAAGATCCTAGAGGATCGAGGCTAGGTTCATACATGAACCTCATCGCCACAATACCACAAACTAACTACAATAATTAATATATAATGAACACAATAACGTATGATGTGCCATGCACACACAAATCACAGGTACAACATCCAAACCATGTAAACAATACGTGTATGATACACCAGCCAGGTGCACCACACGTCATTCACATAAACAACATGTCCAACACATGGACAACACGCTCCAAGAGCGCTACAGGTGCCAACGCACCACACATACTACGTAAACACCAAACCGATTACGTACCTAACATAATAACCATGTAAAACATGCTCACCTCGTAAGCTATATGCTCTATGAGCGTAACAAGTGCACTGGCTCCACTTGTCATTGAAATGCACAAGAATTACGAATAATCGAATAACTAAAACATTAAGAGCATGCATAACCGGACCTCTCAGCTGAGGTCGCGACAAGGGGCCAGGTCGCCTTTAGAACGCGACGCCCCGACCTGTCGCAATAGGAAACCCTATCGCGACGGGTCGGCCTGTCGCGACCTTGTTGTGACGGCAAGGTCTGTTGCCTTTACAGGCGCAAACCCTAATCTGGGAGGAACTCCACGGAATACCACTCCAGACCATTAAAACCATGCTTAATTCACGTTTCACATGCTTTAATGGATACCCTAGCATGGTATCTACTGTTTCCAAAGCGATAAACGAACTAACAAGCAATCGACAGCATGAATCAAGGTAGAACACCCTACCTTCACGAAGAACACAAAAACCGGAGATCCCTCAGCATTTCCCCCACTCCGCACGACGTCCTCGCGGAGAGAACACATCGAGAACTCCACAAGGACCTCGAATCCCCAAGAAACCCCGTAGCAGCTCCCCCCCCTGGTCGAGCAGAGCTTGTGGAAGCTCTGTTCGGCCGGGTTCTTAAAAACAACATAACGGTTAAGAACGCGACACAGTCCTACGTCGTGACCTGAATGCGACGTGGGAGGCCGTCGCCTTCCTACTCCTGATGTCAGTGGGCCACCCAGCGCACGACACTTGGCGCGCATGCAGACGTCGACGCTCAAAGGCGGCAACAGGAACACGACCACCAGGGCTGTCGCATTCAGAACGCGACGCATACCCCTATCACGTTCACATGCAGAAAACCTGTGAGCGCTTTGGGCCCAACTTGGCAGCCCACCAAGCCTCACAACGCGCGCGCAAACACCTGAAACACGTACTAATGGGCCACCCATTGGCCACCAAACCCACTAAACCTGGATCCACGAGGATCCAAAAAACGCGCGACGTTACACCTGTCCTCCTGTTTGATGGTTATCCTTCGTGGTCCTTTGGGTGTGGACCTTGGGATGGTTCTATCCCAAGGGTCCTGCCTTCAGATGAGGAATGCGACAGGTCGATACGTCGCATTCTGAATCTGAAGGCGACACCTTTCTTGTCGCGTTCTGGTCGTGACAGGTCCCTCATCACATTCCGTTGTCTTCTGGTCACGACGATTCTCTTGTCGCTTTCTAGCTTCTGTGTGGTTTGGCTGTGGGTCTGCTGGCCTGTTTGGGGTTCAACCTTCTGATGCTGAACGCGACGGGTCGATACGTCGCATTCAGATCAGAAGGTGACACCCTGGTCGTCGCGACTTGGTGGTGACAGGTTGGTCGTCGCCTTCTGGTTCAGAAGGTGACGTCTCTATGGTCGCATTCTTGTTGCCGAGTTTTTGACCATAGTGTTTGTGCCTTTGTTGGCCGACGGGCCTCCTGGGGGTTTCCGGGAGGCGTGTCGTGTGTGCTTGTGCCTGCTGGCTTGTCTTAGTTACAAGTCAGTTGTGCCGTTTGTTTGTGGTGGTTGCCCCTCCTGTTCCCAGTTCGCCCGATGCTTGGCACTCAAGGGCTTGTCCGTTGTAGAGGTTTCACTGTTACCTAGACCCCCAGTCCCCGCATCCGTTGAGGGAGTTCTCCAGGCAGTGGTCGAGCTCGAGCTCAGACCTCTGGTAGCTGAGGGGAAAACGGTGGTGGACAGCGGCGCAGAGTCATTTGTAGAGCTCTCTTAGCTGAGTCTAGGACGCCGAGGTGGTTGATAGTTCTTCTGGCGCAGATCAGCTAGTCCTTTCTCACTGCCTCTCTCGACGTTGGTTCCGGAGCCATGTCGTGGTGTCAGGCATGGGGCCGCAGCTCGGCCGGGCTACGGTGGTGCGTGTGTTGTGTTCTTTGTGGTGGTTCACTAGTCTCACCCTTCCGGGGAGGTTGTAGGCAGGAGCCGGTGGCTGGCAAGAAGAGGAGTGGCCGGTGTGTCCTCCTCTTAGCTGCCAGTGGCGGTGGCTTGGTTGCTCTTATTGTGACGGTGTTTCTCACGTTGTTTCCAAGTGTGTCTCATAGCCCTAGCCTGGACGGTTGGTGTAGCCTAGACATGTCTAGCTTCCACAGGTGTTGTCGGCATGGCCTTGCTGGCTTGTGCTTATAGCGGTTTCCGCGCTGCGTGTTCTCTCGGGGTGCCGTGTACAGGCACCCAACTGCTATTTTTGTAATCGATTCCTTAGTGCCGTTCGTAGTGGCACCGGCATGTGTGGTTCCTTAATCTCGTGGCATGTTCGGGGTCCAGGGTGTTTCTGCTTGTGGGCCCTCGACCTTGTGGAAGTTTGAGGTGGCCGTGTTTATGGTGAGATGTCCTTTTCACGTGGTTGCTCGGTGTTGTTCGTGGCGACACCTGTCTACATGCCTTCCTTACCTCATGGAGGTTTGGGATGGCAGTGCTTGTGTGATGGCCCTCGTTACACCGGTATGGTTGTACCAACCCACGTCGGTATAGCGAGAGTCCTCACAGTGGGACATTTACCCAAACGATACAAACAGTTGAGATACACGCGAATATACAATAGAGTAGCGGAAGTAAAAGACAACAGTCTCCATTCATTCATCATCCACATTAAACATACATGCAGTTCGCAATTTACATAAAAGGAAATAAAGAGTTCACATAATTTAAATTGCTGAAATGGAAATACAAATGTCCACACTTTTACATGCTTTTCATAGTACTCTAATACAATGTTCAATTACATACTTATGGAATACACAATCTCAAAGAAACTCCCAACGCTAGCTAATCTCCGCGCTCGGAGTCCGTCTCTGCTGCCTCCTCCAAAGGTGCCACGTCACCAACTACACCTGTACGCCGAAGCAAGGAGTGAGTCCAAGGACTCAGCAAGCAACACTGCTCATGATATACACTTACAAGTCCTAGTGGTTTCTACATGCACATTTACAATTTACAACACATAGCATGCTAGTTAATTCAAGTCTCAACCTATCATAAAAGTTTTACAATTTTATACATGAATCATGCTTTCAGATTTCAAAGAATAAAAATTCGCCTCTCACATGCTCTCTATTCAATTTACTCATGGAACTCTAATCCTTAAAAAGCTAAACATGAGAGCTACCAACATGAACATTTTACATACATGGAAGGGGAACACAACTAGCATGGATCCTACATGTTTTTAAACACATACATGAACCTTTTCACATGCTTTAGGTTGCTGATTTCATATGGTTTCATGGCTGAAAACCCATGCATGAGAGCTACAATAATGCATAAAACATATCATGTTAACAACCATTCATGCTATCTTGTGCCCGTTTTCACTAATTATCCCTAACATGGATTCTAGACATCTTTGCACATTTAAACATGATGATAATAACATGAATTTACTGAATTCACATGGTTTCAGATTTGTCTCACATAGGTTTCAATAACACATTTTCCACATCTTGAGTTTCACATTTTCTTTACACAAATTCCCTCTTTCACATGGTTCACTTTACACATACACATTCACATTGTCACTTACACATTTACACATGGACACATACACATTACACTTTTCACATTACACATTTTAGGTGCTGTGACACATAGTCCAAACCACCAAAGAAGGACATATACACATCACATTACACATAGACGCCATCTAGGCATTCCAATGGCGACTCTTGGACTGCGTAGACCGGGAGAACAAGTCTCCACTCTAACCAGTGGTACTTGTCCACCTCCAGGATTTCCCCCTAATGCCCTTAGGGTCACTTAACACACTGAATTTTCTCAGGGGGACTTTTCCCTGATACAGCTCCAGTACCTTCTACGGAAGCAGTGTCACATTGGCACAATTACACATGTACACACTTTATCGATTTTTACACATGGTTTACACGTGTCTCATTTACTTTCTCACTCATATGCACAACTCTGTTTTTTCCTAACATGGAACTACAGATTTCAGGAATTTAACACACAGTAAACACACTAATCATGTTGGGTTTAGGCAATATCTAATCACATTACGATCATATGCATGAATTATCACATTTCACATGAAAAATACATAACGTTTTATTTACTAGTCCAAACGACCTGAAATTTTAACCACATGCTGTTTTCGGGTTCAAGATTATACCCTAAATTTTTCAGATTTTTCTGAGCTACATGGAATTTACAGTAAACAAAGCACCTAATTAGCATGCCATTCACAATTTAACTTAACCTGGAATTTAACATATCACGAAATGTTGCCACTTACTGTTGAGCAGGAGTTTTTGTCACATACATGATCTGAGAAGATATAGTCTACCCTAAATCATACATCTATAGATTAATCATCACAACCATTCTTGCGTGCTTTTATTTTACCGAACTGGATTTTTATTAGCAAATTACACAAGCATGGATAATTTACCAAAATTGCAAACACACATACTGACACACTAACCTTCATGATCAGACCAAAACCAAGGTATTCGTACTAATTCTAATCATGAAACATAAATTTTCAAGAATCTCAATAAGTCATGCTCACAAGTTTAAGGGATACCATTTCCCACATTCACCATCACACCCCACATTCATTCATCACGGAAATCACCATATATCCTCATCACGGAAATCATATCAAAATTAATGTAGAAGAAGGGCAGAACAGTTCACTGTTCTGTCCTGAGGAACTTGGCGGCGGTCTCTGGACGCTGACTCAGGGTCAGCGGCATGGTCGATGGACGCCAAGCATGATCTGGACGTCTAGGCGCCTTGCCGTCGAATCAGGTCTGTGCAGAAAACACAGACCCGAGCTCTGAAACTTGGGTGAATGGGAGGGTCTAGGACTCGAGGAAAAATGCTTAAAAATCATAAAACCGACCTAGACTCATAAGGGAACACCATGGATAGGTCACTTGCCTTTCAAAAATTCTTCCAAAGGATCTAGGGCTCGGTGAAGACCTCCTTGGGCAGTCCCAAGAAAGTTGCAAAAGGGCCTCCAAGATCACCTTCCTTCGGGTTCTTGGATGAGCTCCACAGCGAGGGGTCGATGGGGAAGCCTTCTCCTTTGCTCCAGCTTCCTCCTTGTCGGGGAAGATGGCCGGATCAACCTCCAAAGGGTCGGATTTTTGGGTGCTAAGGTGAGGTTTTCTCACAGCTTTCCTCTCTAGGGTTTTTCTCTTTCCTTTTCTCCTCTTGCAAGGTGAAGGGAGAAGATGGGGAGAGGCCATTTCGGGTTTAACCTGTAGGAGAGTCTCTCTCCCACTCACCAGGCTGATTTGACAGCCTTCAGAGCCGTTGGGGACAACCCCCAATGGCTGGCTTGCCTTGCTTCAGAAGCTTGCAGCTTTGCTGCGCATGCATGCCAGAGAGATTGGCGTCCATATCGCTGGACGCCAGGATAAGTGTTGGCGTCCATGTCTGGACGCTGACACCAGATAAACGGCCAGGGGTTGACGCCAAGGTGGCCTTCGGTCAGAACTCTAAATTATGCAGAAAACCAAGCATACCATGCATATATACATGCAATATACATATGGTATCGTATCCATACTATTATCATGCAATACATACATTATTTATGTTTAATATAAACACATGCACACGTAATTATACTAATTAATGCGTACGTAAATATGTACATACATACACAAGTACAAACATACACACATAAATACAATAATGCGACGGAAAAATTAGAGGGCCTTACAACTTGTGTCGTGAGACACTGGTCTCACATGGTTGCTCCGGTGTTATGTGAGCTTCTTATCTCGGTGGGTGTGTGCCGAGGGTTGCTTCCGCATCGTGTCTGACTCTGCTGGTTCAGCGGGAGTCGTGTGTGGCCCGACCCTAGTTGTTGGTCGTGGCGTTACTCTATTCCGCTGCTTTGTAGTACTCTACAGTAGGTGTTTCTTGATTTACTGCTTTCTAGAGTAGTTTGCTTCCATT
This sequence comes from Colocasia esculenta, assembly GCA_014218235.1. NCBI lineage: Eukaryota > Viridiplantae > Streptophyta > Magnoliopsida > Alismatales > Araceae > Colocasia > Colocasia esculenta. The sequence goes on along the minus strand of CM024764.1, from coordinate 46,353,092 downwards.
TTTCTTTGGAGTTCCTGCTGCTCTGGCTGGTAAGGGACTGGTCATCCCTACTGAGCCTTGTTCGCGAGGCTCACCCCCTACTTTCTTTAGGTAGGGACTCCCTGTCGCAGAAGTTCATTGCCGGATAGTTGTGGTGGCAGTTTGTTACATCGTGCGTTGCCAGCAGTGTGAGATGTGAGTGTGTGAGTTGAGAGTTGCCTTTTTGCAAGTCCTCGGGGTATGCCCCTTAAGGATTGCACTTTTCTTTCTGTACCTATACTTTTACTTGGGACATGTTGTACATAATTTTCTTATTAATGTACGAACTTTCTTGTTATAGTTATTTCAATTCATTACTTATCTCACTGGACTAAATTCTAACCCTTCTGGGTCTTCGGATCCGTGGGTGGCGGCGCGACCTTTGGGGTCCCTGGAGGGGGTCCGGGAGGTTGGGTCGTTACATTAAATATCTTGGATACGTTCAGAAGCGAAAGTGGAATAGAACCAATGGTTTGAGAACTAGACATCTTGCTCACTGTTTGATATAAATCCTTTACAGATCTATAACAAAAACCACATAATATGAGTTAGGTTAAAATATATGTTAGAAGGAAAAAAAATACTAATATCTTCTAATCATTGGCTGACCAGCTTTCAATAGTTCTGCAATAAGAAGAGAATCTAGAAGGATCATGCACGAACTGCAATTATTATTGAAAGATTTTACCAAGTTGCACAAAATAAGAAGGTTCTAGTGGCCCCTACAATATATAGCTTTTAGTACATGCATCCATTTTTAATGATGTTTAGAAATAAGATTACTAATTTTACTCACCCATCCACAATAGGCAGAAATGTATATGTCTTTGAGAAGATGTAACGCCTCGACGCAGAATATCAGAGCGGGATTACAGTTATTAAATAGTACAAAGCGAGAAATAAATGCAAACCATTGCACAAATGGAATAATACCAAATAAACTCAAATTTCATTAATAACCCACCAAACTTCAATACATTCACTAATATCTCATCATCTTCATGAACTAACTATTACATCAACGTGTCAGAGCCAAAACTAGGGCCCAGAGCACTTTATTGAAAATCCAAACTAATACATCATAACTATCTGACTCATTCTATACTAACTACTAAAGCTATGGTTGCTGAAATGGTCACTCCTGAGCATCATCCTCAGTCTCGTCCTCTTGAGTGTGGTCATCATCAGACTCACCTGAAACATATTAAATAAAAAGGCAAGATGAGCGAATAACGCCTAGTAGGACTTATTATCTCATGAACACAAGCATGGTTTAAATGATTAATGTCTTAATGGCAGGTTAACTAGAGAGAAGAGTCATGTAGCTCACGCAACAATAACGAGAGAACAATAGCATATGGTACAGGGAATATAGTTCAACGAGAATAATAATAGAATGGCCATGTAAGGTTATATCATGTAATTTGCACAATGTGCTCTAGTAACGATAACAAGTGTACTGGTATAGATAGTACTTTGATTGTCATAGATTAATCTTGATAGTATGCTGGCACTGGATGCATGCCGTAACACATCCTTGATCATTTTAACTCTCATGAGCACTGGCACTTTTTGGACGCTCCTCCCAGGATCTGATCAGGCCCCATTGCACTGACATTAGTTATTTCTTTATCTTAGACAATCACAAGAATGGCCAATAGAGTACCAAGAAGAGATAAGAGAGTACTAGACAACCTAGATGAGAGAGTAGAGTGAACGTTAACAGATGAGAGAATAGAGAGAGCAGATGAGATAGGGGTATGATCGTAAAATCATGTTAAACATCGATAGTAACGGTTGCACGGCACACCACCGCGGCCGACAATCTGGTAGAAGTCACCACCGCCTACTAGCCGTGCTGTGTACATAGGCTAGATGGTCCGGCGTGATCAAAAGATAAGGAAAGAACACACTAAGGCCATGGATCGTACTGATCCCTAAGGTGTAACGGGTTTTAGGGTACAACTAGCTCGTCGGCAATGGACGTACGCTGAAGCCAAGAAGACTTACAGAGGCCTTGACAAGGAGTCCCTGGCCCAGTCGAGAGTATTCCCGATGGAGAGGTGGTCCAAGTCAAGAGAATGTGTGTTAGAAAAAAACGGGTCCGTCGTGCCTCGAGTGCTCGAAGGTCGAGGGAAAACGGTAACGGTATTTAAAATGCGCGTATAGAACGAAGACAATTGTATTTAATAAAATAGGGTAATTTAGTCATTTATTTTGCTAATTTACCGAATATATTATTGCATAATTTATCAAGGTCAAATGGCAATTAATAATATTATGTGTGTGTAAGTGTAAAGAAATCATGAGATGATGATAAATCGTGCAAATGTCCTTTAAATAATTAAATTTATATCATTATTGCCATTTATTAATTTTTCCAGGTCGAACTAACTATAACATGGGTTAATCATGGCTAAATAGGGGTTATATAGCTAAAACAGCAGGGGTATATGCTTAATTAAAGTTTTTGGCCGAAATCCTTGAATAGCGTCGGGCCTACCCGCCGCGATTCAAGTCGCGACCGGTGGCTCGGTCGCTGTCCGAGGACCGACCCGCCCGGCCCGGTCCGCACCAAGAATCACGGCGGCTTAGGCCACCACATTCTCAATGCGTCGCAACCGCCAGTCGCGATTCCTCTGGTATTGCGGCGGGTCGCGCCGCCGCGATAACAGGGGAGTCCGGCCTTTTTACCTATTTTACCTGGGTGAACCCTTCTTGACACAGGGTCATTCTAAATTCAGTATAAAATCGCACGGTGATCCAAAAAGCATGAAATCAGTTTTAAACGAAAGTAGACACATAGATCTATCAACATGCAGATTAATTTGAAAATAGACATGCTTTAGTCATGCTTTGAACAAGTGACATATCAGTGACCTAACCATGCGCAAATCGGGTTCCACGAATTAATTAGAGGTGAATACATAATAAAAATTAGGCTAGCCAGGGGCGTTTGAAAGCTAACACGATGTAGTATTTATGAAAATTTTGTCATGGCATGGGGTCATGTGTGCCCGAGGTTTAAGAGTAAACATGAAGGGTCAGGTACATGGAATTGTCAGGAATTCAAAGAATTAATTCTCCCTCATGGGAGATCGAAATGGAGCGAAACTAGAGGGCTTTTTCTCGGGATCATCAAGTCTTCCTAGGAAAAGTTTTACACGGATTTGGCTTGAGAGATTACCTACCTTTTTCGAGGAGTAAGAAAACTAGGGTTTGATGACGAAAATAAGATGAAATCCCTTGCTCCAAGCCTTCTCCTCCAAGCTCCTCACGTCCAGAACACCTCCTCGTTCCTCAGAGCTCCAACTGCGATCTATGGGTTGCTAGGGCCAAGTTTAGGGTGTTTGGATTGCCAATTAGAGTCCTTTCTATCTAAAACTCCTTCCTCCTATTAAAAATCTGAATTTCTATAATTATCTCCCATTTCTCTCATTTATCCTCCTAATAGGGCTAGGAACATATCTAATTTCGTGGGTAGAGGGTTAGGGTAAGTATAGGACTCCTTTTTAGGATATATGTATGGGTTATTTAGTATTTATCTTAACCCCTTTCCATTTTTATTATTTTTACTCTGAATTTAACTTAATTTCCTCTCATTGCTTGTTGGGCTCTTCACTTTTGAGCCCATTCTTTTATGCTTGGACTAATAGCACAACCCATTCCTAACTTAACTTAATGGTTTTGATTTAAATCATTCTAAATCTATTTATTCCCCTTTTTATTCAATTAAATCTATTTTCCCCATTTATTAAAAATAACAAATTTTTTTTTTTGAGTTTTAAAAATCAAGGGTGCTACATCCTCCCCCTCTTAAAAAGAATTTGGTCCCCAAATTCATAGAATCGTAAGAAGAAGAATGACTTACTGAATAACTCCGGATAATTCTGTTGCATTAATGCTTCGGGCTCCCATGTGGCCTCTTCGACTTTATGGTTTCTCCATAATACCTTTACCACAGGTATAGATCTATTCCGAAGCTGTTGCATCTTCTTGTCCAAGATCTTCACTGGCCTTTCTTCATAGGTCATATCCTTATTCAGAATAATGTCATCATAGCTGATTACGTGTGACGGATCGTACACATATTTCCTTAGCATGGACACATGGAACACATTGTGCACTGTTGAGAACTGGGGAGGTAGTGCTAGTCGGTACGCCACCTCGCCAACTCTATCCAACACTTCAAATGGACCTATGAGTCTTGGTCTCAATTTGCCTTTCATCTCAAATCTTTGGAATCCTCTGGTTGGGGATACTTTCAGCATCACAGGATCTCCAATCTGAAACTCTAAATCTCTTCTTCGCTTATCAGCATAGCTCTTTTACGTAGACTGAGCTATCTTAATCCTATCTCTGATAATCTGTATATCCCTGCTAGTGCTCTGCACTATGTCCGGTCCCAGCCATTGCTGTTCACCTACCTCATTCCAGCACACCGGTGATCTGCAACTTCTTCTATACAATGCTTCAAACGGTGCCATTTTAATACTGGCCTGATAACTGTTGTTGTAGAAGAATTCAATCAAAGATAGTTGTTCATTCCAATATCCCTCAAAATCTATAGTGCAGGCATGCATCATGTCTTCCACAATCTGATTTGTCCTTTCTATCTGTCCATTCGTCTGAGGGTGGAAAGCAGTGCTGAAGTTGAGTTTAGTACCCAACGCTGTCTGAAGTCCCTTCTAGAATCTAGATGTGAATCTGGGGTCACGATCTGAGACAATGGACACGGGGACTCCATGTAATCTTACTATCTCTTTCACATATAAGGCGGCTAGCACATCAACACTCCAAGTGCTCTTAATGGCAAGGAAATGTGCGGACTTCGTCAAACGGTCCACAATAACCCATATAGCATCAAGTCCACCACGAGTTCAGGGTAAACCCATAATGAAATCCATTTCGATGCTTTCCCATTTCCACTCAGGTATGTCCAGGGGTCTAAGTACTCCCGCAGGACGACGGTGTTCGGCTTTCACCTGTTGGCAAGTGAGGCAGTGTGCGGCATGCTCAGCCACCTCACGCTTCATGTTTGGCCACCAAAATGACCTTTTCATGTCCTAGTACATCTTGGTTGCGCCTGGATGTATGGTATACCTGGTCTTATGGGCTTCATCCATCAATTTTCTCTTTAGTTCTTCGTGGTCAGGCATGTAAGTCCTGGCTTGGAATAATATTCTTCCATCTTCAGCGATGGAGAAATCTGGCTTGTCAGCTATAGTCTCTTTTACTCGGATTAGAAACAGATCATTAACCTGTTGCTCTCTGATCTCGACAAAGATGTCGAGTTGAGCTTTAAGATTAGCCACTAACATCTTATCACTTCTCTTTTCATTATTCAGATCTAGACTGGCGAATTGTTCTAATAATTGCATCTCGCCCATCACTAGACAGGATAAAGAAGCTACTGGCTTCCTACTAAGTGCATCAGCTACTGCATTACCTTTGCCTGAGTGGTATTGGATATTGAAATCAAAATCTTTCAAGTACTCCAGCCATCTCCGTTGTCGCATATTTAGTTCCTTCTGAGAAAATAAGTACTTCAAGCTCTTGTGGTCGGAGTAGACAATAAATTGCTCCCCGTATAGGTAATGCCTCCAAATCTTGAGTGCAAAAACCACAGCAGCTAGCTCTAAGTCATGGACAGGATAATTAACTTCATGTGGCTTCAATTGCCTTGAAGAATAAGCAATCACCTTCTCGTTCTGCATTAGTACACAGCCTAGACTGATTCCAGATGCATCAGTGTAGACTAAGAATCCTGCGCCTTCAACTGGTAACGCTAGGACAGGTGCAGAAGTGAACAACTGCTTCAGGGTTTGGAAGCTCTTTTCGCACTCCTTGCTGAAGACATATGGGTTCTCTTTCCGCGTGAGACACGTAAGAGGTACAGCTATCTTGGAGAAGTCTTTTATGAACCGTCTGTAATATCCAGCCAGTCCAAGAAAGCTCCTGATTTCAGTGACATTGGTCGGCCTTTCCCAGTTGAGCACAATTTCTACCTTGGAAGGATCGACAACGATACCGTCCTTGGAAATAACATGACCCAGAAATGACACCTTCTCGAGCCAGAATTCACACTTGCTCAATTTGGCGTAGAGTTGATTGTCCCGTAAGATTTGCAGAGCGATCCTCAGATGCTCCTCATGCTCTTCCTTGGTCTTGGAGTATATCAAAATATCATCAATAAGGACCACGATGAACTTGTCGAGGTAGGGCCGATAGATACTGTTGATTAGTTGCATGAAAGCTGCAGGAGCATTGGTTAGTCCAAAAGGCATGACTATAAATTCGTAATGACCGTACCTGCTCCTGAAAATTGTCTTGTGCATCTTTAGTCCTCATCTGATGATATCTTGATCTAAGGTCAATCTTAGAAAAATATTTGGCTCCTGATATCTGATCAAATAACTCATCGACACGAGGCAGGGGGTACTTGTTCTTGATGGTAAGATTGTTCAACTGCCTATAATCGATGCATAACCTCATGGATCCGTTCTTCTTCTTGACGAACAGCACTGGTGCTCCCCAAGGAGAAGTACTCAGCCTGATAAACCCCTTTTCTAGAAGTTCCATCAGTTGCTTTTTCAATTCTTTCAATTCAGTGGGGGACATCCTGTAAGGTTGCCGTGAAACCGGTGCAGCTCCAAGTACGAGATCAATTGAGAAATTCACATATCTCTCAGGTGGAATGCCTGGCAGCTCATCGGGAAACATGTCAGGATATTCTTGTACTATATGAATGTCTGATATTTTAGATGCTTTCTTTTCAACTATTATAGCGGCAAGAAATGCTATACTTCCTTTCCTTATCATGTTCTGTGCTTTGATGACAGGGACGAGAGACGAGTGTCTCTTGTGTCTACGTCCCGTGAAGGTCAGCTTAGGGAATTCACTGAAGGAAAATTTTCCTCTTCTACAATCTACGATAGCCCCATACGTGGATAGCCAGTCGGCTCCCAGAATAACGTTGTAGCCCTCCATGGGCATACAGATCAAGTTAGCTCTTATGTTGAGTTCACCAATCTTAACATTAGATAATGTATAATATTTATTCAATTGAGCCTTTTCTCCTAGTGGTGTTGTGATAGGTAATTCAAATTGCATAGATGCAGGTTTTTCATTTAATGTATCAGCAAATGCTTGTGATATGAACGAATGTGTTGCGCCAATATCAAACAAAACAAATGCTGATTGAGAAAAGACTAGTAGTGTACCTTCCACCACTCCACCTTCCTCGGTAGTGTCCACTTCTTGTAGGGCCTACAGTTGGCCTGGCTTCTTCTGTCCCATAGGATGCTTTTCATTTTCTTTTAGCAATGGGCACTCGGGAATCCGATGCTCTCTGCTCCCACAACGAAGGCATGCACCTGCCTTCCTCCAGCACTCTTCTGCGGTATGGCCCAGCTTGTCACAATGTTTGCATCTGGGCTTGTTGTTTGGGGTAGTAGGAGTAGGGACTTTGGGCTTTTGCTCCTGGCTTGGTCCATCAGTGATACTTAACGGCCTTTTCTTGCCATTAGTAGGCTTGCTCGATGCTCCGGAAGTTTGCTTTTTCTTGAACATTCTGCCCTTGATGCACTCAGTGAGTTCAGTCGCATCCTCCAGGCATTGTGCTTGCTTGACCATCTCCGGATAGGTCTGAATGTCAAATGGTGCTAATTGAGTGATATATGCGGGTCTGATCCCATTGAGGAATCTCTTCGCCTTCATCCTCTCAGTGCTAACCAGATGATTGGCGTAGCGAGCCAATAAGGAGAACTGTGCCTCATATTCTGCAACAGTCAGGTTCCTCTGTTTCAGAGCGGCGAACTCGACGGCTTTCCTTTCTTGAACTCTTTCTGAAAAACATTTGGAGTTGAAATGCTCCTTGAATTTATTCCATGTGAATTGCACATAAGCCCTTGTAGCCTCAATGGACTCCCACCACGCACGAGCGTCCCTTTCAAGCTGGAAGGTTGCTAATAGTAGCTTATCACCATCCGCGCATTGCATAACGCGGAAGATACGCTCGGTCTCCTTGAGCCAATTTTCTGCCTCATCGGGGTCGGTGGTACCACTGAATCGGGGTGGATTCAGGTTGTGGAAATTTTGGTGCAATTCACCAGCTCCTCGGTTGTTATTGTTGTTATTGTTGGCTCTAGCCGCTTGAAGTAAGGCTTGAGTAAGCTGCTGAATAGTCTGCTGCATATCGCGGAGTTGTGCATGCTCCACTGCCATGGTTTAAGTTCCTTCAAAAAGAAAATTTAATACAAGATAATTGAGTTTGCACTAAGTTTGTGCGTGTGTGAGTTTATTTTATCTTAATTACCCTTGGTTCTACCCTTCTCACATAGGTATGGAATTAGACTCTAAGTCAAGTCAGGTCAAACCTAGATCATCCTATACTTAAGAATAACCTAGGCTCTGATACCACAAAACTGTAACGCCCCGACGCGAAATATCGGAGCGGGATTACAGTTATTAAATAGTACAGAGCGAGAAATAAATGCAAACCATTGCACAAATAGAATAATACCAAATAAACTCAAATTTCATTAATAACCCACCAAACTTCAATACATTCACTAATATCTCATCATCTTCATGAACTAACTATTACATCAACGTGTCAGAGCCAAAAGTAGGGCCCAGAGCACATTATTGAAAATCCAAACTAATATATCATAACAATCTGACTCATTCTATACTAACTACTAAAGCTATGGTTACTGAAATGGTCACTCCTAAGCATCATCCTCAGTCCCGTCCTCTTGAGCGTGGTCATCGTCAGACTCACCTGAAACATATTAAATAAAAACGCAGGATGAGCGAATAACACCTAGTAGGACTTAATATCTCATGAACACAAGCATGGTTTAAATGATTAATGCCTTAATGATAGGTTAACTAGAGAGAAGAGTCATGTAGATCACGCAACAATAACGAGAGAACAATAGCATCTGGTACAGGGAATATAGTTCAACGAGAATGATAATAGAATGGCCATGTAACGATATATCATGTAATTTGCACAACATGCTCTAGTAACGATAACAAGTGTACTGGTATAGATAGTACTTTGATTGTCATAGATTAATCTTGATAGTATGCTGGCACTGGATGCATGTCGTAACACATCCTTGATCATTTTAACTCCCATGGGCACTGGCACTTTTCGGGCGCTCCTCCTAGGACCTGATCAGGCCCCATTACGGTGGCATTAGTTATTTCTTTATGTTAGACAATCACAAGAATGGCCAATAGAGTACCAAGAAGAGATAAGAGAGTACTCGACGAACTAGATGAGAGAGTAAAGTGAACGTGAACAGAGGAGAGAATATAGAGAGCAGATGAGATAGGGATATTATCGTAAAATCATGTTAAACATCAATAGTAACGGTTGCACGGCACACCACCGCGGCCGGCAATCTGGTAGAAGTCACCGCCGCCCACTAGCCGTGCTGTGTACACAGGCTAGATGGTCCGGCGTGATCAAAAGATAAGGAAAGAACACACTAAGGCCATGGATCGTACTGATCCCTAAGGTGTAACGGGTTTTAGGGTACAACCCGCTTGTCGGCAATGGACGTACGCCAAAGCCAAGAAGACTTACGGAGGTCTTGACAAGGAGTTCTTGGCCCAGTCAAGAGTATTCCCGATGGAAAGGTGGTCCATGTCAAGAGAAAGTGTGTTAGAAAAAAATGGTCTGTCGTGCCTCGAGTGCTCGAAGGCCGAGGGAAAACGATAACGGTATTTAAAATGCACGTATAGAACGAACACAATTGTATTTAATAAAATAGGATAATTTAGTTATTTATTTTGCTAATTTACCGAATACATTATTACATAATTTATCAGGGTCAAATGGTAATTAATAATATTATGTGTGTGTAAGTGTAAAGAAATCATGAGATGATGATAAATCGTGCAAATGTCCTTTAAATAATCAAATTTATATCATTATTGCCATTTATTAATTTTTCCAGGTCGAATAAACTATAACATGGGTTAATCATGGCTAAATAGGGGTTACATAGCCAAAACAACATGGTATATGGTTAATTAAAGTTTCTAGCCAAAATCCTTGAATCGCGTCGGGCATACCCACTGCGATTCAAGTCGCGACAGGTGGCTCAGTCGCAGTCCGAGGACTGACCGAGCCAGCCCAGTCCTCGCCAGGAATCACGACGGCTTTGGCCGCCGCATTCTCAAAGCGTCGTAGCCGCCGGCCGCGATTCCTCTGGTATCGCGGCGGGTCGCGTCTCCGCGATAACAGGGGAGTCCGGCCTTTTTACCCATTTTCTCTGTGTGAACCCTTCTTGACACAGGGTCATTCTAAATTCAGTATAAAATCACACAGTGATCCAAAAAGTATGAAATCATTTTAAACGAAAGTAGACACATAGATCTATCAACATGCATGATTAATTTGAAAATAGACAAGCTTTAGTCATGCTTTGAACAAGTGACATATCAGTGACCTAAACATGCGCAGATAGGGTTCCACGAATTAATTAGAGATGGATACATGATAAAAATTAGGCTAACCAGGGGTGTTTGAAAGCTAATATGATGTAGTATTTATGAGAATTTTTTCATGGCATGGGGTCATGTGTGCCCGAGGTTTAAGAGTAAACATGAAGGGTCGGGTACATGGAACTATCAGGGATTCAAAGAATTAATTCTCCCTCATGGGAGATCAAAATGGAGCGAAACTAGAGGGTTTTTGCTCGGGATCATGAAGTCTTCCTAAGGAACTTTTTACACAGATTTGGCTTGAGAGATTGCCTACCTTTTTCGCGGAGTAAGAAAATTAGGGTTTTATGACGAAAATAAAATGAAATCCCTTGTTCCAAGCCTTCTCCTCCAAGCTCCTCACGTCCAGAACACCTCCTCCTCGTTCCTCAGAGCTCCAACTGCGGTCTATGGGTTGCTAGGGCCAAGTTTAGGGTGTTTTGATTGCCAATTAGAGTCCTTTCTATCTAAAACTCCTTCCTCCTATTAAAAATCCAAATTTCTATAATTATCTCCCACTTTCTCTCATTTATCCTCCTAATAGGACTGGGAACAGATCTAATTTCATGGGTAGAGGGTTAGGGTAAGTATAGGACTCCTTTTTATGATATATATATATGATATATGTATGGGTTATTTAGTATTTATCTTAACCCCTTTCCATTTTCTATTATTTTTACTCTGAATTTAACTTAATTTCCTCTCATTCCTTGTTGGGTTCGTCACTTTTGGGCCCATTCTTTTATGCTTGGACCAATAGCAAAACCCATTCCTAACTTAACTGAATGGGCTTTCATTTAAATCATTCTCAATCTATTTATTTCCCTTTTTATTCAATTAAATCTATTTTTCCAATTTATTAAAAATAATAATTTTATTATTTTTTTGTTTTAAAAATCAAGGGTGCTACAGAAGATGTCTTTTTCTTTAATCCACCTCGTGACTTTTGGAGAACCATTTAAATACATATTATACCAGAAACAATCAAATATTATTACATCTACAAACCTTTGTTCTCCCAATTGCATCATCATATGCCTAAACATTTTATAGTAGTATAATTAGTATGAAATAACATATATGGAATAATAATAATAATCAATTGACCCACTCCAAATATTGCTGAAAATTTCTGGTATATTTTGGCCGCAATCAGTCTCAAATTGGGGACTGATTTGTGACCAAAAAATTCTGGTCTCTAGATTTAGTGACCGAATATTTTGGTCACTAGTTTGAGTCCAATTTGTGACCGAAGTTGGTTGGTCTCTAAATTATTTTGTGACCAAATAGGATTTGGTCACAAATCGATCTCAAAATAATGATCGATTTGCTTTGAGACCGATTTGTGACCGAAAGCTAAATCGGTCTCAAATTTGGAACTAATTAGTGACTGAAGCTTGCGGTCTATAAATTTAGTGGCCGATTTGTGAACGAAATTTTCAGTCACAAAAAGTCTTAAATTTCATTTTTTTAATAATGCAAAAGAAATATAGTTAGTACTTGTGAAGCCTATTTTACAATCACAATAAAAGCAATATTTTGATCTCACATCACACAATAAGAATAAAATCAACACAATCCACAAATACAGTACATAAAAAAATGTTACTCCACAACAATATTTTACAACTTGAAATTTAAACTATATGAAAAACAATCATGGATCCCTCGTGTCTGTATCGTCCACGTCGCCTACTGCAACATCACTCGATATGAATGACCCTATAATAGACATATACGAGAAAAGGTTAAAATTAAATACTAAATTAGATAAGTTATTCATTTATTGAAATTGAAAGCAATATAATTTGTATATAAATAAATCCATTCAATTTTAAAGTAAGTTAGTCTGGAGAATGAGAATTTGAATAGCAAGCACAAAGAGAAGTTCAATTTGGACTCTGTCAGTTTTCATAGGTCACTCTCAACCCTCCGCCCGTGTTGGAACAATTAGCAAACTGATCGAGCTAGAATTTCAAATTTCAGACCCCTCAAACCCGAGTTCTATGATTTTAAACTAAGTTTGTTTGCAAAATGCAAATTTGAGCACTAGGTTTAAACTGGGAGTCTGATTTAGACTCTGTCAGTTTGTACAAATTGCTCTCGCCCCTTCAGATATGTGGGATAAACCAGAGGCTGATCATTCGATTTTGAACCCTCCAAACTGGGGTTCATTGTTTTTAAACTAAGTTATTTTGGAAAATAGGAATTTGAGTGTCGAGCTCAATCCGAGTGTCCGATTTGGACCCTGTCAGTTTCTAGTAGTCATTCTCACTCTCCCGACTGTCTTGGAACAAACGACAAACTGATCGGACATATACTACTAATTTTGGACCTTTCAAACCTAATTTCTTTGATTTTATATTAAATGAGTGTGGAAAATGAGAATTTTAGTGTCGAGGTCGAACTGAGAGTCCGATTTGGACCCCATCGGTTTCCACATATCATCCCCCCCCCCCCCACCGTGTTGGAACAAGTCACAGGCCAATTGAACTAGTATTTTTTATTTCGAACCCCTCGTGTAACTTCCTCCTTTCTTTGGTTAGCCACCTTCTGCTGAAGGTAGCGACGTATCGGGCCGTCGCCTTCTAAAGACGATGGAATGGCTGTCGCATTCTAGTTGGGAATGCGACAGGCATGTTGTCGCGTTCACCCTTCTGACTGCAGCATGTAATTTTGTCGTTTTGTTGTCGGGATAGTTGCGACATATGTCGAGTGCTAACAGATGAAGGTGACATGTTAGGTGTCGCGTTCTTGGTGTCAGGGTTGCGAGAATGACACGTGGTGGATCAGTTTGGTCAGGTGTGACCATGACCTTGAGGTCGCGATAGGTTAGCCATCGCGTTCATCAAGTCGCGTTAGACTGGCTGTCGCGTTCTCAAGTCTGAGGCCTATGTGTGTAAGGTCTCCAGCCCTATCTTCTTCTTCCTCTCTTCTGGCGATTTCTCTCTTCCTCCAACCCCTGTGAGCTAGCCTTTCCATGAGGAGCGTGTGAGGGCTTTGGTGGTGAGGTTTGTCAGTTTTCTTCCCGGCCTGGTGTTCTTCTCCGGCATGGCTTTCTCTCCTTCGTGGTGGTGACTCTTCTCCGTCTTGTAGGTGGACGTTCGTTGCTCGTGGACAGCGTGACCGTGGTGCTTGGAGTGAGGAGGAGGTGGCCATGCACACGAGAAGATACCAATGGGTTGGCTCTTCATTTTTAGGTAGGGATCCTTGTCTTCCCCCTAGTTCTATCATGCTAGGACTACCAAAACCCTTCTCCAAGCCAGTAGAAGCATGCTAGGATTGTGGTTTGCATGTTTGGCTTAGTTGTGTTTCAATTGGGGGTTGGATTTGAGTGCTCCATCATGCATGCATGTGAGGTTTTTGGAGTGTAGATGCATATCCTTAACATGCATAGGTATGGATGAGGGTGGTTTGAGCTTAAACATTGTGTTTACATCATTCTACATGCTCCCCTCCCTTTGTACTCATCGAACTTGTGGTTTGTGGCATGTTTTGGAGGTCTTGGGTGTCTCTATTTCTGGTTGCGACCCAGATCGCGACATGTCGACCTATCGCCTTCTAGTGTGAACGCGATGCCACACCCTGTCCCATTCTAGTAGTGACAGGGTGGTCGTTGCCTTCATGCCTAGTTTTCCATATGGGTTGTGGGAGGTCTTGGGTGGTCACCCGGACCTCTGTCTGTGGTCGCGACAACGCCCTTGCCACGACTCAGCTCGGGACAGTTTCCTTGTCACCATCAGACCTAGGTCGCGACAGACTGGGTGTTGCCTTCAAGTTGCGACAGCCCTTGTGTCGCCTTATGTGAGAACGTGACGGTGACCCTGTCTCCTTGTCAAACAAAGAGTGACTGGCGACCTGCTCAGAGTTCCATTCTGCTGCGACTCTGTTTCTTGGCACATGTGCTGTTTCTAGAACGGTCCTACACTAGTCGTTCACCCGGTGCTAAGCACTTGTCGGCTTGTCTGTTGAGAGGTTGTTACCATTACCTAGACCACTGGTCCACGCATGCCCGTTGAGGGAGTTCTCTAAGCGGCAGGCGAGCTCGAGTTACGTACTCTGGTAACAGAGGGAAAAATAGTGGGGACAATGGCCTAGAGTCATTTGCAGAGCTCTCTTAGCTGAGTCTGGGACGCCGAGGTGGTTTTGGTGTTCTTCCGGTGCAAATCAGCTAGTCCTTCTCACTTCCTCACTCTACATGGTTTCGGTACCATTTAGAGGGGCCAGGCATGGGACCGTAGTCCGGCAAGACTATGGTAGTTTGTGGTCACTTGTAGTTCCGGGTCTCACTCCAACGGGAGGTGCTAGTCATGGACTTGTGGTTGAGGGTAAGGCGCGTGGTGCCCCTGACTGGTTGACTAGTGGTAGTTGCCTTCCGTGGCTAGTGTCTTTGTCCAGACAGTTCACTGTCTTTGTTGCAGCCTTGGGTTTGTCTCCTGATGCCGTAGTTTACACAGGTTTTCAGTCCCGACGTTTGGTTTGGACCGATGGTCGTGAAGTTACTTTACGCTTCCACACTTACTCTATTAGTAAGATAGATTTATTTTCTTAATTTCAGTTATAAACATGCCTCTATTCTGCTTATTAGAACCAGTAGGAGATTGGTAGTCCTTACTAGGCTTCTTCGTGAAGCTCATGCCCTTCTTTATATGTGAGACTTCAAAGCAATACCCTCCGTGGTGGGCTGAGGAGATGGGGCAATAGCGGACAATGTCTTCCGTGAGCAGTGTTCTCCTTCATACTTATTTTGTCACCCTTGGGGTATGCCCCTCAGCGATCTATTATTTCCTTTCTTTCTACACTTGTACTTTGTTACTTTGGGACTGTACTAGACTCGTGCGTTGTGTTGGACGCTTTTCCTTCACTTGTTAGTACATTTTAGTGCTTGTTGTCATTACTTACTTTAGTTACATATCTTGTTAGACTGGTGCATTAGTCCTTCCGAGTCTTTAGACCCGTGGGCGGCAGTGCCGACGATCCGATTCTTGGCGGGAGCTAGGGGTCCGGACGTCGAGGCCGTTACACCTCGAATCCCAAGTTTTATTATTTTAAACTTAGTTTGTTTGGAAAATGTAAATTTAAGTTCCAAGTTTAAATTGAGAGTCTGATTTAGATCCCATTAGTTTGCATATATCACTCTCTCCCCCTTTGGTCGTATTGGAATTAACCGCAGACCAATGAGATCGATAATTTCGATTTTGAACCCTTTAAACTTGAGTTCGTTGATTTTAAACTAAGTTATTTTGAAAAATAGGAATTTGAGCACCGAGCTCAATTTGGGAGTCTGACTTGGACCCCGTCGATTTCTAGAATTCATTCTCAGTCTTCCAGTTGTCTTGGAACAAACCGATCGGACCTATACTTCTAATTTGAACCTCCCAAACCCGAGTTCTTTGATTTTACACTAAATTAGTTTAGAAAATGAGAATTTGAGTGTTGAGGTCAAACTGGGAGTTTGATTTGGTCCCCATTGAATTCCACACATCATTCTTACCCCCCCCCCCCCATCGACCGGGTTGGAACAAGCCACGATATGATCGAACTAATACTTCTAATTTCGGTCTCCCGAACCTCAAGTTCTATGATTTTAAACTAAGTTTGTTTAGAAAATACAAATTTGAGCTTCAAGGATAAACCGGGAGTCTAATTTAGATTCTGTTAGTTTGCACCGATCACTCTCACCCCTTCGGTCGTGTTAGAATAAATCGCAGGCCGATCGAACTGATATTTTTGATTTTGAACCCAACAAACCCGAGATCTTTGATTTTAAAATAAGTTACTTTGTAAAATGAGAATTTGAGAATCGAGCTCCATTGGGAGTCCGATTTGGACTGCTAGTTTTTAGAAGTCATTCTCTGTCTCCCGACCATGTTGAAATAATCGACAGGCCAATCGGACTGATATTTTCTATTTATGAACCCTCAAACCCGAGTTCTTTCATTTAAGTTAATTTAAAAAATGATACTTAAAGTTGAGATTTTAAATATAAAGCAGACACTTACATGAGGGGGTTGTGCTACTGTCGAGGGTGCTTGATTAGAAGGAATCCTCATCTAAGAGAGGGCCTGGGAGAGTAAGTGTAACATCTCTTTTTATTTGGTCAGCCACCCTCTGTTGAAGGTAGTGACGAGTCGGGCCATCACCTTCTGACGGTGACGACATGTTTGACAGTTCTGACCTCTACATGCTCATTTTGTTGTCTTACTATTGGGACACGTGTCGGGACGCATGTAACCTGAAGGCGACATGCCAGTCAGCACGTTCATGGTGGTAGACCTGCGAGGGCGACACATGGAGGGTCCAACTGGCAGGTTTGACCAGGCATTTAAGTCACGATAGCATGGCTATTGTCTTCAAGCAGGTCGCGACAGCATGGGCATCACGTTCTGAATCTCGAGCTTTATATAAGCTGGGCCATTAGAATAGTCTTCTTCTTCCCATTTTCTCCTTCTTCCCCTCCTTCCTCTGACCCCTCTGTGTGAAACCTTCCCGTGGGAGGGTTCTTGAGGGTGTTCTTGGTGATGGGTGTGAGACCCTGAATTTTTTCGTCATTTTATATTGAGCATGCGATATTTACATGTCATAAATATAGTGTACGTCTTAAAATTTTCGCATACTATAACTACAAATTGTTCACGTGCATATGCGTATATGTATATTATTTTCGTGAATATAAGTAATTAGCCAATTTTGTATATAAGGTATTTATTTAAATATTATGCATGATATATTAAAGTAATGTTACACATATAATGTGAAGTACTATCATGCATCTTGTAAGCATATATGATTTTACTTCTGTACATGTATTATAATTAAATGTATATATTATCTAATGGTTGAGATGCATACTGTGTTCCATGCATATTATATGTAGCTATGATGTGTATATATGTGCACGCATATATTAATCTTGTTCGAATTATATATCTATTTCTAAGCATGGTAAATTGTTATGAGGTGTGAACAATAATGTGAATCGTGTATGTATCTAAATGATGTAGGTATGTATATGCATATATGTTTTACCTTATGTACATTATAACTATAATTACTCATGAGTATACGCATGTATACATATATCTATACGTCCATCCTGTGCAAATGATATTTGTTTATTATTAGCAGGCAAAATTGTTTATATTGTATATGGTACTTAAATAATACGGTGCATGTAAAATATATCAAAATATTATAAGCAAGCTATATTTATGTAAATTCATGCATGTTGTACTAAATTATACTTTGTACGCGTATAGATGTATAAATCTAACGTCGTACATATGATATTTACTTATTGCAATAACCATTGACTTGATTATGACATGTATGATATCTAAATAATAGAGTGTGTCTTATACATATATATATATATATATATATATATATATATATATATATATATATATATTCGTGCATAATACATGCAATTATGGTGCATATGTATACATATGTATGTCACTTCGTGCATATTATCTTTAATTGAGATTATTGCAAATTATACTTATAATTAATGTGTAATGTATATAATTTATGTAATAAGTGTAAAAATATTTAATTATTCTCATACTATATTGTTGGAGCCTAAATGTATGTTTAAATTGGACAAAATTAGGTGTTTGGGCTGTCTGGCACAGTTGCCGGCCAACACTGTGCCGCCAACTTGCAGGACCTGATTGGCATCCACATCACTGGACGCCAATAGGCAGTGGGCGGCCAGCCCCTTGACGTCAACTATGCAGTTGACTACAACCGATGTTTGACGTCTATATCCTCCTGCGTAACGGTTCCAGATTTGTTAATGCTCGCATTATGGCCCGTTCCAGTTTAGGAAACCCATCCTAAACCGTAGGAAACCTATCCCAGTGTCTACCCAACCTATCCAACTTTATAAAAACCCATTTTCTGGCCGCACAAAGCCCTTTTGGTCATTGTGAAACCCTAGTATTTTCTATGAGAAAAGTTGGACTTCCCAAGCTCTGATCTGGCGACTAGAGGATTTTCTGGGAGATCTACAACAACTGGAGCGTAGTCCAACTATCAAGGAGGCATCCCCAACCCTGAGGAACGATCTACATCGACGGGAGAACAAGAATCAAGGAGTTTCTGAGCACCGTCTTGCTTTCGTCGAGGAGGGCTTCAACAACAAGATTTGATCTTCTAGGATTTTATTAGAGGCATGTAACCTATGTATATCAATCTTAGACATGTCCCCTAGGTCCTAGAATTTTTACGGATTTTTCCTCGAGTCCTGGACCCTCCAATTTCCCCGTACATGTGAGTGTGACTGTGCAGATTGCTGTCTGGAAGTTGACGGCAACATCCCCTGCCGTCAAGATCATCAGTTGATGGCAAGAGATGTCGCAGTTAACCCAGTTGGCGGCCAGGACTGTGCAGTTAAGTTCTTCAGTGTTATGAAAAATGCTATTTGATCTTCTTTAATATATTTAAATGATTTCTGGGTATGTGTTCATGCTGTAACATTTATGTGGGGTCAAGGGTGATCAATAGGTCATGTCCTTATGGTTTCATGATTTGTGTTAATTATTAAAATTCTTGAAATTAAATTATGAGCATAGAATAACCATGTTTAATTTGTGTAAATAGGTCAGATGTGAATTTGGGTTTGGTAAATCTTCTGTGATGATGTCTTGACTATATATACGCATTAACACTATTATATTAGACAGTTTTACTAGGATCTTTACATTAGAGAAATTAGTGAAAAATGCACTTGTGATTTGATTTAATTTTTATAAATACATTTCCTATTCATAAAAATCTAGAAAATTTAGAATCTGTTATGTTTACTTTATTTAACTTGTGATAAAAATTCCATGAAGATCTGATGACAGTATGTACTATTATGTTTTGAAATGAGAAAAATGGCCATGTTAAGCATGATAGAGTTAATTATATGTAAATCAAGAGTTAACGGCATGTTAAATCTTATTTTAAGTTATTTATCATTGTTTAACAGTAAGGTGAGTTTTCTATAAATGAAAATGTGAATATTATGTGAAGTGTATGTGAAATGGGATGAAAATGTGTATGAGCATGAGTAAAATGTGATGAGAATAATAAAGTGATTAATGCAGTATTTAGCTATGTGTGACACTTCTACCATAGGGATCTGAGAGCTGTACCATAGAAAAGTCCATATGGAAGGCTCAATGTTATGAGATAAATCCTAAGGGCATTAGTATAAAAATCCTAGAGGTGGACAAGTACCGCTAGTTAGGGTGGAGAGGGCTTCTCCTGGTTCTGCGCAGTTACTTAGAATTGCCACCGCATTGCCTAGGTGACAAATATGTGAAAGTGAGTGCTAAGTGCTAAGTGATAAGCATTAAGTGCTAAAGTGAGTGTTTTCCTCTACTTGGTAGTTAGGACTATGTGTCACGACAATTTAAGAGATTATAGGTGATTAGAAGTGCAAAGTGATAAGTGAATGTGGCACGTGATAAGTGCAATTGTTGTGATAAGTGATAAACATGAATGCCTGAGTAAATGAAATGAAAGAAGTGTAAATTATCGGTAAGGAAGAGTAAACGATAATGAGAGAGTAGAGTGAACGTGAACAGAGGAGAGAATATAGAGAGCAGATGAGATAGGGGTATTATCATAAAATCACGTTAAACATCGATAGTAACGGTTGCATGGCACACCACCGCGACCGAAAATCTGGTATAAGTCACCACCGCCCACTAGCCGTGCTGTGTACACAGGCTAGATGGTCCCACGTGATCAAACGATAAGGAAAGAACACACTAAGGCCATGGATCGTACTGATCCCTAAGGTGTAACAGGTTTTAGGGTACAACCCGGTCGTCAGCAATGGACGTACGCTAAAGCCATGAAGACTTACGGAGGCCTTGACAAGGAGTCCCTGGCCCAGTCAAGAGTATTCCCGATAGAGAGGTGGTCCATGTCAAGAGAAAGTGTGTTAGAAAAAAATGGGTCCGTCGTGCCTCGAGTGCTCGAAGGCCGAGGGAAAACGATAACGATATTTAAAATGCGCGTATAGAACGAAGACAATTGTATTTAATAAAATAAGATAATTTAAACATTTATTTTTATAATTTACCGAATACATTATTGCATAATTTATCAGGGTCAAATGGCAATTAATAATGTTATGTGTGTGTAAGTGTAAAGAAATCACGAGATGATGATAAATCGTGTAAATGTCCTTTAAATAATTAAATTGATATCATTATTTTCATTTATTAATTTTTCAGCTCAATTAACTATAACATGGGTTAATCATGGCTAATAGGGTTATATAGCCAAAACAGCAGGGTATATGTTGCCCAGCTAGCTAGCCCAGAGGGGGGGGTGAATGGGTTATTAAAACTTCGATCTCTGATTAAAACCTGTTTACTGAAAGGATTGCACAACTTAATAACAAGGTTAGAGTTAGAGCAAACAAGACAACAATCACACAAAACACATCCACAAGACACAAAGATTTTATCCTGGTTCGGAACTCCTCTCCACAGGAGACCTACGTCCAGTCCCTGAGCAATACCTCAGGATTTTACTACCAAGGGTACAATCCCCCTTAAGGATCCTTACACCCAGCCTCAACTGGTCTTCCTTCAGCCTGAAGGAACAACAACCACCCTGGATACCACCAGGTCTTCCTTCGTCCAGAAGGGAACAACACCACCCTGGATACCACCAGGTCTTCCTTCGTCCAGAAGGGAACACAACCTAATAAGAAAAGGGTGTGAAAACAGGCTTCAGACTCTAGCTTGACCAGCTACACACTGAAGCTCCTAAGCCCCCGAGAGAAAGAGATTTAACAAGGTTTTCTCTCCAAGGACCACACAGGCTCTTACAAATGAGAAGATTTCTTTTGAGCACAGAGAGCTAAGAGCTTAGAACAAGGTTTGAGTGGAGGCTTCGCTCTTCTTCAAAGTTCTAAAGATTCTAAGAGATGGATTTCTTTCTTCTTCTAAAATCAAGCGTTGTTGCACACTCTTTCTTTTCCGTCTTGAGTCTTCTATTTAAACTGCTGATTTAAATTCGAACGTTGAAGTGTCCGTTGTCTCTTATCCTTGTGTACGTTAGACTGGTCACTGAGGAAGCTTCTGATCGTCAGTCTTTTATCCTTGTGTACACGCCAAAGAGATGTCATAGAACTTTGTATCTTGTGTCCAATGTTGTCCAGATGAGTCTTGTCAGATATCTGTAAGCATATCATCAATAAATAGAAGACAGCTAGGACTGCTGTCTATTGTTAGTTGAGATGGAACAGATATTGCAGTATATAGCAAAGCTCCTTTCTGTCTAAAAAAGTACGTAGACAGAGTAGCATAGAAATGGAAGATATTGTCTGCATGCATGGGAGATACGATCGGAGAGCATTTAATGCATAGCAGTCAACGGACAAGATATGACTTTGACTTTTCAACGCTATTAAAAGCATTATACTGATGCATCAAGAAATTCGATAAAAAGAATCTTGCTGACTTATGAAATCGTTATGAATTATAGCAAGTTGTTATGAACTGTAAGGAAGTCGATGTGATAACTTATGAAGTCGTTACAACAAGCAGGTCGTTGTGAGTTCTGAAGAAATCGTTACAAGAAATCGTTATGACTATCGAGTTGTAAGGAAATCGTTACACGAATCGTTATGACTGTCGAGTTGTAAGGAAATCGTTACACGAAATCGTTATGCAAAGCAAGGCGTTATGATCAGTGAAGAAATCGTTATGAACTCTAAAGAAATCGTTACACGAAATCGTTATGACTGTCAGTTGTAATGAAATCGTTATATGAAGTCGTTATACAAAGCACGGTGTTATGATCAGTGAAGAAATCGTTATGAACTCTAAAGAAATCGTTATGAAGTCTAAAGAAATCGTTATGACTATAGAGTCGTTGCGAATTCTAAAGAAATCGTTACGAGGTCTAAAGAAATCGTTATGACTATAGAGTCGTTGCGAATTCTAAAGAAATCGTTACGAGGTCTAAAGAAATCGTTACGGCTAGAGAGTCGTTGTGAGTTCTCCGATCAAAGAGGAAATCGTTCTGCTTATCAAAGAAGTCGATACAAAGACTTGGATAGAAGTGATGAGACTTACCAGATTGTCTTGAACTTTCATTTTTCTTTTATTTCCTGTACTTAAGGCTCAAGTAATCCATTAGTGTTATTTTGTTAATCATCAAAATTAATATATAAATAAATGGAAATATTTATTATGGGGACAGTTTGGTCATCAATCTCCCCCTTTTTGATGATGACAAAATATACTAAACATCATACAAAAAATGAAATGTTTTTCAGATTTACGTTAGTTGTCTCCCCCATTTTGTCATTAAGCAAAAAGATAAGCGGTGAGACAAAGAAGAGAGAAAGATTTATATTAGGATGGAGAAAGATAATACAGAGGAGATAACAAGGAGGCATGCTGTGAGACAACAGCCCATGCCTTGATCTCAAGATCCTCAAAAATTTGCAGAAAAACGCCAGAGGCAACTGAGAAGGAGGGTCCCATGGAAGGGATGTTCCTCTGAATGTGAGTTGCCTTTGCTGCTCTAAGAATTCTCCATACTGAGTTTTGTCCAAAATGAATCTGAAGTAAGTACTCTTACCAAAACTGGCCCTATGGAGAAATCTGTCCAAGGAAATTGGATAGTGAATTTGTTGATTTAACAAATCCTGCTTTAAGGCATAGAAAGCAGAATATCTAGATGCCCATACAGCATAGATCTCTGGTATGGGTGCGATGGAGTTTAGATCCATAAAAGCTTCTGCAGAAAGAGCAGGCTTCCTCTGACTAACAAGATCTTGATTGATGGCTTCCAATTGCTGATAAGAGGCCTGATAGAGAAGCGTCCATTCTGATGAGGTGAGTCTTTCACACTCAGAAATGAGTGGAGCTAAGGTCTGAGAAGACATGCGGCCAGAGTGATATTCTCTGAAGATGAACCGCAAAAAGGAAGGAGATCTGCCCTGCTTGGCTGACATCCTGCCCAACTGTCTTGCAAACATATCGAGAGCATGAGACCCAGCATCTGAATCAAACACTAAAGAGTGCAGCTTCGGCAGAAGAACTGGAAAATCAACCTTGAAAGAGACAAAGTCTACTTTAAGAGGAAGGTTGAGAGGGGTTTCTGATTTCAGCACAGTAATCTGCGAATGGAACTGGCAAAACTGAACTTCTGGAATTTTGTTCAAGTAACAGAAGTCACTGTACAGCTGAAAGGCTCTGGCAACGCGAATTTCTTTCAAAATGAAGGATCCCCAAGAGTTCTTGTGCTGGATGATAAACCACTCAGAGAAGGTGAGTGGGTGATCTCTGAGAGTGAGGGATTCGGCCCTTGCAGTCAGGTATTTTGAATACTGAGCCTTATTTCCTTTGATAGCTGCCCACTGATCTTCAGTCTTGAACTCAGTGCCCTCAAGATTTTGGATTTGAAAGCTTGAGATATCTGAGTAAAAGGAAGAACAATGTCCAGGTGTTCGGATAGGTTGAGAAAAGGAATACCATAAATGGTAGAAAGAATGCATTTCTGGAGGTATTCTTTGTAGATAGGTCTTCTCTTAGGATCAAGGGTAAGAGAGTACCATAAAGGAGGGTATAGAGGAACAGAAGGAGTGCTTAGAGATGAGGAGGTTTTTCTCTTTTTCAAGGCAGGACTGGGAGGTCAGTCCTGTGAATGTGAGAGGCTGTGGAAAGAATGGTGAGGAGGGTGTTCTTTTCAAAATTGTCTGGAACATTGGTGTCAAAGACACCAAGAGGCAGAGGTTTAACTGGAGGAAAGATAACAGAATTAGGAGGAGTAGGAGGATAGAAAAAATGTTTAGGATTAAAGGAAGAGGTTGGTTGAAGATGAGATGTTTGAATTTTAATAGGTGAAGGTTGAGGAGTTAATGAGGATGGAGCTGAGATGTGAGCTGGAGTAGGTGAGAAGGAGGGTTGAGATGAAGTAGAGGATGAGGAAGGTTGGGTGCGAGGCATGGGATGTTTTATGGTTGGTGGAGCAGGAGGTGCAGTAGTGGGAGATGAAGGTGTGGAGAGGGTTGGAGTGGCAAGAGATGAAGTATCAGGGGCCTTGGAGACTGACACTGGCTCTTTCCCTTTGGCCTGACTTTCTCTGACTGCTGGAGAGGGTCCTGAAGACCCTGAGGCTGCCACTGGTCCGGGTAACCTCACGACTGATGGCCCTGATGGCCCAGACCCTTGAACTGGTGACCCTGATGGCTGAGAGACTTCTGCTGGAGGCCCTGGTGGCCTAGGAACTTCAGCTGGACTGCTCTGAGTGAATGCAGGAGGGACACCACTAGACCTTGAAAGATTAGCCAGCAAATTCTTCATATCAGACATCTCTTTATTGAAATACCTCATTGCATTTCTTATTGAAGATACGTCTGAGGAAGTTGAAGCTTGATTAGAAACAATGCCTTGTATGCTAGACTGGACTGATGCCAAGATCACTCCTTGGGCCTTTAACATAGCCATAACAGGCTTCAAGTTCACTTTTCTAGGGCCCTTCCTTGACCTTCTGTGAACAATTCTCTTCTGCTTACCTTGATGAGTGACAGGCTCCTCAAGATTTATAGTTGTACTTGGGCCTTCACTAACATCAACCATGGCTGGAGCTGGAATTTCCTGAGTAGGTGCAGCTTTCTCAGGAAAAGCTTCATTCTCTGGCTTTTCAATCTCAGCTTGCTCCCCCTGAATGGGAGCAGGGACTTCAATACTTTCTTGCTCCCCCTGAGCAGGAGCTTCTTCCACGACAACTTTCTCCAAGTGCCTTCTGCCACTGATTCAGATACTTCAGGATCAACTCTACTTTGCTCCCCTTGGTTAGGAGCTTCTTCCATGACCACATCTTGTTGAGTACCTGCTTGTACCTCAACATCTGCAACCGATTCAACTGAACTTCAGTATGGCCTGCTGCCATAACTTCTTCATCAGGTCCACCTGCCTTAGAAGAGACTGAGATGGAGGGAATGGAATCCAATACCTCTCTTAAAATAGAGGCGACTAAGGTGGTGGGCAAGGAATCTGCCACACCAGCTGCACCCTCTTCCAATTGAGCTTCGGATTGGCATCCCACAGCTGACTCTACTGGTTCTTGCTCTGCTTGATTTGCTGCTGCTTGCTCTGCTTGATTTGCTGCTGCTTGCTCTGCTGGATCTGCTGCTGCTTGCTCTGCTGGATCTGCTGCTGCTTGCTCTGCTGGATCTGCTGCTGCTTGCTCTGCTGGATCTGCAATGATTGCCTCTCCCTCAGCCACAGAAGTCTTTGACCACATTCCATCTACCACTGAGAATCCACTTTTCTTCAGATTTCTGGACCTTATAGACTGGCCCATCTTTTCAGCTACTGCACCTGACAAATCTACTCCAAAGTGCTTGAAAATCTTGGTCAGTAGATGAGCATACGGAAGGGAAACATTCAACTTGCTCTTTGTTTCCCATAACTGAGCATGTGCAAACATCATTCGCTCAATCATCACTGCGGCCAGGTTTATCTCTTTGTTCTGGATTGCCCAGAACATTATGTCCGAATCTGCCCTAGTGCATGAAGAAAAGGTAGCACTACGAGGTACTAAGATTTGGCAGACTATAAAGTGAAGCAATCTATTGAATGCGGACATCTGATTAATATCAAGCTTCCCATCCTTTAACTTAAATCCTGGACCGATAATCCCGAGACCTTTGACTTCATCATTCACAGAGTGAATGCCACTAAATCCAGAGGTCTTCACTCCAAACAAATCACGCAAAAGCTCATGGGTTATTCTGATTTGGATGCCCTTGACAGAGGAAACAAGGGACCCATCTGCTTCTGACTTCAGACAAATGTAGAAGGCTTTTACCAAGTCCGGGTAGCTTACCTCACTGAAGGTGACCACATCCATCCACTGCAATCTTCTTAGAGTATCAACTAGCCTGGCCATGCCATTCTTCTCAAGATTCTGAACATCCACTGCCTTATTTCCGCAAATCTTCGTCTTCACAAACGTAAATCTTTCTTGCTCCCTTGGGGATAAATACTCAGCACTGTAGCCCCCAACACTTCCGGAGATCAACGGAGCGGCCATGGGTGCAGAGAAGAAAAGATTCTGGAAGGGAGGATGATGGAAGGGACGGAAGTTCTCGAAGGAATTCTTCGCGGGAAGAGAAGAAGGCTTCGAAAGTTGCAGAGAGTCGATCCCAAAATCGTTAGGGCATCGGCTTTGGGTGAACAGATAGAGGATAAAAAGGGTAAAGGTGGAAGACGAGTCGATCTCAAAGCGATTTGGATAAAATAATATTACTTTATTGAACGGAGGAGCGCCAAAGGCGGTAAAGATAGAAAGCGACAAAAAGATTTGACAAGTCAAACAACTTTCCACACAGAAGCGGTCAAAGCATATAGATAACTGAGTTTTGCTTAACTTTAACGGAGAGAGAACTTTCATTTAATCTGAAAAATTTATATGTCAATAAAATCACAGAAATTCTTTCACAAATTGCACATCCCTAGTTCCCTTCTAAGAGATGTAAATCTCTCTTCAGGTAGGGCTTTTGTGAAGATATCTGCCAATTGACCATTTGTATCTATAAACGAAATTTCTAAATTACCACTAGCTACATGGTCTCGAATAAAATGATATCTTACCTCAATGTGCTTCGTCCTTGAGTGTTGAACTGGATTTTTGGTGAGGTTGATGGCACTTGTATTATCACACAATAGAGGAATTGATTTGATGTGAATGCCGAAATCTTCAAGTTGTTGCTTTATCCAAAGAAGTTGTGTACAGCAACTTCCAGCAGCAACATATTCCGCCTCAGCTGTTGATAGAGCTACTGAATTTTGTTTCTTGGATGTCCATGATATTAGGCATCCTGCAAGAAACTGACAACATCCACTGGTGCTCTTTCTATCTACTTTGCAACCAGCATAATCAGCATCTGAATATCCTATTAGATTTATCTCACAAGATCTAGGATACCAGAGACCTAAGTCATGAGTTCTAGCTAAATATCTAAATATTCTTTTTACAGAAATTAAGTGAGACTCTCTAGGGTCTGCCTGATATCTAGCACACATGCATACACTGAACAAAATGTCTGGTCTACTGGCAGTTAAGTAAAGTAATGATCCTATCATACCTCGATAATTCTTTTGATCTACCCTTTTACCTTTTGATCACTGTCCATTCTGGTTGATGTGCTCATTGGAGTTGATAATGGCTTTGCATCTTCAAATCCAAATTTCTTCAACAGCTCTTTGGTGTACTTTGCTTGACAGATATGAGTGCCATCCTTCCCTTGCTTGATTTGCAATCCAAGGAAGTAGCTTAACTCCCCCATCAAGCTCATTTCGAATTCTCCCTGCATAAGCTTTTCAAAGTACTTGCAAAGAGATTCATCAGTAGATCCAAAAATAATATCATCTACATAGATTTGTACAAGAAGTATATGTTTAACCTTGGATTTTATAAATAATGTACTATCTACTTTACCTCTAGTGAAACCATGATTTAATAAGAAAGTACTGAGCCTTTCATACCAGGCTCTAGGAGCTTGCTTTAAACCATATAAAGCCTTATGTAGTTTAAATACATGATTTGGAAATTCAGTGTCGTCAAAACCTGGAGGTTGTTCAACATAAACTTCCTCCTTGATGAAACCATTTAAAAAGGCTGATTTGACATCCATTTGAAAAAGTTTTAAATCAAGTGCAGATGCATAAGCAAGTAAAATCCTAATGGCCTCAAGTCTAGCTACAGGTGCATAAGTTTCATCGAAATCTATGCCTTCCTCTTGGGAGTAGCCTTGAGCCACCAATCTGGCTTTGTTCCTTAAGATTATTCCAGACTCATCCAGTTTATTTCTGAACACCCACTTGGTGCCAATAACTGAATGATTGGATGGTCTAGGAACAAGTGACCATACTTGGTTTCTCTTGAACTGATTTAGTTCATCTTGCATGGCTAATATCCAAGATTCATCAGATAAAGCTTCATTGACTGTCTTAGGCTCTACTTGAGAAACAAATGCTAAATAGTCGCATGGAATTACATTACCTCTAGTTCTTACCCCTACAGATGGATCACCAATGATGTTTTCAGGAGGGTGATCTTTCTGATATCTCCATTCCTTTGGAAGATCTTCATGTTGGATTTCTGTTTGCTGCAGTTCTTCCAGAGTTGGATCCTCTTTGTCCTTAATTGAAGTATTCTTTAATTTTTCGGACAAGTCATCTGCATCATCAATGTCACTAATTTCTTCCTTTTTCAAGGAAGGGTTAGATTCATCAAAAATAACATGTACTGATTGTTCAATCAATAAGGAACGTTTATTGAAAACTCTATAACCTTTGGGTTTAGAAGAGTACCCCATGAAGATGCCTTCATCTGATTTGGCATCCAACTTACCAATGTCCCTTTTTCCATTGTTATGGATGAAGCAAGGACATCCAAATATTCTGAAATGGCTAATCTTTGGCTTCTTTTCTTTGTAGAGTTCATAAGACGTCTTTTTCAGAATTGGCCTGATCATCACTCTATTTATGATATAACATGCAGTGTTGATAGCTTCGGCCCAGAAGTATCTTGGCAGATCATATTCTGACAACATGGTTCTTGCCATATCCAAAAGAGTTCTGTTTTTCCTCTCAGCAATTCCATTCTGTTGAGGTGTCCTTGGAGCTGAGAAGTTGTGCTCAATTCCTTGATCATCACAGAACTTCGTAAACTTTTCATTCTGAAACTCACCACCATGATCTGATCGAATAGAGACAATTGAGAATTTCTGATCTTTCTGAACTTTCTTACTGAAGCTGACAAAATTTTCAAATGTGTCATCTTTGTGCTCTAAAAAGGATACCCAAGTGAATCTTGAATAATCATCAACTATTACAAATCCAAAATTCTTTCCTCCCAAACTGGTAGTTCTCATTGGCCCAAATAAATCCATGTGAAGTAGTTCTAAGGGCTTTGAGGAGGTTACTACAGTCTTTGATTTGAAGGAGCTCTTGGTGTGCTTTCCTCTTGCACAAGGTCTGCAAATGCTATCCAATCTGAAATTTACCTTTGGCAGTCCTTCAACTAGTTTTCTCTTTCTGAGCTTGTTCAACCCATCCAAGCTGCAGTGGCCCAATCTTCTGTGCCACAACTCAGTTGATTGATCTTTACTAGCTGCCAAACACACATCTTGATC
This sequence comes from Colocasia esculenta, assembly GCA_014218235.1. Classification (NCBI taxonomy): domain Eukaryota; kingdom Viridiplantae; phylum Streptophyta; class Magnoliopsida; order Alismatales; family Araceae; genus Colocasia; species Colocasia esculenta. The sequence continues at coordinate 46,323,400 of CM024764.1, read as the reverse complement.
CTTGAGTTTCTCGAGATATCGAACATACAAATTTCTTTCTCTGTAGGCTTCAAATATGACTGCACCATCCTTTAAGATACGGCATTTTGATTCTTGAAACTGAATTTGATGGCCTTTGTCACACAACTGGCTGATGCTGATGAGATTGTGCTTTAACCCTTTGACCAGCATTACATCTTCTATAACTGATTTTCCTTTGATGTTCACAGACCCGCTTCCTATCACAGTCCCTTTTCCATTATCTCCATAGGTGACTGTACCTTCTTCAGCTTGGAGATCAACAAATATCTTCTTGTTGCCTGACATATGCCTTGAGCACCCACTATCCAAATACCATTTGGATGCTCGAGGGTTAACCTTGTCCTCGGTGTTGGCCATTAGAGCCAAGTTGGCTTCTTCACCTTCACTGCTCGAGCTTGACTCACTGTCTGAGTCACTGCTGTTTTCCCAAGCAGCTGCCATTGCTTTCTTTTTGTACTTCTTAAATCTTCTGAAGTTGTCCTTCTTCTTGTGATCACTCTTTTTGATCATGGGACAATCTGCCTTGATGTGTCCAGGCTTTTTGCATTCATAACAGATCACTTCTCCTTTCTTTTGATCCTTTACTTCTGGTTTTCTGAAGTCTTTGTTTTTCTTAAAAAATTTTCTTCCTGACTGATACTTCTTTTTCTTTGCTAGAATCCTTTGAAGCCTTCGAGACAGCATCGCTTCTTCATCATCACTGTCTTTACTACTCTCACTATTATCCAAAGATTCTTCCGAATTATCTTCACTTGCTTTGAGAGCATTTGATTGTTTTCTTCTGCTGGAGGATTCTCCTAATCTCTCCATGTTTATCTCGTGAGCCATGAGAGATCCTATTAGCTTTTCCAATGACATTAATTTTAAATCATTGGCTTCTTCAATGGCTGTTACCTTCGGAGTCCAAGAAGATGGTAAAGATCTGAGGACTTTTCTAACCATATCTGGTGCATTATAGACCTTTCCCAAACCGGCTAATCCATTTGTGATGTCAGTGAATCTGCTGAACATTTGAGTTATTGATTCACCTGTCTGCATCTGAAATCTTTCATATTGAGCTACTAGAATATCAATTCTTGTCTCCTTTACCTTGTCTGTCCCTTCATAGGTAATTTTGAGCTTTTCCCACATCTCCATTGCGGACTTGCAGGCTGAGACTCTATTGAACTCTTTCTTGCTTAGGGCACAGCATAATATGCTCTTGGCTTTGCAGTTTAAGGATATTCTTTTCCTATCATCATCTGTCCACTGAGCCTTAGCGTTTGTGACCAAAAGATCACCTTCTTCTACAATGGACCAGATTGTGTAATCATGACCTTGTAGAAAATATTCCATTCTAGTCTTCCAGTATGTGTAATCTTCTCCATCGAACAAGGGAGGCCTGTTGACTGACTGACCTTCGAAGTTACTTTGGGCTGCCATTGATCTTTGCTCTTCAGATCGTTGGATCTTCTTCTTTGTCGAAGAGACGAGCTCTGATACCACTTGTTGCCCAGCTAGCTAGCCCAGAGGGGGGGGTGAATGGGTTATTAAAACTTCGATCTCTGATTAAAACCTGTTTACTGAAAGGATTGCACAACTTAATAACAAGGTTAGAGTTAGAGCAAACAAGACAACAATCACACAAAACACATCCACAAGACACAAAGATTTTATCCTGGTTCGGAACTCCTCTCCACAGGAGACCTACGTCCAGTCCCTGAGCAATACCTCAGGATTTTACTACCAAGGGTACAATCCCCCTTAAGGATCCTTACACCCAGCCTCAACTGGTCTTCCTTCAGCCTGAAGGGAACAACAACCACCCTGGATACCACCAGGTCTTCCTTCGTCCAGAAGGGAACAACAACCACCCTGGATACCACCAGGTCTTCCTTCGTCCAGAAGGGAACACAACCTAATAAGAAAAAGGGTGTGAAAACAGGCTTCAGACTCTAGCTTGACCAGCTACACACTGAAGCTCCTAAGCCCCCGAGAGAGAAAGAGATTTAACAAGGTTTTTCTCTCCAAGGACCACACAGGCTCTTACAAATGAGAAGATTTCTTTTGAGCACAGAGAGCTAAGAGCTTAGAACAAGGTTTTTGAGTGGAGGCTTCGCTCTTCTTCAAAGTTCTAAAGATTCTAAGAGATGGATTTCTTTCTTCTTCTAAAATCAAGCGTTGTTGCACACTCTTTCTTTTCCGTCTTGAGTCTTCTATTTAAACTGCTGATTTAAATTCGAACGTTGAAGTGTCCGTTGTCTCTTATCCTTGTGTACGTTAGACTGGTCACTGAGGAAGCTTCTGATCGTCAGTCTTTTATCCTTGTGTACACGCCAAAGAGATGTCATAGAACTTTGTATCTTGTGTCCAATGTTGTCCAGATGAGTCTTGTCAGATATCTGTAAGCATATCATCAATAAATAGAAGACAGCTAGGACTGCTGTCTATTGTTAGTTGAGATGGAACAGATATTGCAGTATATAGCAAAGCTCCTTTCTGTCTAAAAAAGTACGTAGACAGAGTAGCATAGAAATGGAAGATATTGTCTGCATGCATGGGAGATACGATCGGAGAGCATTTAATGCATAGCAGTCAACGGACAAGATATGACTTTGACTTTTCAACGCTATTAAAAAGCATTATACTGATGCATCAAGAAATTCGATAAAAAGAATCTTGCTGACTTATGAAATCGTTATGAATTATAGCAAGTTGTTATGAACTGTAAGGAAGTCGATGTGATAACTTATGAAGTCGTTACAACAAGCAGGTCGTTGTGAGTTCTGAAGAAATCGTTACAAGAAATCGTTATGACTATCGAGTTGTAAGGAAATCGTTATACGAAATCGTTATGACTGTCGAGTTGTAAGGAAATCGTTACACGAAATCGTTATGCAAAGCAAGGCGTTATGATCAGTGAAGAAATCGTTATGAACTCTAAAGAAATCGTTACACGAAATCGTTATGACTGTCAAGTTGTAATGAAATCGTTATATGAAGTCGTTATACAAAGCACGGTGTTATGATCAGTGAAGAAATCGTTATGAACTCTAAAGAAATCGTTATGAAGTCTAAAGAAATCGTTATGACTATAGAGTCGTTGCGAATTCTAAAGAAATCGTTACGAGGTCTAAAGAAATCGTTATGACTATAGAGTCGTTGCGAATTCTAAAGAAATCGTTACGAGGTCTAAAGAAATCGTTACGGCTAGAGAGTCGTTGTGAGTTCTCCGATCAAAGAGGAAATCGTTCTGCTTATCAAAGAAGTCGATACAAAGACTTGGATAGAAGTGATGAGACTTACCAGATTGTCTTGAACTTTCATTTTTCTTTTATTTCCTGTACTTAAGGCTCAAGTAATCCATTAGTGTTATTTTGTTAATCATCAAAATTAATATATAATAAATGGAAATATTTATTATGGGGACAGTTTGGTCATCAGTATATGGTTAATTAACGTTTCTAGCCGAAATCCTTGAATCGCGTCGAGCCTACCCACTGCGATTCAAGTCGCGATGGGTGGCTCAGTCGCGGTCCAAGGACCGACTGGCCTGGCCCGGTCCGCGCCAGGAATCGCGGCGGCTTAGGCCACCGCATTCTCAACGCGTCGTAGCCGCCATCCGCGATTCCTCTTGTATCGCGGCTGGTCGTGCCGCCGCGATAACAGGGGAGTTCGACCTTTTTACCCATTTTCTCTGTGTGAACCCTTCTTGACACAGGGTCATTCTAAATTCAGTATAAAATCACATAGTGATCCAAAAAGTATGAAATCATTTTAAACGAAAGTAGACACATAGATCTATTAACATGCATGATTAATTTGAAAATAGACAAGCTTTAGTCATGCTTTGAACAAGTGACATATCAGTGACCTAAACATGCGCAGATAGGGTTCCACGAATTAATTAGAGATGGATACATGATAAAAATTAGGCTAACCATGTTTGAAAGCTAATATGATGTAGTATTTATGAGAATTTTGTCATGGCATGGGGTCATGTGTGCCCGAGGTTTAAGAGTAAACATGAAGGGTCGAATACATGGAACTGTTAGGGATTCAAAGAATTAATTCTCCCTCACTGGAGATCAAAATGGAGCGAAACTAGAGGGCTTTTGCTTAGGATCATGAAGTCTTCCTAAGGAAATTTTTACACAGATTTGGCTTGAGAGATTGCCTACCTTTTTCGCAGAGTAAGAAAACTAGGGTTTGATGACGAAAATAAGATGAAATCCGTTGCTCCAAGCCTTCTCCTCCAAGCTCCTCACGTCCAGAACTCCTCCTCCACATTCCTCAGAGCTCCAACTACGGTCTATGGGTTGCTAGGGCCAAGTTTAGGGTGTTTTGATTGCCAATTATAATCCTTTCTATCTAAAACTCCTTCCTCCTTTTAAAAATCCAAATTTCTATAATTATCTCCCACTTTCTCTCATTTATCCTCCTAATAGGGCTGGGAATAGATCTAATTTCATGGGTAGAGGGTTAGGGTAAGTATAGGACTCCTTTTTAGGATATATGTATGGGTTATTTAGTATTTATCTTAACCCCTTTCCATTTTCTATTATTTTTACTCTAAATTTAACTTAATTTCCTCTCATTCCTTGTTGGGCTCTTCACTTTTGGGCCCATTCTTTTATGCTTGGACCAATAGCACAACCCATTCCTAACTTAACTTAATGGGCTTTCATTTAAATCATTCTAATTCTATTTATTCCCCTTTTTATTCAATTAAATCTATTTTTCCAATTTATTAAAAATAACAAAAATTTTTTTTGGGTTTTAAAAATCAAGGGTGCTACAGAAGATGTCTTTTTCTTTAATCCACCTCGTGACTTTTAGAGAACCATTTAAATACATATTATACCAGAAACAATCAAATATTATTACATCTACAAGCCTTTGTTCTCCCAATTGCATCATCATATGCCTAAACATTTTATAGTAGTATAATTAGTATGAAATAACTTATATGGAAAAATAATAATAATCAATTGACTCACTCCAAATATTGCTGAAAATTGCTGGTATATTTTGGTCGCAATCAGTCTCAAATTTGGGACTGATTTGTGACCAAAAAATTCTGGTCTCTAGATTTAGTGACCGAATATTTTGGTCACTAATTGGTCACTAGTTTGAGTCCAATTTGTGACCGAAGTTGGTTGGTCTCTGAATTATTTTGTGACCAAATAGGATTTGGTCACAAACCGGTCTCAAAATAATGATCGATTTGCTTTGAGACCGATTTGTGACCGAAAGCTAAATCGGTCTCAAATTTGGAACTAATTAGTGACAGAAACTTGCGGTCTATAAATTTAGTGACCGATTTTTGAAAGAAATTTTCAGTCACAAAAAAGTCTCAATTTGTTTTTTTAATAATGCAAAAGAAATATAGTTAGTACTTGTGAAGCCTATTTTACAATCACAATAAAAGCAATATTTCGATCTCACATCACACAATAAGAATAAGATCAACACAATCCATAAATATAGTACATAAAAAAATGTTACTCCACAACAATATTTTACAACTTGAAATTTAAACTATATGAAAAAAAATCATGGATCCCTCGTGTCTGTATCGTCCACGTCGCCTCCTGCAACATCACTCGATATGAATGACCCTATAATAGACATATACAAGAAAAGGTTAAAATTAAATACTAAATTAGATAAGTTATTCATTTATTGAAATTGAAAGCAATATAATTTGTATATAAATAAACCCATTCAATTTTAAAGTAAGTTAGTCTGGAGAATGAGAATTTGAATAGCGAGCACAAAGAGAAGTTCGATTTGGACTCTGTCAGTTTCCATAAGTCACTCTCACCCCTCCGCCCGTGTTGGAACAATTAGCAAACTGATCGAGCTAGTATTTCAAATTTCAGACCCCTCAAACCCGAGTTCTATGATTTTAAACTAAGTTTGTTTGCAAAATGCAAATTTGAGCACTAGGTTTAAACTGGGAGTCTGATTTAGACTCTGTCAGTTTGCACAAATTGCTCTCGCCCCTTCAGTTATGTGGGATAAACCATAGGCTGATCATTCAATTTTGAACCCTCCAAACCCGGGTTCACTGTTTTTAAACTAAGTTATTTTAGAAAATAGGAATTTTAGTGTCGAGCTCAATCCGGGTGTCCGATTTGGACCCTGTCAGTTTCTAGTAGTCATTCTCACTCTCCCGACTGTCTTGGAACAAACGACAAACTGATCGGACATATACTACTAATTTTGGACCTTTCAAACCTAATTTCTTTGATTTTATATTAAATGAGTTTGGAAAATGAGAATTTTAGTGTTGAGGTCAAGCTGAGAGTCCGATTTGGACCCCATCGGTTTCCACATATCATCCCCCCCCCCCCCCCCCCCCCCCACCGTGTTGGAACAAGCCACAGGCCAATTGAACTAGTATTTTTTATTTCGAACCCCTCGTGTAACTTCCTCCTTTCTTTGGTTAGCCACCTTCTGCTGAAGGTAGCGACGTATTGGGCCGTCGCCTTCTAAAGACGACGGGATGGCTGTTGCGTTCTGGTTGGGAACGCGACCGGCATGTCGTCGCGTTCACCCTTCTGACCGCAACATGCATTTTTGTCGTTTTGTTGTCAGGATGGTTGCAACATGTGTCAAGTGCTAACAGATGAAGGTGACATGTTAGGTGTCGCATTCTTGGTGTTAGGGTTGCGAGAATGACACGTGGCGGATAAGTTTGGTCAGGTCTGACCATGACCTTGAGGTCGCGACAAGTTATCCGTCGTGTTCATTAAGTGAACGTGATAGACTGGCTGTCACGTTCTCAAGTCTGAGGCCTATATGTGCAAGGCCTCCATCCCTATCTTCCTCTTCCTCTCTTCTGGCGATTTCTCTCTTCCTCCGACCCCTGTGTGCTAGCCTTTCCATGATGAGAGTCTGAGGGCTTTGGTGGTAAGGTTTGTCAATTTTCTTCCCGGCCTGGTATTCTTCTCCGGCATGGCTTCCTCTCCTTCATGGTGGTGACCCTTCTCCGGCTTGTAGGTGGACGTTCGTTGCTCGTGGACAGCGTGACCGTGGTGCTTGATGTGAGGAGGAGGTGGCCATGCACACGAGAAGATACCAATGGGTTGGCTCTTCATTTTTAGGTAGGGATCCTTGTCTCCCCCCTAGTTCTACCATGCTAGGACTTCCAAAACCCTTCTCCAAGCTAGTAGAAGCATGCTAGGATTGTGGTTTGCATGTTTGGCTTAGTTGTGTTTCAATTGGGGGTTGGATTTGAGTGCTCCATCATGCATGCATGTGAGGTTTTTGGAGGGTAGATGCATATCCTTGACATGCATAGGTATGGATGAGGGTGGTTTGAGCTTGAACCTTGTGTTTACATCATTCTACATGCTCCCCTCCCTTTGTACTCATCGAACTTGTGGTTTGTGGCATGTTTTGGAGGTCTTGGGTGTCTCTATCTATGGTCGTGACCTAGATCATGACATGTTGACCTATCGCCTTCTAGTGTGAATGCGATGCCACAACCTGTCCCATTCTAGTAGTGACATGGTGGCCGTTGCTTCATGCTTGGTTTTCCCTATGGGTTGTGGGAGGTCTTGGGTGGTCACCCGGACCTCTGTCTGTGGTCGCGACAACGCCCTTACAGTGACCCAGCTCGGGACAGTTTGCTTGTCACCTTCAGACCTAGGTCGCGACAGACTGGGTGTTGCCTTCAAGTTGCGACAGCCCTTGTGTCGCCTTATGTGAGAATGTGACGGTGACCCTGTCTCCTTGTCAAACAAAGAGTGATTGGCGACCTGCTCAGAGTTCCATTCCGCTGCGACTCAGTTTCTTGGCACTTGTGCTGTTTCTAGAACGGTCCTACACTAGTCGTTCACCTGGTGCTAGGCACTTGTGGGCTTGTCCGTTGAGAGGTTGTTACCGTTACCTAGACCGTTGGTCCACGCGTGCCCGTTGAGGGAGTTCTCTAGGCGGCGGGCGAGCTCGTGTTACTGACTCTGGTAGCA